>JANAVB010005796.1:21636974-22346974 GCA_029216955.1 Iris pallida
GTCAAGGCTACATCTGGGTAGAACTTCTCCTTAAAGAGCTTCCTGAAGTCCTCCCAAGACAATCTTCTCACTGACATACGCGGATCCGTGTGGTACCAAGTCAGTGCTATATCGAAAAACTGGCTCGTTGTAGACGTCACCCAAAGTCCTCTCGGGACCTCTGCCAACTCCAGACTCAGTTGGACATCCTCCAACCAGTCGTCCGCGTATAGGATACCCTCGGTACCCTTGAACTCCCTCGGTCTCATCTTTCTGAAATCAAGGTGTGTACCGGGCCTCTCCTGACCCTGCTGCTGTACTGGTGCTTCCTGAACTGTAGCTGGTGCATCCCTCTCCACTGCTGCTATCGTCAGCTGATGGGAGTTCTCCATGCTCCATCGTAACAACTCTGTCTGTGCGCTCTGCGTCTGCAACATCTGCTACAGAAGGGCTATCAGCCCCTGGGTATGTGTCGGTAGTTGAGGCGGCGGTAGAAGAATATCAGGAATGACCATGGACGATCTCGCTACTGGAGGTGGAAGACCTCCCGGAACCGTCGCTGCTGCTCCTGCCTGAAGGGCAGAGACTGAGGTGGCAACTCCCTCAACTGCAGCTCCCTCTGCTAGAGGTGGAAGACCTCCCGGATCTGACCTTTCTGGAACTATACGAGGCCCTGCTGCCTGAGAGCGATTCACTGTCATCCTAAAGACGAATTGAACCCAAGAGATCAATATGGCACAAGATAAGATATTATCAAAGGAGGACAATTGAATTCAAATGCGAGAAGAGTTGTCATGGTAATCAAAAGATCAGAAATTTCCTAAAATGTGATTGAGTAACTCCTATCGTACCCTAGATCCTATGTCCTAGTCGCAGGCTCGTAATTAGTACTCTAAGTCGAGCACCATTTCGATATCGCACTAATTACGACACTGACCTGCATGGGCCACCACAAAAATGTGTCATGACCCGCACTCTAAAGAGGGGCACGAGTACGTGGTTACGTCCAGCCTACGCCACAGTATCGGTGGTAGAATGCTGTATATAGGGTCTGTAAATACTACGACTAAAACAGATAATTGTACCTGTACAGTATATACACTCTGAATGGAGGTGACATAGCAATACAGTCTCAATCACATATATCAAAGCTAAGGTAGATAGCATGGAAAGGAAATATGATAGATAAAACAGGAAATGAGTCCAAGATCCACACAAGTCAGAACTATACACAAACATCCAGAGTCACAGAAAAATATATGTAAGATACTACAAACTGAAAGGTACTAGCTGGCTCGCAGGCCAGGCAAACCTAACTAACTATACTACTTAGGGTGAGCAAAGTTTAGTGGCTCTACCAACAAGCCACGGTCTAAGTCTACTCCGTCAGACTCTACCCCATAGTAGGTCGGGCAATATGCCTCAGAGTCATCTGTAATATGTCAACGGTATCCTGTCAGAAAATGAGTAAGTACAAACACCAACACCAGTTCCATATGAATTAACAAATACTATAAGACAAGTATGATAAAATACAAGACAAAGATATAGGCGACTTGGGAACCATTCGAAAGCCGAGTTACAACCCTTCAACCAAACAAGGACCGGGGTTGTAACCCTTCTTTCAAACAAGACTTAGTCTCAAATCATGGTATAGTATAAAGGCAGGTAGAGCATGTGAGTAAATGAAATCATAGCATAGTAAGAAGTACAGAAAATAAAGCTGAATTGGATATAAGATACGACAATAAATGTAAAATGTGATTTGAATTATTGGAGCGATATGTAATCGGCTAGGGTGTCATGGAAGGGTTATCCACTTGGCCCGGCAATCCGCGGTGTCCTCAACGAAGAGTCATGCCGACCAACCAGGATAACCTGGACATGGGGTATCTGCTACACCCTACGTGAGGTGGGGGTGGCGCTAGCAGAAATAGTGACAGGGAGGCTTTGATCACATAACCCCTAATAATTTCTCCATCCCCGAATTGTATCATGGATCCGGACATGGCACGTCATGACACGGATTCAAAAGTAGGTGATCAACCCACTCCCAAATCGATGTCTATATAAGCACATGAAACATGGATATCACACACCAATATACCAAGGAAAATCTGGGAATAAGATCTCATGACAGGATCCGACGTATACTAGTCCGTGAACTGTCGTATCAGAAATCATGTAAGACACTACAACTGAATCAGATATAGTAGATATCAAGACAATGAAAACTATCAGTGAATGTACTCGCCTGTGGTCCTGAGCTGATAAGGTGAACAGATGCTCAGAGTAATCACAGACCTATAGATGAGATGCCATGAGTCTAAACAGGTTTTAATAATGAAAAAAAGCTAATCTAATCATGATATGCAAGTCTAAGTCAAAACTAGGTCAATCTAGGTCAAACTGACTCATACTAGGTCATACTAGGTCACACTAGGACAACCAAGGTCAAACAAATTCACAGGAAGTCAATCCAAGTCAAACTAGGTCAATCTGGGTCAAGGGTTGACTTAAAGTTGACTTTTGGTCAAAAAGTCAACTCTGGTCAACTCTGGTCAACACTGAGTCAACCCCGGGTCAACCCTAGGTCAAATTAGTCAAATGTTGACTAACAGTTGACCTTTAGTCAATAGGTCAACTCTGGTTTGGTTTTGGTCAATTCTAAGTCAAGTGTAGACTTGACTTTCGGTCAAAAAGTCAACTCTTGGTCAACGGAGGTCAAGACTAGCCTAAACTACCCTTATCCAAACATTACCTACCAAGACAACATATATCTAACCCCATCTTAACAATTAAACCCCAAACTTAGACTTACCCCAATACCTTACCTTTACCCTTTACAAGGTATTGCCTATACCTTGCCCCATTACCAAGGTAACCCATCTATACCTTGGTAGACTAACCTTGGCTTCTTAGGGTAGCTAAACACTATCCTATACTAACATTACCTACTAAGAAATCCTAGTATCTAGGTCATCTAGATCATCTTATAACACATGTTAAATTCTAACCATTACCTTACCCTTACCCTCTTCACATCTACTAAACACTCACATACCCAAACTCACCACTCACTCACTCACTCATACACTATGGTGTATAGCTACATATATATATACTCACTTATATACCCATATCTAGACACACTCACATACCCAATAGCTCACTCACATATATGGGTATAGTTTCACACACACACACAAACACATAGGCTCACATGGGCTCATAAAGTAAACTGATTTGTATATGTTTGGGGCTGTCTATGGGGGCTGGATTGGTGGTTTTAAGGACTGAATTTAGGGACAAGTAATGGACAGTGATGGGGGTGTTTTAGGGACTTGTTTGGGGTTAAGTGTGGGCTGATTATATAGTGGTTAAGGACTGATTTTGGGCAGGTAGAGAGGCTGCCATATAGGACTGAAATGGGGGCCTTAAGGTCAGGTTTTTAGGTTGCTATGTAGGCTACTCCATGGGCTGATTGAGGCTTCAAATGACAGGTTTTAGGACAGCCATTTAGGGTGTTAATGGGCAGCTATATAGGGGCTTCAAGTCTGTCAAGTGGGTAGTTATTAGGGACAGCAATGGCTGTGTAAGGGGCTGTTTTATGGACTGTTGTGGGCTGATATGGGACCTGTTTTGAGGGCTGTCACTTATGGAACTAGATGGGGGTTGATATGGGCTAACAATGGGATGAATCTAAAGCCATCTAAGGGTTAACCTCCCCCTTCTAATCTGCTATTTAGCAGTGTCTTACTGCTATTGCCCTTCTGCTAATAATAGTCCCCTTTTGGGGACTGTTCAGGACCCCAGAGATCAGTCTTCTGTGTGGGGACTAATACTCATAGCTGCTGTGATAGCACATCAGGTCCCCACCTTGAATCACTCTCTAATCTCACAATAACACAAATACACAATAAAACACCAATCTCTCTACCACTCTAATCTCACTCTCACTCTCTCTATTACCCTCTCATTCTATCAAACACCCTACCAACACAAATTCCTCTCTAAACTAACACAAACACATACATCACTACCAACACCAACTATACAACCACCACTCTATCCCTCACACCTTCACATGCCCGAAACTCCACACATCCCCATAGACTACATATGACACCATATTCATATATATTTTAGAGAGACACCACATATATATATATATATATATATTTTAAGAGCCAAATATATATATATATATTCTCTCTACTCTCTATCCCACACTCTATATATATATATACATATGCACACACACACATACATACACACCATATATATATATTCATATATATATATAAGCCACAACATATATATATATATACATATATATATATATATATATATATATATATTTTATATATATATAAAAATATATATATATATATATATATATATATATATATATATATATATATAGAGAGAGAGAGAGAGAGAGAGAGTAATATATATATATATATATATATAGAGAGAGAGAGAGAGAGAGAGAGAGAGAGTAATATATATATAACCCATATATATACAATATATAGGTACACCAATATGATACAATATGATACATAATAAAACTCATATCTAGACAATACAAATCTGAGAATAATCATATAAATAACATTCACACAATATATAAATATATAAAACAAGTGTCCAATAGGAATTCTTCCACTAGGACACAAGCCTACACCTAGGACATTCCTAAAAGTCTCCAAAAGGACACGAAACGGACACAAATGGAGACACAACCATGGGGGTTATTCCTATGGGTCAAAAATCAACCTATATGCATGTTGGGATGATTTAGATGAGAGATTATACCTTCCGGGAGAGAGATTTCAAGGAAAAAGCCTTCTGACACGACACCGACACGTAGAGATTCCAAAAGGACACGAACGAGCTCCGAATCCTCCCAAACTTGGCTAGCACCCTCTAACTATGGAGTAGAGGAGAAGAGAAGAAGATTTGGTAGAAGAAATGGTGGATTTGGAGATGGAATCAATGGAGTTGTTCACTAAAATTTGGGGAAGAACATGAGAGAGAAAAGGGATGGATAAAATAAAATAGAAGAGATGATGACTCACTCCTTATCCCCCCCATAGGTAGCTGCCCAAAAAGGGTGAGGTGTCCCCTATTTGAATGTCCAAAATGCCCTCCACTAATCTATTTGATTTAAATTAGGAATGGGTTAAAGGTTGAGGTCAATTTAGTCTAGTTTTAAGCCTCTAATTAACTAAAACTATCCATAAAAATTTACTCTAACACACTAACCAAAAATATTATTATATGGGCCATGCCTAACTAGTGTGTGGGTCCACTAGAGTCAAAACTACCCCGGGTCCCCATTTTAAGTCGGATTGAGCTGAAATTCGAACCCGACTCAAATAACCCCAAAATAATATCATAAATAAATAAATAATTTTAAAAATATTCTAAAATAAAAATGACAAAAATACTCCTATTTTTGAAAACTGGAGGTGACACCATCTTCTTGCGGCTAGAGCTGGATGCCGCATGGATCATCTTCCTGTGGCCAGAGTTGGCTGCCACATGAGTTGTCTGCCTGCGGTCGAAGTTGGCTGTTGCATGGACAGACTACATATCTCCTCTTTGCGGCCTTTTTTTTATCCACATGGATTTCCTTTGTGCCCCCAAAAACTCAGCATCGTAGTATTTTCCTCTGCTAATTTGGGGATAGTGGGGTCCTCTGCGGTCGGAAACAAAGCCGCAGGAGAGTTCTGGTCACCGTCTTGGGCTGCAGAAGGAGCTTCTTCGAGAACTTTGTCGGGGGCAACAGTTTTGCGTACCGATGCCTTGCGAGTCCTCTTTGGGTTGGCTCGCTTCTGAGACGGGCTGGCGCTCCCTTCATGGAGCAATTCTTCGAAGACTTGTTGGTCAAAATGAACCACAAGCATCTACTGTGTAGAGCCGAGCTTGGACGCATCAGATTGCGTTTCCAACTTCTCATCGGAAGAGAAGGGCGTCCCCAGCCGAGTCGCCATCGTGTTTGCCATAAAAAAATCAAAGATAGGTATTACAGAACACTGAAATTGATTGCAAACTCGCTTGTACAAAGAAGAGCCTAGAAAGAAATCCTAGGAAATAATCTAAGTACAATTGTTTAGTTTTGATTCTGGACGGTGACGGTGGAGGCTCGGGAAAATGCTATCAACTCTGTCTTACTCTGTGGACTATCTGATGCAGTCTTTAGCTCATGAAGAAATTGCATTTTTCTTTAAGGTTTTCAGCCTTTTGCAGGGGAGTGGCACCCTTCTATTTATAATAGAATGTATGTTGAGTCGCATAGACGGCTTGCGGCCACGTGGCTGATTAGCACGCGAAGACCCGCTCTTTGGCTGCCATCTGTCGATTTGTTAGGATTTTGTTGCAGCAAATCTGGAAAGTTAAGGACTTGGTCAGATTGCCACGTATCCTGTTACGGGGAGCTGTATAGTTTTTTCAGTCTTCGATCTTTATTTTGGCCGCATAAAGCTCATGCGGCTTGGATCACAATTACTCTTGGCTGCATGAAGTTTGGAGATTTTGGGGCCGTATAAGTCTGAGCCGCATAAGGTTCATACGGCTTAGATGACACTCTTCTGGCCGCATGAAGGCGTACGAACCCTACTTTTGGGCGACGTCACACGTCTTAACTTTTTTGTCAAAGTGTCAAAACTGTCATCTTTGTCAGTTTTGTCAGGACTTGTCGCTTTATCAGTCGAACTGCTCCTCTTGGCCGTATATCTTCCTTCTGCAGCTGTTTGTCGACGGGCCGTATATGTCATTGAACTAGTCATCCGGCCCCCCTTCATACGGACCTATTTTGTCCAAAGTACCTATGCGGCAATTTGTAATCCGCATGAACCCCATATTTTTTATGCTTCTACAGGTAGTTTCGATAGCGGTGCTATCGAACGATGATGTTATCATTGATGTGATATAGAAGAGCATGCTTGAAATTTGACGAATGGTTCGAAAGGAGATTCAAAGTAGTCGATTGCGAATTGAATGATAGTTTGGAGGATTTGTCAAATGACTTCATTCCTGAGTGGTGTATGGGATAGCCTCGGGAATGTTGGTCGATTGAGGATGCGGGGTGCCAATGAGTCTGTCAGCAAGCGTCACATGTATGCAAAGCCTTAAATTGATTATCATTGAGTAAGTTATGATCTTAAAGATTTGGATGAGTCGATTCGAACAAAATTAGAGATGACGCACACGAGATTGGGATTGTGCAAGTACGAAATACAAAAATGGTTGAGTAGATAGATTAAATTGAAAAAAAGGTTTAGGTGTAGCGAACGGAGGACTTGATAGAGGAATTCAATATGAATCATATACAAAAACTTAGCACGATTGGATGATAACGTGCATGGAAATGATTCAAATATTTGAGTTAGCATAAATCGATTCGACTTGAGGAAATATATGGCTCGATGACTTAAAGTAGACGGATGAACATACATAATCTTAGATTTTGAACGAATTGAACATATAGCTAGTTCGAGGGGTAACGATCGAATTGATCTTGAATATCGAGGAAATATGGTGTATCCGGTTGTACGACTCAAAATTCGTTGCAAAAAAAGATCGTCAGGTTACGTATATCATCGATGGTATTGAGGCATATCAAAGATCGATATATGATAACTAGGGTACTCTAATTCGAGGAATGGAAATCGTGCAAAAGTGTTATTGTTTTGATGGATGTTATACTTAGGATCTTGATTGAAATGTATGTTGGATAAAAATGATTATATTTTGGTGGTTACTTTGATAACAACAACGTCGACGACCTTGTCTTCCACGAGCTCAACTCCAGCCTCGCACATGTGTCACGTCGGATTTGGGATGATCGTTCAACGTGAGCGTTAACATGGTGATTCATGTCGCGGAAATGATCGCGCTCAGAAAAATCAGGGCATGGCAATTTGGAATGCTTCGACTTGTGGCTCGATGCGAAGGTGAATTCGAGGATTAGTTTGATTTATGATTGATGATTGAGTAGACTTGAGGATTGAAGTAGATCCAATCTGTATATCAAGAATGAATTAGTCTAGACTCAAGCAAGAGTTACGTCCCGATGAAGATGGTTATCTCGCGGGAGTGTTGCATCGTAATTTCATGCCTACTGTGGATAATCGAACTCGCATAAGATTGGGACGTGATATATTATTAAGTCAGATGACCTCATGATCGGATACATAAATTATGATAGAACGACTTAGGAAATATGGGAAGAGAATTATGGTTTAGCGACAAGTTGTGTCATAGCGTGCTTGACTTGGAAAGAATAGACATGTGAATTATATCAAACATGTTTGAAGAGATAGACTATGTGAATTGTAAATTTGGACGAGCGATAGCGATAGACAAGAAACTTGGTTGAGTATAACTTGAAGTCGGATGGCTTTGCTGAATGACTTGGGCCCCTGGACTAAAAGTTGCGAATGTGAATAAGAACAATCTATGTTTGAAGTTTAGAAATCGGAGTAAGGCTAAAATAATTATTTGTAGTTTTAAAAACCCTAATTTAAATATAAACTAAATTTAGGGGCTTACAGGGTATAACCACATAGTCTTACGGTCTCAAGGCCTGTCATATAGAGTATGACTCGGGCGGTAGTATCGCATAGAGTTCAAGTTGGTTTAAGGCACGATGTTATGGGCTTAGTGTTTAAGGCACGGGCCATGGTTGATTAAATTGAGTTGGGAAGAGGGCTTTCAAATAGTCGTTCCTAAATCAAATGAAATGATAGGGCAAGAAGGAAGAATGCTCGCGACAATGGGTCATCGAAGCGGTCTCATATGTGAGAAGTGTTGAACTTGGCCCTGATTGAGATGGTAACATTAGAAGAAGAATGACTGTGTAAGACGTTAGTTCGAATCCAGTCTTGCATGGTCATTGGACAACTTGTCGATAAGGTAAAAGTTTTCTCAAGCAGTATCCCTTGGCCACGGGACCGTTTCGGCCTAGGAGGAAACACGGTATAGCTGAGCTGGGGGTACCGCTCAGGTTATTCGGGAACTTTCAGCGGGGCTCGCTACTTGCGCTGAAAGGGTCGCCGAATAACAAAGCTATAAGTCCAGGATAGCTTGTGGTGCTAGTGACCTTTAATATAGATGGGTCGGCACGAGCGACAATCCGCAGGTCTGTCTTTGGATTGAGTCAAGTTGAATAGGTGCACGATCAGAAGACAATATTTTGGCCTAAGATTTGGCTACAACGTAGACACCGTGTTTCGGCACGAGATGTGACATTGAGTCTTAAGTTGTTGGCATAGAGTTACACAAGTTGGATATAAGTCGTTGCAAATTTATGTCAGGAATTGCCGTAAGGTAAAGCTGGTTAGGTGACACTAAGTTCACAAGTCTTGATTTGGTCAGCTGGTGATTAAAGCAACAAGGGCCGCGAGGCGGCAATATGGTTAAGTCATACTGAGTTGCGATGCACGGACTCAATATGGACACACGAATGGGTCTCACGATGCGACCACGTTGACGGCATAATGGACTTGTAGTACGGTCACATGGAAATTAGGTACTATCGTGTAGTTGCGTCTCTGAGTATGGGCTGAAAGGCAAATACGACTTGATAAGTTGACGTTGTTGACACGAGAAGGGTTTAGAGGCAAAGTATCAGTAAGTTGCTAGTTGTAAGGCATGAGATGGTATAGAGACGCAAAATAGGCCGAGAGTCTATGTCCTAAAACTGATCCTAAGGCAAGAATAGAAAGATAATCGCAAAAAAGACTATGTTGCACAAAGTAAATAAACGTATTAGTTTTGTATGGATGGGCGAGGGGCTCACACCACCAGTACAGTTGAGTACTGACACCCAAACAGTTTTCATGTGCAGGAATAGGTAAAAGCTCGTTGGCACGAAGCTCGCTTGGATGGGTCGAGGCATGGAGTTCCTTGGCAGTTTCGAGGCACATGGCCGCGTGGAGTCTGGACTTATACAGGACATAATGTATGGACATCACCTATCTAAAGCTTTTGCTGACCTACTTGAATTGTATTGAGAGATGTGAGAGTAGAGTGACTTGTAATGTGAGAAGAGTGAGCTTGAGCGATTGTAATCTTGGCCTTGCGCCAAATTATAATCTTTGTTTCAATAACAATAAAAGAGTATTTGCATGACCAGTATTTTTGCTTCAATATTTTCGCTTGGGACTTTTGTGCGACAACCCCATCGCTTACCCTGTAATCGGCCATTATGGAACCCGCCTTGCATGAGCGCAATCTAGGCTCATACGGCATTACGCCTTAGCGAGGACGATCGCTCCTACGGGAGCGGGGCGTGACATAATGGTATCAGAGCACGGCTTTACGTCATTGGACTTTTTATTCAATTCTTTAACTCTATGTTGCTTCTGCAAATTGATATCGTTGGTGCACTCTCTCTCAAATGTCCCACGGAATGTCCATAAAATAAGTCTATATATTTTGCAAAATGGTATGAAAGAAATTTTGGTTAAACAAAAGTTAACTTCAATAAGCCCGGTTCGTAAGTCGGGCTGGGCATATACACCAAAATTGCGTCTGAAAGAATGAGTTATGATCGATTTAAAGAGTGTTAGGTAGTTTAGATAGCGGGGCTATCGAACGACGATGTTATCGTCGATATGATATTGAAAAGCGTGCTTGAAATTTGAGGAATGGTTCGAAAGGAGATTCGAAGTAGTCGATTGCGAATTGAATGATAGTTTGGAAGATTTGTCGAATGACTCTATCCCTGAGTGGTCTATGGGATAGCTTCGGGGATGTTGGTCGATTGAGGATGCGGGATGCCAATGAGTCTGACAGCAAGCGTCGCATGTATGCAAAGCCTTAAATTGAATATCATTGAGTAAGTTATGATCTTGAAGATTTGGATGAGTCAATTCGAACAAAATTAGAGATGACGTGCACTAGATTGGGATTGTGCAAGTACAAAATACAGAAATGGTTGAGTAGATAGATTAAATTAAAAAAAAGTTAAGGTGTAGCGAATGGAGGACTAGATAGAGGAAATCAATATGAATCATATACAAAAACATAGCATAATTGGATGATAACGTGCATGGAAATGATTCAAATATTTGAGTTAGCATAGATCGATTCGACTTGAGAAAATATGTGGCTCGATGACTTAAGGTAGACAGATGAACATATATGATCTTGGATTTTGAACGAATTGAACATATAGCTAGTTCGAGGGGTAACGATCGAATTGATCTTGAATATCAAAGAAATATCGGTGTATCCGGTTCGGATGATGGCATTAGTTGCACGACTCGAAATTCGTTGCAAAGGAAGATCGTCAGGTTACGTATATCATCGATGGTATTGAGGTGTATCAAAGATCGATATGCGATAACTCGGGGGCACTTTAATTCAAGGAATGGCGATCGTGCAAAGTGTTATTGATTTGATGTATGTTATACTTAGAATCTTGATTGAAATGAATGTTGTATAAAAATGATTATATTTTGGTGGTTACGCTGATAACCACAACATCGACGACCTTGTCTTCCGTGAGCGCAACTTCAACCTCGCACAAGCATCACGTCGGATTTGGGATGATCCTTCCGCGTGAGCACTGACATGGTGATTCATGTCGCGGGAATGATCGTGCTTAAAAAAATCCGAGCATGACAATTTGGAATGCTTCGACTTGTGGCTCGATGTGAAGGTGAATTCGAGGATTTATCGAACTTGTGATTGATGATTGAGTAAACTTGAGTAGATCCAATCTACGTATCGAGAATGAATAAGTCTAGACTCAAGCAAGAGTTACGTCCCGATGAAGATGGTTATCTCGCGGTAGTGTTTCATGGTGATTTTATGACCACCGTGGATAATCGGACTCACGTAAATTTGGGCGTGACATATTGTTAAGTCAGACAACCTCATGATCGAATATGTGATTTGCGATAGAACGAATTAGGAAATATGAAAAGAGAATTATGGTTTAGCGACAAGTTGTGTCATAGCGTGCTTGACTTGAAAAGAATGGACAGGTGAATTATATCAAACATGTTTGAAGAGATAGACTATGTGAATTATAAATTTTGACGTGCGATAGCGATAGGCAAGATACTTGGTTGAGTAAAACTTGAAGTAGGATGGTTTTGCTGAATGACTCGGACCCCTGGACTAAACGTTGCGAATGCGAATATATAGGAACAATCTATGCTTGAAGTTTAGAAATCGGTGTGATGAGAGCATGGGTAGAAAAACCCGTACTATCAACTTTGGTTTGACCTTAGGATGAAGTCAGTATTGATTTTATTATTTGGGTACTGCCAATTGACTTTAGCCTAGAGAGATGGCCTAGCGGTTAGGCGAGACATCCATGTTGCGAGAGTTAGCATCGTTACAAGTGATCTTGAGGATTGATTAGTTTGGATGTTGGTGTTGATGAATGGGATGATTCAAGAGTATGAGAATACAACCCATGAGCCTCGACATAAATACATATATATCAGGGACGCCCGAATATGTACACGATCCGACTCGAGTGAAAATAACAGAATTCTCTATCACGAGGCTTGGTTGAAATGTACGTATTTTGGAGACGCCTAAAATATGTGCACGATCCAACTAAGTGATACATTGAATTCAAGTGAGACTGTAGGAATGGAACGGTCGAGGATTTTGAGATTGTGAGTTGCAAAGAAAAAGATTGAGGGTAGCACGAGCGTGGCTCGGTTTGAAGAAATGTATAGGAAAAAGGTGTGCGAGAATGGTAGGATGTTGAACCAAAGTTATAAGTATATAAGTAAGTACTCAGTTAGTTTCAAGGACGAAACTTTTTCTGAGTGGTGTATGATGTAGTGCCCCGTTCCGCTTAGTCAATTGGAAGAATCAGAACGACGACAGCGTTTGGACTTGGCCATGCAATGGCTACTCGAAGACCCGCTCGGTCGAGGCGACTCCTCGCACAGGTGGGTGGCTTCGATGAACTTTTTTCGTATTAGCTTTCGTACTAATAATACAAAAGTTTTCAATGCACGAGTAGGCTTGATAATAAAAAAGACGAATTGACATAGCTAAGGGAATAATCCCAAGTCAGGTCAAACTGAGTTAGAACGTGGAAAGGTCCCACAGCCGGTTTAGAAATGTTGTACGATGGCTTTTAAAATAACACTCGGTCCTTCGTCCCGTGGCTTAGGAGAAGGAAAGTTAGTTTTCACTACAAAGCTATGAGTTAGCCTAAGTCATAGGCGTCGCCCGCATAAATGTTTGATAAAGCATGCACGGTTCCAGCGTTAGAGGCTTGGCATAGCCTTTGCTTGCCCTACGGGTTAAGTTGTATCGTACGGCTTGTGACATAAGTCTAGGCACCCAAAGAACTTGGTTGTTCAAAGTCGAAGCATGTACGACACATTTCCACGACACATTCCCAGCGTTTGAGGCTTGATTATGGTTTTGTTGAAAGCTTCAGCCAGACCGTTGGCCGATGGATTATATGTTGTCGAGGCCATATTTTGAATCCAATTTTTGTCACAAAATTGATAGAAAGAAGCTTGCGAACTGCGGACCATTGTCGTAAATAATCCTTCAAGGCTGTCCAAAACAGTAGATGACGTGATGTTTTATGAAACTAATCACGTTCGATGTCTTAACCTCTGCCAATGGAATAGCTTCCGCCTATTTGGAGA
This sequence comes from Iris pallida, assembly GCA_029216955.1. Lineage (NCBI taxonomy): Eukaryota > Viridiplantae > Streptophyta > Magnoliopsida > Asparagales > Iridaceae > Iris > Iris pallida. Next base: position 21,650,603 of record JANAVB010005796.1, read on the forward strand.
AGTAATTGGTGATTGCGAGTATGAACCGATGCCCTCTAGACGACGATGGGGTGATTGGCCCAATGATGTCCATTCTCTGTGCTTCGAGTGAACAAGAGGCCACTGTTGGATACAAGAATTCAGATGGTAAATGTATGAAATCTGTATGGATCTGGCAATCCTTGTATTTCCTTGCATAATCAACTGCATCTGTAACCATTGTGGGCCAGTAATAATCCATCCGACGAAGATGATCTTGTAATTTCGGGCTAGGTTGATGAGCCCCACAAGTACCGTCATGAGCTTCACATATGGCTTCTTTGGCTTCTGTATTTGACAGGCATCTTAGTAGTAGCCCATCGTAGGATCGTCGATATAACATTTTCGTCTCCGTATCGTAGAAGAATCTGAGGGAGCGTCTTCTGATTGAAGTTACTTCCTTCACACTCTCTGGCAGAATTCCATAGACTGTAAAGTCGATGAGCGGGCATCTCCAGTCTTGTATGTCGTTGGTTATCTGGGCGGAGCAACTCATACCCAATTGAAGATTATTCCTGGGGCAGACCAGTTCATAGCCTATTATGTCGACTAGATGATGAGTATTATTTAGAATCACCAAGGAAGCGACGAGACCTACTAGAGCATCGACTTCGATATTTTGGAGCCTAGGAACATGCTCTATAGAGAACCCTTCCAAGGTTGTAATGATGGCAATTGCTGTTTGATAATAGAAAATCAGGTCCTCGTTGCGAACCTCGTATGAACCTCAGATCTGGTTAACAACAACTGCGAGTCACCATATGCTTCCAGGTACTTGATCCCCACTTATTTTGCGAGTTGGAGCCCATGACTAGAGCATTATATTCGGCTACATTGTTCGAACATGGTTCTATAAAAGAATACGCTCGAGTGACTACTAATCTCGAGGGAGAAATTAATACCACCACGACTCCAGCGACGATATCATCTTGTGGCCCCGTTCTTAAAGTACCGTCGAAGAACATTCGCCAGATAGCGGCGTACGAAGTCATGTTCGAGGTGACGACTTCATCAGGAATTTCTTCATAAATTCTGGCTATTTCTGAGCCTAGATGGGCTGCTAAGAAGTCAGCCAGGGCTTAACCTTTAATAGCCTTCTGCAGAACAAAAACTATGTCGTATAGGGATAATAGTATCGCCAGGTGGCTAGACGAGAACTGAGTGCGCCTTTCTTGGTCATGAGAACCCTGAGGGGATTAACTCGTGAAATAACATGGATGGTCTGCCCTATCACATAGTGTCGTATTTTATGAATGGCAAACACTAGGGCAAGGCACTCCTTCTCCACGGCGGTGTACCTGTGTTCCGGTCCTACCATCATCTGGCTGAGATAGTAAATGGCTTATTCATGTCCCGTATAATTATTTTGTGCTAGCAGAGCACCGAGGGAGTGTTCCATTGCCCGTATATAGAGCATGAAGGGCTTTTCGGCGACCGGGGCTACCAGAACTGGCGGATTCATCAGGTACTCTTTAATATCATCGAAGGCACGCTGACATTCCTCGTTCCATACAAAAGAGACACCTTTTCTCATGAGTTGAGTGAAGGGTTGACATCGTCCTGAGAGGTAAGATATAAACCTCCTGATATAGGCTAGTCTTCCCTGAAGGCCGCGGAGTTCGCGGAGATTCTTTGGTTGATTCATCTCCAGGATTGCTTTTGTTTTGTTGGGATCTATGTGGATGCCCGTAAAGTAATGACAAAGCCCAAGAACTTTCCACTCGACACCCCCAGGAAGGACTTGGTGGGATTCATCTTAAGGTTGTGTACCCGTATGAGGTTGAACACTGTCCTCAAATCATGTAAATGATCGCCTTTGGAGCGGCTCTTGACGGTGATGTCGTCAACGTAGCACTCCACCGTCTTACGCAAATGATCTATGAAGATGACACTCATAGCCCGTTGATATGTTGCACCAGCATACTTCAGGCCAAAGGACAAGACCATATAATAATATACGCCGATCGGCGTTCGAAATGACGTATGCTTCTTATCATCAGGAGACATCTTGATTTGATTGTATCGTGAAAAGCCATCCATAAAGGACGTGCACTCGAAACCACACGTATTATCGATCATTATGTCGGTGATCAGAAGAGGGAATTCATCCTTAGGGTATGCTGCATTCAGATTACGAAAATCGATGCAGATTCAAATTTTTTTGTTCTTCTTGATGACTGGCACTATGTTGGCTACCCAGTCTGGGTGCTGCTATTCACGGATGAAACCACTATTATAAGCTTGTTTAATTCTGCTTCAATAGAATTCATGATGTTTGGACGAAACTTTATGCCCCACTCTTGTAGGAGTGATCGTCCTCGCTAAGGCGTGAAGCCGCACGAGCCTAGATTGCGCTTGTGCAAGGCGGGTTCCATAACGGCCGATTACAGTAGCTACGACGGGGTCGTCACACAGAAGTCCCAAGCAGAGACATTGAACATGCAGCAGAAATTTAGAATAAAACACAAGTCATTGCCAAATACTCTTTATTGATATTGGAACAAAGATTACAATGGGGTGCATGGCCAAGATTACAATCACTCAAGCTCACCCTTCTCACATTTTACAAGTTCACTCAGCCCTCTATCTCATCTCTCAATACATGTCTCGAGCCAGCTGATGCTTCGAAAGGCGATATCCATACATTATGTCCCATATAAGTCTTGACTCGAAGCGGCCGCACGCTTCTAATAGCCAAGGAACTCCATGCCTCGACGCATCCAAGCGAGCTTCGTGCCACGAGCTTCTACCTATGCCTGCACATGAAAACTATATGGTTGTCAGTACTCAACTGTAATGGTGGAATGAGCTCCTCTTCCACCCATACAAAACTGACACGTTTGATTTACTTTGTGCAATATAGCCCCTTTTTTATTGTCTTTCTACTCTTACCTTAGGATCAGTTTTTGGACCGACACCTTGGCCTATTTCGTGTCTCTAGACCATTCTCGTGCCAACAACGTTAACCTATCAAGTCGTGTTTACCTTACGGTCCAAAAATCAGAGACGCAACCATATGATAAGACTCCATCCCCATGTGACCGTGCTACAATTCCTTATTGAGGCCATGCCTTGCAACTCAGTGAGACTTAACCATGTCGTTACCTCGCGGCCCGTGCTACTTTGATCACCAACTTGACCCAATCGAGACTTGTGAACTTAGTGTCACTTAACCAACTTTGCCTTGCGGCGATTCCTGAACTTAAACTCGAACGACTCAAACCCAACTTATGCAACTCTATCCAACAACTCAAGACTCGACGTCACATCTCTTGCTGGAGCACGGTGTCTACGTTGCAGCCAAATCTTAGGTCCAATATTATCCTTTGATCGTGCACTTATTCAACTCGACTCAATCCAAAGGCACACCTGTGGATAGCAGCTATTTTACCGACATCTATATGAACTTAGCCACTAGCATGACAAGCTATCCTAAATGTATAACTTTATTATTTGGCGACCCTTTCAACGCAGGTAGCTAGCCCCGCTGAATGTTTCCGAATAACCTGAGCGGTTGGTCCAGCTCGGCTATACCGTCTTTTCTTCCAGGACGATGCCGTCCCATGGCGCCCAGGGTTATCACTCGTGGAAACATCGCCCATGTCGACAACTTGTTCAATGACTATGCAAGACTCGACTCGAACTGACGTCTCACACAGTCATTCTTCTTCTCGTGTTACCAACTCTTTCAAAACTAATATCAAGACTTCTATTATTTGAGACCGTCTCGACGACCCACGGTCGCGAGCATTCTTCCATGTTACTCTATCATTTTACTCAACTCAGAACGACCATTTGATACCCATTTTTTTTCTAAATTTGACTTAAAATCAACCGTAGCTCGTGCCTTAAACACCAAGTCCGTGCATCATGCCTTAAGCCAACCGTGTTCTACGCGACACTACCGCCCGAGTAATATTTTATATGACGGGCCTTGGGATCGTAGGACTATTTAACTTGACAATCGCAGAAAGAGCGGGACAACACTTGGAATGACTTAGGTCGACCGACATAACTTTGCCTAACTTACTCAAGCCTAAAACTTAACCCGAGGGACGAGTAAAGGCCATGCCTAGCCTTGCGCAGTGGAAGCGTGCAAGCTTTATCGAGCATTTACGTAGTGACACCTATGACTTAGGCAAGTTCATAGTGTTGTGTCGAAGACCAACTTTCTTTCTCCCATGCTACGGGATGAAGGACCGAGTGTCATTTTCAAAGCACGCCTTTCACCAACTCTAAGCCGACTGTTGGACCTTTCCATATTCTAACTCAATCCGACTCGACTTAGGATTATTCCCTTAGCTATGTGGGTTCGTCTCTTTTATTATCAAGCCTACTTGTGTATTTGAAAACTTTTGATTTATTATGTGAAGGTTAAGATAAGGCAAGTTCACCGAAACTACCCCACCTGAGCGAGCGGTGGCCTTGACCGAGCGATGTCTACGAGCAGCCGTTGCAAGGCTAAGTCCAAATGCCGTCGGCATTTTGATTCCACCGATTGACTGAGTGGGACGGGGCACTACATCATACACCACTCAGAAAAAGTTTCGCCTTCGAAACTAACTGAGTATACTTATCGACTTATAACTTGATTCAACATTCAAGGACTTTCGCGCACACTATTCCTCTACCTTTTGTCAACTCGAGCCATGCTCGTGCTACGGTTATATTTTACCTCAAACAACTATATCTCAACTTAGGTACCTTACTCTCGTCGCGCACACGGACAACTCGGTTCTAGGCAAACTGTCCGATCAACCAACATTCAAGTTCCTATCCATCTAATGATCGCACTACCACCAATCTTTTTCTTGAAACACGACTTCAAAATCTTCGACACTTTTCCATCCTCTAGTCTCACATGTTTTAACGTATCACTTAGTTGGATCGTGTACACATTCCAGGCGTCCCCGAAATACATGCATTTCAGCTAAGCCTCATGATAGAGAATCCACCATCACCACTCGAGTCGGATCATGCATATATTCAAGCATCCCTGATATACAAGTATGTCAATCGAGACTCACGAGTGGCGCCTCCATAATTCCTTTCGCTCCGTACCGAGATGTCTGCCTAACAGTTAGGCTACGTCTTTAGGATAAGGTTATCCGTCAGTATTGGAATCATAGTTCCCAAACAACGATATCAACACTGACCCCATCCTAAGGTAAAACCAAGTTGATAGCACGGGGTTTTCTACCCAAGCTCGTATCACTCTGATTTCTAAACATCGAGCACAGATTTTCTACTCACCTCCTGATATTCATCGCACGGGGTCGAGTCATTCAGCAAAGCCATCCTACGATAACTCGCGTTCAACCAATCCTTGACATGAACATATCACTCGTCTAACAAGCAATTTCGTATAGTCTATCTCTTTGATCACGTTCGACATACTCTGCCTATCAATCCTCCCAAGTCACGTATGCTACGACACAATTCATCGCTAAACCATAATTCACATTTCATATTTCCTAAGTCATTCATTCTAATTCACGTATTCGATCATGAGGTCGTCTAACTTAACAATATGTTGCGCCCCGATCTCACGCGAGTCAGATTATCCACGGTGGACATAAATCACCATGTACGCTCCCGCGGGATAATCATCCTCATCGGGACATAACTCTTGTTTTGTGTCTAGACTAATTCATTCTCAATGTACAGATTAGACCTACTCAATCCTCAAGTTTATTTAATCATCAATCGCAAGTCCAAACATCCTCAAATTTTTCTTCATATCAAACCAACAAGTCGGGACAATCAAAGTTGCCGCGTCCTGATTTTTCGAGTTCGATCATTCCTGCGACATGAATCACCATGTCAGCGCTCACGCGAGACGATCACCCTAAACTCGACGCGACGCATGTACGAGGCTGGAGTTGCGCTCGTGCAAGACAAGATCATCGACGTTGTGGTTATCAACATAACTATCAAGACACGATCATTTTCATCTAACATCCATCTCAATCAAAATCCTAAGTATAACATCCAACCGAACAATAACACTTGCACGATCGTCATCCGCCGAGTCAGAGTACTCCCGAGTTATCGCATATCGATCTTTGATATGCTTCAATACCATCGACGATATGTGTAACCTGACGATCTTCCTTTGCAACGAATTTTGAGTCGTGCGAATGATGCTATCGTCTGACCGAATAATCTCTTCGACATTCAAATTTACGTTCGATCATTATCTCTCGAATTATTCACAACATCAATTTCCTCAAACCTAAATTTACGTATCGTTCATCCCTCTATCTTAAGTCATCGACCAATGTATTTCCTCAATTCGCATCGTCCCTTTGTTAACTCAATCATCGAGCAACATTCAATCCAATCCTTAGAGTCATTCGCGTAACTTCAAAATCAAACCCTTCATGCATGCTATCTACCCATCGTGCTAACTTTTCGAATACGATCCGTATTAATATCCTTGATCAAGTCATCCATTCGTACACCCTAACTTTTCCTCAATTCGATTTCACCTACTCAATCATTTTGTATTTCATACTCGCACAATATTCGATCTCGTGCAAGTTCTGTGTGCGTCAATTTCTAGGTTGTTCGAATCGACTCGTAAAAATCTTCAAGGCTACATTTTGCTCAATCATATTCAGTCTAAGGCTTTGCATACACGCGATGCTTGCTGATAGACTCATGAACACCCCCTCATCCTCAATCGATGGATCGACATACCTGAGGCTATCGCATACACCACTCAGGGATGATGTCATGCAACAAATCCTCAACTTATCATTCAAATAAAAATTGACTTCTTCAAATTTTCTGTTTGAACTATTTCTAAAATTCTAAGCACGCTCATCTATAACGCACCGACGTTATCGTCGATCGATAGCACCCCTATCGATAGTCATCTCATTCACTCAATCAAGTCTAACTCATTCTTGTTCGAAACAATACAAATCCTGCATTCGACTTTTGCTAAGGTCGACACAAATCCTTGGTGTATATGCCCAGCCCGACTTAGCCAATCGTCCTTATACGAACCATTTTTTTGTTTCTTGTCAAAAACTGTTCTCCTATGTTTTACAAATTATTTAGACTTATTGTATGGACATCCTGTGGGACATTTGAGAGAGGGCGCACCAACGATATCAACTTTTGTGGAAGCAACACTTCAGAGTTTGCGAAAACAATAGAGTTAAAGAATTCAATCGATAGTCCAAGGACGTAAAGCCGTGCTCTGATACCATTATGTCATGCCCTACTCCCGTAGGAGCGATCGTCCTCGCTAAGGTGTGATGCCGCACGAGCCTAGATTACGCTCATGAAAGGCGGGTTCCATAACGGCCTATTACAGCGGCTGCGACGGGGTCGTCGCACAGAAGTCCCAAGCAGAGACATTGAACATGTGCGAAAATTTAGAATAAAACACAAGTCATTGCCAAGTACTCTTTACTGATATTGGAACAAAGATTACAATGGGGCGCAAGGCCAAGATTACAATCTCTTAAGCTCACTTTTCTCATATTTTACAAGTTCACTCAGCTCTCTCTCTTATCTCTCAATACATATCTCGAGCCAGCGGATGCTTCCGAAGGCGACGTCCATACATTATATCCCGTATAAGTCTTGACTCCACGTGGCCGTACGCTTTGAATCGCCAAGGAACTCCATGCCTCGACGCATCCAAGCGAGCTCTGCGCCACGAGCTTCTGCATGTGCCTGCACATAAAAACTATATGGGTGTCAGTACTCAACTGTACTGGTGGAATGAGCTCCTCGCCCACACATACAAAATTGACACGTTTGATTTACGTTGTGCAACATAGCCCCTTTTTTTATTATTTTTCTACTCTTGCCTTAGGATCAGTTTTAGGACCGACACCTTGGCCCATTTCGTGTCTCTAGACCATTCTCGTGCCAACAACGTTAACCTATCAAGTCGTGCTTGCCTTACGGCCCAAAAATCAGAGATACAACTATACGATAAGACTCCATCCCCATGTGACCGTGCTACAAATCCTTATTGAGGTCGTGCCTCGTAATTCAGTGAGACTTAACCATGTCGTCGCCTCGCGGCCCGTGCTACTTTGATCACCAACTTGACCCAATCGAGACTTGTGAACTTAGTGTTACTTAACCATCTTTGCCTTGCGACGATTCTTGAACTTAAACTCGAACAACTCAAACCCAACTTATGCAACTCTATCCAACAACTCAAGACTCGACGTCATATCTCGTGCTGGAGCACGGTATCTACGTTGCAGCCAAATCTTAGGCCCAATGTTATCCTTTGATCGTGTACTTATTCAACTCGACTCAATCCAAAGGCACACCTGCGGATAGCCGCTATTTTGCCGACATCTATATGAACTTAGCCACTAGCATGACAAGCTATCCTGAATGTATAGCTTTGCTATTCGGCGACCCTTTTAACGCAGGTAGCTAGCCCCGCTGAAAGCTTCCGAATAACCTGAACGGTTGGTCCAGCTCGGCTATACCGTATTTTCACCAGGATGACGCGGTCATATGGTGCCCAGGGTTGCCGCTCATGGAAACATTTCCCTTGTCGACAAGTTGTTCAATGACTATGCAAGACTCGACTCGAACTGACGTCTCACATGGTCATTCTTCTTTCCGTGTTACCAACTCTTTCAAAACCAATATCATGACTTCTATCATTTGAGACCGTCTCGATGACCCACGGTCGCGAGCATTCTTCCATGTTACCCTATCATTTTACTCAACTCAGAACGACCATTTGATACCCTTTTTTTTCTAAATTCAACTTGAAATCAACCGTAGCTCGTGCCTTAAATACCAAGTCCGTGCATCGTTCCTTAAGCCAACCGTGCTCTACGTAATACTACCGCCCGAGTCATACTTTATAAGATAGGCCTTGGGATCGTGGGACTATTTAACTTGACAATCGCAGAAAGAGCGGAACAACACTTGGAATGACTTAGGTCGAGCGGCATAACTTTGCCTAACTTACTCAAGCCTACAACTTAACCCGAGGGACGAGAAAAGGCCATGCCAAGCCTTGCGCAGTGGAAGCATGCATGCTTTATCGAGCATTTATGCGGTGACACCTATGACTTAGGCAAGTTCATAGTTTTGTGTCGAAGACCAACTTTCCTTCTTCCAAGCCACGGGACGAAGGACCAAGTGTCATTTTAAAAGCATGCCGTGCACCAACTCTAAGCCGACCGTTGGACCTTTCCATATGCTAACTCAATCCGACTCGACTTGGGATTATTCTCTTAGCTATATGGGTTTGTCTCTTTTATTATCAAGCCTACTTGTGCATTTGAAAACTTTCAACTTATTATGTGAAGTCTAAGATGAGACAAGTTCACCGAAACTACCCCACCTGAGCGAGCGGTCACCTTCACCGAGCGATGTCTACAAACAGCCTTTGCAAGGCTAAGTCCGAACGCCGTCGGCATTTTGATTCCACCGATTGACTGAGCGGGATGGGGCATTACATCATACACCACTGAGAAAATTTTTTGTCCTCGAAACTAACTGAGTACACTTATCGACTTATAACTTGATTCAACATTGAAGGACTTTTGTGCATACTATTCCAATACGTTTCTTCAACTCGAGCCACGCTCATGCAATGGTTATCTTTCACCTTAAACAACTATATCTCAACTTAGGTAACTTACTCTCGTCGCGCACACGGATAACTCAGTTCTAGGCAAATCGTCCAATCAACCAACATTCAAGTTCCTATCCATCTAATGATTGCACTACCACCAATCTTTTTCTTGAAACACGACTTCAAAATCCTCGACACTTTTCCATCCTCTAGTCTCACTTGATTCAACGTATCACTTAGTTTGATCGTGCAGACATTCCTGGCATCCCCGAAATATATACATTTCAGCTAAGACTCGTGATAGAGAATCCGCCATCACCACTTGAGTCGGATCGTGCATATATTCAAGCGTCCCTGATATACATGTATGTCAACCGAGACTCACGAGTGGCGCCTCCATAATTCCTTTTGCTCCGTACCGAGATGTCCGCCTAACCGCTAGGCTATGTCTTTAGGCTAAGGTCATCCGTCAGTATTGGAATCATAGTTTCCAAATAACGATATCAACACTGACCCCATCCTAAGGTCAAACCAAGTTGATAGTACGGGGTTTTCTATCCAAGTTTGCATCACTCCGATTTCTAAACATCGAGCATAGATTTCCTACTCACCTCCTGATATTCATCGCAGGGGTCCGAGTCATTCAGCAAAGCCATCCTACGACATCTCGTGTTGCCCAATCCTTGACATTAACATATCGCTCGTCCAACAAGAAATTTTGCATAGTCTATCTCTTTGAACACGTTCGACATACTCCGCCTATCAATTCTCCCAAGTCACGTACGCTACGACACAATTCATCGCTAAACCATTGTCACGCCCCGCTCCCGTAGGAGCGATCGTCCTCGCAAAGACGTGATGCCACACGAGCCTTGATTGTGCTCGTGCAAGGCGAGTTCCATAACGGCCGATTTCAGAGGCTACGACGGAGTCGTCGTACAGAAGTCCCATGCAGAGACATTGAATACTAGCAGCGAAAAATTAGAGCAAAACACAAGTCATTCAAAATATTATCTTTATTGATATTTAAACAAAGGTTACAATAGGGTGCCATGGCCAAGATTACAATCACTCAAGCTCACTCATCTCACATTTACAAGTCACTCAGCTCTCTCTCATCTCTTAATTACAAGTCTTGATCCAGCGGATGCTTCGGAAGGCGACGTCCATACATTATAGCCCGTATAAGTCAGACTCCATGCGGCCGTAGGCTTCGAATCGCCAAGGAACTCCGTGCCTCGACGCATCCAAGCGAGCTCTGCGCCACGAGCTTCTACCTATGCCTGCACATGTAAACTATGTGGGTGTCAGTACTCAACTGTACTGGTGGAATGAGGTCCTCGCCCACCCATACAAAACCAACACGTTAATTTACTTTGTGCAACTTAGTCCCATTTGTATTGTCTTTCTTCTCTTTCCTTAGGATCAATTTTAGGATCGATGCCTTGGCCTATTCTGTACCTCTAGACCATCCCGTGCTTGCAACAACAATGTTGACTCAAACAACGTTAACCTATCAAGTCGTGCTTGCTTTTTGGCCAAAATTAGAGACGCAACTACGCACATGAGGCTCCATTCCCGTATGATCGTGCTTGGAATACATCGTGCTTTGCCTCGCGGCCCTTGCTACTTTAATCACCAACTGACCCAATCAGGACTTGTGAATGTTAGTGTCACTCAACCAACTTTGCCTTACGGCGGTTTCCCGACTTAAACTCAAACAACTCAACCAACTTATGCAACTTATATGCCGACAACTCAAGACTCGATGCCATATCTCGTGCCGAAGCACGTCGCCTATGTTGTAGCCATTCTTAAGCCCAAACATTTGTATTTTAACTGTACACACATTCAACGACTCACTCAATCCAAAGGCACACATGCGAATTGTCGCCATGCCGACTCATCTATATGATTTGGTCACTGACTCCCAAAGCCATCGTGGACACCTTTAGCTTGTTAGGTGGACGCCCTTGCCAGCATGAGTAGCGAGCTTCGCTACAAGACTCTGCACTAACTTGTGCGATCATCCAGCACGTACTAATGCTGCTTCTCAAGAACCGGTGCCCGTCCTCTTTGGGCCGTTCGAGGAAACTCTACCTTGTCGACAAGTTGTCCATGACCATGTAAGACTCGACTCAACTGACGTCTCACACAGTCATTCCACCTCTAGTGCTATCATCTCTTTCAGGGCCAAGTTCAATACTTCTCACATCTGAGATCTTGCCTCGACGATCCGTAGTCGCGAGCATTCTTCTTTCTTGTCCTATCATTTTACTCAACCCAAGAACAACTATTCGCAACACTTTCCAAACTCAATGAATCAACCATGGGCCGCGCCTGAAAACACTAAGTCTGTGACATTGTTCCTTAAACCAACTTGAACTCTACGCGACGCCACTGCCCAAGACATACTCTATATGACGGGCTTGAAATCGTAAGCCTAAGTTGTCATACCCAGCCGTAGAACTCGTAGGACCGTGCTTGGAATGACTTAGGTCGACCACTATCACTTTGCCTAACTTAATCAAGCCTACAAATTAACCCAAGGGACGAGCAAAGACTATGCCAAGCCTTGTATTACGGAAACGTGCATGCTTTATCGAGCATTTACGCGGGCGACGCCTATGACTTAGGCTACGTTCATACTTTGCCTACTCAACCAACTTTCCTTCTCCCAAGCCATGGGACGAAGGATCGAGTGTCATTTTCAAAGCACGTCATGCACCAACTCTAAGCCGACCGTTGGACCTTTCCATATTCTAACTCAATTCAACCCGTCGGGATTATTCCCTTTAGCTATGTGGATTCGTCACTTTTATTATCAAGCCTACTTGTGCAAGTTGAAAACATGCGATTTACTATATAAAGGCTAAGATGAGGCAAGTTCCCGAAACTACCCCACCTGAGCATGCGATCGCCTCGACCGAGCGATGTCTTCAAGCAGCCGTTGCAAGGCTAAGTTCAAACGCCGTCGGCGTTTCGATTCCTCCGATTGACTGAGCGGGACGGGGCACTACAACCATAATTCATATTTCATATTTCCTAAGTCATTCATCCCAATTCACGTATTCGATTATGAGGTCGTCTAACTTAAAAATATGTTGCGCCCCGATCTCACGCGAGTTAGATTATCTACGGTGGGCATGAATCACCATGCACGCTCCCGCAGGGTAATCATCCTCATCGGGACGTAACTCTTGTTTTGTGTCTAGACTAATTCATTCTTAATGCACGGATTGTACCTACTCAATCCTCAAGTTTATTCAATCATCAATTACAAGTCCAAACATCTTCAAATTTTCCTTCGCATCAAACCAACAATACGGGACAATCAAAGTTGTCGCGTCCTGATTTTTCGAGTTCGATCATTCCCGCGACATGAATCACCTGTCAGCGCTCATGCAGAACGATCGCCCCAAACTCGATGCGACGCATGTGCGAGGTTGGAGTTGCGCTCGTGCAAGACAAGATCGTCGATGTTGTGGTTATCAACATAACCATCAAGGCACGATCATTTTCATCCAACATCCATCTCAATCAAAATCCTAAGTATAACATCCAACCGAACAATAATACTTGCACGATCGTCATCCGCGGAGTCAGAGTACCTTCGAGTTATCGTATATCGGTCTTTGATACGCCTTAATACCATCGATGATATGTGTAACCTGACGATCTTCCTTTGCAACGAATTTCGAGTCGTATGAATGATGCTATCGTTTGACCGGATAATCTCCTCGATATTCAAATTTACGTTCGATCATTATCCCTCGAATCATTCACAACATCAATTTCCTCAAACCCAAATTTGCGTATCGTTTATCCCTCTATATTAAGTCATCGACCAACGTATTTCTTCAATTCGCATCTTTCCTTTGTTAACTCAATCATCGAGCAACATTCAATCCAATCCATAGAGTCATTCGCGTAACTTCAAAATCAAATCCTTCATGCACGCTATCTACCTATCGTGCTAACTTTTTGTATATGATCCGTATCAATATCCTTGATCAAGTCATCCATTCGTACACCCTAACTTTTCCTTAATTTGATTTTTCACCTACTCAATTATTTTGTATTTTATACTCGTGTAATCCTCGATCTCGTGCACATTCCGTGTGCGTCAATTTCTAGGTTGTTCGAATCGACTCATAAAAATCTTCAAGACTATATTTTGCTCAATCATATTCGGTCTAAGGCTTTGCATACACGCGACGCTTGCTGATAGACTCATCAACAACCCGCATCCCCAATTGATCGATTGACATCCTGAGGCTATCGCATACACCACTCAGTGATGAAGTCATTCAACAAATCCTTAACTTATCATTCAAATAAAAATCGACTTCTTCAAATTTTTCGTTCGAACTATTTTTTCGTTCGAACTATGTTTTGCAAATTATTTAGACTTATTGTATGGACATCCCGTGGGATATTTGAGAGAGAGCGCACCAACGATATCAACTTTTTGCGGAAGCAACACTTCAGAGTTTGCGGAAACAATAGAGTTAAAGAATTCAATCGATAGTCCAAGGACGTAAAGTCGTGCTCTGATACCATTATGTCACGCCTCGCTCCCATAGGAGCGATCGTCATCGCTAAGACGTGATGCCGCACGAGTCTAGATTGCGCTCGTACAAGGCGGGTTCCATAACGGCCGATTACAGCAGCTGCGACGGGGTCGTCGCACAGAAGTCCCAAGCATAGATATTGAACATGCAGCAATAATTTAGAACAAAACACAAGTCATTGCGAAATACTCTTTATTGATATTGGAACAAAGATTATAATGGGTGTGCAAGGCCAAGATTACAATCACTCAAGCTCACTCTTCTCATATTTTACAAGTTCACTCAGCTCTCTCTCTCTCATCCCTTAATGCATGTCTCGAGCCAGCGGATGCTTCAGAAGGCAACGTCTATACATTATATCCCGTATAAGTCTTGACTCCACGCGACCGCACGCTTCGAATTGCTAAGGAACTCCATACCTCGACGCATCCAAGTGAGCTTCGTGCCACCAGCTTCTACCTGTGTCTGTACATGAAAACTATGTGGGTGTCAGTACTCAACTGTACTGGGGGAATGAGCTCCTCGCCCACCCGTACAAAATTGACACGTTTGATTTACTTTGTACAACATAGCCCCTTTTTTATTGTCTTTCTACTCTTGCCTTAGGATCAGTTTTAGGACCGACACCTTGGCCTATTTCGTGTCACTAGACCATTCTCGTACCAACAATGTTAACCTATCAAGTCATGTTTGCCTTACGGCCCAAAAATCAGAGACGCAACCGTACGATAAGACTCTATCCCTATGTGACCGTGCTACAAATCCTTATTGAGGCCGTGCCTCACAACTCAGTGAGACTTAACCATGTCGCCGCCTCGTGGCCCGTGCTACTTTGATCACCAACTTATCCCAATGGAGACTTGTGAACTTAGTGTCACTTAACCAACTTTGCCTTGCGGTGATTCCTGAACTTAAACTCGAACGACTCAAACCCAACTTATGCAACTCTATCCAACAACTCAAGACTCGACGTCACATCTCGTGCTGGAGCACGGTGTCTACGTTGCAGCCAAATATTAGGTCCAATATTATCCCTTGATCATATACTTATTCAACTTGACTTAATCCAAAGGCACACCTGCGGATAGCCACTATTTTGCCGACATCTATAAGATCTTAGCCACTAGCATGACAAGCTATCCTGAACGTATAGCTTTGCTATTCAGCGACCCTTTCAACGCAGGTAGCTAGCCTCGCTGAAAGTTCTCGAATAACCTAAGAGATTGGTCCAGCTCGGCTATACCATGTTTCCCTCCATGACGACGCGGTCCCATGGCGCCCAGGGTTGCCACTCGTGGAAACATCGCCCTTGTCGACAAGTTGTTCAATGACTATGTAAGACTCGACTCAAACTCACGTCTCATACAATCATTCTTCTTCTTGTGTTATCAACTCTTTCAAAACCAATATCAAAACTTCTATCATTTGAGACAGTCTCGACGACCCACGGTCGCGAGCATTCTTCCATGTTACCCTATCATTTTACTCAATTCAGAACGACCATTTGATACTTTATTTTTCTAAGCTCGACTTAAAATCAACCGTAGCTCGTGCCTTAAACACCAAGTCCATGCATCGTACCTTAAGCCAACTGTGTTCTACGCAACACTACCGCCCGAGTCATACTTTATACAACGGGCCTTCAGATCATGGGACTACTTAACTTGACAACCACAGAAAGAGCGGGACAACACTTGGAATGACTTAGGTTGACCGGCATAACTTTGTCTAACTTACTCAAGCCTACAACTTAACCCGAGGGACGAGCAAAGGCCATGCTAAGCCTTGCGCAGTGGAAGCGTGCATGATTTATCGAACATTTACGCGGTGACGCCTATGACTTAGGTAAGTTCATAGTTTTGTATCGAAGACCAACTTTCCTTCTTCCAAGCCACGGGATGAAGGACTGAGTGTCATTTTCAAATCACGTCATGCACCAACTCTAAGCCGACCGTTAGACCTTTCCATATTCTAACTCAATCTGACTTGACTTTGGATTATTCCCTTAGCTATGTGGGTTCGTCTCTTTTATTATCAAGCCTACTTGTGCATTTGAAAACATTCAAATTATTATGTGAAGGCTAAGATGAGGTAAGTTCACCGAAACTACCCCACCTGAGCGAGCGGTCACCTTGACCGAGCGATGTCTACGAGCGGCCGTTGTAAGGCTAAGTCTGAACCCTGTCGGCGTTTTGATTCTACCGATTGACTGAGCGGGATGGGGCATTACAAAAATCGCCGCTGCTGCTGTTTGAAGAGTTTTGCGTCTGGATAAATATTGTGCCTATGAAGTGCAATCTTGAGATTTAGTCTTGGCATGTCTTCATAGCTCCTGGCAAAGACATCGACGTATTCTCTGACGAGTTGTAACAACGACTCCTACTCGTCGTCTGTCTGACTTTTTCTGACGAAGATTGGCTTTGGAGAGGTTTTATCGTCGAGGTTAACTTGCATAACCTCATCTTCAGTAGAAGGATCACAAAGTTCGAAGCGTTTCTCCTATTGTGCATCTAGCTGCTGGACCCACAGCTCCAACTCGAGTGGTTCAAGTAGTTCTTCGTATTCCTCTTCAATATAAGTGGATGTCATATTGACAGATAATATTTGTCTGAACATATCTCCAATACTGCTATCAGAGTCGTAGATGGGTGAGTCGGATGAATGAGAGTACCACTCTTATTCTTCATCAGAACTTTCGGGCGTTGTTGGTGGAGTAACATACCCGAGGCCGCGTCTGGATTTGAGATAATGATCCTGAGGTTTCCCTGCCGGTGCCGGCGGCTGTAGAGGCAATTGCCGACCACTGCCATAATTTAGACCCGGGGTAGCCTCCATGTCGTACCCCTACTTTTGCATGAAGTATTTGGCTTGAGGACTATACAAGTAGAGCGGTAGGCTTCCAGCGTCGGGTCCGAGGTTAGACTCTTGTGGAGTAAAAGATTGAGGACCTTCTTTTCGGCCAAAGATGATTGTGTGATCCCATCCTCTTCTATCTGGGACCGAGAAGTAAGTGCCTTTTATGAGAGCAAGTTGATTTAGGGTATGGACGGTTGTCACCTGTGTGTGCAGGCTAACGTCTAGACAGTCCCGTACGGCATACGTTAGATTAGGCTTATCATACTCAGAATAGTCTAACGACAGCCTCTTATTGATGAAATAAGAAATTTTATCCACCAGGATTACATCATCAGGAGAGGGGCTATCTACCTGTGCAACTAAGTATTTGGTGAGTTCTTCGTCCTCCATGGCTACCCCCTGCGAGCTTAGGGGTCGGGATGCTGTCTTGGGCAACTTGACTACCAAGGGTTCTGCTTGAGGTATTGACTTGCCTGAGAGTGTTGGATCGACACTTGGCTGCTGACTCGTCTTGGAAAGACGGATGAAAATTTGCTCGGCAAGGGATTTTGTGTCTTCCGATCGCGTTGGAGCAGATCTTGGCAATCAGATTACCATCGGTGTCATAGAGGGCCCTGCATCTTCCTATTGCCTTTGATTGAACTTCGGCAGCCGGATCACCATTAGCCCTATAAACAGGTTTTAGCTCCTAGCTGGATCTCAGGAGACGGATAACCATTGGTTCCAACTGCGTAGGTGTGGCAGGAGAACCGAGCACCTCTTTATGCAAGGTTGCGACAAGGGGTACGGCCTTGCCCTGTTTGCAGGCTTGGAGATGAATCCTCAAGGGTTCTTTTGGCCCTGTGATGACTTCCATCTCGTCAGTTACATGTTTTCTGGATTCGTCATATAGACAAGCCTCCGAAGAGTAATAAGATTCAACCCCTTTAAAGGGATCAATGTCGGCAAATTCAGTTTTTACGGAACCGTGCTTACTGACATACTTAAAACACTGGTGGAGGGTTGATGGCACGATCATATAGTCGTGTATCCATGGACGTCCCAAGAGGATATTATAGGAGGTGTCTGTATCTATGACGTAGCAGGTAACTTTCGTCTTCAGGTCACCAATCTGGCACTTCAACCGAATCTTCTCTAGAGGATAGCTTCTTCCTAAGTTAAACCCGCTGATGGCAGTGCTGGTTGCTGCTAGCCGATGCATAGGGATGCCAAGGAGTTGGAGTAAGGTTTTCGGGATGATGCCTATTGACTAGCCAGGGTCGATATGCATCCGATCCACCTTGATGTCGCCTATGTATCCAGTGTAGTATAAAGGGTGATCATGCAAATTGGACTTGATCAACATGTCCTGAGTATAATGCCCTGCTCCGCACGAGGCATTTGGTTGGCTTATTGGATGGGATCAAAATATTGGATCGTGACTTATGTTAGGAATCGGAAGAATTGAGACCAATGCAGTCTCTCTTAGCTGGCTAGACGGAATGGGTATTGAAACGTGGCTTGCTAGTGGAGCTACGCTTAGTGTAATTGTGTGTGAACGGAACAGGAAGACCCTTTTATGCAAGTGAGTGGAACGGTCCTTCCTCCTCCTTACTCCTTCATGCTTAGTGAATGAAGTATTGAAATGCTATGAATTGTCCCTAAATGTTCCATGTTTTAGTTGTTGCATAATAGAGATACTTATGCTGAAAATTATTGAAATGTACAACACATTGAACTGCTAATGTGATTTGAGGCCTGAGATTTAATTGATAACATTGCCCCTTATGCTTAACGTTGCCGGAACAAGTAGACACTTGAATAATGAGATGCCTTATGAACGATAGGATAAGAAATGAACTGACTATGCTATCGACCCAATAAACTGAATGAAACACTAGAAGCATGTACTCTCTGTATATCTGTTGCAAGAATATAAAATACTGCCTGTCCCTTATAAGAAATGAATGAATGAATAAATGTCCCTATGAAACGAATGAATGTTACGTTCCTCTTAAGAAAAGAATGATATGAGATACGTTGCAATGAAGCAATGAATGAGAAATGATAAAGCTGGGATCGTTGAGATCACCAAATGAAATGATGGTAATGATGAAATGAATAAGTCATTAAATATGACTAATGATGTACTGTTGCCTTTACTTTCCTTAATATATTTTACCATGCCATTATGTTCACAATCGAGTCGGACATGCATTTCCATGGTCATGGACAACTTGTATACAAGGTTGAGCAATAATTTCCTCGAATGGTTCCTAGGGCACTGGGGACCGATTCGGCCTAGGAGGAAATAATGATGAGTGCTAGGGGAGCACGGATAAGGCGAGGTGGCATAGAGGCTCGCCACCTACAATGCTGACCAGATTATCTTGAAATGAAATAAAATAAAAAGAGTCTATATGGTTTAACAACACCAGTGACCATGTAGTCGGGATGCATGCTAATGAATGTTTTGTGCAAGCAGCGTAAGTATATCTGATAACCTATATTTGATACAGGTATGAAAAGTCGGCTATCGGTAAGGAATCACATAATTATGATATTGCATATATTGGTTCAACTTGCCTGCTTAACTTGCTAAATGAAATGAATGTTGTGTTATTGCCTTTAAAATAAGAAACTCTATAACATGCTCAACATGTTAAATGCGAATTTATTGATGCATTGCCTTTTAGATCATTGCCATAACCTGTTGAATGATAACATCAAGTATGCTAAACGATGCCTTCAGAACGTATTTCCATAATATGTTCAACGTGTTAACTCAATATTGCTTAGATGATGCCTTACACAAAGAAATGCTATACCATGCTAAGACATGGTTACTTACTTCAATGTTTCTGCTCAAGAACTATAAACTGAAGCTAGGCCCCAAGTAGAAAGATCATTCTATTAAATGGTTGCTAAAATTGACCAGCTAATGTTGGTTTAGGCGAGTGGGTTGGATTATGCTCGCCAGTACATAGATGATGTGCTGACCAACATTTTGTGGGCAGGTGCTCGTGCTTGGAATATTCTACACACGAAGACTGGCTTGATTGGTCCCACGGCATCGAAGATTTGTTGGGCATACAGAAGCTCTTCTTGCACAAGATGATGTCTTCTGTTTATAAAGGACATAATGTATGGAACATTATAATCAGTTGTACCAGTGATATTGTAAGCCAAGTCGGTATATCGAGTTGTAATCCAATGTATCCAAATATCAAATATAAGCTGTATAGTATTGTTCAGTTGGATTTCAATGTAAAGTAAGATGTGCTGTAAACATTGTGCTTCAATACAAGTCTTGTACTCTTCTTCAATTGTCAATAAAGAGAATAAAGTTCTATATATCTCTGTGTGACTTCAAGTTATTCTCTTATCTCTGCTGCTATAAAGAAGTGATGTGTTTCTATTCAATGAGAAAGATTGTCCTTATTAACTTCAATTTATCTGCTTCTGCCGCTGTAATGTGTTCATATTTGAAGAAAAAACATTTATATACCATCTTTGCCTTGTACAAGTGTAATACCAGACTTGTACGACATCACGCCCAAGCGAGGACGATTGATTCCAAGGGATAAAATATGTGAATAAATGACTCTACGAATCGGGGCATGACAAATTGGTATCAAAGCACGGCTTTACGTCCTTGGTCTCTTCTTTGATTCGTTTCAAATCAAAGTTGCATCGACGATTAACCAAAGTTGCTTCCGCGATCACTCAACGTTGCTTCCGCGATTAAATCAAAGATTGCTTCCGCGATTATGCTGTTGTTGTTCTGTAATCATCCTTATGTGGTTCATGTTTGAAAGTTCGTTGACCCTCTTGGCTGCTCACAGGATATTCTATACAATAAGTTTATATACATTATGATGCCCCTAAATGAATAATTATTGTTGGTTTGGACACAAATAACCCAACAATGACTCGATGCCATAATATGCTATATTGTTAATGCTGTTTGGAATGTGGGAATAAAAGAAGTGGCTATGTATGCTGTAACAAGTTGAGAAGTGCATGTGATGTTGGAAAAATAATTGGAAATGAAATAATTGATGGATGAGTTTGACATAACTGGTGAGTCGACTCAGGGGTAATGGCTAGTACTTTTGAGACCCTAAGAATATTGGCTTGTGATATTGAGACCCTGAGATGTTGGCTAAGTGTTGTGATCATTATAGATCACGAATGTCTAGAATAGATTTTAGTTGGTATTGTTTGAGGATGGCTTCGATTATGAGTGGTATATTGCCTCTACCACCTCAGGATGAGAAAATTGTTGACCCTTTCCTTAGGATAGCAATGACACTATCTGTGGGTACTGGGTAGTGCCGAGACTTAGCTGAGAGTCATGTATTATTGCTAGATGACTCGAGTGTCCCTTGACAGCGATGATGTGGAGTAGCGAGATTTTCGAAAATTGTAATCGGTGGCTTGGTTATAAATTGTTTAGTCGAGTGATGACTCAGACTAGTAAAGACAGTATGTTATGGGTAAATGGATTTGGCTAGAGAATGTTGTGGCTTAGAACATTTGAATGTTAATTTTGATTGGTTGGATGCAAATCATATGTGGCTAATACAAAGTTGGTTGCGTAGCTAAAAGTTTTGAAAATATCGTCGATGAATCAAAGGAATATTAGAGATCTGTGCTTTAACCCTAAGGTGTAATAGATGTCAATCCATCTTGATCACCAAAGGATAGTCGCTGCCTATGTGCATGTATACTGAGGAATTTAATGGGATTAGAAAAGTAACAAGTAGCAACCTTGAATATTTGTGTTGCATAGAGAATGGTTAGTTGATGCATGAATTGTCGGATTGAATGGAATGAACTACTCGACCTTTGTTGCATAAGAATTAAGAATGCCCATAAGATAGTTTGATGATTGAGAAATGAATGGGAACGAGAAATTACAAATGTGTTGGATAATGTCATTATAGGTGATTATTTGTTGGGATATAGATTGTTGGATTATGACTTAATAGTGTGACTCTGTCACATGGACCGAATAGTATGGTTCCATAGTCTTGTTGAGACTAACGGAATCGATGACCCTTGAATAGTTAGCCTTGGCTTATGGGTTCGTGTACAAAGGAATTGGAATAGAAATTGGATCATTGGGAATTTACTTGATAGATTATTAGAATAATGTGAATCATATGTCGGTTGGGAATTGACCATAATGTTGATAGATTGATCTTTGTCGATCGTTGGGTAAGTCTAGAGAGAGCCTCTGTGGAAATTATTTCCTTGAAGAAGACACTAGATAGATAGACTTGACCCTAGAAATCGTGGGCTGCATGTTGGCATAGCCGACAATGGCGATTAGTATTCAGACTAAGTTGATACCCATAGGTTTGGGTAGAGTTCCTTAGAACTGTTGGTTGCTTGTTGGCCTTAAGAATAAGAAACTAGTATAACCCTAGTAGCCGTCCACTCTAGGGAAGTCACCTGAACAATTAAGTTTAGCTATCAGTGTAGCTAACCGTAGAGATTGGCTGAATAATAGGTGACCATTGGAGACCCATAGGATGACCTTATGGCATTGAATGAGAGATGGTGATAATGAGTATTGACCTAAGGGAATGTATGCTTCAACTTGTGCCTTAAGAGATGTTTGACCCTGGAGGCTTATATGTCGGCCATAAGTGGGAATTACAATCGTAAGGTAAGACTTGAGTGTACCTATAATCGGGTAGCTAAGTTAACCTTGACTATTGCATAGAATTATACCCTGACTCGGGTAATCGATAGTGGGTGAAGTCGGATCGTATCTTCTAAAAAAGATGAATTGCCTCGGTAAAAAATATTATTGGGTTTTGGAAGGAATGTGATTGCATGTTGTGAACCCTTGATATGTTTGGCTCTAAGTTAGACCCTTGATCGAATGTTAGAAATGTTATGCTTGGGTAGAGAGGTTAACCAAGTTGTCTCTGATGTTAAGTGTTGTGGCCTAAAAGATAGTGATTGTGGCAAAGTGAGTAAAGTAATAAGTCAATTAAAAGGATGCTAAGTCGGATTTAGAAAAACGAGTTATATCGTGGCTGATCGAATCGCACTAACATGGAAGTTGGCTGAAGTACATATGTTTTGGGAACGCCTAAAATATGTGTATGGATCCAGCTGAAGTGATAGGTTGCGACCGAGATAAAATTATGGGAAGAATTTATTGTACTAGCACGAACTTTGGCTGAAATGCATATGTTTTAGGGACGCCTGAAATATGTGTATGGATC
Source organism: Iris pallida (assembly GCA_029216955.1). NCBI lineage: Eukaryota > Viridiplantae > Streptophyta > Magnoliopsida > Asparagales > Iridaceae > Iris > Iris pallida. The sequence goes on from JANAVB010005796.1 coordinate 21,673,852, forward strand.
CAAACGAATTGATATGTTACGACCGAGATAGAAATACAAGGAAAATGTTAGTGAATCAATGAGAAGTTGCAAGTAATTGAAAAAGAGAGGGACAGATCAAATTATTAATGGATTAAAATGGTACAGTTGGATAGCTATTTTGAGATGACCGTGTGTGCTGAAATGAATATTGTGTCACGTCCCGATCCCGTAGAGTCCTTTCGTCCTCGCTTCGGACTCTGTGAGACCGTTCTTCCTCGCTAAGGCGTGATGCCGTACAAGCCTAAGTTGCGCTTGCACAAGACCAAGACCTGAAGCAAGACAAGATTGATAATACGCAGCAGAACGTATCGAAGATAATTGAAGCAGCAACGGACATATTTTAAAATACATGCATTGAACACAATGGTAACAAGAAACAATTCTCTTTATTGACTTCATTTGAACAGATTACAAGCTCTTGATTCTCTCTGATACAATGTTACATTTGTCTCAGAACTTTACAGATTACAATGATCCCGTTCACATACATTACATCCCTTTATATACAAAATCAAACTCTTGTAACAGATGTCATCTCTTGGCATCTATTCTTATTTCTGCCTCCTGAGGATGAGGATCGGGCTATCGCTTTGGACTATCCTTTTCGATGCATAGTGCACCTGCATGCAGACTGATGGTGGGTCAGTATATCAGCATACCGGTGATTGTGAACAAAAAGCTACATTTGTCTGAAATGATCGTTGTTTATTTAGTGAGAAAACGTTTCTTATGATGTGATCTTGCTAGTTTTACCTAGATTTATTCCATGCATATAGAGTTAGTTTACATTCTCTTTCGCAAAACATCTTTGAAAAGCCAATATTTGTTTCATTTCATTTCTAGCATACAAGGGACTATTCAATTCGAGCACGATGAGTATTCATTTGTGCAGTGTGTAGCGTGTTTCATGAGCATAATCATTTCTTTATTCAAGCAACTCTTAGGGACATTTACAAGCATGATGTCATATCTTTTCTGTAAAAGGAACATAGCATTTCATTGTATAGATGAATCTATACAGACATTTCATGTCAAGGACTTAAGCAGTACATATGCATCACTTTTAAGTGATTCTTACCATAGCCGACCGTCCATCCCTGCATAAGACAAGGATTAGCATAAACATTATAAAACCAACATTGTCATTCCCTGTTCGTCTCTGCATCGTTAGCTCTTAGCAAAACATATGATAGACACATGTAGACTCGATTATGCGACTCTCCGGTTCAGCTCTGAACCAATCCACACATATCTATAAGATGGTCCATAGGCCCGTCCCCCATGATTAGCCGCTGTGACTCACTTGGGTTCAGCTCGTCGCTAAGGATACAACATTCTTGAGGTATAGCATTTACCTCGGGGTGCTATTACAATCTCTCATAGGACGATCGATCCCGGGTGCCCCCAGTATCGTCGAGAGACTATTACCTTGTTAAAAAGTTGTCCGAAACCAATGCATAACTTGTACTTTCTATCAGATAAAATATAACAGTGCAAAAGATAACGACCAGTTCATAACTAGTCTTTACTCGTTCGGTCATTCATTCACATTCAGTTGTCATTCGGTCATTCGATAGCATTCATCTCTCATTCGGTCATTCAATAGCAATCAATAGCAATTCACTTCCTTGGAACATAACAACAGTTCTATACAGATAGAGCATATCATTTTACCTTTGAAAGCATACTTGTTCGGGCATATAAGCAATCTTTTTTCTTTTCTTGTTAGCATGGCAACAGTTCAATAATCAAAGGCAACATCTCTACTTTAGCATACAGGCATCAGTTCGTTTCTTATTAGCAGGCAACAATTCTTCTTAGCATACAGGTTACTCTTTTCTTGTTCTTAGCATGGCAACATGTGGATTCTCTTAAAGCATACTCAATGATTTACTATCTTGTTATTAACAACAGCATTCAATTAAAAACTCATATTCTTAAGTCATAAGCGAATCAGCAAATGAGACTTCGTCCACTCACCCAGATTAATCGTCTTCTGTTGCAGAGCCAGCAATCCGATCTTTCTGTCTATCTAGTGCCTTCGCATAGCGGGGCACTACATAATTACCCACCGAAAAGAAGTTTTGTCCTCAAAACTTAAGGAGAAACTTACGATATCCTTAGCAGCGATAGTCCTCATCCTTCGCCATCATCAATCCATGAAATCATAATTCAGATCATATCAAGTCTCTTGCTCAATCAAGCATTTCAATCTCTATCCATTAAATCGATAAAACATATGCCGGCATCATAAAAATATTTACGGACTTATTGAATGGAACGTTCATCTTATTGATGATATCGAGTAGGCAAAGGAAATTTCGATTAGAAGAACATGTACGAATTCAATCGAATCAACAATTGGCCAGAGGATCGTGTTGCTCAGATACCATTCTGTCACGCCCTGATCCCGTAGAGTCCTTTCGTCCTCGTTTCGGACTCTATGAGGCCGTTCGTCCTCGCTAAGGCGTGATGCCGTGTAAACCTAAGTTGCGCTTGCACAAGGCCAAGACCTGAAGCAAGACAAGATTGACAATACGCAGCGGAACTGTTTGCCATGAAATATAAAAGTACAGAACAATTATCGGAGGACCGAACTTTTACTTCACGTTACAAACTCGCTTGTACAAAAAAAGCCTAGGGACGAAAACTTAGGTACAGCAGTCTAAGTACAATTATTTATTTTAGATTCTGGGGGTGACGATAGAGTCTCGGGAAGGCGACGGCAGCCCTGCCTTACTCCTTGGACGATCGGTATGCAGCCTTGGCTCCTTGTGAAAAGATGGTTAGCGTTGACAAAGAAATGCTCTTCCTGCTCCTCTGTTGCTCTTCAGGCTTCTCTTTCTCTCTGTGTATTCTTTCTCTCTGATAGCGTATATCTCTTCTTGTATCTTGCAAGGGAATGGCACCGTGCTATTTATAATAGTGGGGAGCATCATTAGGGTTTGGATGATTACCCATTCTCAAAGTGGCGGCAGCCTGATGCTTAATCAATCTGGACCGTTCGTTTTAATCGTAAAGGATCTGGGCCATAAATGGGGATAGCACTAAATCTTGCGAATGATTAATGCTGATTGCTTTAAATCTTCATGATTGGTTTTGTCAAGCTTGGATCTCTCACCACGTGTCCCATTAACTTGATCATGAATGATATGACCTGATCTCATTAATTATGAAGATAACGTTAAATATGGTCATTGGGATCTGGTAAATCTCTGATTGATTTGTATCTCATAATCATCCTTGCTACCAGCTGTCAAGTCGTGGGGGCAATTGAATCTCTGCCACGTGTCTTAATGATGGACTCTGCCAGAGCCGCATGATATCCTTGAACTGCATGAGACAGCGTCTCAGTGAACCGTATAGGTATAGTATTTGCGAGCCGCATGGGATGGTTTCTCGGTGGCCCGCATAAGTGTAGTACTCGTGAGCCGCATGGGATGGCTTCTTGGTGAGCCGCAGGAAGACGATTCTTGCCAGCCGCATGAAGCTGTTCTTCACTGGAGCCGCATGGGGGTAGCCACGTGTCAATCTCGGATCGTGTCAGAGATTTTCTCCTATTCCCGAAGAGCCTGTCATTACGACCGGACCATCATGGCACTTTATGCCAAAGCCGTCAGCTGTCAAATCATGGAAGAGCACTAAATAAGGCCAGCTGTGTGAAGGGATCCCACGGAGACACGTGGTGTTGATCGAGCCGTATCTCTCTGTTGGTCGTTTGTGAGCCGCATATACTTCAGAGCCGCATGAGGCTGGGAGACTCTTTGAACCGCATGAGACTGTCCCTATGTAAGCCGTATGGATTCTCCTGCTCCGAGCCGCATGAGACTGAGAGTCTCTCTGAACCGCATGGGACTGCCCCTGTATGAGCCGCATGTCCATGTTGGTGACTTTTGAGCCGCATGATACTCTTGAGCCGCATGAAGCTCGTCTGATTTTGAGTCGCATGAAGCTTCCTGGGTTCTGTGCTGCATGAATAATATCTCCTGACCGAGCCGCATGAAGGACGTCTCATGACCGAGCCGCATGAGGAATGTCTCATGACCGAGCCGCATGAAGGACGTCTCATGACCGAGCCGCATGAGGAATGTCTCATGACCGAGCCGCATGAAGGACGTCTCATGACCGAGCCGTATGAGAAATGTCTCATGACCGAGCCGCATGAAGGACGTCTCATGACCGAGGCGCATGAGGAATGTATCGATCAGCCCGTGCACTCGCTTTGTGGGCCCGGGTATCCCGAACACACGAGTGCGTAGGTATCATGTTTGCTCCCTGATGTGGGGCTAATAGAAACACTTGCCCTCGATCTTTGTTGGGAGACTCTTGAGAACCACTCTGTCCGTTTGCCGCTGGGGGCTGGACACGGGCGGCTCTGTACAACTTTCTATCAGAGGCCCGCTTAGCGGGACGCTCTTGATGGTCAGAGGTTAGGACAGCTGACTGAGCCCGATGAGCCCGTGCTGCCCTAGACTTCTTCTACTTAGCACCCGAATGTGCGTAATAGGAAGAGTCCAAGTTTGGAAGGAGGGAAGAGAAGTTGGTGCCCTTTTCAAAGGAGGTAAGGGGGCTCTATTTATAGAATGGAGTGAGCCCTTTCTTCTTCTCCTTTCCGATGTGGGACTAAAAGTAATATTTTTCCTGCTTCTACAGGACCCCCTTCAAAGTTTCCAAATTGCAAATTTGGAGCACTTTGAATAAGAAGCATGGAAAGTAGATTTGTTTAGGTGTGGCAATCCGATCAGAGGTAGCATGGATGTGATAGGTTTGGTTACTTTCACTGGGGATTTTATGTAGACTTATCATCCTTGGCGTACCTTAGTTTTAGGTACGGATAATAAGTTGAGAGAGGGAACCATCATATTTACTCATAGGTGGTATGGACGTGGTAAATATAAGGTTGATGGTAGAGCTTTCCTACTTAGAGGTGATATGGACATGGTAGGAGTGAACTCGAATGAGGATACATAGAACAACTCAGATGTGCTATCAACGTGGAAGTTCTATGCATTGGAAGAAAGAATGCTGTGGAACAGCTGGGCTCCGAAAGCATATGATGATGAGGAAAGATGTGGATGTACTAAGGGACCTAGTACGGCATTTGTGGTCAGCAGAGGACATTTGTGGGCCTATTATCCTTGGCATACCTTGGTTTTAGGTACGGATAATAAGTTTGATAGGGATACCTAGAACAACTCCGCGATAAGGCGGATATGGAGGTTCTTGGTATCGGGCGAAAGAATGCCATGGAGCAGTGATCAGTTTTCTGTTTTCTTTCACTGTTTTTCTTTTCTTTTTGTCAAGGGATGTGATCCTAGATGATGTAGTACTTTAAATTTTGAATAAATGAGCATGTTTCAACTCATCTTCTCTTTCTTGTACTTGTGGTGTTTGTGGAATTGGACCTGCTGGAGGATTATTTGTGGACCTGTTACCCTGGGCGTACCTTGGTTTTAGGTACGAGTAACAAGTTTCGGAGAGGAATACCTAGAACAACTTCGCGATAAGATAGCTATAGAAGTTTTTGGTATTCGAGAGAATGCCAGGGAGCAACTGGGCTCCTAGGCATAATAGGGAAGGGATGGACGTGTACTAGAGACCCAATACAGCATCTGTGGTCGACTGAGGACATTTGTGGTCAACAGAGGACTTTTGTGGTCAACAGAGGACATTTGTGGTCAACATAGGACATTTATGGTCAACAGAGGACATTTGTGGTCAACAGAGGACATTTGTGGACCTATTATCCTTGTCGTACTTCGGTTATGGGTACAGATAATAGGTTGAAAGGGAACCGACATACTTACTCAGAGGTAATGAGGACATGGCAAGTATGAAGGTTTCTTCTACGGAGCCTTCCCACTCAGAGGTAATAAGGACATGGTAGGAGTGGGCTCAATGAAGAGGGGGTACATAAAACGATTCAGAGGTAATGAGGACATGGAAGTTTTATGTAGGGGTGATTTGTTTTTGGCGGAAGTGAAACGACTCAGAGGTAGAATCGACATGGTTATTTTGGAAGTGTGTGGACCCGTTACCCTTTTTGTGCACTGGGAGTGTGGGTAGTGGATCATGAGGGAGGATCTCTTATAGGAAGAAAGTTCAGAGGTATGATTATTCATGACTTACTATCTGAAAGAGTGATCGGAATGTGAGTTCAGGGGCACCAGCGGGTACATGACTCGATATTGTGAAAGTGTGAGTTCAGTGGCGCCAGCGGGCACATGACTCGATAATCTCGGATGTTGTGGATGTGAGTTCAGCGGTACGAGAGGGTACATGACTCGAAAATCTGGAGAATGATGAGTGTGAGTTCAGCGGTACCGGCGGGTACGTGACTCGAAAATCTAAAAAATTGTGGATGTGAGTTTAGCAGCACCAGCGGGTACATGACTCGATGATTTGGAAAATGTTGAAGATGCGAGTTCAGCAGCACCAGCGAGTACATGACTCGATAATCTAGAATATGTTGAAGGTACGCGTTCAACGGCACCAGCGGGTACATGACTCGATAATCTAGAATGTTATGGGTGTGAGTTCAGCGGCACCAGCGGGTACATGACTCGATAATCTGGAATATTGTGGATGTGAGTTTAGCGGTACCAGCGGATACATGACTCAATAATCTGGGAATTTTGTAAGTTCAAAGGTACCAAAGGGTACATAACTCAACAATCTGGGATTTGGAGAATGTGAGTTCAGCGGTATCGGAGGGTACATAACTCAATAATCTAGGATTTAGCGAATGTGAGTTCAGCGATACCAGATGGTACATAACTCGGTATTTCGGAAATTTGGAGGCGGAATGTGAGATCAGCGGCACCGGGGGGTACATAACTCACCAATCTGGGAAATTTGGAGGCGGAATGTGAGTTCAGCGGCACCGGGGGGTACATAACTCACTAATCTGGGAAATTTGGAGGCGGAATGTGAGTTTAGCTGTACCAGAGGGTACATAACTCAATCATCGGGGATATTTTTTTTTTTGAGGATGTCGTTTCGGACGTAATACTTCTTCACGAACTTGCCGTTGATGGGCAACATGAGCAAGTCTCAGTGTGAGCAGCCTCATACTTGGCCAGCTTCGACTCTTCTTTGGCCACCCCCTGTGTAAATGCAGACTGAGAGGATGACTTGGGCAACTTGATTATCAGGGGCTCCATGGGTGGAGCAGGACGTGGGGTTGTTGGAGCACTAGCCACCCCCAGTTTGGTGCTCGGTGCTGGGCGGGATGTTGTTGGCTCGCTAGAAGCCCCAGACTTTGTATCGGGGTGACGATTCTTCTTGGGAAAACGTATCGGCTTGTCTGAGGGATTGAGCTTCTCCATTTGTGGTTGACCGACCCTTGGCAGTTTAATTGTCAGTGGCTCCGTTGTAGGTCTTGGCACTTGGCCAGACCTTGGCAGCCGGATTATCATTTGATCTTCTTGTGCTGAGAGGATGATTGCGTCCTTACGTAGAGTAGCGGTAAGGGGTGCAGACTTGCCCTGTTTGCGAGCTTGGAGGTGGATTGTCAGAGGTTCTTCTGATCCTGTGGCCATTTCGGTACCAGCTTGTTCGTTTCCTTCATCAAGGTGCCTCTTCGACTTTTCGTATAGGCAGGAGTCCGAGTGGTAAGATTCGACCCCTTTGAAAGGATCGATGTCAGCAAATTCCGTCTTTACGAAGTCATGTTTGTTGACATATTTGAAGCACTGGTGCAGCGTAGAAGGCACGATCATATAATCGTGTATCCATGGGCGCCCCAAGAGGATGTTGTAAGAAGTGTCTGCATCTATGACGTATCAAGTGACTTCGGATTGGAGGTCGCCAATTTGACACTTCAGACGAATCTTCCCAATAGGGTAGCTCCTGCCCGAATTGAAACCGCTTATGGCGGTACTTGTAGGCGTCAGGCGATGCATTGGGATACGGAGATGATGTAGCAGACCCTTCGGGATGATGCTTATGGAAGAGCCAGGATCTATGTGCATCCGATCCACCTTCACGTCGTCGCTGTATCCCGTGTAGTATAGCGGGCGATCGTGTAGGTTGGTTTTGATGAGCATGTCCTGCGGAGTGAAGACGATGTTGGGCATTGCTCCTGTGCAGGCACTGTCTTGGAGATCCATGGATGAGTCCTCCCCGGTGAGGTTGGATTGAGCCAGGTAGACATCGACATTTTGGAGTGCTTCGCTTAATGCAATACGAACGTCCTTGGAGAGCCTTAGGAGTTCGCACAGTGACAACTTGGCCGGTGTGTTAGCCAATTGCGCTAAGATGTCAAAGTTGTAGGGCCTCTCTAGCCCTTGGGCTGCCTCTTTTTGGAGGGATTTGTCGAAGCGAGTCTTCCTCGGCCTAGGCTTGTCGGTCGTCGAAAGCTGAGCCGGTCCCGGAGGATCAGTTGTAGTGGGTTGATGATTTTCAGCTGGATTGTCAACCACAGGTTGGGATTGCGCTCCGGACCGCGTGACGACGGCTGTAGCTTCCTCGTTGTCTGCTGAGATTGTGTGGCAGGTCCTGATTTTTCCACTTTTCTTTTTGTTGGTAGGAGATGGTGTGGGCCGAGTTACTTCTGATACCAAGTCTGGATGGACCCACATGATCTCCCCTCGTGAGGTGGTGAGAGGTACCAGACCAGCAGCCTGTTCCCGGGGAGGTGGAAGATTGGTAATCTTCATCGTTGCCAGAGGGACGGGGATTACCCCATCTTGAGTCTCCGTCGGAGAGAAGCTGTCGAATTGTACGGACACCATATTGGTTGCTACGGTTACCTCTTCGAAGTCGATGGCCAGAGAGTTTTGAATCCATGAGGCTTTGGATGTACCGTTTTAGTTGGTAGCAGTCGTGTGTAGCGTGGTGTACATAACGGTGGTAATGGCAGAACTTTGGGTTCTCCAAATCAGCCGGCCGAGGCTCCCGTATTGGTGGAGAAAGCTGAATTCTATCTCCTTGTATGAGCATGTCCAAGATAGGCTTGACGTGGCCGTCTTCGAAAGAGTAAGTGATCTGAGGCTATTGTTTGTCTGCTGGTTGTGACTCGGGCTTCTGGGCCATATCGGCCACCATAGCCTGCTTTCCCTTGCTGTCCCGATTGTTGGAGGGGTTACCCCCATTATCGTTGTTGGGACGCTTGCCCTTGTTTTCTTCTTCTGAGATGTGCAATCCCAGTTGGCGAGCCTTCTTCAGTCGTTCTTCGGTGCTTGTGGCGCTGATGATGAACGCCTTCCAATCTTTGAATTGACTTTCGCCCATCCAGAGATTGATCGTTGGAAGCAGTCTCTTTTGGCAAATTTCAATCAAAGAGGAATCTGGATTTCCGGAAGGCAGCTTCATGGCGGTCTGGCGGAACCGCTCGATGTAGTTTCTTGTCAACTCTTTCTTCCCTTGGACGACGTCCATGAGAGTGTACATAGTGACGTCCTTCCCTACTTCGTAGAACCTCTCCAAAAACCGGCGCTTGAAGCCGGCGAAGTAGTGGATGCAGTTGTCTGGTAGATTGTGGTACCAATCGAAGGCGACTCCTTCCAATGCCCCGATGAATAACCGTATGAGGATCGCATCATCATGGGGCAGATGGTCGGTGGTGACCTCGAAGTAAGTGATGTACCGACTTGCTGAGGTTTTGCCATTATACGGGTTGATATTGAACGGCTTATATCTTGGTGGGAATGGAACATCCCTCCATTCAGCAGGGTATGGTTGCCGTATTCTGAGATCTTGAGCGTTTTCTCGAGCATGGAACATGGCTCGGAGCTCCTGGACCTCCCTCTTTACTTCTCGGGTCTCATCTGTCGTGGTAGGGGCTGTTATTTCGGGAGGATTATTGCCCGGTTTTGGTGCCGCTGAGTTCGAATCCACATTGACCGCAGGGCCCGTGCTTGTTTGACCGGGCGTTCCTCCTTGTAGAGTTGGCAGGGCCGCTTTAATTTTGTCTACAGACTTGACTAGAGCAAGTAGTATGGCTTCGAGGTTATCGATGCGCTAGCGATCATTAGAGCCACCTTGATTGCTGTCCGTCATGAACATCGTCCTTATATGAGGAGTGATGGAAGGAACGGTGGAGGATGTGCCCTCCGAGTCGTACCCGTGTACCGAGAAGTCATCGGGATATATGGGAATATTGTCTTCTGGTTCGGACTCGGAGGGAGCAGTACCCCCAGCCTCAGAGTTTACTTCGTCTTGAGAGTCACGGGTGTCCTCGGGGACATCGGTGCCTGTTGTACCTGATGGGAGAGTTGTTTGTCCGGGCTCGGCTCCTAGAAACATCGGATTGTTGCTGATGTTCGGAGGAGTGCCACCCCCAGTTTCCACATCCCCCAGCGATGTGGATGATGAATTTTCTATCGCGGTAGATTTCGTCTTTGAACGGGTGTGTTGGAATACACCGGTAGAGGACAACCGTTTAGAAGACAGTTTCTTAGCTGTAGTGGTTGATATCTTGGGACTGGATATGCTTGTCTTTTTCGCTCTCCCTTCGACGGGGACCTTCTGAGCGGAATTACAGGAGACAACAGGAGGTGCCTCATCTTCTGAGCTCGGATGCTGTAGCCTTTGGAAGACGGACGGCCGATCTTCCATTGCTGCCGTGCTGTTGCAACAGCAGTTGACGATGATTTGGGTGTAGTGATGTCCAAGCGAGGACTCTTTGCACGCCGACGCTCCTTCTCTTTCCTTGCGTTTGTGGAGGATCGCCTCCCGCAGGTCAGAGGAACCACTCTGTCTGTTTGCCGTCGGGGGCTGGACTCGAGCGGTTGTATACAACTTCCCATCCGAGGCCCGTGTGATAGTCTACGGGATGCCCCGATAGTCAGAGATTGGAACAGCTGACTGGGCTTGATGAGCCCGCATTGTCCTAGACTTCCTCCTTTTAGCACTTGTGGGTGCGTAATAGGAGGAGTCCAAGTTGGGTACCACAGAGTCTGGCTTATCATCCAGAGAATCATCAGGGTCGGGACCGCATGAGAGACGGTCGAAGACTGATCGAGAGAAGCGTGAAACGGACGCTATGCGGCTAGAGTTGGGTACCGTGCAGGCTGTCTACATGCGGTTGTCTTGTACCGTCGGACGAATTGTTTTTGTACGGCTAGGAGTCACGACCGTACAGGTTGGCCGCATGCGGTTGGCAATTGTGGCCGCATGGGTTTTCTACAAGCGATTGACTCCCACAGCTGCATGAGTTTCATTCGTGTGATTGGCAACTGTAGCCGCATAAGCTATGCGGCTGACAGATATGGCCGCATGAGTTTCCTTCATGCGGCTGAAGGATGTAGCCGCATGAGCTTTCTCCCTGTGGCCGAAGGATGTAGCCGCATGAGCTTTTTCCCTGCGGCTGCTAACCTTATGCGGCTCGGATCTCATAGAGTTCCTCTTTGCCCCTGCAAGTCCAGCATCATAGTGTTTTCTTCTGCCAGACTTGGGGACAGTAGAGTTGTCTACGATCTGAAGTGGGGCCGCAAGGGAATCTTGCTCGCCGTCTTGAACAACAGAGGGTGTCTCTGCAATAGCTTCAGCAGGAACGAAGGATCGGGGTCTCCACTCCTTAAGGGCCTTCTTTGTGCGGGCTCGCTTCTGGATCGGGCCAGTGCCTTTGTCGGAGAGCATCTCTTTGAACGCCTGTTGGTCGAACCGGGCGACCATCTTTTGTTGAGTGGAGCCAAGCTTGGCTGCATCCGATTGCGTCACCAACTCCTCAGCCGTGGAGAAGTTAGTCCCCAGCAGAGTTGCCATCGTGTTTGCCATGAAATATAAATGAACAGAACAATTATAGGAGGACCGAACTTTTACTTCACGTTACAAACTCGCTTGTACAAAAAAAGCCTAGGGACGAAAACCTAGGTACAGCAGTCTAAGTACAATTGTTTATTTTAGATTATAGGGAGTGACGATAGAGGCTCGGAAAGGCGACGGCAGCCCTGCCTTACTCCTTGGACGATCGGTATGCAGCCTTGTCTCCTTACGAAAAGATGGTTTGCGTTGACGAAGAAATGCTCTTCCTGCTCCTCTGTTGCTCTTCAGGCTTCTCTCTCTCTGTGTATTCTTTCTCTCTGATAGCGTATATCTCTCCTTGTATCTTGCAAGGGAATGGCACCCTGCTATTTATAATAGTAGGGAGCATCATTAGGGTTTGGATGATTACCCATTCTTAAAGTGGCGGCAGCCTGATGCTTAATCAATCTGGACCGTTCGTTTTAATCGTGAAGGATCTGGGCCATAAATAGGGATAGCACTAAATCTTGCGAATGATTAATGATGATTGCTTTAAATCTTCATGATTGGTTGTGTCAAGCTTGGATCTCTCACCACGTGTCCCATTGACTTGATCATGAATGATATGACCTGATCTCATTAATTATGAGGATAACGTTAAATATGGTCATTGGGATCTGGTAAATCTCTGATTGATTTACATCTCATAATCATCCTTGCTACCAGCTGTCAAGTCGTGGGGGCAATTGAATCTCTGCCACGTGTCTTAATGATGGACTCTGCCAGAGTCGCATGATATCCATGAACCGCATGAGACAGCGTCTCAGTGAACCGCATAGGTATAGTATTTGCGAGCCGCATGGGATGGTTTCTCGGTGGGTCGCATAAGTGTAGTACTCGCGAGCCGCATGGGATGGCTTCTTGTTGAGCCGCAGGAAGACGATTCTTGCCAGCCGCATGAAGCTGTTCTTCACTGGAGCCGCATGGGGGTAGCCACGTGTCAATCTCGGATTCTGTCAGAGATTTTCTCCTATTCCCGAAGAGCCTGCCATTACGACCGGACCATCATCGTACTTTATGCCAAAGCCGCCAGCAGTCAAATCATGGCAGAGCATTAAATAAGGCCAGCTATGTGAAAGGATCCCACGGAGACACGTGGTGTTGATCGAGCCGCATCTCTCTGTTGGTCGGTTGTGAGCCGCATATACTTCAGAGCCGCATGAGGCTGGAAGACTCTTTGAACCACATGGGACTGTCCCTATGTAAGCCGTATGGATTCTCCTGCTCCGAGCCGCATGAGACTGAGAGTCTCTCCGAACCGCATGGGACTGCCCCTGTATGAGCCGCATGTCCATGTTGGTGACTTTTGAGCCGCATGATACTCTTGAGCCGCATGAAGCTCGTCTGATTTTGAGTCGCATGAAGCTTCCTGGGTTCTGTGCCGCATGAAGAATGTCTCCTGACCGAGCCGCATGAAGGACGTCTCATGACCGAGCCGCATGAGGAATGTCTCATGACCGAGCCGCATGAAGGACGTCTCAGGACCGAGCCGCATGAGGAATGTCTCATGACCGAGCCGCATGAAGGACATCTCATGACCGAGCCGCATGAGGAATGTCTCGATCAGCCCGTGCACTCGCTTTGTGGGCCCGGGTATCCCGAACACACGAGTGCGTAGGTATCATGTTTGCTCCCTGATGTGGGGCTAATAGAAACACTTGTCCTCGATCTTTGTTGGAAGACTCTTGAGAACCACTATGTCCGTTTGTCGTCGGGGGCTGGACACGGGCGGCTCTGTACAACTTTCTATCAGAGGCCCGCTTAGCGGGACGCTCTTGACGGTCAGAGGTTGGGACAGCTGACTGAGCCCGATGAGCCCGTGCTGCCCTAGACTTCTTCTACTTAGCACCCGAAGGTGCGTAATAGGAAGAGTCCAAGTTTGGAAGGAGGGAAGAGAAGTTGGTACCCTTTTCAAAGGAGGTAAGGGGGCTCTATTTATAGAATGGTGTGAGCCCTTTCTTCTTCTCCTTTCCGATGTGGGACTAAAAGCAATATTTTCCATGCTTCTACAGAACGTATCACAGATAATTGAAGCAGCAGTGGACAAATTTCAAAATACATGCATTTAACACAATGGTAACAAGAAACAATTCTCTTTATTGACTTCATTTGAACAGATTACAAGCTCTTGATTCTCTCTAATATAATATTACATTCTCTCAGAACTTTACAGATTACAATGATCCCGTTCACATATATTACATCACTTTAATTACAAAATCAAACTCTTGTAACAGATGTCATCTCTTCTGATTTCTGGCTCCTAAGGATGAGGCTCGGGCTATCACTTTGGACTATCATTCTCGATGCATAGTGCACCTGCATGCAGACTGATGGTGGATCAGTATATCAGCATACTGGTGATTGTGAACAAAGAGCTACATTTGTCTGAAACGATCACTGTTCATTTAGTAAGAAAATGTTTCTTGTGATGTGATCTTGCTAGTTTTACCTAGATTCATTACATGCCTATAGAGTCAGTTTACATTCTCTTTTGCAAACATCTTTGAAAAGCCAACATTTGTTTTATTTCATTTCAAGCATACAAAGGACTATTCAATTCGGGCACGATGAGTATTCATTTGTGCAGTGCACAGCATGTTTCATGAGCATCATCATTTCTTTATTCAAGCAACTGTTAGGGACATTTATAAGCATGATGTCATATCTTTTCTGTAAAAGGAGCATAGCATTTCATTGTATAGATGAATCTCTACAAACAATTCATGTCAAGGACTTAAGCAGTACATACGCATCACTTTTAAGTGATTCTTACCACAGCCGACCGTCCATCCCTGCACAAGACAAGGATTAGCATAAATATTATAAAACCAATATTTTCATTCCCTATTCGTCTCTGCATCGTTAGCTCTTAGCAAAACATATGATAGACACATGCAGACTCGATTATGCGACTCTCCGGCTCAGCTCTGCACCAATCCAACACCTATCTATATGATGGTCCATGGGCCCGTCCCCTATGATTAGCCGCTGTGACTCACTTGGGATCAGCTCGTCGCTAAGGACACAACATTCTCGAGGTGTAGCATTTACCTCGGGGTGCTATTACAATCTCTCCTAGGCCGATCGATCCCGGGTGCCCCCAGTATCGTCGAGAGACTATTACCTTGTTAACAAGTTGTCCGAGACCAATGCATGACTATACTTTCTATCAAATAAAACATAACAGTGCAACAGATAGCGACCAGTTCATAACTAGTCTTTACTCGTTCGGTCATTCATTAACATTCAGTTCTCATTCGGTCATTCGATAGCATTCATCTCTCATTCGGTCATTCAATAGCATTCGATAGCAATTCACTTCCTTGGAACATAACAACAGTTCTATACAGATATAGCATATCATTTTACCTTTGAAAGCATACTTGTTCGGGCATATAAGCAATCTCTTTTCTTTTTTTGTTAGCATGGCAACAGTTCAATAATCAAAGGCAACATCTCTACTTTAGCATACAGGCATCAGTTCGTTTCTTATTAGCAGGCAACAATTCTTCTTAGCATACAGGTTACTCTTTTCTTGTTCTTAGCATGGCAACATGTGGATTCTCTTAAAGCATACTCAATGATTTACTATCTTGTTATTAACAATAGCATTCAATCAAAAACTCAAATTCTTAAGGCGTAAGCGAATCAGCAAATGAGACTTCGTCCACTCACCCAGATTAATCATCTTCTGTTGCAGAGCTAGCAATCTGATCTTTCTGTCTTTCTAGTGCCTTCGCGGAGCGGGGCACTACATATTGAATTGAAGCTGAATGAGTAACTTGTTGTGACTAAGTGAATTAGTAAGATGAGTTGTTCTCTTAAGTTTCGAGGACGAAACTTTTTCTGAGTGGTATATTATGTAATGTCCTGCTCCGCACGAGGCATTTGGTTGGCTTATTGGACGGGATCAGAATATTGGACCGTGACTTATGTTAGGAATCTCGAGAATTGAGACTGATGCAGTCTCTCTTAGCTGGCTAGACGGAATGGGTATTGGAACGTGGCTCGCTAGTGGAGCTACGCTTAGTAGAATTGTGTGTGATCGGAACAGAAAGACCCTTTTATGCAAGTGAGTTGAACTGTCCTTCCTCCTCCTTACTCCTTCATGCTTAGTGAATGAAGTATTGAAATGCTATGAATTATCCCTAAATGTCCCATGTTTTAGTTACTGCATAATAGAGATGCTTATGCTGAGAATTATTGAAACGTACAACACATTGAACTGCTAATGTGATTTGAGGCCTGAGATTGAATTAATAACATTGCCCGTTATGCTTAACGTTGCCGAAACAAGTAGACACTTGAATAATGAGATACCTTATGAACGATAGGATAAAAAATGAACTGGCTATGCTATAGACGCAATGAACTGAATGAAACACTAGAATCATGTACTCTCTGTATATCTGTTGCAAGAATATAAAATGCTGCCTGTCCCTTATAAGAAATAAATGAATGAATAAATGTCCCTATAAAATGAATGAATGTTACGTTCCTCTTAAGAAAGGAATGATATGAGATACGTTGCAATGAAGCAATGAATGAGAAATGATAAAACTGGGATCGTTAAGATCACCAAATGAAATGATGGTAATGATGAAAAGAATAAGTCATTGAATATAACTAATGATGTACTGTTGCCTTTACTTTCCTTAATATATTTTACCATGCGATTATGTTCACAATTGAGTCGGACACGCATTCGCATGGTCATGGACAACTTGTATACAAGGATTGAGCAATAATTTTCTCGAACGGTTCCTAGGGCCCTGGGGACCGATTCGGTCTAAGAGGAAATAATGATGAGTGCTAGGGGAGCACGGATAAGGTGGGATAGCATAGAGGCTCGCCACCTACTATGCTGACCGTATTATCTTGAAATGAAATGAAATAAAAAGAGTCCATATGGTTTAACAACACCAGTGACCATGTAGTCGGGATGCATGCTAATGAATGTTTTGTGCAGGCAGCGTAAGCATATCTGATAACCTGTATTTGATGCAGGTATGAGAAGTCGGCTATCGGTAAAGAATCATATAATTGTGATATTGCATATATTGGTTCAACTTGCCTGCTTAACATGCTAAATGAAATAAATGTTGTGTTGTTGCCTTTAAAATGAGAAACTCTATAACATGCTCAACATGTTAAATATGAATTTGCTGATGCATTGCCTTTTAGATCATTGCCATAACCTGTTGAATGATAACATCAAGTATGTTAAACGATGCCTTCAGAACGTATTTCCATAATATGTTCAACGTGTTAACTAAATGTTGCTTAGATGATGCCTTACACAAAGAAATGCTATACCATGCTAAGACATGGTTACTTACTTCAATGTTTCTGCTCAAGAACTATAAAATAATGCTAGGCCCCAAGTAGAAAGATCATTATATTAAATTCTTGCTAAAATTGACCAGTTAATGTTGGTTTAGGCGAGTGGGTTGGATTCTGCTCGCCAGTACATAGATGATGTGCTGACCCACATTTTGTGGGCAGGTGCTCGTGCTTGGAATATTATACACACGAAGATTGGCTTGATTGGTCCCGCGACATCGAAGATTTGTTGGGCATACAGAAGCTCTCCTTGCACAAGATGATGTCTTCTGTTTATAAAGGGCATAATGTATGGAACATTATAATCAGTTGTACCAGTGAGATTGTAAGCCAAGTCGGTATATCGAGTTGTAACCATTGTATCCAAATATCAAATGTAAGCTGTATAGCATTGTTCAGTTGGCTTTCAATGTAAAGTGATATGTGCTGTAAACATTGTGCTTCAATACAAGTCTTGTACTCTTCTTCAATTATCAATAAAGAGAATAAAGTTCTATATATCTCTGTGTGACTTCAAGTTATTCTCTTATCTCTGCTGCTATAAAGAAGTGATGTATTTTTATTTAATGAGAAAGATTGTCCTCATTAACTTTAATTTATCTGCTTCTGCCGCTGCGATGTGTTCCTATTTGAAGAAAAATAATTTATGTACCATCTTTGCCTTGTACAAGTATAATACCAGACTTATACGACATCACGCCCAAGCGAGGACGATCGATTCCAAGGGATAAAATATGTGAATAAATGACTCTACGAATCGGAGCGTGACACAGAGGAGTAAATATGATGTTGGACATTGCATCTGAGCTATCGCCGTTCTGTAAATCTTCTGGTGGGTCTTCTCTTGGAGGCTTGGCCTGGGCATAGTAGGCGTCAGCATTCTGGAGTGCTTCTCTTAATGCGACACGAAGATCCTTGGAGAGCCTTAGGAGGTCGTATAGCGACAACTTTGCTGGCATATTGCGGAGTGGCCTGTCGAAGCGGGTCTCCTTTATCTTGGACTTATCTGCCAATGGAGGCTAAGATGCCCTTGGAACATCAGAGGGAGGCAACATTGCTGGCTGAGAATCTTCGGTTGAACTATCTCGTGCGGGCTGGACTTGTGCTCCAGACCTGGTAACAATAGTTGCAACTTCCTCAGTCTCGGCTAAAATTGTATGGCAGGATCTAGACTTCCTGCCCTATTTCTTGCTGGTAGGAGATGACACCCCCTGGGTAACTTCGGGTACTAAGTCTAGATGCACCCACATAATTTCTTCTCGCGAGGTAGTATGAGGTACCAGTCCAGATGTATGGTTTCGGACGGGTGGAAGATTAAGAACCTTCATCGTTGCCCGAAGGCCAGGTATGACCCCGTCTGGAGTTCTTGTTGGAGGGAAGTTGCGGAACTGAATAGACACCATGTTTGCTGCCACGGTAACCTCTTCAAAGTCTATCGACAATGCTTTGGAGTTGATAAGACTCTGAATGCACCATTTCAATTGGAAGCAATCATGAGTGGCATGATGGACATAGCATTAGAAGTGACAATACTTTGGGTCCTCCATTTCTGCTGCTCGGGACTCGCGCCTTGGTAGAGGGAGCTGGATCCTATCCCCTTGTAAGAGCATATCGAAGATAGATTTGACATGACTATCTTCAAATGAGTAGTTGATCATGGGGCACGGACCTTCCGTCTATTTTTGTTCAAGCTTTTGAGTCACATCCATGACCAAGGCCTATTTTTCCTTATTGTCCTGGTTAGTGGTGGCGCCACTGTTGTTGTTACTGGAGGTGGAACCAGGACATCTGCCCTTATCTTCTCCGTCTGGGATGTATAATCACAGCTGGCAAGTCTTCTTCAGTTTTGCCTCTGCATTGGTAGCACTTATGATAAAGGTTGTCCAATACCTGAACTGATCGTCACCCATCCAGAGGATGATTGCAGGGAGCAGCTTCTTCTGGCAGATTTCAATCAAGGAGCTCTCGGGATTACCTTGGGGCAATCTCATTGCGGTTTGGCAGAACCGCTCGATGTAGTTCCTCGTTAGCTCCCTCTCTTCCTGAACGACGTCTATGAGAGACGACATCGTTACGTCATGCCCCAATTTGTAAAATCTTTCCAGGAACATGTGTTTGAAGCCGTCAAAAGAGTGGATGCAGTTGTCGGGAAGGTTGCGGTACCAGTCGAACGCGATCCCCTCCAATGCTCCGATGAATAATCGCGTGAAGATGGCGTCACTATGCGGCAAATGGTCGGTCGTGACCTCAAAGTAGGTCATGTACCGACTAGCAGAAGTCTTCCCATCATAAGAATTGATATGAAATAGCTTGTACCGTGGTAGAAAAGGTACGTCTCTCCATGCAACGAGATATGGCTGCCATATTCTGAGATTTCGAGAGGAGTCTCGGGCATTGAACATTGCTCGAAGCTCCTGGACTTCCCTCCTTGCCTTCTTGGCTTCATCTGCAGCTTAAGGAACGGATGCTGCTAAGGGATCATCACCCAAAGAAGGGGCGGTCGTGTTGGAGTCCGTATTGACTGCGGGTCCCAAGCTTGTTTGTCCGGGCGTCCTCGCTGGTTGAGTTGGCAAGGCGGGTTTAATCTCGTCCACGGACTTGACCAAGGACAAGAGCATGGCTTCCAGCACTTCTAGCCGTTGTCGGTCAAAAGGTGCTTCGTGATCATCATTAACCGTAAAGACCGTCCTCACGTGGGTAGAGGTGGAAGGGATTGTGGCAGAGGTACTCTCGGTGCCGTACCCTTTTATAGAAAAATCGTTAGGGAATGTCGGAATATCATCTTCGTCAGACTCGGAAGGGGTGCTACCCCCTGTACAGGAAGCCGTATCGTCTTGGTAAGGGTGGTGGCCCTCAAGGAAATCTATGTCTGTTGCACAGTTTTGGGCACCTCTACCCCCTGTATGTGCTCTTGGTACACCGGGTTGTCGCATATATTGAGGGGACTGCTACCCCAGCTTCATCTACTCTCAAGGAGGCCGAAGGTGTACCTCCGGGTGCCGGAAGATTCTTTTTGGATCGAGTGCCTAAATAGACACCCCATGTGGTTGTCGATAGGAATCCCCCAGATGAGGGTCTCCTTGCAGTACTGGCCGAGATGGCCGGGCTGGAAGAGCCTGTCTTCTTTCCTTTCTTGCCAGGAGGAACCTTTTGAGTCAAATTACAGGAGGCGACAGAAAACTTCTTGTCCTATGGAATTTGTACCAGTTTCTTGCGTTGTTTTCGGACAGGTGCTGGCTGCTGCAGTCGCTGGAAAACTGACTGCCGATCTTCAGGTGCTGCTGATTTGTTGCAGCAGCAGTTGATGATGACTTTGGTGCAACGACGCCCCGAGAGGGACTCATTGCATGTCGACGCTGCCATCTTGCGTTTGTGAGTAATCACGTCACGTAAGTCGGTAGGAGGCTGCTCAACCTTTGTACCA
This sequence comes from Iris pallida, assembly GCA_029216955.1. Lineage (NCBI taxonomy): Eukaryota > Viridiplantae > Streptophyta > Magnoliopsida > Asparagales > Iridaceae > Iris > Iris pallida. The sequence goes on from JANAVB010005796.1 coordinate 21,694,391, forward strand.
AACTTGTGAACTCAGGCATCCCGAGCGCATGGGTGCTTAGGTATCATGTTTGCTTCCTGATCCGTGGCTAGTAAAAGTACTTGCTCTGGATCTTTAGACGGAGACTTTAAAGACCCACCCTATCCGTTAGCCCTGGGGGACTGGACGCGGGTAGTTCTGTACAACTTTTTTCAGGAGCCCGTGTAACAGTCAACGGGGCCTGCTGATAGTCAGCAACTTAGTCAGTTGACTGGGCTGGTTGGGCCCACACTGCCCTAGACTTTTTTGACGTAGCGCCTAAAGGCGTATAGTAAAAAGAGTCCAGATTGATACATCCTGCAACCTCAGTGGGCCATATGGTGTCGGGCCTGCTGTCATGACCCGCACCCTAGAGTAAGGACACGAGAAGTGGGTACGTCCAGCCTACGCCACAGTGTCGACGGTAGAACGCTGTCCTAGGTCACAACATCTAACAATATAAAGCTTAAACAATTTACACTCCCTGAATGGGGGTGACATAGCAGAAAGTAACTCAATCACAACTAAGGCAGATGATAAGATAGCAGATAGATAGATAAATAAACTGCTGAAATGAAAGGGAAATCCTAAGTATAAGAGAGAGTCTTAGTGTCTAAGATAAATACATAGTCCCAGATCGCAAGTATCAATATGTACAATCATCCATAGTATACTGTAAATGAAAACATCCTAATCTAAGGGTGTGTCATCCACAGCTAGTGGGGCCTGCTGATGGTCCAGGTCCAACATCTCATCTAAAGTGGCCCCGTAATAGGTATCCATACCAGCCTCCTCCTCGTCCTCTGTAATATTTTCAACAGGTCCAGTCAGGACAGGAGCGAGCATAATACATCTCAACAGTTCATAGCAGGTTAGAAAATATAAACATGCAGTAGAGTAAGATACAGGATCTGAAAGAAGTATAGCATGTAAACAGAGAAAACTGTAATGGAAATATATATACTATAAATAGAGAGCTAACTGTGGCTAGTAAGTCAGAGTACAATATAAACATGTGAATGGCATAGGAGATTCTGGCAACTATACTATGGAGTGATTCTGGGAACTACACTACTTGGATATTATTCACATGTTTACTTCTACTCCCCCGTACCCCCAATCAATACACAAGGATCCAGCCAGATTATGTTACGATTCCATGCAAAGGCCCACAAGGGGTGATACATGGATAGCCCATAAATGGGTGATTCTGGGAATGCCCATAAATGGGGTGATTCTGGGAAGACTCTGTGATCATGAGAGTACATGTCACAAGTGATCGAAGAATCGTGAAGCATAGTGATACACATGTAAGTGAAACGCACAAAATATGTAGTATACGATGCTCCCTGAGGGGATAACATCTCAAGAATGGATCCATATAGTACTAATCCATGTTACCAACGTGACAGCATCAAGTAAAGTAATCTAAAGCAGGAAAATAATTCTAACAGGATATGAAATGATCAGAGAATGTACTCGCCTGGTATCTGAGTGTCCAACTAAAAAGTATTGTCCGAGGAGTGGTGTCTGGCTCCTATTTAGAACAGCACAAGTCACAACAAGTCCAGAATGGTAATATGAAGTTCTACTATGCATTCTACAGGATTCCAGGCCAATCTAGGCCAAAGTCAACTCTTGGTCAACTCTGGTCGAACCTAGAAGTCAAACTAGGTCAACTAGGTCTAACCAAGTCTAAACTAGGCTATACTAGGTTACACAAGCCTACACTAGCTAGAACACACCACTTCAAGGCTATCCAATCCTAAATCAAGCCAACACACACATTCATAAGTCACACTTGTCCAATATTCAAGTTATCTATACTAGGTATTCAAGAACAATACATACAATACATAAAAGAAACTAACTATATATATATAGGCATGCATCACTACACATTAGCTATAAATAACATGGCATTTAATATATATATATATATATATATATATATATATATATATAATTTATATATATATATATATATATATATATATATATACATAGATATAAAGAGGGCTATGTGTGTGTGTGCATGAATGATGTGAGTGTGTGCCATAGGCCAAGTGTTAGTGAAATGTGAAGTGTACATGTGAAGAAGTAAAGCGGGTGATGTGAATGCAAAGAGCCAACTAGTGTGTGTGTGTGTATGTGTATGTGAAGAGCATAGGTGTAAAAGAAGATAGGGTGTGAGAGTGAACATTGAAGTGTGTGTGTGTTAACAGTGAGTGATATGCTGTGAGAGAGAAATGTGAGTGAGAGAGGGGACTGTCCTGATGACAGGAAGGTGGGGGTAGGCTAGTGTGTAGTATGTGTGAGGAGTGGGTGAGAATGTGAGTTGTGTGAAAGGCATAGGTGTGTACAGTTTAAGAATTATAGAAGGGAAATCCCATTCAAAACTTAGGTTTGCAATATACTGATTTAACATCAACACAGGTTATATATGACTCAGATTTGAGTTCAACAGCAAACAATTCTCAGGAAAATCAATTCTTAGTCCTTGCAAAATAGTCCAACTTTACCAATGCATTTCGAAATCGAAACTCATCAATTTCATCCCAAAATTCACACACAGGTAAATAACTTATAGGAGAACCCTATTAGGGGTCTAAACAGGTAATTAACCACATTTAAAATAATCAAAAAGACTGTCAAAACTCGAATTCAAAACTGGAAAAAAAATAGTAGGTGAACCCTTGTATCAGACTTCACAAAACAGACCCAACCATTGACAGTTTTTACATGTCAAAATCGACATCGAAACCCCACAATTACAACTCAAAAATTAGCATATATGTAGATTATATATAGGTAACCAACATTAGGGATTTAGACATGTAATTAACAGCATTTAGGTTAATCAAAAAGGAAGATAAAACTAAATTGAAAAACTGGAAACTGATAACATAGTGTGTATCGGGTTTTTGGGGGAAAAAGGAAATTAAACCTCAAATTGAACTAAAATGCCAAACTAATGGTTGGTAAAGTACATACAACATGTGCTCGTGTCATATGATGTGTTTGTCTCCTAGCAAGAGGACAAAAATGTGTCCAATCGATTTAAAATCCAAACAGTGCACTGAGACTCTGTGCAGTATGCACAGGCTCGTGCGTGTGTGCACGCGTGTCGTGCACTCGACACGACACGAATGGGGTCGTATCCTCGTGTAGGGTAGTTCGCCTAGGGTCCAGCTAGGTCTATGTCACCCTGAATCAGGTCCTAGCATGTCGTATCCTGACATCCAAAGCCGTGTCAGTGGCTCAAAACACACTGTACGCAGAACAGTGTAATCCCCGTGCACGACAAATATCTCCCTAACCCATACACGAGACTCGATAAAATTTTAGGGGCATGATGTCAGTGCATGCCCCCTCGAGTCCACAAAGTTTCGTGTCCAACAATGGCGTGTCGCATCCTGCAGGAGCCCCGAGTGGCAGGGGACTCGCCTGGGCTGCGTGCGCGTGTCCAAGAATGTGTGCACGAGTGTTATAGCGACATGACACGGACTCGATACTGACTCAGAGCAATATAAACGTGTAAGAGACACAAAAATACATTTTTCCATTCATAAAGTTTCACAAAAACAGAACGAAATGTCCATTGAGGGATTTCGTCAAACACCTATAGCCATCACTGATACGTGTCCAATACGGACACGTACAGGACACAAAATTCTATAAAACCTATTCCTACAGGACCAGGACACTCAGGGCTAGGTGCTCATGCAATTAAAACCAAACTTAATGGGTGGATTAGGATTTTACCTATGGTGTTCTCCAACATAAAAACCCTTTGAATGAGGATTCCCAAAAGCCACCAAACTCCTTCAAATTGGTAGAAAACTGAGAATAACAAATTCCAACAGCAAGAAAACATCAATTAGAATCAATTACAATTTGTTTGGATTAAAAAGGAGTTAAAATGGATTTTCTAGGGGTTTTTGAAGTTGGAAAAATACCTCTTTCTAAACTTGCTCCTTCCTAAAGAGGCTAGCCCTAAATAGAGGAGAATACTTATAGGGGGGTTCCCAATGGGTGTAGTGGCTGGACAATAAAGTTAGGGTTAGGATTAGGCACTAGTTAATGGGCTTTGGGCCTTTTTGGCTAGTTATTGATTTAAGGTTTAATCACAAGTCATGGCTTATGACTTAAATCTAACTTAAGTCAAATAACCATACCATGGGTCAACTCTAGTCTAACTAGGGTTGTATAACCTAACCAAGTCCAAACTCAACTCGGGTTAGCTCCTAGGTTAGTCTACCATGGTCATTGCTAGTCAAAGTCAACCTAGTCAACCCTCACTCAAACAATTCCAAAATAAATTCTAAAAATTCCCATAAATTCAAATAAATTATAATAAATTCAAATAACCCCAAAAATGACAAAAATATTCTCAAACTAGAAATGTGGTAGTAACAAATCTACCCTCCTTTAAAGAATTTCGTCTTCGAAATTGAAAAGCGAAATGCAACTGATGAGAAGGATAGAAAGTATACCTCACGGTCCAAAAAGATAAGGGTATCGCTCGCGCATCTCATCCTCCCGCTCCCAAGTAGACTCTCCTGGAGAATGATGCCTCCATGCGATGCATACCAAGGGTATCACCTGGTTCCTCAGAACCTTCTCCCGTCGATCCAGTATCTCCACTGGCTGCTCTGGATAGCTGAGAGAAGGTCCAACCTCAATCTCCGAATGATCGAGCACATGGCTAGGGTCAGTCACGTACCGTCTCAACTGTGATACATGGAATATGTTGTGGATCCCCACAAGTGCAGGTGGCAAGTCTAGCCTGTATGCCACGTCACCGACTCTCCCGCTGATAACAAAAGGGCCGATGAAGCGCGGGCTAAGCTTCCCACCTCCACCAAAATGTATCGTACCACGAGTCGGAGATATCCTCAAGAAAACCTGGTCTCCGACCTAATCACAAGCAAGGTCTCAATTTATTATAATAAACAAACATGATTAATAAAACACAAACAATCAAACCTAAATCTAATCCTACTATAATCTGTACCTCAAACTCCAAGGGCCTCCTGTGGCTATCGGCTCAGTGTCGATGTCTGTCCGGTACCACACGAAGTCTGTCCCTGATGAGCTTCACCTTCTTGGCTCCGTCAACAACCATCTCTGGCCCCAGTAAAGCTCGTTCACCAACATCATCCCAAGATTAGTGTGTACGGCACCTACGCCCGTACAGAGCCTCGAAAGGTAACATCTCGATGCTGGCCTGGAAATTGTTGTTGTAAGCAAACTCCACCAAATGAAGATAATCCTCCCTGGAGCCTCCAAAGTCTAAGACACACGTCCGCAACATATCCTCAAGTGTCTGAATAGTCCTCTCTGACTGTCCGTCCGTCTGGGGGTGGTATGCGGTACTAAACTTGAGCTGAGTGCCTAAGCTAGTCTGCAGACTCCTCCAGAAATAGAAAGTAAAGTGACTATCCCGATCTGAGATGATGCTAACCGGAACTCCGTGAATCCTGACTATCTGCCGCATATACATCTCCGTAAGCCTCTCTGTAGACTGATGGAACTGGGGATTCCCAGGACACTTTCTTTGGTGTGCGTATTGATCGATAGAAAGTTAAACAAATCTAATACGTGTTCTAACCCTTCATAGGCGGAAACTAGGGTTCACGAATTATACCTACGACGGAAAGAAGACAAGTAATTCCTGGTAATCTCGAGCGAACGACCCCAAGATCTTCTGTACGTATTCCTTCCTCGAGTTGGACATCGCGTGGGCAACGATCTCCCAACCTTTTCTTCTCCTTGGCAGCACTCTCTTTCTCTCCTTACGTGAATCACGAATTTAGAGAAAATTTTAGATTTTTGATCAGTAATCTGGCGGCCAGAGAATAGAGGATATATATAGGCTACGGCAGGGACCATGAAGAGAAATTAGGGTTAGGCCTCCTAACGGATCTGGATATCCCGTGTTCAACCCGAACACACAATCCAGGCCCATTAACAATAGCTCGGTCCACTAATGAGCTATTGTTGCACTACCTCCCTAATCCCAATTTATGTTTGTGGGCTCCTTTTATTATATGCTCATTTGGCTCCCCATGTTAAGATATCGTATGTCCGTCGATCAAATTAAGTTACTGACAACTATATTGATTTGACATCTTTTATCCTTAAGTAGTACCACTGAACTTTATTTGTCATGTCGGATATAATCCACCTGCAGGGTTTACATGACAATCCTTATGAGCTCCTTAAGAGGACATCATCAACCCGATGTATCGGGACATGGATTCAATTTATAATCAACAGCCCATCATACATACAATGTTATTATCCAATTCATAGAGGTTGTTGATCCATAATGAATCTCACTCTTTTATGAGTCAAAGTAATGCACACTGCATATACATGTCCGTTATTATATCCGGATTAAGAGTACAAGCATCCATAATAACATAGGTGTTTGTTCTCTTATGTAGTCAGTACAAAGAGAACAACCTCAAGTGATCCTGTTCAATACACACAAAGTGTACTAGTGTAAACCTATAGTCAAGATAGACTAATACAAGATTACGCTACAACCTTTCCAATAGATTGTCCAAGTCCATCTAGGTTGTGAACTATTATATACTCCATAGGAAACTGATAATATGATCTTCTGTGTGACACCACACACCATATTATCTACAATATAGAATATCAGACATTTGTATTAACACTTGCAACAAATACAATATACAAACATTTGCCCATATGATTCTCATTCAAAATTTAAGGAAATAAGGTTACTACAAAAGTGATGCTTTTAGTATATAACCCTAACAATCTCCCACTTATACTCAAAGCATTGCTTTTCAGTATACTGTTACAAATCTCCCACTTATACTTAAAGCCATGCTGCTACACATCTGACTCCCATTCCCTCAACATGACTGTTAAAAGCCTTAGCTGGTAAGCTCTTTGTAAAGGGATCAGCTAGGTTGTCGGCTGATGCTATCTTTATCACAGCAACTTTTCCTTTCTTTACGAAATCTCGTATCAGGTGGTACTTGCGCTCAATGTGTTTGCCTGTCTTATGGGCTCGTGGTTCCTTCGAGTTTTCAACTGCACCACTATTATCACAATAAAGCGTAATAGACTTGGGCAAACTAGGTACCACATCCAAGTCCAATAAAAAGTTTCTGAGCCAAACCGCTTCTTTGGCTGCCTCAGAGGCTGCTACATACTCGACTTCCATGGTGGAATCAGCAATATATTTTTGCTTAATACTCCTCCACACAATGGCTCCACCTTCCAAAGTAAACACATAACCTGATGTATATTTCCTGTAATCCCTATCTGACTGAAAATCTGAGTCTGTATACCACAAGAGAACTAAACTATCTGCCTGGTAAACTAGCATATACTCTTTAGTCCTTTTCAGGTACTTCAAAATATGCTTTACGGCAGTCCAGTGCTCTTGTCCTGGGTTAGACTGATATCTGCTGACCATGCCTACGGCAAAGCAGATGTCTGGTCTCGTACATAGAATTACATACATTAAGCTTCCTACTGCTGAAGCATAAGGAACAGCCTTCATGTTCTCTATCTCTTTAGGTGTCCTCGGACACTGCTCCTTTGATAGAGCAATTCCATGTCTAAAAGGTAAGAAACCTTTCTTAGAATTTTGCATACTAAAACGAGTTAGTACAGTATCGATATAGGAAGCTTGGGATAAGCCCAACATCCTTTTCTTGCGATCTCGTAGAACTTTGATCCCAAGGATGTGACCTACTTCTTCCAAGTCCTTCATATCAAACTGTTTGGATAACCATACCCTTACATCAGATAATACCTTCACATTGTTTCCAATGAGCAAGATGTCATCCATATAAAGTACTAGGAACACCACCACATTTTCGTTAAACTTTCTGTATACACATGATTCATCCTGACATTGATCAAATCCATAGGATTTTATCACCTGATCAAAACATATGTTCTAAGATCTGGAAGCTTGCTTAAGTCCATAAATGGACTTTTTGAGCTTACAAACAAGATGCTCCTGGCCCTTTTCAATGAACCCATCTGGTTGTTTCATATAGATGTCTTTCTCAAGACTTCCATTAAGGAAAGCTGTCTTGACATCCATTTGCCAAATCTCATAATCGAGATGAGCTGCAATAGATAAAAGAATTCGAATAGACTTAAGCATGGCTACAGGAGAAAAGGTTTCCTCATAATCGATACCCTCTCTTTGAGTAAAACCTTTTGCTACAAGCCAAGCTTTAAAGGTTTCAACCTTACCGTCTGATCCTCTTTTTCTCTTATAGACCCACTTACATCCAATGGCTTTTACACCAACGGGTGGTTCTACAAGCTCCCAGACCTGATTAGAATCCATAGATTCTATTTCAGATATCATTACTTTTTGCCAAGACTCTGCATCTTTATCTTGGAGTGCTTCATTGTAGGTACAGGGATCATAATCTTGTTCCTCAGGGACGAAGTCTGACGACTCTCCCAAGAACATATATCTATCAGGTTGTATCATAACCCTCCCATTACGACGAGGCACTATCGGTTGTGGTGTAACATTTATGACACGTTGTGCAGTTATTTGTGGTTCATCCTCTTGTACTGTTGGTACTGAAGTACTTGGTGTCTCATGTCTCAGTTCTTCTAGAACAACTCTACTTGTGGGTTTATGGTTCATCACATAGTCTTCCTCTAAGAATCGGGTATTGGTGCTAACAATGACCTTCTGATCCTTAGAACAATAAAATAAACCTCCTTTCGTTCCTCTTAGATATCCTACAAACAAGCGTACTTCTGTACGAGATTCCAACTTATCTGCTTTCCCATTCAGCACATGTGTTGGACTACCCCAAATACGAACATGTTTCAGACTAGGCTTACGCCCAATCCACAGCTCTGTGGGAGTAAGAGGTACTGACTTAGAAGGAACCAACTTCAAAATATAAGCTGCAGTCTCTAAGACATATCCCCAAAATGAATTGGGCAAATCCGAATAACTCATCATTGACCTAACCATCTCCATAAGAGTTCTATTCCTTCTTTCGGCTACACCATTCTGTTGGGGCGTTCCAGGTGTAGTCAATTGGGATGCAATCACAACCTATGATAAATAATTCCTAAACTTTCTAAAGAGGTACTCGGCACCATGATCTAATCGTAATGACTTGATACATTTTCCATGACGTTTCTCCGTTTCAGTCTTATACTTTTTGAATTTCTCAAAGCACTCAGACTTACGGCGCATCAAATAAATATATCCATACCTTGAATAATCGTCAATAAATGTGACAAAATATTCTAATCCACCTCTAGCTTGGATAGTCATGGGTCCACACAAATCAGAATGAACCAATTCCAACACATCTTTGGCCCTATACCCCTTTGCCGTAAAAGGCCTTTTGGTCATTTTACCTTCCAAGCAGGATTCACACACTGGTAGTGCCTCCACTTCCAATGAACTCAAAGGTCCATCTTCAACCAGTTTTTGAATCCTTCTTAGGTTAATATGTCCCAATCGTAAGTGCCAAAGATATGTTTGGTTCATACAAGAAGGATATTTTCTCTTATTTAAGTTAGATGACATATTATTCATTTCCATAAGTTGCATTGTGGACGAAATAGGATTAATGACATACAAATTATCAACCAATGCACCAGAACAAATAAAATGTTTATTCGTTCTAATAACAATATTGTCATTAAAATAAACTGAATATCCATCCTTAACTAACATAGAAATAGAAACTAAATTCCTTCTAAGTGAAGGTGCATAAAGACAATCTCTCAATGTTAAAGACTTATTTCTACCAAAAGATAAAGTAACATCTCCTAATGCAACGACCGATACTTTTGTAGCATCACCCATGAACAAGCATATCTCTCCATCACTGAGCCGTCTGGTTTCCTGGAACCCCTGCAATGTATTGTAGACATGATTAGTGGCTCCTGTATCTACACACCAGGTACCGGTAGATAACACCGCTAAACATGTTTCAACTACTAGTAAATGAGATATACCTTCTTTGTTCCCTTGTTTGAGAAGTGGACAATCAGTCTTCTAATGTCCTGACCCTTTGCACTTGAAATATTTGCCTTTTGGCTTTTTCACCGCGCCTTGAGGTCCCATGCCCTTCTTTGCTGAGTTTGCCGGTTTCTGAATGTTATTCTTCTTCTTACCGCCTTTTGGCTTAGAAGTAGAAGCCTTTTCAGAAAAAAAAAAATATGACCACACTGCCTAAAGAGAGATTCATCATCCTGTAGCTCTTTAGCAAGTTCTGTCAAACTATACAACCTTTTGTTCATGTTGTAATTAAGGCAGAAATTGTCAAAACTTTTAGGCAGAGTCCCGAGAATGATATCGACCTTGGTTTCCCCATCAATTTCAGCTCCAAGGATCTCTATCTCATTCAGATGACCCATCATCTTGAGAACATGATCCCTTACTAGTGTACCCTCAGCCATTTTTGTATTCATCAAACATTTCATAGCAAACTGCCTAGCTGCTCTACTCTGATGTTCGAAGAGTTCCTTGAGGTTATACATCATGTCATAAGCTGTGGCTATGGCATGATGCTGATGTTGCAGTACATTTGACATAGATGCCAGAATGTAACACCGCGCCATCTCATCTGCCTTTTTCCACTTCTTATAAGCCTCTTTGACCTCTTCATCAGAGTTAGCATTAGGCTTAGGTGGGCATTCCTCAACAAGTACATATTTGTACTCATCAGCAGTCAGAACAATGTCTAAATTACGTTTCCAGTCAATATAATTAGGTCCAGTAAGTTTGTTTTCTTTAAGAATCACCATAAGTGGACTGAAAGAACCCATTTTTGAAATCCTGAGAATCACATAAATAAAATTATGTAGGGCAAAAAAACTTTTTGAATTAACTAAATATTGATTCCCTCAAAACAATAATAATAAATTCACCAACACCTTGAACACCATGAATTTAGCATGCCACGATAGTGTGGACGTATACAAATTCAACTTTGTTCAAGTAGATTTTTCTTATTAATTTTACTATCATGTCAATATAACTTTATGACAAATAAAATTAATATGCTGGTCTTGCTCTGGTCATACAAATAATTGCAGTGACTCCGATGGGGAGGATACCATTATTTGTATCTAAGTGTATACTACTACTTAATACTAAGTCCATTACCTTGTAATGAGTTCCTTCAGATGGAGAAGTGAACACATACTAGGTAACTTTCTATAATTATTCCTAAGGAAGTTTGTACTGGTGATCCATAATTATACTCATCCGATATGGAGGAAAGTACTAAAGCCAACAAGCAAGTATAATTACATCACCTACAAACCAGTAATGGAGACCATAGGATTTATACTAAATAAAAATCCTCTCCCACTTTGTTATTTAACAATGAGGGTTTTTCTACTAGTTGATATTATGTCCATGTTGTCCATTATTAATGTAGGCTTGGTTTTTCAAAAAAAATAACCACATAATAATAAACATGCATAATCAGAAAAAGCAAAATGACAAAAATAAGATAAAATATCCAACTATTATGGTCATCTTTGCTGCTCCGTCCTCAACTATCCGAATCCAAAATCTGGCGCTGCGCAGATCTATACGGGGTTCGACCTGCACGATCAGGTCGCGGGGTTCGGGGCAGCGCCCCAATATTATTATTATTATTATTTTTAGATTTTGGCTGTCGATTCCTTCATCGAAAATCATCTGTCTGCCTCTGGATTGCTTAAAACCAGCATCTCGTCCGGCGTCAGAAACAGCCACCACCGCCATCACGAATGAGCAAAAATAATTAAAATTACATCAATCCTATGCCTCCCTAAGGAGTTCACACATAATCTAGATTGAAAAATTAAATTAATAAGCACGATCAACCCTCGTGATTTTAATTACATCCACAGCAACAACAACATCCACGACATGTCCATGGTTTAAACAACACAATAAAAAAAACATGCATTGGACCATAATAGTTGGATCTAAGATGCCTGCAAAACCGAGTTAGAACAGATCTACATCTACCGACTATTACATAGCGCAAGTTTTATTGGACAACATGGACGTATCAATCAATACGTAGATCCAAAGTGGCTCTGATACCAATTGATGGAACTGGGGATTCCCAGGACCCTGCCTTTGGTGTGCGTATTGATCGATAGAAAGTTAAACAGATCTAATACGTGTTCTAACCCTTCATAGGCGGAAACTAGGGTTCTCGAATTATACCTGCGGCGGAAAGGAGACAAGTAATTCCTGGCAATCTCAAGCGGACGACCCCAAGATCTTCTGCACGTATTCCTTCCTCGAGTTGGATGTCGTGTGGGCGACGTTCTCCCAACCTTTTCTTCTCCTTGGCAGCACTCTCTTTCTCTCCTTACGTGAATCACGAATTTGGAGAAAATTTCAGATTTCTGATCAGTAATCTGGCGGCCAGAGAATAGAGGATATATATATGCTACGGCAGGACCATGAGGAGAAATTAGGGTTAGGCCTCCTAACGGATCTGGATATCCCGTGTTCAGCCCGAACACACAATCCAGGCCCATTAACAATAGCTCGGTCCACTAATGAGCTATTGTTGCACTACCTCCCTAATCCCAAATTATGTTTGTGGGCTCCTTTTATTATATGCTCGTTTGGCTCCCCATGTTAAGATATCGTATGTCCTTCGATCAAATTAAGTTACTGACAACTATATTGATTCGACATCTTTTATCCTTAAGTAGTACCGCTCAACTTTATTTGTCATGTCGGATATAATCCACCTGCAGGGTTTACATGACAATCCTTATGAGCTCCATAAAAGGACATCATCAACCCGATGTATCGGGACATGGATTCTATTTATAATCAACAGCCCATCATACGTACAATGTTATTACCCAATTCATAGAGGTTGTTGATCCATAATGAATCTCACTCTTTTATGAGTCAAAGTAATACACACTACATATACATGTCCGTTATTATATCCGGATTAAGAGTACAAGCATCCATAATAACAGAGGTGTTTGTTCTCTTATGTAGTCAGTACAAAGAGAACAACCTCAAGTAGTCCTGTTCAATACATACAAAGTGTACTAGTGTAAACCTATAGTCAAGATAGACTAATACCAGATTACACAACAACCTTTTCAATAGATTGTACAAGTCCATCTAGGTTGTGAACTATTTATATACTCCATAGGAAACTGATAATATGATCTTCTGTGTGACACCACACACCATATTATCTACAATATAGAATATCAGATATTTGTATTAACTCTTGCTACAAATACAATATGCAAACATTTGCCCATATGATTCTCATTCAAAATTTAAGGAAATAAGGTTACTACAAAAGTGATGCTTTTAGTATATAACCCTAACATCATGTTAAACTCCTTCTGAGTGAACACATACTTTAAGCTCTTGTGATCTGTGAAGATCTCCACCCTCTTCCCATACAGATTATGCTTCCATAACTTCAAAGCAAATATCGCCGCTGCCAGCTCTAGGTCGTGGGTAGGGTAGTTCTTCTCATGGGGACGTAATTGCCTGGAAGCGTAGGCAATCACCTTCCCATGCTACAGTAAGACGCAACCCAGCCCCTTCCCTGAAGCGTCACTATAAATAGTGAAACCACCTGATCCTGAAGGCAATGTCAGAATCGGAGCTGTCGTAAGCCGCTTCTTTAACTCATCAAAAGCTGCCTGACACTCCTCTGACCAAACATACTCAGCATCCTTCCGGGTCAACCGAGTCAACGGCTCTGCAACCCGGGAGAAATCCTGCACAAATCTCCGATAATATCCTGCCAGCCCCAGGAAATTCCTGATCTCTGCAACTAAAGTCGGCGCTGCCCATGCCTCAACTGCTATAATCTTCTTGGAGTCAACTGAGATACCATCTCCAGTCACCACATGCCCCAAAAAGTCCACCCGGTCCAAGAAAAACTGACACTTGGAGAGTTTTCCATAAAGCTGCTCCCTCCTGAGAGTCTCCAGCACTATCCGCAGATGCTCCTCGTGCTCCTCCTCAATCTTGGAATATATCAAGATGTCGGCTATGAACACCACCACAAACTGATCCAGATACTGGTAGAACACCTTGTTCATTAGGTTCATAAACACTGCTGGTGCATTGGTTAGCCCAAACGGCATAACCAAAAACTCAAACTGCCCATACAGCATCGTGAAAGTGGTCTTAGGAATATCATCCCCCTTCACCTTCACCTGGTGATATCCCGACCTCAGATCAATCTTGGAAAATACCCGATCTCCGCTCAACTGGTCAAAAAGATCGTCGATCCGCGAGGTTGTTGAGTGCCCTATGGTGAGGTTGTTGAGTGCCCTATAGTCAATACACATCCGTACTGACCCATCCTTCTTTGGCACAAACAACACTGGTGCACCCCATGGTGACGAACTCGAGCGGATGAAGCCCTTGTCCTTCTACTTGCTTCTTCAGCTCCACCAACTCGCTGTTGTTTACCCGATAGACATGTTGAGAGATGGGTTCCGCTCCAGAAACCAAGTCTATCGAGAACTCTATGTCTCTGTCTGGTGCAGTCCCGACTACTCCTCTGGGAAAACATCCATATACTCTGCTCTCAAGGGGTATGGAATCGCCTGCTCCTCAACCGAGACTCCGCAGAAAACTCCGCTGCTCTGCTCTGTCTGAAGTTTGGAGTACTCGAACTCTGGCTCCCCCGGTGCTCTGAAAAGAACTCTACCCCCTCTGTAATCAATGCTGGCGTGGTGCCTGCTCAACCAATCCATGCCGAGTACTATATCGTAGTTCGGCAATGGCATTACGAGCAGGCTCACCTCTAACTCACGACCTCCCAAAACAACTCTCCGACCCTTACAAACATCACGTACGAGGATAATGCCACCCCCGGTCGTGATCTTGTAAGTCCTAGGCAACAATTCAGATATGATACCGTGTCTAATCGCAAACGATTCTGATATGAAACTATACGAAGCACCGAAATCGAATAATGCAAAAGCTGGACTGGAGTCGAGGAGAATCGAACCTGCGATCAGCTCATCTATCACCTCTGTATCCTCAGCCACCATGGCGAAAGCTCGCCCCGGCTGGCCTTCCCTGGCCTGCTGCTGGTGCTGAACAAATCTCTGCTGCTGGATCAGCAGGGCTGGTCCCCTCTACTGGCCTGCTGCTGGCCTGGCTCCTCCTTCCTGAGCTGCTCGTCCCGTGGTCAAAGCACACTCCCTCATCTGGTGATCACCGAGCCACATACCAGGCAATTGCCCAGCCTCTTCCTACACTCGTTCCACCCGTGCCCTGGCTTCTTCCAATAAGCACAGGTCGTAGCCTGCTGCTTCGGTGGCTGCTGCTGTACCCTCTGCTGCTGATGCTACACTGGCTGGTGCCTCGGCTGCTGAAACTGCTGCGGCTGGAACCTCTGCTGCTGGTAGTGCTGCTGGTGCTACTGCTGGAAATACGGCCTCTTGGCCGGTCCTCCGCTACTGCTGCCTCTCTGGGAGTTTCGCCCCCTCTTGAGCCTAAGTTCAAGATCATCCTCTGCAGCTAGTACGTCCACCAGGATCTCCTCAAATGTAGCCTGCGAGTGTTCTTGGTGTAGGACTTGACCTCCTTTACCAAGCCCTTCCGGAAACTCCGAGCCTTCGTCGTCTACGACAAGTGTAAAACCCAAAAAATTTTCAATAAATTTTTAAGATTTCCTTTTTAGTTCAATTAACAGTTAAATTTTTATTTTTATTGAAATTTTAAAACAAAGCATGTATATATATACATATTATATTTTTAATGGAAAAGAAATTATTTTAACTTAAATATATATATATATATATATATTAAAAGAAGCTATAAGAGTAAAGAAAATATTTTTACTAATAATTAAAAGAAAATTTTTCTTTAAATTGATTTTTATTGGTTTATTGGTAAAAATAAGAATAAAAAAAAATATAGATGTTAATCCTAAGGTTTGAACCCTCAACCTTCCCAACCAAGTCATAAGACACAACCACTACACCACCAAGTGTTGGTTTTCATATGAGAGTAGATTTGTTTGTTATAGTTTTAGGGATGAAACCCTTTACAAATTGGAACGGATGAACCCATCCATTCTTCTTCCTCATCGGAAAACCGTAGGAATTACTTTCTCCTTCAATGAAGACTCTAGGGTTTCCATAACCCCCATTTTTTTCTCCCTATAAATTCTCTCCCTCTCTATCTTTTCCTCCACCACTCTTCCAAACCCTCAAATTCTCAAACCCTCCCCAACCGAGACCCGTCGATTCGAGCGGCCGGCCCCGACTTTCTGGTCGCGCCCAACTCCGGCCAGGAGCCCGACCCCCTGCCGAGCGCCCGACGCCAGCAGTCCCCGGCGTTCGCCGCCCTTCCAGCGGGACCTCCCTGGCACAGCGGTCGGGGCACTCCTCCCCGACCCGATCCAGCCCCTCCGGCGAACCCGACAGCGCGCCCCTTGCGCGGCTGTCCAGTCTCTGTCACCACCGCTCCCCGGTCGGTCCCCTGCAGCGACTTCCCGAGCTACACCCTCGCCGCCGGTCTCCGCGACTCTGTCCCGCTCGGTCAGCATACCTGACTCAGATCTGTGGGTTCCCACTATCCGCGAGTGCTGGAACGTTCCGAGTCCGAGGCATCACTTCGGATTCCTTCATTTTTCGGTAACTTCTGTTAGTCCCGTAGTTCTTTTGGTCTATGATGAAATCTGGTCCGGGAATTTTCTTTGGAAAATTCGGTTTTTCGGCTATGTTTCTGGTTTCGGACAATTGTCCTCTAATTTTGGGTTCTGTGATTTTTGCGTGAACTCTTTGGAAAGAGTTCTGTGGAAAAAATTGGTTTTCCGAATTTACTTCGGATGCTGTGGTTAGCCAATGTTATTGGATTATGATTATGTTGGTTTTCTTAGTATTTTGTGGGAGTTCCTTAATTCATGTTGGCTCGGGAAATTCCTTAGTATCGGTGAACTTAGGAATTCTGTTGGTTGAGATCATTTTTTTCAGGAAAATCGGTGCATTTCCCAGTTTTTGGTTATCCCGAAAATAGAGGGAATGCTGCCGAAATTTCTATAAAAAAATTGATTATATAAATTTTTTAAAAATGATTTTCGGAAATGATAATATTTTTGGGCGACGACCTTATCGGTATATGGGCCCCAGTGAAATGCAAACACACCGGTTTGTCCGGACATTGAGGCAGAGTAGCTGAAAATGAAGATTGGACCAGTTCTGAGACTCATTTTATTTTTATTCTTAATTATTAGTTATTATTAATTTTGTAGGTAATTTTCAAGACTAACGTTTTCTTTCTCTTATTTTAATTTATGTAAATCGGGTTGTAAGGGCATAAGCCCAATTGCTTATTTAACCATGCTGTGAAAGATGTAATAATTAGGATTTATTTTATTTTCTTTTCTGGTTGTGGTAGTGTAACGTAAATGTTAGAATAACTATATATATATTCTCGTAAATATTAGGAAATTCATGATTTTCTCACTTATTAGATAAATAATAACTTTATGTATAAAATACAAAGTTTTAACAATTTAAATGATAAATTGTAAGTTTTCCAAAAAGAAAGGATTAAATTGATGTTTTCTTGTAAATAGTAAACCATCCGATAATTGTGTTCTAATTAGAATAAAAAGGATAAAATTTATTAGGAAAGAAAATAGAGATTGTAACTAGCACACTTAGTTGGTTTGATACAGATTGATAAGTATAGATGCTCCATTTGTAGGATTTCGAAGGCGTAACTAGCATCTACTCGGAACATCCATCGACTCTCAGTTTAAATCAAGGCAAGTACGGTTGTGGTTAATTGCAGTTTAATTAATATTAGAAATTTTGCATTTTAAATACACAACTGTTACACGTACTCTCTCCTAGAGTAATATACTGAATCATTGCATCGGGATAATGGGGAGTAGTGTAGTTATCTATGATCAAAGCCAAATAGTTAATGAATGTGCGAGCTTACCCCTCTTCACACGGGGTTAGGTCGGACCGTATCAATAGGATACAATTGAATCATCATAAACCGGTCATAGATACTGCTTACTCAAATCACAATTGTTTTATAGTTGGAAATCATTGTTTCAAAATTATTTAATATTGCAAGTTTCTATTCATTATGCAAATTGTTAATTTTCATAATTGTACTTGCTCCTTTCCTGACTGGATCCCCCACACCCAATAGGTTCTATTGATGACTCAGAGCTACTGATCAGTAGTTACTATGACCCGGAGCTGTACCCTGCTGTGCTCCCAGACGAGGTCCATAGAGATGATGATGACACTTCTGCTTAGTTGGAGTTTTAGTTTATCTTTTAAATAAAATAAATGTTATGTTAAAGTTGTGGACAAGCTTTGTAATGGACAAGTTTATATTATCATTTAATTAAATGTTGTGGCAATTATAGTTTCAAATGTTGTTGATTGTACCTGCATATGGGATACAGCTTACTGCCGCCGTCTCAACAACGGTGCAGGCTGGGCATGATCCGAGTCGACCCAAGAAATTGGGATCGGGTCGTGACATAGTTTTTAGTGGTGGCCCATGCAGGTTTTTTTGCAATCAACAACTTAGGAAAACCTAGAAAAACATTTAGAACATTAATTTACCACAACATAGGACCGAAATATATTATAATTAAATATTTTTGTTTGATTATAGATAGGCAACCTTGCTTATGTTTATATCCTAAACCTTCCAGAGAATGGCCACTGACAATACCAACCCTGCTGGCGATGGGATGTCAACGCCTGATTAAACCCCACGTCCTCAACTAAGTCCGGGTTTTACACCATTGAATGTACCTCGTGGGTTGTTTGCCGCTTCAACGGTGGATCCATCATCTTCCCAGACGGAGATGCAACCCCCTGTGGTTTCGCCCACTCCAGCTGCTCCACCGGTGCCTGTAGACCCCACTGACCTCATAGGTCTGCTAAGAGGAGTGCTAGAAGCCCAGAGAACTCAAGCTGAAGCTCATCGCGAGCAGACAGCCTATTATGAGAGAAGGCATGGAGAATGCCCATAGCGTGGCAATGGCTGCACTGGAAAGAGGAGAAGCAGCTCAACAGGAACCAAGGCCTGCCAAGGTAAACATAAATTTAAAGATTAATTTATGTAATAATAAGGCCATTAAATTAATGGAATTCATATTGCCAAGGTGGGCGATATTGAGAGCTTTAAGAAGCAGAACCCTCGACCTTTCAAGGGTACCGAGGGAATTGTCTATGCTGATGAATGGCTCGACAATATGGAGCGTCTTCTAAGCGTTGCTCGGCTTCCAGAAGACCTCAAGACCGAAGCAGTGGGACTCCAACTGCAAAATGTAGCAAGCACCTGGTATCGGAATGAACCCCGACTCCAGGATAGGCAAGTCGACTGGGACACCTTCAAGAGGTTGTTCAAGAGGAAGTTCTTCCCAACTTCAGAGTTACGGGAGATGGAGCGACAATTCCAGAACCTGAAGCAGGGCAACATGACTGTGGAAGAGTATGCTGCTGAATTCGGCCAGCTCAGCCGATTTGCCAAGAACCTGGTGGCTGATCCTGACGATCGTGCTGAAAGGTTCAGATTTGGACTAAGAGAATTAATTCGCACCTATGTGATCTCAGGCGGTGCTAAGACTTATGAGAAGATCCTTGAACGAGCACAAGACATAGAGAAGAGCCAACCTGCCCGTTCGAAGAGAGATTATCCTGGAACTAGCAACTTCCAGGGTAATCAGAAGAAGCCCAACAACAATAACAACAACAACAACAACAGCCCCCAGCATCACCAGCAAGCAAGGAATAATGATGTAGCACCCCAGAAGCAGATCACTGTCTGTAGCTATTGCAAGAGGCCGGGTCATCAGGTGAACATCTGTCGGAAGAGGCTTGGACAATGTCTAATCTATGGGTCTACCACCCACCAAGTGAAGGATTGCCCCTCAGCGGCCAACAGAGCTGGAGGAAATCAGCAGAAAGGACCTCTGTCCACTTAGCAGCAGCAATTTGGGCAGCATCAACAGAAGACGGGGCGAGCTTTTGCCCTAACTGCAGAGGAACCAGAGCCAGAGCAGGAACCTAATGCGGATGTCATATCAGGTTACATCTATATACATTCTCATCCTACATTAGCTTTATTCGACTCTGGTGCAACACACAGTTTCATAGCAACAAAGTTTATCTCTGTACACCATATAGTTACTGGCTTTAGCAAGAAGATCTGTAGAGTTATGACTAGAGGAGGACCCCTACCTATCACTGAAATCTGTGAATGCCCTATTACTATAGCTGGCCATAACTTTATAGCACCTTTGCTTGTCATGCCCTTACCTAACTATGATGTAGTCCTAGGGATGGACTGGTTAAGTAAGCAGCATGCGCTGATAGACTGTCATCGAGGATGTGTAGTCTTCAGTCCACCTGGAGAACCGGAGTTTGAAATCTCTCGAACTCCGGAGGAGATGGAATGTGTTACCTATACCTCTATCACTGAAGAGTCCAGACCTCCGCAACCTATCATAGCGGAATTTATGGATGTTTTCCCAGATAGTCTTCCCGGGTTACCCCCAGACCGAAATTTGGAGTTCACCATGGACCTAGTCCCCGGTTTTTCCCCTATTTCTAAGGGATGCTATAGAGTCAACCCGAAGGAGGCCAAGGAGATGAAGGATCAGATCAATGAACTGAAGGCTTTAGGATTTATCCGAGACGGAGCTTCACCCTGGGGAGCACCAGTCTTGTTTGTTCCCAAGAAGGACGGAACTGTGAGGATGTGCATCGACTACCGAGCGCTGAACAATATCACAATCAAGAACAAGTACCCTTTACCCCGGATCGATGACCTGTTTGATCAACTCAGTGGAGCCAAGGTGTTCTTGAAGATTGATCTCAGATCTGGCTACCATCAGATCAAGGTCAGGAAGGAGGACATTCCCAAGACGGCGTTCAACACCAAGTATGGGAAGTTTGAATTCTTGGTCATGCCGTTTGGACTGACAAATGCTCCGGCTGTATTCATGAACCTTATGAACAAGGTTTTCCATGAATACTTAGATCAATTTGTTGTTGTCTTCATTGATGACATTTTGATCTATTCAAAGACTGAAGAAGAGCATGAGGAGCACCTCAGGAAGGTTCTGGGAACATTGAGGAAAGAGAAGTTATATGGTAAGCTATCCAAATGTGAATTATTTCTAGACAAGGTAGATTTTCTTGGCCATGTTGTCACAGGAGAAGGAATTTCGGTGGATCCTAAGAAGATAGCTGCTGTGGAGAAGTGGTCTACCCCAAGCTCAGTTGCGGAAATCAGAAGATTCTTGGGCTTGGCTGGCTACTACCGGAAGTTCGTGAAGGACTTTGCTAGAATTGCCGAGCCGATGACGAAGCTGACTCGGAAGAATGAAGAGTTCATTTGGACGGAAGATTGCCAGGCTGTATTCGAGGAGCTGAAGAAGAGGCTTACCACTGCACCAATCCTTGCGCTACCCGTAGGATCCGGTGGTTTCACAATCTACAGCGATGCCTCTGGAAAAGGACTAGGATGTGTTCTTCAACAGAATGGGAAAGTGATTGCTTACGCATCTAGGCAATTACGGAACCATGAGAAGAATTATCCCACACATGACCTGGAGCTAGCGGCAGTTATCTTTGCGTTGAAGCTATGAAAGCACTATCTGTATGGAGAGAGAGTGGAGATATACACAGACCACAAAAGTCTGAAGTATGTTTTTACTCAGAAAGAGTTGAACATGAGGCAAAGAAGATGGCTGGAGCTAATAAAGGACTTTGACATCGACCTGCAATACCACCCGGGTAAGGCTAATGTGGTTGCTGATGCACTTAGTCGATACCCAGTGGCGATGTTCTTGGCTAAGGAGCGGCATCTGCTAGAGGACATCGAGAAGCTTGGATTAGAGATCATATTGCCTGGAGAAAGAAGAATGAAGCTGGATGCTGATTCAGTACTGATGAAGTTGCAAGTGAGCTCGTATCTGATGGATAAGATCAAGGAGACTCAGTTTCAAGACGAGGCACTTTGCAAACTGAGAGACCAAGTGTTGGCAGGAACACTTGAGGGTTTCTCAATCGCCAGTGATGGAGCTTTGAAGAATGGTACGAGACTTTGTGTACCATCTGGCGAACTGAAGAACGAGCTGATGAAGGAAGCGCACTAGTCGCAGTATTCTATACATCCTGGAGCTAATAAGATGTATCTGGATATGCGCACTATTGTTTGGTGGTATGGAATGAAGAAAGATGTGTCCAGATTCGTGGCGAGATGTTTGATCTGTCAGCAAGTGAAGGCCAGTAGACAGAGACCCGCAGGACTTCTACAACCGCTGGACATTCCGGAGTGGAAGTGGGAGCACATCACAATGGATTTCGTGTCAGGTTTGCCTCGTTCCTAAGGAGAGAAGGATGCCATCTGGGTTATAGTGGACCGACTAACCAAGTCAGCTCACTTTATCCCCTTCAAGGTTGGTTTATCCACCGAGAAGTTGGCGACACTATACATGCGACACATCTACCGGATTCATGGAGTACCGGTAAGCATTGTATCTGACCGAGATACTCGTTTTACCTCTCACTTTTGGAAAAGTTTACATGACAGCTTGGGGACACAGTTGAAGTTCAGCACTGCTTATCACCCCCAGACATATGGTCAATCAGAGAGGACGATTCAGACACTGGAGGATATGCCGAGATCGTGTGTCTTGGAGTTCGGAGGATCGTGGGAAGACCATTTGCACTTGGTAGAGTTTTCTTATAATAACAGCTACCAAGCCAGCATTGGTATGACCCATTTGAGGCTCTGTATGGACGTCGTTGCCGTACACCTTTGGCATGGGACGACGTAGGAGAAAGAGTACTGCTGGGCCCAGAGATGGTGACCGACGCAGCAGAGAAAGTGAAGATAATCAGAGACAAGCTCAGAATTGCCCAGGACAGACAGAAGCATTGGGCAGACAGCAGTCGTCGACCACTACAGTTTGAAGAAGGAGATAAAGTCTTTGTGAAGATTTCTCCTACCAGAGGTACAATCAGATTTGGCAGAGCTGGGAAGTTGAGTCCCAGGTACATTGGACCATTTGAAGTTCTGAGCCGGATTGGAGAAGTGGCATATAGGTTAGCTCTACCAGCTAATCTGGAGGGCGTGCACAACGTCTTTCACGTCTCACAGCTCAGAGGCTATGTCCCTGATGAGAATCACATCTTAGACCACTCAGAGCTGGAGATTGGACCGAGCCTCACAATGCCTGAGAAGCCAGTGGCGATTTTAGACCGAGGCGAGAAGAAGACCAGGACCTCGGTGACTCCGATAGTTCGAGTAATGTGGAGGCATGATTCCCCAGGCGAGTCTACCTGGGAACGAGAGGACGAGATGCGGGAGAAGTACCGTATTTGTTTGAGACCTGAGGTAATTTCTAACCCAACTTCTTTTAAATTTCGAGGACGAAATTTTCTAAGGAGGGAAGCTTGTAAAATCCAAAAATTTTTCAATAAATTTTTAAGATTTCCTTTTTAGTTCAATTAACAGTTAAATTTTTATTTTTATTGAAATTTCAAAACAAAGCATGTATATATATACATATTATATTTTTAATGGAAAAGAAATTATTTTAACTTGAATATATATATATATATATATATATATATATATATATATATATATATTTTAAAAGAAGCTATAAGAGTAAAGAAAATAATTTTTACTAATAATTAAAAGAAAATTTTTCTCTAAATTGATTTTTATTGGTTTATTGGTAAAAATAAGAATAAAAAAAATATAGATGTTAATCCTAAGGTTTGAACCCTCAACCTTCCCAACCAAGTCATAAGACACAACCACTACACCACCAAGTGTTGGTTGTCATATGAGAGTAGATTTGTTTGTTATAGTTTTAGGGATGAAACCCTTTACAAATTGGAACGGATGAACCCATCCATTCTTCTTCCTCATCGGAAAACCGTAGGAATTACTTTCTCCTTCAATGGAGACTCTAGGGTTTCCATAACCCCCATTTTTTTCTCCCTATAAATTCTCTCCCTCT
This sequence comes from Iris pallida, assembly GCA_029216955.1. Classification (NCBI taxonomy): domain Eukaryota; kingdom Viridiplantae; phylum Streptophyta; class Magnoliopsida; order Asparagales; family Iridaceae; genus Iris; species Iris pallida. The sequence continues at coordinate 21,718,426 of JANAVB010005796.1, forward strand.
CCATCTTTTCCTCCACCACTCTCCCAAACCCTCAAATTCTTAAACCCTCCCCAACCGAGACCCGTCGATTCGAGCGGCCGGCCCCGACTTTTTGGTCGCGCCCAACTCCGGCCAGGAGCCCGACCCCCTGCCGAGCGCCCGACGCCAGCAGTCCCCGGCGTTCGCCGCCCTTCCAGCGGGCCCTCCCTGGCGCAGCGGTCGGGGTACTCCTCCCCGACCCGATCTAGCCCCTCCGGTGAACCCGACAGCGCGCCCCTTGCGCGGCTGTCCAGCCTCTGTCACCACCGCTCCCCGGTCGGTCCCCTGCAGCGACTTCCCGAGCTACCCCCTCGCCGCCGGTCTCCGCGACTCTGTCCCGCTCGGTCAGCATACCTGACACAGATCTGTGGGTTCCCACTGTCCGCGAGTGCTGGAACGTTCCGAGTCCGAGGCATCACTTCGGATTCCTTCGTTTTTCGGTAACTTCTGTTAGTCCCGTAGTTCTTTTGGTCTATGATGAAATCTGGTCCGGGAATTTTCTTTGGAAAATTCAGTTTTTTGGCTATGTTTCTGGTTTCGGACAATTGTCCTCTGATTTTGGCGTGAACTCTTTGGAAATAGTTCTGTGGAAAAAATTGGTTTTCCGAATTTACTTCGGATGCTGTGGTTAGCCAATGTTATTGGATTATGATTTTGTTGGTTTTCTTAGTATTTTGTGGGAGTTCCTTAATTCATGTTGGCTCGGGAAATTCCTTAGTATCGGTGAACTTGGGAATTCTGTTGGTTGAGATCATTTTTTTAGGAAAATCGGCACATTTCCTAGTTTTGGGTTATCCCAAAAATAGAGGGAATGCTGCCGAAATTTCTATAAAAAAATTGATTATATAAATTTTTTAAAAATGATTTTCGAAAATGATAATATTTTTGGGCGACGACCTTATTGTTGACACAAAGTCACAGTCAACCAAATATTGACTACATTGACTAAATAATATCTGTATAAATTCAATACGACACACGACGTCTACATTCAGTTCAGGACAGACAACAGCTCAGTTTCCGACTCTCAGTGTATTTTCGAGTCTGTACTTTTACATTTTATTGAGTCTAGAAGTATGTACTCTGAGTTATGCTGAGCTCTTGGAACTTAGTCTATAAGCCTACCCAAAATCCCAAGCTCCACCAAAACAAAAATTGCCCACAAGTCCCACTTAGGACCACTCTGTGCTCTGGAGACAGAGTTCGGGCCGAACTCTGCCTCCACACAGAGTTCGGGCCGAACTCTGTCCCCTAGAAATCAGGAACCTTAATTTTAGGGTTAGCTGGTTGCTAGCTGTCCAACGGCCAAATTTTTGAATTTTCCTACCCAAATTCTGGCCAAATTCTGTCTCTAAAAACACTATAAATAGGGCATGAATTCTCTCATTTCAATTCACTCAATCTTCTCTTCTCTTCTCTCCTACAAGCTCAATAAGCCATACCCTTCCTATCTACTAGCCACAAGCCTCCTAAGTCTCGAGTGCTCAGCATCTCTCAGTTAGGATTCTTGTGCAAGAGTGAAGAAGTCGCTTGGACAATTCCAAGCAAATCGCCACTACGATCCTCTGTTAGAAGTTGACGTGCTCTTCTGAAGAAAAGGCACGGGTTGTAAGCTACTATTTCACAAATAGTGGATTTAATCCTGAGCTAGAGTTCTCAGGCCTGGACTAGTCCTCCACGAGGGAAACCAGGTTAAAATCGCTGTGTTTGCGTATGCTCTTCTGCTCTTCATTTATTTTCTGCACTTTACTCTGATTATTTATTGTTGGTGAAAGAGTTATTTTTAATTGGCTATTTTTCTATATAAACTCTATTCACCCCCCTCTAGAGTTGCCAAACTGTTCTTCAATTGGTATCAGAGCTCTGTTCTCTTTACAAGGACTAACATCCTAAGAGCTGATCTATGGCAACCACACAATCCTTGATTTCCAATCATGGTGAAGGTCAGTCTACTCATAGGCCTCCCCTATTTGATGGGACTAACTACACATATTGGAAAACAAGGATGAGCTTCTATCTTAAGTCTCTAGACTTTGACCTGTGGACTGTCGTCACTGACGGTTACAAAAAGCCCGCCAGGATAGTTGTCGATGGTGACCTCATTGAGAAACCACACGACAAATATTCTGTCGAGGAGAAGAAACAGGCAAGTCTAGATGCTAGGGCTATTAATGCTTTATTCTGTGCTATAGACAGGAATGAGTTCAACAGGGTCTCTACATGCACCACTGCTCATGAAGTATGGAGACTTCTAGAAGTGACGCATGAAGGAACCACACAGGTCAAGGAATCTAAAATAAGCCGTCTCACTCAAGAATACGAAGCCTTCAAGATAAAGCCAAGTGAGACGATCACTCAAATGATCACAAGATTCCTCGACATCATCAATCCTCTATCTTCGCTTGGAAAGCAGTACTCAAACCACGAGAAGATTCGTAAGCTGCTAAGAGGGCTACCAAAGATTTGGAACCCTAAGGTGACAGCCATCATAGAAGGAAACGATCTCACAACAATGTCAATGGAGACCTTGATGGGTAAGCTGATGACTCACGAGCTTGACCTCAAGGACTTCGAAGAGCCTGCTCCGAAGACCAGGGAGATCGCACTCAAAGCTCATCAACGAAGAGCTAATCATGATGAGACCGAAGAAAATAATTCGGATGATGAAGACCAAGCTCTCATGGTTCGCAACTTCAGGAAATTCCTTCGCTTCAATCGAAGAAAGAAGGAATCTCAAGAAGACGATGAAGAAGAACCAACTTGTTACGGTTGCAAGAAAACTGGACATGTCCGAAAAGACTGCCCATTCCTGAAGAAGAGCAACCGCTATAAGAAGCCATACAAAAAGAACTCATCAAAGAAATATGCCAACACAGGTATCTGGCATGAAAGTGAAGCGAGTGACTCTGAGGAAGAAAAGGACTCTCCTCAAGATACAGCAAATGTGTGCCTGATGGCAACTTCCAACAAGGTATCTAACGAAACTCTGGATGACTTCTCTTTTGATGAACTTGGCGATGCTTTCACTGATTTACTCGATGATCATAAAAAGGTCATCGGTAAATATAAACATGCAAAGGACAAAATCAAAAGTCTAGAAGATGAGATACAAAGAATTTCTTTACTTCTTGATAATGTTAGAAACACATCACCCACAAATGACACTGATGAAGCATCCAAACTTAAATTAAGCTTACATGATGCTGAAGCACGTATTGAGCAACAAACTCAAGAAATCACTACTCTCAACACGTTGCTTACTGAAGAAAAGAGTAGACACAAGATTTCCATGACTAAGATTTATGGCTTAAATATTTTGGTTGATGAACTGCAAGCTGTTTCTAAAAGATTAGAAACCAAATTGGGTAAACAGGTTGTTCAACCTCAAACCCAATCACATGGGCACAACACCACTCATGCTAGTCAACCACGTCATTCTCATGCAGCGCATAACCATGCATTTATATACACAAACTTTCACAAACCACGTGCACGTAAGAACAATTCTCACTCAGTACACACTCATCATGCACAAAGACACAATCAACATCACTCCACACATAAAAATCATCATGCCATGCCATATAGACAAAATCATCATGTCACGCAATATAGACAAAATCATCATGCCATGCCATCTAGAAAATATCAGCATGTCACACATCATAGACAATACCATCATTCTATACCTCATAGACACCATCAACATGCCACTCATTCCATGCATAATCATCTTCACCATGCTAACTCTTCACATCATGTCCATCCTCATCCTGTTGCTTATAGATATTATTCTCATGCTCCTAGTATAAATAAGAATGCTATCTGTACTTATTGTGGATTACATGGACACATCTCACCACAGTGCAGAGTTAGAAGACTTGTAGATAAAAGGATATATGCTTGGTTCCCAAAGACTAACTTTTCAGGACCCTCAAGAACTCGGGTACCAAAGGTCACATCTACTCTTGATGTAGATGGACCTTCCCTCCTCAACTGAAAGTAAGTGGATTCTCGATAGTGGATGCTCGCGACATATGACGGGGGACGCAAATCTTTTTGCATCACTATCGATGAAGAGAGAAGGATACGTATCCTTCGGTAACAATCTCAAAGGGCACATTATAGGTAATGGTATCATTGGTCATCCTCCTTCTCCTGTAATAAAGGGTGTCTGCCTAGTGACCGAGTTATAGCATAACCTGCTCAGCATTAGTCATCTTGCTGATCATGGATATGATATTAACTTTGGACAAAACAGTTGCTATATCTATGATAGGTCAACAGGAGACATTGCTTTTGAAGGGAAAAGAGAGGACAACATCTACATTTTCTATCTTTCTATAAATACTAACAATGCAGGTAGATGTCTATATGCCCACAAAGACGAACGACTACTTTGGCACCAGCGTCTTGGTCATGCCAACATGGATGCTATATCCAGGCTTTCCACCAAGAAGCTAGTGAGAGGATTGCCTGAAATCACGTTCAAAAAGGACACGGTATGTGCCGAATATGAACTAAACAAGGCAACTAAATCCTTATTTCATTCTATCAACTTTGTAAGTACTACTAGACCCTTGCAACTACTTCATATGGATTTATTTGGTCCTAGTAGAATAGCTAGCCTTGGAGGCAAACTTTATGCATTTGTTATTGTTGATGATTTTTCGAGATTTACATGGGTTTTCTTTCTCGCTAATAAAAGCGATGCCATTTCTGCTTTCAAAATTTTTGTAAAGAAAGTTCAAAACGAAAAAGGCTACATGATTACTCGAATCCGAAGTGATCATGGAGGCGAATTCGTAAATTATGATTTTGAAAGTTTTTGTAATGCAAATGGTTTTGATCATGAATTTTCTTGTCCTAGAACTCCTCAACAAAATGGTGTTGTGGAGCGGAAGAATAGGACTCTTGGCGATATGGCTAGAGTCATGTTGAATAAATTTTCTCTTCCGAAATATTTTTGGGCAGAGGCTGTAAGTACAGCATGCCATATTTTGAATAGGGTGCTTATTCGTCCCATTACGAAGAAAACACCCTATGAGCTTTGGTTTGGGAGAACCCTCAATGTTTCTTTTTTAAAGTTTTTGGCTGTAGATGTTTTATCCTTAACACCAAAGACAACTTAGGCAAATTTGATGCCAAAGCTGACGATGGTATCTTTCTTGGTTATGCCGCCAAGAGTAAGGGATATAGAGTTTTCAATAAACGCTCACTTATTATGGAAGAGTCAACAAATATGACTTTTGATGAAGACAACAGTGCAGCAAGTACTCTTGATGATGACGTTGAGCCATCAACTTCTACTCCAATGAATACTTCAACCGAAACTAATTCTCTGGAGGGTTTGCCTAAGAAATTCTCTTTCAAACCTTCTCATCCAGAAAATTTAGTTATAGAAGAAGTTTCACGTGGAGTAACTACTAGATCATCACTAAGAGACTCCGTTGCTAGCACTGCCTTCATTTCACAAGTAGAGCCTAAAAACATTTCTGAAGCCTTTAATGATGAATTTTGGATTTCTGCTATGCAAGAAGAACTCAACCAATTCGAGAGAAGCCAAGTATGGGAACTCGTTCCTAGACCGGTTAATCACTCGATAATTGGTACTAAATGGGTTTTTAGAAACAAAGTAAATGAAGATGGTTCAGTCACACGTAACAAAGCTCGTCTAATAGCTCAAGGATACAACCAAGAGGAAGGTATCGACTACGATGAGACGTATGCTCCTGTTGCTAGACTAGAATCCATTTGGATGCTTTGTGCTTTTGCTAATTTTTAAAACTTTAAATTATTTCAAATGGATGTGAAAAGTGCTTTCCTGAATGGCTTTATTAAGGAGGAAGTTTATGTGAAACAACCCCCTGGCTTTGAAAATCACAAATTTCCCGACCACGTGTTCAAGCTGAAGAAAGCGCTTTATGGCCTTAAACAAGCCCCCAGAGCTTGGTATGAAAGGCTAAGTAGCTTCTTACTTGAGAAAGGTTTTTCAAAAGGGAAAATTGACACTACACTGTTTATAAAATCTTTCAAAGACACTATTTTATTAATTCAGATTTATGTTGATGATATTATTTTTGGGTCTACTGATGAAACTCTTTGTCAAGAATTTGCCAAGTGTATGCAGATGGAATTTGAGATGAGCATGATGGGAGAGCTCAACTACTTTCTTGGTCTGCAAGTAAAACAACTGGCTAATGGAACTTTCATCTGTCAATCGAAGTATACCAAGGACATGCTGAAGAAGTTCGATCTTGACAACATCAAACCAATCAGCACTCCAATGGCTACTTCAACCAAACTCGAACCAGATGAGAGCGGCAAACCCGTTGACCAACGTAAGTATCGAGGTATGATAGGCAGCTTACTTTATTTAACTGCTAGTCGCCCTGATATCATGTTTAGTGTTTGCCTATGTGCTAGATATCAAGCAAATCCTAAGGAATCTCACATGACCGCGGTTAAGCGTATCTTTCGATACCTTAAGGGTACGGTTACAGTGGGCCAACGGTATCCCAAGTCAACATCATTTGACCTCATCGGTTACTCTGATGCTGACTTTGCTGGATGCAAGGTCGACCGTAAAAGTACGAGCGGCACGTGTCATTTATTAGGAAAGACTTTAGTCTCATGGTTTAGCAAGAAGCAGAACTCTGTCGCACTATCCACAACAGAAGCTGAATACATAGCAGCTGGGCGTTGTTGTGCACAAATTCTGTGGATGAAGCAAACCCTTGAAGACTATAAGTTATCTTTCATGCATATTCCTATATTCTGTGACAATACTAGTACAATCAATTTGACTAAGAACCCTGTCTGCCACTCACGCACTAAACACATTGAGATCAGACACCACTTTTTGCGTGATCGTCAGCAAAATGGCACGATTAACTTAGAATTTATTGACACTGATCATCAGCTGGCAGATTTCTTTACTAAGCCACTATCCGTAGAGCGCTTCAATTTTCTTTGTCGTGAACTTGGAATTTTAGATGAAGCAGTTATAAATTGAAACTCACCTGCGTAAATATCGAGTATATTGTGATTCTTTTTCGAAGAATTTGGTATGGGTACAAGCCGAAAGGGTCCTTCTGACAACAAGACGTAAAAGCCTAAGCGACACGGTGCACTAGTCCTCAGGACTACCGCTAGCTGGGATCCGGCCCCTGCAGCTAACCCATGACAAATTTTGGACGATTGAATCACAGTATATGTCCTTATTTATTATATGGCTCGTTTTCGATTTAATATTGCCTAATTGATATTTTCTAAAGTTCATTCTGTTTTCTGAGTACCTCTCTATCTATTTTTTTCAACACTCTTTGTTGTCCTCAACTATCTTTTGTTTAACTCTTAAACATTTTCTTCATGTTCTTTGCCTGTTTTCAGTTCTGGACCATTGATCCCGAACTCGGGCCGAACTCTGCCCCTATCAGAGTTCGGGCCGAGTTCGGTTCTTAGGTTCCAGGGTCGGGATCTGGCTCTGCCGTTAGATCAATTCTAATCCAATGGTCAATATTTCACCCGACCAAAGACCAAGCCCTACTTTATTTCGGGATTCCCTCTCTTTCCTCCCATATTTCCTTCTTCTCTACCTCTTCCATCTTCTTCCTTCCAAACCCTAACCCTAGTTCTTGATATAGAGGGCTCTATTTCTTCTCAAAATCAAGGGAAAGGGGTTTTTCAACATTCTCTTCAACTGTTTGATATTCTTTTCAGGTATATCTCTCTTTTTCTATCATTTTCAAGTTCTCCTCTTTTATTTCAAATGGCATCTCGCTTGTCCAAACGAGGGAGAAGGACTCGACATGAGGGTGCTTCCTCTTCGGTTCCTCCTCCTCCGATTGAACAAGCAGTTGAACAACACCCCATTCATCCGTTGTTCAATCTGCCGCGTCCCGATGACCCTAACACTTACGACGACCGTTTATTTGTATCGCTAGAAGCCTCTAATGAATGGTTTAGCGATTTTAGAACTCGTCCGGTGTTTGGGGGCCATCCCATAAATTTCACTATATTTTCACATTATGAGTCATTATTCCGTGATCTTTGTTTGGATGAACTTGTTGCTTCAAATTCTGTCATCTACCATAGTGCAATTCAAATATTTTACTGCAATTTGACTCACGATGCAACCCATATCTATTCTCGGGTTGCTGGCATTACCATTGCCTTTAATGATTCTGAGTTGGGAGATTTTCTTGCTCTCCCGGATCTTGATGTATGGGACAAGCTTGTGGAAGCACGTCAACTTCAATTTGTTGGCGATACTTCCCTTGAAGGATTCAAGGAGGATTTATGTGCTCCTAACGTAAGTCCTCACAAGCTAAAGGCCAAGCATCTCACCCCCTACTTTTATGAACTTCATCGCAACGTGTTCAATACTATCTTGCCCAAGGCTGGCTCAACAGATGAAGTCACTTATCTTGAGATCTCCGCCTTATATCATCTCCACTATCATATTCCATTCAACTTTCCACGGACTATGATGGACTGGATGATCAACTGTCGGAAGAAACCAAGAGCTTTGGTTTATCCTCTCTATCTTCCTTTAGTTTTTCGTGCTTTCATCATTCCTATCCATGATTGTCCGTTCCTGTCTGCACCTGCCTTTCTATCCAAAGTACGACGCCTTCAGCCTGTCGCTGCTTCTGAGTCATCTGAGCATTCTGCTGATGAGGAGCCTGACGCCCCTCCTCTTGGTCAGGATGCACCTCCTCCTCCTGCCACTCTTGAGTCTCTTCAGACTATGCTTCGCGATCGCTTTGCTGTTGAGGATTATCGCTGGATGCAGCAGGATTACCGTACCACCTTGCAGATCAGTGCCCTTGGGAACTCTCTGTATGATATACGGTATTCACTTGCTCGTCATCCTGATCTGCATGTGCCTATTGAACGGGATCCAGATCGCGCGGGTCATCGTATAGACGATCCGTGGGTCATGAGGTATATGGATCCTGATGATGCTTTTGTGGACCCTCGTCGCTCATTCCCTGGTCCTTCAGATGTTCCAGGACCTTCTCGTGCTCCATGATGGAGATTGGCTTGATATGCTGCTGACACTGCTGATGGTCTTAGTTGCCTTTTTTATTTTAGTTATTTCAGTTTGTTATGGATTTATGTACTGGATTTATGTCTTCAAACCCTGATGATGTACTGGTTGGTGGATAACATTTTATGCTATTTTTCGTAGTTCTACTTTATGTCAGTGACTTGTTTTATTAGTATTATACTGTTTCTTCTCTGCTTGGTGTGGTTGGATTACTTTTCATTGTCTATACTGCTATTCCCATGCTTTTCCTTATGCAGTCTATATGATCCTTTATATTGCCAACTGCCAAAAGGGGGAGAATATGTATATTTGTCTGTGCTTGTGTTTGCTTTTGGGAAAATATTTTTATCAGGCCACAGGTTCTATGCATTATTTACGGGGGAGAGCTACTGATTCTAGCTCGGCACCGTTCACTGATTACGGGGGAGCTATCTTATTCTAGCTCGGCATTGTTTATGGGGGAGCTGTGTTTTAACCAACTGTGTCCAGGTATGAATATTGAAATATACATTTATTATTTTGTCAATTATCAATATGGGGGAGATTGTTGACACAAAGTCACAGTCAACCAAATATTGACTACATTGACTAAATAATATCTGTATAAATTCAATACGACACACGACGTCTGCATTCAGTTCAGGACAGACAACAGCTCAGTTTCCGACTCTCAGTGTATTTTCGAGTCTGTACTTTTACATTTTATTGAGTCTAGAAGTATGTACTCTGAGTTACGCTGAGCTCTTGGAACTTAGTCTATAAGCCTACCCAAAATCCCAAGCTCCACCAAAACAAAAATTGCCCACAAGTCCCATTTAGGACCACTCTGTGCTCTGGAGACAGAGTTCGGGCCGAACTCTGCCTCCACACAGAGTTCGGGCCGAACTCTGTCCCCTAGAAATCAGGAACCCTAATTTTAGGGTTAGCTGGTTGCTAGCTGTCCAACGGCCAAATTTTTGAATTTTCCTACCCGAATTCTGGCCGAATTCTGCCTCTAAAAACACTATAAATAGGGCATGAATTCTCTCATTTCAATTCACTCAATCTTCTCTTCTCTTCTCTCTCTTCTACAAGCTCAATAAGCCATACCCTTCCTATCTACTAGCCACAAGCCTCCTAAGTCTCGAGTGCTCAGCATCTCTCAGTTAGGATTCTTGTGCAAGAGTGAAGAAGTCGCTTGGACAATTCCAAGCAAATCGCCACTGCGATCCTCTGTTAGAAGTTGACGTGCTCTTCTGAAGAAAAGGCACGGGTTGTAAGCTACTATTTCACAAATAGTGGATTTAATCCTGAGCTAGAGTTCTCAGGCCTGGACTAGTCCTCCACGAGGGAAACCAGGTTAAAATCGCTGTGTTTGCGTATGCTCTTCTGCTCTTCATTTATTTTCCGCACTTTACTCTGATTATTTATTGTTGGTGAAAGAGTTATTTTTAATTGGCTATTTTTCTATATAAACTCTATTCACCCCCCTCTAGAGTTGCCAAACTGTTCTTCACTTATCGGTATATGGGCCCCAGTGAAATGCAAACGCACCGGTTTGTCCGGACGTTGAGGCAGAGTAGCTGAAAATGAAGATTGGACCAGTTCTGAGACTCATTTTATTTTTATTCTTAATTATTAGTTATTATTAATTTTGTAGGTAATTTTCAAGATTAACGTTTTCTTTCTCTTATTTTAATTTATGTAAATCGGGTTGTAAGGGCATAAGCCCAATTGCTTATTTAACCATGCTGTGAAAGATGTAATAATTAGGATTTATTTTATTTTCTTTTCTGGTTGTGGTAGTGTAACGTAAATGTTAGAATAACTATATATATATATTCTCATAAATATTAGGAAATTCATGATTTTCTCACTTATTAGATAAATAATAACTTTATGTATAAAATACAAAGTTTTAACAATTTAAATGATAAATTATAAGTTTTCCAAAAAGAAATGATTAAATTGATGTTTTCTTGTAAATAGTAAACCATCCGATAATTGTGTTCTAATTAGAATAAAAAGGATAAAATTTATTAGGAAAGAAAATAGAGATTGTAACTAGCACACTTAGTTGGTTTGATACAGATTGATAAGTATAGATGCTCCATTTGTAGGATTTCGAAGGTGTAACTAGCATCTACTCGGAACATCCATCGACTCTCAGTTTAAATCAAGGCAAGTACGGTTGTGGTTAATTGCAGTTTAATTAATATTAGAAATTTTGCATGTTAAATACACAACTGTTACACGTACTCTCTCCTAGAGTAATATACTGAATCATTGCATCGGGATAATGGGGAGTAGCGTAGTTATCTATGATCAAAGCCAAATAGTTAATGAATGTGCGAGCTTACCCCTCTTCACACGGGGTTAGGCCGGACCGTATCAATAGGATACAATTGAATCATCCTAAACCGGTCATAGATACTGCTTACTCAAATCACAATTATTTTATAGTTGGAAATCATTGTTTCAAAATTATTTAATATTGCAAGTTTCTATTCATTATGCAAATTGTTAATTTTTATAATTGTACTTGCTCCTTTCCTGACTGGATCCCCCACACCCAATAGGTTCTATTGATGACTCAGAGCTACTGATCAGTAGTTACTATGACCCGAAGCTGTACCCTGATGTGCTCCCAAACGAGGTCCATAGAGATGATGATGACACTTCTGCTTAGTTGGAGTTTTAGTTTATCTTTTAAATAAAATAAATGTTATGTTAAAGTTGTGGACAAGCTTTGTAATGGACAAGTTTATAGTATCGTTTAATTAAATGTTGTGGCAATTATAGTTTCAAATATTGTTGATTGTACCTCCATATGGGATACAGCTTACTGCCGTCGTCTCAACAACGGTGCAGGCTGGGCATGATCCGAGTCGACCCAAGAAATTGGGATCGGGTCGTGACAACAAGTCCTCCATAAATCTGCTCAGGCGACAGAACTCTCCTGCGTACTCCTCCACGGACTGGCTCCCCTGAACTAGGGCCTCAAACTGGGTCTCGAGGGCTCCCAGTGATGCGTCTGGAAAAAACTTCTCCTTGAACAGCTTCTTGAATGCTGCCCAAGTCTGTCCTGCTGTACCAACCCTCGGGTCTGTCTGGTACCAGGTACGGGCCAGATCCTACATCATGCTGGCCGCTGCCTCTATCTGGAGCCTCGTCGGGATCTCAGCCAATCTGAAAATCTCCTTCATATGCTCGATCCACTCATCGGCGTACAAGATCCCCTTTGTCCCCCGGAAGTCTCTAGGGTGCATCTTCTGGAAATCTTGGATGCCCTCCTCCGATGGCTGGTGCGGCTACGGGGCTGCCGCTGGCCGAGCTACGACTCTCTCCACTGCGATCACTGCCAGCTCAATGCCTCGTTTGAGCTCTGTCGTGTGCCTCTGTTGCTGGGTCTGCTGACCCTCCATATACTGCCAGAAGAAGGCCAACAGCTGAATGGCGTCAACTGTCTCCGCTGTAGATGTATGTAAAATATGAAAGAAAGATCCATGCGGCCAGGTAACTCCATACGGCTCAGGAAGCCCATGCGGCTCACAGATTCATGCGACACGAGGGACTATGCGGCTCAAGACGTCCTATGCGGCTCAGAACAGGAGACACGTGGCTTGTAAAACAGTTCTCCCCTCCTGCATTAATTACTTTGATGGCTGACAACTCTGAAAAAGTAGCAGCCCTCACACAAAAAAGGTAATTATGACTCTGTCATAATGACAGACCACTAGGGAAGTGAAGGAGATCTCTGACACAATCTTTCGAGATCCACGTGGCCCTGACACGTGGACGGTCATATGCGGCTCGAGCGAAGACCCTCCATGTGGTTCAGGATGAAGCTGCCTTATGCGGATCAGACAGAAATAGTCTCATACGGCTCAGGCAGAAACAGTCTCATGCGGCTCAAACAGAGGCCCCCCATGCGGTTCGCAAGGATTATTTCCATGCGGTTTATTACCCATTGTGCGGCTCAAATTATCAATATAGTTCGAAGGTTCGGGAGGGCACTCCCCAAGCAGACCCGACACGTGGCTAGTCTTATGCGGCTCCATCCTTATGCGGCTCAACCCTTATGCGGCTCAATCCTCCTCAGCGGCTTTCGGAACACGTGTCATAAAGCCAATCAATTTCCCAAATTTACTGCAATCAAAGATTGGGTCAGATCCTAATAATCTGGGACACGTGGCAGGAGAATGAATTAAATTTATTCATTCAGATTCGCAGACATCATCAAATCATCACCACGGAGATTTATTCCAATCAGCATTAATTACTGATAGGGTTTGGTGCAATCTACACTAAATGGCCCAGATTTATCACGATCAAGATTAGTGGCCCAGATTGATCGATCGACAGGTCACCGCCACTTTGAGGGGTAATCATTATGAACCCTAATGAGGTCCCTCTATTCCTATAAATAGCAGGGTGCCATTCCCTTGCAATAGAGAACACATACAGAGAGGCACATATACATACAGAGAGACTTTTTCGAGATCAGAGAGCATCAGGATACTTAAAGAGAAGAAGCAGAGAGAGAGCAAAGAGAGAACTTCCTCCAACGCCAAGCAATCTTCTGGAGCCAAGGCTGCATACCGATCGTCCAAGGATTAAGGCAGAGCTGTCGTCGTTTTCCCGAGCCTCTATCGTCACCCCCCAGAATCTAAAATAAACAATTATACTTAGACTGCTGTACCTAGGTTTTTGTCCCTAGGCTTTCTTTGTACAAGCGAGTTTGTAACATGAAGTAAAAGTCCAGTCCTCCGATAATTGTTCTGCTCTTTTATATTTCATGGCAAACACGATAGCGACTCTGCTCGGGACAAACTTCTCCACGGCTGAGGAATTGGTGACGCAGTCGGATGCAGCCAAGCTTGTCTCCACGCAACAGAAGATGGTCGTCCGTTTCGACCAACAGGCGTTTGAAGAGATGCTTTATGAAAGAAGTGCTGGCTCGATCCATAAGCGAACACGTACAAAGAAAGCTCGCTGCGAGTGGAGGCCAAAATCGTTCGCTCCCCCACAAGCTTTGGACGGGGTACTCTCGGCTACCCAAGACGGCGAAGACGACCCTCATACGGCTCCACTTCGAGCCGTAGAGAACTCTGCTGTCCCCAAGTCCGACAGAGGAAAGCACTACGATGCTCGACTTGCAGGGACAAAGAGCGACTCTATGTGCCCCAAGAAGAAGCCGAGCACTCCTGTGGCTGAATCTGCCAACCACATGCAGGAGGCTCATGCGAGTGAATCTACCAGCCGCATGAAGAAAATCCATGCGGCTAGATCATCCAGCCGCATAAAGAAGACTCATGCGGCTGAGACTCCCAGCCGTATAAAGAAAGCCTATGCGGCTACGTCTGCCAGCCGCATACGGACCAACGATGACAGCCGCATGACGCCTACTCCACGCAGCTCCGTCTTCGACCGCCTCTCGTACGGTCCTGATCTCTTGTGCTCCCAAGAAGATATGTCTGACTCTCTCCAGTATCACTTAGACTCTTCCTACTATGTGCCCTTACGCACTAGAGCGAAGAAGTCTAAAGCAGCACGAGCCGGGCGAGTTTGGTCCGCTGATCTGACCTCTGACCATCCGAGCGTTCCTCATACTGTTACACGGGCCTCGGATGGGAAGTTGTACAGAACCACTCGAGTCCAGCCCCCGGCGGCAGACGGACAGAGAGGTTCGCAAAAGTCTCCTAAAATCCCGGGAGCGAACATGGTCGATCCAGACCCATCTGACTTGCGTGAGGCCATCCTCCACAAATACAAGGAAATAGAAGATGCATCGGGGTGCAAAGAGTCCTCCCACAGAAGTCACTGCACCCAAGTCATTGTCAACTGTTGCTGCAACAGTGCGACGATACGAGAAGACCGGCAGTCTGTCTTTCAAAGACTGCAACAGCCATCTTCAGAAGACGAGGCACTACCGGTCGTCTCCTGCAACTCTGCTCGAAAAGTCCCCGCTGATGGAAGGGGGAAGAAGACAAATGTTCCTAGCCCAAAGATTTCAACCACTGCGACGAGAAGACTGTCATCTAAGCGGGTGCCCACCATCGGAGTTTTCTAAGGTACTCGCTCTAAGACGAAATCTGCTACAATGGGAGATACGTCGTCCACAACGCAGGGGGTTATTGGGGCTGGGGGTAGCACCCTCCCGAACTTCCACAACAATCCAATGTTCCAAGAAGACGAACCGGGGGAGACAACTCTCCCATCGGATACAGCAAACCTCGACGTCCCCGAGGATGTCCATAACTCCCAAGACGAGGCGAACTCGGAGACTGGGGGTACTGTTCCTTCCGAGTCTGAATCAGAAGGGAACATATCCACTGTTTGCCATTGATTGTAAAAGTACAGAACAATTATCGGAGGACTGAACTTAGACTCACAATACAAACTCGCTCGTACAAAGAAAGCCTAGGGACGAAAACCTAGGTACAGCAGTCTAAGTACGATTATTTATTTTAGATTCTGGGGGGTGACGATAGAGGCTCGGGAAAGCGACGGCCGCTCTGCCTTACTCCTTGGACGATCGGTACGCAGCCTTGACTCGGGGAAGATCTGCTTGGTCGTTGACGAAGAAATACCTTCTTGCTCTCTCTCTGATTGCTCTCCTGGCTTCTCTCTCTCTCTGTGTATATTCTCTTCCTAACTATGGAGGAAGTCTCTCTGTGTATACGTATTCATCTTTTTTTTTTGTATATCTCTCTATATATTACAAGGGAATGGCACCTTGCTATTTATAATAGTGGGGAAGCATCATTAGGGTTTGGCTGATTACCCGTTCTCAAAGTGGCGGCGGCCTGGTGATTGATCAATCTGGACCATTAGTCTTGAGTACGAAGGATCTGGACCATTAATGTGGATTATGCCAAATCCTATCAATAATAAATAGTGATTGCAATAAATCTCCATCATGATGATTTGCTGATATTTGCAAATCTAAATAAATCAATTTAATTCATTCTCTTGCCACGTGTCCTAAATTATTGGAATCTGACCTAAAATTTGATTATGTTTAGGACACGTGTCTTGTCATCATTATTGAGCTGCATGAGGAGTGTTCATATTTGGGCCGTATGAAGGTCGTCATGACCGAGCCGCATGGAAGATTTTATGACCGAGCCGCATGAATAGTCTCTACACTCGAACCGCATGATGGTTGTCATGACCGAGCCGCATGAATATGTTCATGACCGAGCCGCATGGAGGTCTTCATGGCCAAGCCGCACGAGAGTCTTCATGGCCGAGCCGTATGGTTTTTTTCATGGCTGAGCCGCATGGGGGCCTTCATGGTTTGAACCGCATAGATTTCTTTGTACTGGCCGCATGAACTCGTCTAGTCTGGCCGCATGGACCTGCCTCGAAGCTTAGTAGACAGCGCCGTATTGGTGAAGATTTTCCTCATTTCCTAGGACGATAGTGCTTTTTCGTGTCAGTTATTATGACGACTTTATGTCAGGACTAACAGCCGTCAGAGCTATCAGTTGTTAGAGCATTAAATGCGTCTAAACGTTAGGCACAGCTGTTCTGTTGGCCACGTGGCCTCTCTCTCGGCCGCATAGAGTTTACTTGAGCTGCTTGTATGTTTGAGCCGCATGAGACTTTCGAGCCGCATGAGACTCTTTGGCCGCATGAAGCTCGTCTTATTTTGAGCCGCATGAAGCTTCCTGGGTTCTGTGCCGCATGAAGAATGTCTCATGACCGAGCCGCATGAAGGACGTCTCATGACCGAGCCGCATAAGGAATATCTCATGACCGAGCCGCATGAGGAATGTCTCATGACCGAGCCGCATGAAGGACGTCTCAAGACCGAGCCGCATGAGGAATGTCTCATGACCGAGCCGCATGAAGGACGTCTCTTGACCGAGCCGCATGAGGAATGTCTCGATCAGCCCGTGCACTCGCTTTGTGGGTCCGGGTATCCTGATCACACGAGTGCGTAGGTATCATGTTTGCTCCCTGATGTGGGGCTAATAGAAACACTTGCCCTCGATCTTTGTTGGGAGACTCTTGAGAACCACTCTGTCCGTTTGCCGCCGGGGGCAGGACACGGGCGGCTCTGTACAACTTTCCATCAGAGGCCCGCTTAGCGGGACGCTCTTGATAGTCAGAGGTTGGGACAGCTGACTGAGCCCGATGAGCCCGTGCTGCCCTAGACTTCTTCTACTTAGCACCCGAAGGTGCGTAATAGGAAGAGTCCAAGTTTGGAAGGAGGGAAGAGGAGTTGGTGCCCTTTTCAAAGGAAGAAAGGAGGCTCTATTTATAGGATGGAGTGGGCCCTTTCTTCTTCTCCTTTCCGATGTGGGACTAAAAGCAATATTTTCCATGCTTCTACATGACCCCCTTCAAAGTTTCCAAATTGCAAATTTGGAACACTTTGAATAAGAAGCATGGAAAGTAGAGTTGTTTGGGTGTGGCAATCCAATCAGAGGTAGCATGGACGTGATGGGTTTGGGTAGTTCCGCTGGAGATTTTATGTGGACTTATCATCCTTGGCGTACCTCGGTTTTAGGTACGGATAATAAGTTGAGAGAGGGAACCATCATATTTACTCAGAGGTGGTATGGACGTGGTAAATATAAGGTTGATGGTAGAGCTTTCCTACTCAGAGGTGATATGGACATAGTAGGAGTGAACTCGAATGAGGATACATAGAATAACTCAGAGGTGCTATCAACGTGGAAGTTCTATACATTGGGTGAAAGAATGCTATGGAACAGCTGGGCTCCGAAAGCATGTGATGATAAGGAAAGATGTGGATGTACAAGGGGACCTAGTACGGCATTTGTGGTCAATAGAGGACATTTGTGGGCCTATTATCCTTGGCGTACCCTGGTTTAGGATATGGATAATAAGACGAGAGAAAACCAACATACTTACTCAGAGGTAATGAGGACGTGGCAAGTATGGGGATTCTACCGCGGAATCTTCCTACTCAGAGGTAATAAGGACATGGCAGGAGTGGACTCAACGGAGGATATTTGTGGTCAACAGAGGACATTTATGGACTTATTTCCCTTGGCGTACCCTGATTCAGAGTACGGATAATAAGGCGAGAGAGAACCAACATACTTACTCAGAGGTAATGAGGACATGGTAAGTACGGAGGTTTCTTCGACGGAGCCTTCCCACTCAGAGGTAATGAGGACATGGCAGGAGTGGGCTCAATGAAGAGGGGTACATAGAACGACTCAGAGGTAATGAGGACATGGAAGTTCTTATGTAGAGGGGTGATTTATTTTTGGTGGAATTGAGACGACTCAGAGGTAGCATCGACATGGTCGTTTTGGGAATTTGTGGATCCGTTACCCTTTTTGTGCACTGGGAGTACGGGTAGCGGATCATGAGGAAGGATCTCTTTTAGGAAGAAAGTTCAGGGGTATGTTTATACATAACGTTCTCCCTAAAAGAGTGACCGGGATGTAAGTTTAGGGGTACCAGCGGGTACATAACTCGACAATCCATAAATTTTGTGATCAAAGTGTAAGTTCAGAGGTACCAGCTGGTACATGACTTGGTAGTTTGAGATTTTTGTGGAAGGAGGAGGTGAGTTCAGCGGTACGAGAGGGTACATGACTCGAAAATCTGGAATATTGTGGATATGAGTTCAGCGGTACCAGCAGGTATATGACTCGGTGATCTGGAGAGAATGTGGATGTGAGCTCAGTGGTACCAGCGGGTATATGACCAGATAATCTGGAGTGGATGTGAGTTCAGCGGTACCGAGTAGTACATAACTCACCAATCTAGGAAATTTGGAGACGGAATGTGAGTTCAGCGGTACCGGGGGGTACATAACTCAATCAATCTAGAAAATTTGGAGGCGGAATGTGAGTTCAGCGGTACCAGAGGGTATATAACTCAGTCATCAGGGATATTTTTTTTTTTTTTGGATGTCGTTTCGGACGTACTACTTCTTCAGGAAGTTGTCGTTGATGGGCAACATGAGCAAGTCTCAGTGTGAACAGCCACATACTTGGCCAGCTCCAACTCTTCTTCAGCCACCCTCTGTGTAAATGCAGACTGAGAGGATAACCTGGGAAGCTTGATTGTCAGTGGTTCAGTTGATGGAGTTGAGCGTGGTGTTGTTGGCAGACTAGCAACCCCCAGTTTGGCATTTGATGTGGAGCGAGGAGTGGCTGGTTCGCGAGAAGTGTCAGACCTTGCGTCGAGGTGACGACCCTTCTTGGGAAGGCGTATCGTCAACGGCTTGTCGGAGGGATTGAGCTTTCCTGTTTGGGGTTGACTAACTCTCGGCAGTCTGATTGTCAGTGGCCCCGTTGTGGATCTCGGCACTTGGCCGAACCTTGGCAGCCGGATTATCATCTGCTCCTCATGCACCGAGAGGCTGATCGCGTCCTTCCGCAGAGTGGCGGTGAGGGGTACAGACTTGCCCGGTTTGCGAGCTTGGAGGTGGATCGTCAGGGGTCCTTCTGATCCCGTGGCTGTCTCAGTATGAGCTTGTGCGTCTCCTTCATCCAGGTGCCTCTTCGACTTTTCGTATAAACAGGAGTCCGAGTAGTAAGATTCGACCCCTTTGAAGGGATCGATGTCAGCAAACTCTGTCTTCACGAAGCCGTGTTTATCGACATATTTGAAGCACTGGTGTAGCGTGGAAGGCATGATCATATAATCGTGTATCCATGGGCGCCCCAAGAGGATGTTGTAAGAAGTGTCTGCATCTATGACGTAGCAGGTGACCTCGGATTGGAGATCGCCAATCTGACACTTCAGACGAATCTTCCTGATAGGGTAGCTCCTGCCCGAATTGAAATCGCTGATGGCGGTGCTTGTAGGTGTTAGGCGATGCATTGGGATGTAGAGATGATGTAGCAGACCTTTCGGGATGATGCTTATGGAAGAGCTAGGATCAATGTACATCCTATCCACCTTCACGTCGCCGATGTATCCCGTGTAGTATAGCGGGCGATCATGTAGGTTGGTTTTGATGAGCATGTCCTGCGGAGTGAAGACGATGTTGGGCATTGCTCCTGTACAGGCACTGTCTTGGAGGTCTGCGGGCTGATTTTCTCCTGTGAGGTTAACCTGAGCCAGGTACGCATCGGCATTTTGAAGTACATCGCTCAAAGCTGTGCGGACATCCTTCGAGAGCCTCAGGAGTTCATATAAGGACAATTTGGCCGGTATATTGGCCAATTCCGCCAAGATGTCGAAGTTGTAGGGCCTCTCCAGCCCCTGAGATGTTTCCTTTCGGAGGGATTTGTCGAAGCGAGTCTCCTTCGGCCTAGGCTTGTCGGTCGTCGAAGGCTGAGCCGGTCCCGGAGCATCCGTGGTAGTGGGTGGATGATCATCAGTCGAGTTTTCAGCCACAGGTTGAGATTGTGCTCCGGATCGAGTAACAACGGCCGTGACTTCCTCTTCATCTGCTGAGGTGGTACGGCAAGATCTGACTTTTCCATTTTTCTTTTTAGAAGATGGAGTGGACTGAGTTACCTCGTGGACTAGGTCCGGATGGACCCACATGATTTCCCCTCGTGATGTGGTAAGGGGTACTAGACCAGCAGCTTGAGCAGGCGGGAGATTAGCAATCTCCATCGTTGCCAGAGGGATGGGTATAACCCCGTCCTGGGTCTCTGTTGGAGGGAAGCTGCCGAATTGTAAGGACACCATGTTGGCTGCCACGGTTACCTCCTCGAAGTCGATGGCTAGAGCGTTCGAATCGATGAAGTTTTGGATATATCGTTTCAGTTGGTAGCAGTCGTGCGTAGCATGGTGGACGTAGCGGTGGTAATGGCAGAACTTTGGGTTCTCCAGATCAGCCGGCCGAGGCTTCCGTCTTGGTGGAGAAAGCTGAATCCTATCTTCTTGTATGAGCATGTCCAAGATAGGCTTGACTTGACCGTCTTCAAAAGAGTAAGTGATTTGAGGCCATTGTTTGTCCGCAGGTTGCGACTCAGGCTTCTGGGCTGTATCGGCCACCATAGCCTGCTTGTCTCTGTTGTCCCGGTTGTTGGAGGGGCTACCCCCATTGTCGTTGGTGGTGCTGGGACGCTTGCCCTTGTTCTCTCCCTCTGAGATATGTAATCCCAGTTGGCGAGCCTTCTTTAATCGTTCTTCGGCACATGTAGCACTAATGATAAAAGCCTTCCAGTCCTTAAATTGACTCTCGCCCATCCAGAGACTGATTGTTGGGAGTAGTCTCTTTTGGCAAATTTCGATCAAGGAAGAGTCCGGGTTGCCAGATGGTAACTTCATTGCGGTTTGACAAAACCGCTCAATGTAATTCCTCGTCAGCTCTTTCTCTCCTTGAATGACGTCCATGAGGGTAGACATCGTGACGTCCTGCCCTACTTCATAGAACCTCTCCAAGAACAGGCGTTTGAAGCCAGCGAAGGAATGGATGCAATTGTCCGGCAGGTTGCGGTACCAATCGAAGGTGACTCCTTCCAATGCCCCAATGAATAACCGCGTGAGGATAGCGTCATCATGGGGCAGATGGTCGGTAGTAACCTCAAAGTAAGTGATGTACCGACTTGCTGAAGTCTTGCCATCATATGGGTTGATATTGAACGGCTTATATCTTGGTGGAAAGGGAACATCCCTCCATTCAGCAGGATATGGTTGCCGTATCCTGAGGTCTTGAGAGTTTTTTCGGGCATGGAACATTGCTCGGAGCTCCTGAACCTCTCTTCTTACTTCTCGGACCTCATCTGTCGCGGTAGGGGCCGTTATCTCGGCAGGATTGTTGCCCGGGTTCGGTGCCGTTGAATTTGAATCTACGTTGATTGCGGGACCCGTGCTTGTTTGGCCAGGTATCACCCCCTGCAGATTAGGAAGCGCCGCTTTGATCTCGTCTACAGACTTGACCAAGGCGTGTAATATGGCCTCCAAAGTGTCGATGCGCTGGCGATCACCGGAACCGCCTTGATTGCTGTCTGTCATGAACACCGTCTTCACATGAGGAGTGATGGAAGGAGTGGTGGAGGATGTACCCTCCAAGTCGTACCCGTGCATCGAGAAATTATCAGGATATGTGGGGATGTTCTCTTCAGGTTCGGACTCGGAAGGAACACTACACCCAGCTTCGGAGCTTGCTTCGTCTAGGATGTCCTTGGGGACGTCGGTATCTGTTGTATCCGTCGGAGGATTTGCTTCCTCCAGTCCGTATTCCTGGAATGTCGGATTATCGTGGATGTTTAGAGGAGTGCTACCCCCAGTTCCGACGACCCCCAATGTTGTAGACGACGAACTTTCTACTGCAGCAGTTTTCGTCTTCGAACGGGTGTGTTGAAATACTCCAGTGGAGGATAACCCTTTAGACGATGGTTTCTTAGCTGCAGTAATTAACACCTTTGGGCTGGAGATGCTCGTTTTCTTCCCTCTTCCCTTGGCGAGAACTTTCTGCGCGGACTTGCAGGAGACAACAGGAGGTGCCTCGTCTTCTGAGCTCGGGTGATGTGGTCTTTGGAAGACGGATGGCCGGTCTTCCGTTACCGCCGCGTTGCTGCAACAGCAGTTGACGATGATCTGGGTGCATTGATGTCCGTATGAGGGCTCTTTACACCCCGAAGCTCCTTCTCTTTCCTTGCGTTTGTGGAGGATAACCTCACGCAGGTTAGAGGAACCACTTTGTCTGTTTGCCGCCGGGGGCTGGACTTGAGTGGTTTTATACAACTTCCCATCAGAGGCCCGCGTGATAATTAGCGGGATACCCCGATAGTCAGAGGTTGGGGCAGTCGTCTGGACTTGATAAGCCCGTGCTGCCCTAGACTTCCTCCTTTTAGCACTTGTAGGTGCGTAATAGGAGGAGTTTAAGTCGAATACCACAGAGTCTGGATTATCATCCAGAGAATGATCAGAGTCAGGACCGCATGAAAGCCGGTCGAAGACTGATCGAGAGAAGCGTGGGACGGATGCTATGCAGCTAGCATTGGGTACCGTGCAGGCTGTCTGCATGCGACTGTCTTTTGTTGTAGGATGAGTCTTTATGCGGCTAGGAGTCACGACCGTGCGGGCTGACCGCATGCGGTTGGCATCTGTGGCCGCATGGGTTTTCTGCAAGCGATTGACTTTAATAGCCGCATGAGTCTCATCCGTGCGGTTGGCAACTGTAGCCGCATAAGTTATGCGGCTGACAGATGTGGCCGCATGAGTTTTCTTTATGCGGTCGGCGGTTGTAGCCGCATGGTGTTTCTCCCTGCGGCTAATACTCTTCTGCGGCTCGGATCGCGTAGAGTTCCTCTTTGCCCCTGTAAGTCCAGCATCATAGTATTTTCTTCTGTCGGACTTGGGGACAGCAGAGTTGTCTACGGTCTGAAGTGGGGCCGTAGGGGAGTCTTACTCGCCATCTTGAGCAATAGAGAGCACCCCATCAAGGGCTTACGGAGGAGCAAATGATTTTGGCCTCCACTCTTTGCGAGCCTTTATGGTACGGGTGTGCTTCTGGACCGGTCCAGTGCTACCTTCAGAGAGCATCTCTTCGAACGCCTGTTGGTCAAAGCGTACGACCATCTTCTGTTGTGTAGAGCCAAGTTTGGCTGCGTCCGATTGCGCCACCAACTCCTCAGCCGTGGAAAAGTTAGTTCTCCAGCAGAGTCGCCATCGTGTTTGCCATTGATTGTAAAAGTACAGAACAATTATCGGAGGACTGAACTTAGACTCATAATACAAACTCGCTCGTACAAAGAAAGCTTAGGGACGAAAACCTAGGTACAGCAGTCTAAGTACGATTGTTTATTTTAGATTCTGGGGGGTGACGATAGAGGCTCGGGAAAGCGACGGCCGCTCTGCCTTACTCCTTGGACGATCGGTACGCAGCCTTGACTCAGGGAAGATCTGCTTGGTCGTTGACGAAAAAATGCCTTCTTGCTCTCTCTCTGATTGCTCTCCTGGCTTCTCTCTCTCTGTGTATATTCTCTCCCTGACTATGGGGGAAGTCTCTCTGTGTATACGTATTCTTCTCTTTTTTTTGTATATCTCTCTATATATTACAAGGGAATGGCACCTTGCTATTTATAATAGTGGGAAAGCATCATTAGGGTTTGGCTGATTACCCGTTCTCAAAGTGGCGGCAGCCTGGTGATTGATCAATCTGGACCATTAGTCTTGAGTGCGAAGGATCTGGACCATTAATGTGGATTATGCTAAATTCCATCAATAATAAATGTTGATTGCAATAAATCTCCATCATGATGATTTGCTGATGTTTGCAAATCTAAATGAATCAATTTAATTCATTCTCTTGCCACGTGTCCCAAATTATTAGAATCTGACCCAAAATTTGATTATGTTTAGGACACGTGTCCTATCATCATTATTGAGCCGCATGAGGAGTGTTCATATTTGGGCCGCATGAAGGTCGTCATGACCGAGCCGCATGGAAGATTTTATGACCGAGCCGCATGAATAGTCTCTACACTCGAACCGCATGAAGGTTGTCATGACCGAGCCGCATGAATATGATCATGATCGAGCCGCATGGGGGTCTTCATGGCCAAGCCGTACGAGAGTCTTCATGGCTGAGCCGCATGGGTTTCTTCATGGCTGAGCCGCATGGGGGCCTTCATGGTTTGAACCGCATAGATTTCTTTGCACTGGCCGCATGAACTCGTCTAGTCTGGCCGCATGGACCTGCCTCGAAGCTTAGTAGACAATGCCGTATTGGTGAAGATTTTCCTCATTTCCTAGGACGATAGTGCTTTTTCGTGTCAGTCGTTATGACGACTTTATGTCAGGACTAACAACCGTCAGAGCTATTAGTTGTCAGAGCATTAAATGCGTCTAAACGTTAGGCACAGCTGTTCTGTTCGCCACGTGGCCTCTCTCTCGGTCGCATAGAGTTTACTTG
The DNA here is from genome assembly GCA_029216955.1 of Iris pallida. Taxonomy (NCBI): domain Eukaryota; kingdom Viridiplantae; phylum Streptophyta; class Magnoliopsida; order Asparagales; family Iridaceae; genus Iris; species Iris pallida. Next base: position 21,743,295 of record JANAVB010005796.1, read on the forward strand.
AGCTGCTTGTATGTTTGAGCCGCATGAGACTTCCGAGCCGCATGAGACTCTTTGGCCGCATGAAGCTCGTCTGATTTTGAGCCGCATGAAGCTTCCTGGGTTCTGTGCCGCATGAAGAATGTCTCATGACCGAGCCGCATAAAGGACGTCTCATGACCGAGCCGCATAAGGAATGTCTCATGACCGAGCCGTATGAGGAATGTCTCATGACCGAGCCGCATGAAGGACGTCTCATGACCAAGCCGCATGAGGAATGTCTCATGACCGAGCCGCATGAAGGACGTCTCTTGACCGAGCCGCATGAGGAATGTCTCGATCAGCCCGTGCACTCGCTTTGTAGGCCCGGGTATCCCGAACACACGAGTGCGTAGGTATCATGTTTGCTCCCTGATGTGGGGCTAATAGAAACACTTGCCCTCGATCTTTGTTGGGAGACTCTTGAGAACCACTCTGTCCGTTTGTCGCCGGGGGCTGGACACGGGCGGCTCTGTACAACTTTCCATCAGAGGCCCGCTTAGCGGGACGCTCTTGATAGTCAGAGGTTGGGACAGCTGACTGAGCCCGATGAGCCCGTGCAGCCCTAGACTTCTTCTACTTAGCACCCGAAGGTGCGTAATAGGAAGAGTCCAAGTTTGGAAGGAGGGAAGAGGAGTTGGTGCCCTTTTCAAAGGAAGAAAGGGGGCTCTATTTATAGGATGGAGTGGGCCCTTTCTTCTTCTCCTTTCCGATGTGGGACTAAAAGCAATATTTTCCATGCTTCTATACCCACATACCCCGATGACTTCTCACTACAGGGGTACGATTCGGAGGGCGCTTCCTCCACCGCCCGTCTATCTTTTCTCATGTGAAAATGGTATTCATGACAGACATCAACCAAGGTTGTTCCAGTGATCGCCAACGCATCGACACTCTAGAGGCCATACTGCATGCCTTGGTCAAGTCTGTAGACGAGATCAAAGCGGCCCTTCCAACTCTCCAAGGAGGGACGCCTGGCCAAACAAGTATGGGTCCCGCGGTCAATGCGGACTCAAACTCAGCGGCACCGAACCCGGGCAACATTCCTCCCGAAGTAACAGCCCCCACCGCTGTGGATGAGGCCCGCGAAGCGAGAAGAGAGGTCCAAGAGCTCCGAGCCATGTTCCACGCTCGAGAAAACTCTCAAGACCTCAGAATACGGCAACCATACCCTGCTGTATAGAGGGATGTTTCATTCCCACCAAGATATGAGCCGTTCAATATCAATCCTTATGATGGAAAGACCTCAGCAAGTCGGTACATCACTTACTTCGAGGTCACCACCGACCACCTGCCCCATGACGATGCCATTCTCACACGATTATTTATCGGGGCATTGGAAGGAGTCGTCTTTGACTGGTATCACAATCTGTCGGACAACTGCATCCACTCCTTCGCCGGCTTCAAGCGCATGTTCTTGGAGATATTCTATGAAGTAGGGCAGGACATCAACATGTCCACCCTCATGGATGTCGTCCAGGGGGAGAAAGAGCTGACAAGGAACTACATCGAGCGGTTCCGTCAAACCACCATAAAGTTGCCCTCTGGAAACCCGGATTCCTCCTTGATTGAAATTTGCCAAAAGAGACTGCTTCCAACAATTAGTCTCTGGATGGGCGAAAGTCAATTCAAGGATTAGAAGACGTTCATCATCAGTGCCACAAGCGCCGAAGAACGATTGAAGAAGGCTCGCCAGCTGGGATTGCACATCTCGGACGGAGAGAACAAGGGCAAGCGTCCCAACAACGACAATGGGGGTCGCCCCTCCAACAATCGGGACAGCAGGGGAAAGCAGGCTATGGTGGCCGATACAGCACAGAAACCTGAGCCAAAGCCAGCAGACAAACAATGGTCGCAAATTACTTACTCCTTCGAAGACGGTCACGTCAAGCCCATCTTGGACATGCTCATACAAGGAGACAAAATCCAGCTTCCTCCACCAAGACGGGAACCGCGGCCGGCAGAGATGGAGAACCCAAAGTACTGCCATTATCACCGCTACGTCCACCATGCTACACACGACTGCTACCAGCTAAAACGGTACATCCAAAACCTCATCGATTCGAACGCTCTGGCTATCGATTTCGAAGAGGTAACCGTGGCAGCCAACATGGTGTCAGTAAAATTCGGCAGTTTCCCTCGAACGGAAACCCAAGACGGTGTAATCCCCATCCCTCTGGTGACAATGGAGATTGCTAATCTTCCATCTCCCCGAGATCAGGCTGCAGGTCTAGTGCCCCTCACCATATCACGAGGAGAGGTCATGTGGGTCCATTCGGACTTAGTATCTGAAATGACTCAGTCCACACCATCTTCTATTCGTAAGAGCAAGAGTGGGAAAGTCAGGTCTTGTCGCACAATCTCGGCAGATATCGAAGAAGCTACAGCCGTAGTCACTCGGTCTGGGGCACAATCCCAGCCTGTAGCTGACAACCCGGCTGAAGATCATCAGCCCGCCACAACTGAGGCTCCGGGACCGGCTCAGCCTCCGACGACCGACAAGCCTAGGCCGAGGGAGACTCGCTTTGACAAATCCCTTCGAAAAGAGGCATCACAAGGGCTGAAGAAGCACTACAACTTCGACATCTTAGCAAAATTGGCCAACACACCGGCCAAGTTGTCATTATACGAGCTTCTGAGACTCTCCAAGGATGTTCGTGCGACTTTGAGCGATGCACTCCAAAACGCCGACGCGTACCTCGCTCAGGTTAACCTCACAGGAGAGATCCCGCCTGCAGATCGCCAAGACAACGCCTGTACGGGAGCAATGCCCAACATCGTCTTCACTCTGCAAGACATGCTCATCAAAACCAACCTGCACGATCGCCCGCTATACTACACTGGATACATTGGCGACGTAAAGGTGGATCGGATGCACATTGATCCTGGCTCTTCCATAAGCATTATCCCGAAGGGTCTGCTACATCATCTCCGTATCCCAATGCATCGCCTGACCCCTACAAGCACCGCCATCAGCGGTTTCAATTCGGGCAGGAGCTACCCAATTGGAAAGATTCGTCTGAAGTGTCAAATTGGCGACCTCCAATCCGAAGTCACCTGCTACGTCATAGATGCAGACACTTCTTACAACATCCTCTTGGGGCATCTATGGATACACGATTATATGATCGTGCCTTCCATGCTGCACCAATGCTTCAAATATGTCGACAAACATGGCTTCGTGAGGACGGAATTTGCTGATATCGATCCCTTCAAAGGGATCGAATCCTACTACTCAGACTCCTACCTGTACGAAAAATCGAAGAAGCATCTTGGTGAAGGAGATGTACAAGCTGGTACCGAGACAACCACAGGATCAGAAGAGCCTCTGACGATCCACCTCCAAGCTCGCAAACCTGGCAAGTCTGTACCCCTTACCACCACTCTGTATAAGGACGCAATCAGCCTCTCAGCACAAGAAGAGCAGATGATAATCCGGCTGCCAAGGTCTGGCCAAGTGCCAAGACCCACAATGGAGCCACTGACAATTAGGCTGCCAAGAGCAGGCCAGCCTCAAACGGAGAAGCTCAATCCCTCCGACAAGCCAATGATGATACGCCTTCCCAAGAAGGGTCGTCACCCCGTTGCAAGGCCTGGAACTTCTAGTGAACCAACCACTCCCCGCCCAGCATCGAGTGCCAAGCTGGGGATCGCTAGTCTACCAACAACTCCCCGCTCTACTCCCTCAGCCGAACCTCTGACGATCAAGCTGCCCAGGTCGTCCTCTCAGTCTTTATTTACGTAGGGGGTAGCCGAAGAGGAACCGGAGTTAGCCAAGTATGTAGCTGCCCACACTGATGTTCCCTCCGCAGATGATGTAATCCCCCTAGAAAAGATACCTTACTTCATCAATAAAGGGCTATCTTTGAACTACCTCGAGCTTAATAAGCTTTGTACGATGTATGCCATAGAACACGGTATAGGCACTCACCTATATATACAGGTGACAAATGTGTACGCCGCGATTCAGCTTACTCCCGTAGAAGACACTTACCGCATAATCGAGGGAGGGGACCATACAATCATCTTCGGCCGAAAGGACGATCCGAAGCCCTTCACCGTAGAAGAAGTCAACCTTGAATCAGATACCGAAAGACTGCCCCTGTATCTTTATAGACCCCAATCCAAACATGTCATGCAGAAACAGGGGTATGATCTGGAGACAACGCCAGGCTTGAACTATGGTACCGGACGACGACTACCTTTAAAGCCACCGGTCCTGGCTGGCAAATCATGGGACTATTATAGCAAGACTCGATGTGGGTTAGGGTATGTTACACCCACGACGACTCCTGAGAGTTCAGATGAAGAATGCGACTGGCATTCACATTCAACTGGGTCACCAACTTCTGACTCAGATACCAGCATCGAAGACATATTCAGACAAGTCTTGTCAGTCAACATGGCATTCGTCGACGCTTATTAAGAAGATGAAGACATCCCTGAAATCCTCGAGCTTGAGCCATAGGCCCAACAGTTGGATGCACAATGGAAAAAGCGGTTCGAACTGAGAGAACCTCCTACTGAAAATGAGGTTATGCAGGTCGACCTCGGCAGCGAATCTTCTCTAAAACCAATTTTTGTCAGTAAAAGCCTAACAGACGAAGAGCGAGAATCGCTGCTGGAACTTGTCAAAGAATATATCAACATGTTCGCTCGGAGCTATGAGGACATGCCGGGGTTAAATCCTGATATTGCTTTTCACAAACTTAACATTCGGCCGGATGCAAAGCCAGTCAAGCAACAACATCGACGCTTCCGCCCGGGCATCATGGATGTGATCCAAGCCGAAGTCAACAAACTGATAGCCAGCGGCTTCATTCGTGAGGAGCAACATCCTGACTGGGTCGACAACATAGTGCCCGTCCTCAAGAAGAATGGAAAGATTCGAATCTGCATCGACTTCCGCAATCTGAACGAGGCATGCCCCAAAGATGAATTCCCTCTCCCTATTACAGACATCATGATTGACAACACCTGCAGCTTCGAACGTATGTCATTCATGGATGGCTTCTCGGGATACAACCAAATCAAGATGTCTCCTGACGATGAAAAGCATACATCATTCCGAACACCGATTGGCACGTATTGCTACACAGTCATGCATTTCTGTTTAAAGAATGCCGGCACCATATATCAAAGAGCCATGAGCATCATCTTCAGAGACCATTTACGCAAGACGGTAGAGTGCTATGTTGATGACATCGCCGTCAAGAGTTGCTATAAGGAAGACCATCTGTATGTTCTGAGGACGGTGTTCGACCTGATGCGAGCGCACAATTTGAAAATAAACCCTAAGAAATCCTTTCTGGGTGTATCCAGCAGGAAGTTCTTGGGTTTCATCATCACCGCCCAGGGTATCCATGTAGACCCTCAGAAGACAAAGGCAATCATGGAGATGGGTCCCCCGAGAAATCTCCGTGAACTCAGAGGCCTTCAAGGGAGGCTAGCTTACATTAGGAGGTTCATTTCTAACCTCTCCGGGCGATGCCGACCATTCACCCATCTCATGAAGAAAGGCGTCTCATTCGTATGGGACGAAGAATGCCAGCGGGCCTTCGACAGCATCAAAGAATATTTGTCGAAACCTCCAGTCCTGGTGGCCCCGATTGCTGGAAAGCCATTCATGCTCTATGTACGAGCAATGGAGCACTCCCTCGGAGCTCTGCTAGCATAAAACAACGATGCAGGCCATGAACAAGCCATATATTACCTCAATCGAATGATGATTGGGCCAGAACACCAATACACCGCTGTGGAGAAAGAATGCCTTGCCCTAGTATTCGTCATTCAGAAGACACGACACTATGTCACCGGACAAACGATATATGTGATCTCACGAGTCAACCCTCTCAGGGTCCTCATGAGTAAACCAGGGGCACTCAGCTCTCGTCTCGCTACATGGGCAATATTGTTATCCCCCTACCATATGATCTTCGTCCCACAAAAGGCGGTCAAAGGTCAAGCCCTGGCAGACTTTTTGGCAGCCCACCCGGGTTCGGAGTCATCCAGAATATATGAAGAGATCCCAGATGAGGTTGCCGACTCGCATGCAACCTCCCACGACGATATATGGCGAATGTTCTTCGACGGTGCTTCAAGAACGGGACCCAAGGGCAACATCGTTGTCGGAGTCGGGGTGGTTTTACTGTCCCCTTCCGGATTGGTGATCAACCGAGCTTACTCCCTCACGGAACCCTGCTCTAACAATGTGGCCGAGTACAACGCTCTGGTCATTGGCCTCCAACATGCAAGAGAGCTGGGGGTAGAATATCTTGAAGCATAAGGCGATTCCCAGTTAATTGTCGATCAGATCCGGGGCTCATACGAAGTTCGCCATGAAGACATGATCCCCTATCACCAAATAGCGATCGACATCATCTCGTCGTTCGAGGGGTTCTTCATCGAGCACGTTCCTAGACTCCGAAATATCGAAGCAGATGCCTTAGCAGGTCTGTCTGCTTCCCTAGCAGTGCCAAATCATACTCAACAATCGGTGGATGTGATAGGCCACGAACTGGTCTGCCCCAAGGATAACATTCAATTCGTGGCAAGTTGTTCCGCCCAGGCGATTGATGATGCCCTAGATTGGAGATAACCATTCATCGACTTCGTCGTCTATGATATCCTCCCAGAGAACCCAAAGGGAGCCACTTCCATCAGACGGCGTTCCCTCAGATTCTTCTACGATACAGAGACAAAAATGCTGTATCGGCGATCCTACGATAGATTATTGCTTCGGTGTCTGTCAAATGTAGAAGCCAAAGAAGCTGTACGAGAAGCTCATGACGGTATCTGCGGGGCCCATCAGCCTGGCCCTAAATTGCAAGATCGTCTTCGCCGAATGGGCTACTACTGGCCCACGATGGTAGCATATGCGATAGACTATGCTAGAAGGTGCAAAGCCTGCCAAGTCCACGCGGACTTCATCCACCAACCATCCGAATTTTTACATCTGACAGTGGCATCCTGGCCCTTCGAAGCATGGGGGATGGATATCATTGGTCCAATTACTCCACCTTCCTTCCGTGGACATCGCTTCATACTTGCGATCACGGATTACTTCTCCAAATGGGCGGAAGCTGTCCCGCTTGCAGAAGTAAAGACTTCGAACGTGATCAGCTTCCTCAAGTATCACGTCATCGATCGCTTTGGACTGCCCCAGAGAATTATCCAAGATAATGGTCCGTAGTTTGCAAGCCACGCCTTTTATCCGTTCTGCGACAAACATCACATCCAGAATATTGCTTCGACACCGTACAACCCAGTAGCGAACGAGTTGGCAGAGGCATTCAACAAAACAATCATCAAACTCCTCAAGAAGTTTGTCTCTTCCAACAAACGCGACTGGAACGAGAAGCTCGGTGAATGTTTATGGGCGTACCATACTACAGTCCGAACAGCCACAGGGAACACACCATTCTTCCTGGTGTACGGGAGTAAGGCAGTTGTCCCATTGGAGACTCAAACACCCTCACTCCGTGTCGCCCTTACTTATCAATTGACGACGGATGATAACTACCGACGCCGACTACAAGAGTTGGAGGCCTTAGATGAAAAACGCCTCCTAGCCCAGCAAAGGATCGAGCTATACCAAGCACGCATCTCTGGAGCCTTCAACAAAAAGGTTAAAATCAGAACATTCCAAGTGGGCGATCTCGTTCTGGCAGTCCGGAGGCCGATGGTCATGACTCACAAGATCGCCGGCAAGTTCCAGCCAAAATGGGAAGGTCCATTTATCATCGAGGCCGTATTCTCCAACGGTGCTTACCGCCTCGCCAAGCAAAATGGGGATTTGTTCATGTTGCCCGTCAACGACAAGTTCCTAAAGAAATATTATGTCTAAATAATTCTCCAGATTATCAAGTCACGTACCCGCTGGTACCACTGAACTCACCCCACAATTCTCCAGATTATCGAGTCACGTACCCGCTGGTACCACTGAATTCACCCCATAATTCTCCAGATTATGGAGTCACGTACCCGCTGGTACTACTGAACTCACCCCACGATTCTCCAGATTATCGAGTCACGCACCCGTTGTTACCGCTGAACTCACACTCAACATCCAAGATTACCGAGTCATGTACCCGCTGGTACCACTTAACTCACATTTTCACAATATCGAGTCATGTACCTGCTGGTGCCTCTGAACTCACATCCCGGTCACTCTTTCAGATAGTAAGTCATGTATGATCATACCTCTGAACTTTCTTCCTGGAAGAGATCCTCCCTCATGATCCACTACCCGCACTCCCAGTGCACAAAAAGGGAAACCGATCCACAAATTTCAAAAACGGCCATGTCCTCATTACCTCTGAGTCGTTTCACTTCCGCCAAAAACAAATCACCCCCTACATAGAACTTCTATGTCTTCATTACCTCTGAGTCGTTTTATGCACCCCCTCTTCATTGAGCCCACTCCTGCCATGTCCTTATTACCTCTGAGTGGGAAGGCTCCGTAGAAGAAACCTTCATACTTGCCATGTCCTCATTACCTCTGAGTAAGTATGTCGATTCCCTTTCAACCTATTATCTGTACCTACAACCGGAGTACGACAAGGATAATAGGTCCACAAATATCCTCTGTTGACCACAAATGTCCTCTGTTGACCACAAATATCCTCCGTGAATTCACTCCTGCCATGTCCTCATTACCTCTGAGTAGGAAGATTCCACGACAAAACCCTCATGTTTGCCATGTCCTCATAACCTCTGAGCAAATATGTTGGTTTCCTTTCATCCTATTATCCGTATCCTAAACCAGGGTACGCCAAGGATAATAGGCCCACAAATATCCTCTGCTAACTTTCTTAGCACATGCCCACCATCTCATCATGCCCCAGGAGCCCAGCTGCTCTACGGCATTCTTTTTTCCGATACCAAGAGCACCTATGACCACTTTGCCCTGGCTGTTCCAGGTACCCAAACCAAACTTGTTATCCGTACCTAAAACCAATGTATGCCATGGGTAACAGGTCCACAAATAAGTCTCCTAGACGGGAAGAACATCACCACAATATCACAGGTACAACAAGCAACGCAAATAAAGGGTAGAATAGAAAGTACTCATTATTTGAAGGAAGAAAAAAAAAGCATTACATGTTTCGGGACCGCGTCCCTCTCAAAAAGAAAACATGAACAAAACACAAGAAGAAAAGGCCGACTATAGCTCAGCATTACACAATTCCAGGAGCCGGTTTTTTACCAATGTAGTCCCCCGCTCAAGCCTCCGTTTAGCTCGACGCTCGGCCTCTTAGGATAATTGCTCTGCGTCATTCAAATATATATACGCCTGCCAGTCGTTCTCTATCTTCTTCACGGCAAGTTCTAGATTGGCTGAAGCCCTACTAAACTTGTCGGCCTCCTGAATGGCAATCTCTTTTTCAGCACGAGCAGCTTCGAGCTCGGACTCTAGAAAGGCCAGCTTTCTTTGGAGCTCTAAGATCTGTTCCCAGGAGTCGGTTACCCCGCGGGAGGCATCCGTTTCCCGAGTCGTACAGTATTCAGTTTGACGGTTCCATTGATCGTAAGACCAAGTTAGATCCCGGCGGTCCTTCAATATGGCCGGCTTGAGCGACTCTCGGGCAATCATCACCTTTTCCATCGCTGTAACAAGGAAATTGCGCTCTTCGTTTATCGCCGCGGGTAAATCAGCTTGCTGTAGCCTGTAAAATTAAGCCACAAGACGATCAGCCTCTAACAATTTAGGCTCCAGAAGCGCAGCCAGTTCCCCTCCACCAGGGAGTGTCCTAAGGATATTGATCTGGCCACCGGCGCATTGACGGGCCAGAGTAAAGGGAGTCCACCTTTCCACAGCTGCCTCGATCCCCCTCTTCAGATGGCGGTGGAAACTGTCGACCACATCTCGGGACGCTTCATCCAAAACCTCTGTGGAGGACGGAGTCAAAGGGAGTGTGGCAGGCAGTACCGAAGGAGTAGCCTCAGAAGTCGCTGCCCCCCGCCCCCAAGGAAGCAAATTCCGTACGGAAAGATGCTTGAATAGCGGCTAGCTCCTCTTCCGCCGCCCGAAGAGCATGGATGCTCGGCAAGGCGGAAAGGTTAACCCCCGAAACTATATTCGCAGAAGAGGGCGCAGGAAGCATCGTCCCTTGTCCCAGCTGTACTGCTACCTGGGCTCCCGAACTCGATCCAGATGGAGGCCCCTCAATGCAAGGATGTTCCGTCAGATCCCCTCCGGTAGGGTCCGCCCCAGCAACGTCTGTCACCAGCAATGAAGGGTTGGGATCTGAACATCCAAAGCAACCATTAATCGACGTAATCCGAAGGATAGGATGACGGAGTAAATAAGCTTATTCACAGGTTAAGGTTTGACTTGTATACCAGGGGAAGAGCATGGAGGCTGTGGTTCGTTCACGTCCGACGTAGTCTCCTCACCCGCAGCTTCTGGTCCGAATTCAACTGGTTTCTCTGACACGGCCATCCCTGAAAAGGAGCCAGCTAGGACAGTGTCATCCTGTTGGGGTTCAGATGTCCCAGGGATGGGCGCAGTAAAACCCCCATCCTCTGAGTTGAGGTCCCAGCAAGGTGAGACTCCTCGACAGCCTCCGGAAGAACCCCAGCAGCAATAATAGCAGTGCACACATCGCTGACCAAATAGGACAGGACCGGATTAACCTCGGCAATCGGGTCCTGAGAAGCAAACTCATCTGACGCCTATAAAGAGCAAAAGAAAAAAACGATTAGGCCATAACATAAAAGAAGAAGAAATGAGGTAGTCGAAACTCAAATCACCTCAGAAACGTCAACATCATCAATAAATAGCTTGCGACGTCTTACCACAGCATGCTTTGTGGAGTAGGTTCGGCCGTCAGCGGCAGTCACGCGCTTGCTTCGCTTACGCGAAGGGCCAGGCACTGCAGATGGTTGATCCTCCACCACCTCGTAAGACCAAGTAGGTGGCTGACTCGACACCCTTTCATATGGCATAATAGGGGGCTGATTCCCAACTTCCTCGTCTGAAGAATGCGATGAGTCGTCGATGTCTTGTTCATCATCCCCTTCGTCCGCCATAGTGGACTCTGAGTCCGGCGCAGGAACCCTGTTCGCCCCCATCTTCCTCTTCTTGGATCCCTTTGGCTTCTCAGCCAAACTAGTACCAGCAATGAAGCTAGTATTTATATCAAAATCGACAGGAGGCTTGCTCGCTGCGACATGATTAAGGGCCGCTATATACAAAAAATCTCATACTGTCTTGGCATCGGGGACCGAGAAGCCGGCCCGGGTATGGACCGCATTATAATAATGCCAGGCCCGGACGCCATCGAGTACACTGCCCTCAAAGCTCATGCAAGCGCTAGGACAATCCAGGAACAATTGACTATACCCGAATTGACGGGAAAATCTACTGGGCAGATAAGGCTCCAGGTATACGTTATTTCGGTAACGATATACCAGGTGCGCAGGGCGGATGTTGCGTAGCCAAAGAAGCATCTTCTCAGATAAAAGTTGGAAAGGATCAACGTCGTCAACATATACTTCCCTCACTTCTCTGAGGGTAAATTGAGGAAGAGAGACGAAGAACTCGGGCCCGTCAACTCTCGCCAACGCCCTCCGGCAGGCTGGCATGGTATCGTGCTCCCAAGGCTTATGACGGTATCGAAAAAGGAAGGCGTCGTCAGTAGTAACATCTTCTTCAGTTCCTGGCCTCATCAACGACCGGTAGTGCATTAATAACCACCCCATGTCACGACCCGCTCCCAATTTTGTGATACGAGTACGTGGTCAAGTCCAGCCTACACCGCAGCATCGGCGGTAGTACGCTGTCTGGGCTCAATATAAATCTCGAATATAACAAATATCTCTATTTTGCTCATTAACAATAATTATTTTAATTACAACTCCAATAATACATTCAAATTTGCATACAGATACAAATCTGCTACATGTAACTATTTTAGCTAGAATCTATGGTTGGCCTCCAAGATAGCTCTAACTCCTCCCGAAGAAACCCAAAGCAAGAGAGCAAGTCGTCGAAAATAGTCATCAAGAATCTGTCAACTGAAAAATAGTTATCCAGTCAGGATTGGAACAAGTACAAGTCTAAACCAACATGATACAAGTACAATATAAAGCAATATAACACTAAACATGTGAAACAATGATCAATGGAAACAATGAACAATATGAACAAGAAATCATGGGATGGAAGAAACTGATAAGGAAAGTAACAAGCATGAAAAGTAAAGAGACTCATATAAACACTCGTAGTGCACGTGTCGTGAGAAGTACAACGTTCCTACACATGGACGGCTTGGGCGAACGATGAGGTTATAAGGCCCGCCCCCGTAAACGGGAGAGTTGCCAACAATACAATCTGGGCTTTCTCCACGTGCCTAATAATTGTACCCCTCTAATAACTATACCTCACAATCATGAAAATACGATCACGATAACGATCACGATAACAATGAAAAAACATGATCAATAGTCAAACACTCAACTCTCGTGTGTGTAACAGTCAAGACACGGAAGATAGCATGTATAAGTGAAATACGACAATATAAAGTAAATGCATATGAAGGTGTCAACAAGTACTTGCCTCGATTTGATTGGAGTTGACTGGCGTGATATGATCATGTCGGCACAGAAATAGTCGCATATGTCAAAACTATACAAGACGATCTCAAATGATGGCACGGATTATGCCATTGAGTCCGGAATAGTCAAATTGGCTAGGGATGATATAAAGAAATCCGAATTTTAAATAGAAAAGCACGATTAGTCTTATGAGAAGGAAAATCTTTAATAAGGGAAAATATATATCGAGGAAATATTTATAAACTATGATATTTTGAAAACTATTTTTTTTATAGAAAATTAATTTTAGATAAATACTTCAAAGTAAAGAAAAATAATTTATATCAAAACTATAATTTTAATCAGGTAGAAATATTACAATAACCTTTTAGGCAAAAAACCATAATTAAAATACTGCGAAAATAATACAACAAAATTTTAGCTTTGAAATTTAGTTTGTAATTACATATAGAGTCACACAAGACTATACTTTTCATTAAAATTACAAAAATAATAATAATATATAATTTTCAAGTAAGTAATAATTTAAACAACCATAATGCTAAAATAATAATAATAACAACACAATAATAAAACCAATATACACCAAAATATATACAAACTTTATCACATACTAATATTTAGATAAAGTAATTAAAATAATTAAAATAATAATCACACAGCTGCTATGTTGGGTTCGTGTGCGTTCCTTGGTAAGAGTTTAGCATTAATGGGAAAGAGGGAGAGAAGTACAGGGTCCTCTCCATTAATGTGAGAAAGAAAGAGAGAAAGTGAACGAGAAGGAAAGAATAGAAAGTGCAAGAGAGAGAGAGTAATAGAGGGAGAGATAACGAGAGAGAGGAGCAGCAAGAGGAATCGAGAGGGGAGACGAGAGCGGCGACTCTCTCTCGGGACCATCAGCGGTGGAGGCGAGCTCGCGTGGTGCTGGAAAGACGGAACCACCGGGCGAGGAGCTTGGAGAAAAAGAGAGGGGTTTCCACCAATGGCGGTCGGGCCGTGGGGGCGGAGACCCAGATGAGGTCGGGGAGATTACTCGCGGTGAGGCGCGAGGTTCTACCATAGATCGTGCGCGTGCACGGCCCAAGGATGGCCGGAGACTCGCCACACGGCGGAGCGTCTCCAGGTGATGGAGGACCACGACTTTACCGGCGGGTCTGACGGGTCGAGTGGATGCGCGGTGTCCACCGACGGTTGTCGGCCCGGAGAAGGTGACACGACAAGGAGGATCGGGGAGAACGAGAGGAGAGGAGAACGGCAGCGTGAAACTCAACGATGGTGGCAGTGTCCAGGTAGATGTGGTCGGACACAGGAGAAGATCGGAAGATGGCTACTGGTCTGTGCGCTGTGCACCGGATCGGGAAGAGGAAGAACAGGGCTTGGTGTTAGGTCTAGGATTCGTGGAATTGTAAAGAAGATAGCGTCCGGAGTTATCGGACACGGGGAAGAAGTTTGTAATAGAAAAATAATGAGAAAGGAATATAGACACAAACACGGACACTGTGCTTGTGCACCATGGTTGATGGGTTGATTTGTGGAGAAATTGTGTTGGTTGTGAAGAATCAAAGGAGGACTCCTCCTTTATATAGGGGTTGAAGGTTCCTAATAAGGGAAAGATTATGAATTGGATTAAATCTTTTCAGAGATTTAAATCCATTAGTACAGATTGATCAAATCTTAATTATAGATTTAATTCATAAATAAATTTTAAAACTTATTTAATAAAATCTAATTCATAACCATACTAATACTTATTATTAGCAAAATACTATATTTATTTTATAATTATAAGATTAACTAATATTTGAAAACCAATTAATCAATTCCAATTTAGATAATTATAAAATATAGTATATGTTAATAAGAATAAATTTAATTACTAATTAATATTAACAAAACAATATTTCTATAAAAACTAATTTAAAATAATTTGGTAAAAATCCTTTTTGTTAATTGAAAATAGGTTTTTCCTTGTAGCAAAATATTTGCTAATAATAAAAACCATTTTTTCCAAAACAATAAAATTTAAAATAAAACACTAAAATTTTGAAAGTCTGGAAATAGGGGTTACAAATCTACCAATCTTAGAAATAAATTCGTCCTCGAATTTAAATAGAATAGACGTAAGAATAATAAAAGTATTGAACAATAAAAGGATAAAAAAATATAATTAAAACTATTAATTTGATCAAATCATTGGTTCAAGATGGATGGATAAGGCCAGAATAAGGTAAATGGGAACCAAGGTTTGGTCTTGAATTCTAGAAGATTCACAAAATTTAGGTTAGGAATAGGCAATAGAACGAATTCAGATAAGCATAAAATACTACGACAAATGAATAGAGTTAGAGGAGCTTGGCCTACACCATCCATGTCTTAACATATACCCTTGGTCATCCTATAAAGAAATCATATACCCTAAAAATATAAAAATTTCCATTAGTCAATTTAAATTGAGAATTCAATACCGAGTTCAATATCATAACATTCAAAGTTAAATTCCTCAAAATATAGAAACAATCCACTTATTCCATCATTCCTCGATATTTAAAATTTAACCTACCTTCAAATTCTTATCAAAATTTTAAATTTTTCTCTTTCAAAATTTCAACTTTGTCAACAAATACATAATCAATCATTTTTATAAAATTTAAACTCCAAAAGTTTAACAACTCTAATATTCCACAATTAATTTACGTCGAAGATCTAATTTGACAATCAAAAAAAAAAATCTATCCACCTTAGATCATACCATACCATCATATGAAAATACAAGATTAAATCCTCACATAAAATTTTCTCAAATATGAAATTTATTTTCAAATTCATCAAACCTTAAATTTCAAACTTTATTCCTAATTTAATCCCATAGACTATGAAGCAACCTTAACTACCCAAGTAGTCAAACTAGATAAGGGTTTTCCTATTATAAACCTAGTCATAGGCCTAGTCATTTTTTTTAAAATTAAATCAACCTAATGGTGAATGAGCATCCTAATCGCAGGCTTGCAGTAGTACGACTAATATAGGTACTACCACAAGTTCGTATAATTTTGCGAAAACGGACCTGCATGGGCCACCATAAAAACTTGTCACGACCCGCTCCAAATTTTGGGATACGAGTACGTGGCCAAGTCCAGCCTACGCCGCAGCATCGGCGGTAGTACGCTGTCTGGGCTCAATATAAATCTCAAATATAACAAATATCTCTATTTTGCTCATTCACAATAATTATTTTAATTACAACTCCAATAATACATTCAAATTTGCATACAGATACAAATCCGCTACATGTGACTATTTTAGCTAGAATCTACGGTTGGCCTCCAAGATAGCTCTAACTCCTCCCGAAGAAACCCAAAGCAAGAGAGCAAGTCGTCGAAAATAGTCATCAAGAATCTGTCAACTGAAAAATAGTTATCCAGTCAGGATTGGAACAAGTACAAGTCTAAACCAACATGATACAAGTACAATATAAAGCAATATAACACTAAACATGTGAAACAATGATCAATGGAAACAATGAACAATATGAACAAGAAATCATGGGATGGAAGAAACTGATAAGGAAAGTAACAAGCATGAAAAGTAAAGAGACTCATATAAACACTCGTAGTGCACGTGTCGTGAGAAGTACAACGTTCCTACACATGGACGGCTTGGGCGAACGATGAGGTTATAAGGCCCGCCCCCGTAAACGGGAGAGTTGCCAACAATACAATCTGGGCTTTGTCCACGTGCCTAATAATTGTACCCCTCTAATAACTATACCTCACAATCATGAAAATACGATCACGATAACGATCACGATAACAATGAGAAAATATGATCAATAGTCAAACACTCAACTCTCGTGTGTGTAACAGTCAAGACACGGAAGATAGCATGTATAAGTGAAATACGACAATATAAAGTAAATGCATATGAAGGTGTCAACAAGTACTTGCCTCGATTTGATTGGAGTTGACTGGCGTGATATGATCATGTCGGCACAGAAATAGTCGCATATGTCAAAACTATACAAGACGATCTCAAATGATGGCACGGATTATGCCATTGAGTCCGGAATAGTCAAATTGGCTAGGGATGATATAAAGAAATCCGAATTTTAAATAGAAAAGCACGATTAGTCTTATGAGAAGGAAAATCTTTAATAAGGGAAAATATATATCGAGGAAATATTTATAAACTATGATATTTTGAAAACTATTTTTTTATAGAAAATTAATTTTAGATAAATACTTCAAAGTAAAGAAAAATAATTTATATCAAAACTATAATTTTAATCAGGTAGAAATATTACAATAACCTTTTAGGCAAAAAACCATAATTACAATACTGCAAAAATAATACAACAAAATTTTAGCTTTGAAATTTAGTTTGTAATTACATATAGAGTCACACAAGACTATACTTTTCATTAAAATTAAAAAAATAATAATAATATATAATTTTCAAGTAAGTAATAATTTAAACAACCATAATGCTAAAATAATAATAATAACAACACAATAATAAAACCAATATACACCAAAATATATACAAACTTTATCACATACTAATATTTAGATAAAGTAATTAAAATAATTAAAATAATAATCACACAGCTGCTATGTTGGGTTCGTGTGCGTTCCTTGGTAAGAGTTTAGCATTAATGGGAAAGAGGGAGAGAAGTACAGGGTCCTCTCCATTAATGTGAGAAAGAAAGAGAGAAAGTGAACGAGAAGGAAAGAATAGAAAGTGCAAGAGAGAGAGTAATAGAGGGAGAGATAACGAGAGAGAGGAACAGCAAGAGGAATCGAGAGGGAAGACGAGAGCGGCGACTCTCTCTCGGGACCATCAGCGGTGGAGGCGAGCTCGCGTGGTACGGGAAAGACGGAACCACCGGGCGAGGAGCTTGGAGAAAAATAGAGGGGTTTCCACCAACGACGGTCGGGCCGTGGGGGCGGAGACCCAGATGAGGTCGGGGAGATTACTCGCGGTGAGGCGCGAGGTTCTACCATAGATCGTGCGCGTGCACGGCCCAAGGATGGCCGGAGACTCGCCACACGGCGGAGCCTCTCCAGGTGATGGAGGACCACAACATTACCGGCGGGTCTGACGGGTCGAGTAGATGCGCGGTGTCCACCGACGGTTGTCGGCCCGGAGAAGGTGACACGACAAGGAGTATCGGGGAGAACGAGAGAAGAGGAGAATGGCAGCGTGAAACTCAACGATGGTGGCAGTGTCCAGGTAGATGTGGTCGGACACAGGAGGAGATCGGAAGATGGCTACTGGTCTGTGCGCTGTGCACCGGATCGGGAAGAGGAAGAGCAGGGCTTGGTGTTAGGTCTAGGATTCGTGGAATTGTAAAGAAGATAGCGTCCGGAGTTATCGGACACGGGGAAGAAGTTTGTAATAGAAAAATAATGAGAAAGGAATATAGACACAAACACGGACACTATGCTTGTGCACCATGGTTGATGGGTTGATTTGTGGAGAAATTATGTTGGTTGTGAAGAATCAAAGGAGGACTCCCCCTTTATATAGGGGTTGAAGGTTCCTAATAAGGGAAAGATTATGAATTGGATTAAATCTTTTCAGAGATTTAAATCCATTAGTACAGATTGATCAAATCTTAATTATAGATTTAATTCATAAATAAATTTTAAAACTTATTTAATAAAATCTAATAAAATCTAATTCATAACCATACTAATACTTATTATTAGCAAAATACTATATTTATTTTATAATTATAAGATTAACTAATATTTGAAAACCAATTAATCAATTCCAATTTAGATAATTATAAAATATAGTATACGTTAATAAGAATAAATTTAATTACTAATTAATATTAACAAAACAATATTTCTATAAAAACTAATTTAAAATAATTTGGTAAAAATCCTTTTTGTTAATTGAAAATAGGTTTTTCCTTGTAGCAAAATATTTGCTAATAATAAAAACCATTTTCTCCAAAACAATAAAATTTAAAATAAAACACTAAAATTTTGAAAGTCTGGAAATAGGGATTACACCCCATGAGGTAGTGGTATGGTAGTTCTATCCGTTCAAAGTCCAGCATCGTTTCACGAGCAATGACTTTGGATGAAAAGGCGCGGAGGCCATGTTGTATGCTACACACCATAGCCGGGAGGAGGGCCAGTCTTACTTTGAAGACTAGCTTCATAGCAGGGAGAATGAAATGGCGGCTGATCCTTTCCATAGAACCAGCTCCGCCCGAGACTATACAATTGTGTAACCACACCATCAAGAACCGGGCTAAGATCGCTTTATCGGACATTTCCCCGGTATCGTAGTGGAAGTAACTGAAGGAATCAACGCGGCTCCCAAACCTGTCATGGGTAGACCTCGACCTTTTGACCTTCAACATCATGTCTTTCATCTCCTCCGGGGTTTGAGGACTTCGAGACAAAACTCGGCCGGAGGGACGTAACTTGAAAAGATACGCAACCCAGGCCGTGGTGTGAGGGGCGCTCCCTTCTGAGCTATTTTCTTTCTTGATAGCAATCTGGTGGCAGATGCTATGATGGCACAATAGTTCTCGGTACATTGCGACGAAACCAGGAAATCGTCGATCCAGGTCATCGAGTTCGTCGTTCGTCGGGGTATATACTTCAAAGGCTTCGCCTCCCCACGGCAGCTTAGAAACAGCATGCATCTCATGGAGAGCAAGTCCCAACTCTCCCCCGGGCACGAAAAACGTCCCCGTACGTCGGTTATACAGCTCCAAAAGGGCCATGAACAAAGGCTTGTTAATAGGCAACCCGTAACAGGTGCCCCGGACGGCATAGTAGAGGTCAATTTCCCGAAGAAATTCCCTATATTTCCTCAGGATCCATAAGGTAAGATTGGCCCATGTAGGGATGGGGTTGATCCAGTTCAGCAGCGACAACCTGCCCACAGGATAAGACCCCTTGCGAGCGAGCTGATTAGAAAAAGTATCAGCTCGAGTGAAAGTAAAGTTAGGACCAATCACGATTACGAAAGTACCAGGGAGCAACCAAATCACACTCCGACTAACTGAATCCTTGCCCGCACATGCTGAACCGGTACGCCTGTTGTAGTGGATATTGCCCATAAACGTTCTTGGTCGAGTGGGAGTCAAGGAGCCCACCATTGTCCTGCCCAGAGGTACCATGTTAAACCACGAGAGGGGATAATGCCGCTCTATCTCGGGAATATGGATCTCCACTCCGTCTAGAGAAAAATCCCATTTCTCGAAAACATCCAACAATCGGGAGTTCTTTATGGAAAAGGCATCCCCAAAGAGAAAAGCCGGTTTCAGATATTCTCCGTCCAGCTTTTCCGAATTCATCATAGAACAGAGAAAGTGGAAAGGTTGCTTGTTAATAACAGCCATCCTCTTCTTAGGTTCATTAGTGTGAAGTTGGTCCACTATGTGTCGAAATAAGCCGTCGAGCCGCACGTCCACAGCAAACTGAGCTGAACCCACAAGAAGCTCTACTGCTGGGTTGGTTGGGAGGCTCACTGAAAAAAGGACAACACAAAATAGGATTAAAAAAGGTTACTGAACTCAAGTCCCTAAGAGCCTATGCGGCTCGGATCAAACGAAGCCCTATGCAGCTCAACTGCAACTGGATTCCAAGTGGCACGGCCTCAAGGGAGCTTATGTGGTTCAGCCAACACAGCCTCATGCGGCCTAAATCAATTGAGAGTTCTATATATGACATTGGTCTGATAGCTTATGCGGATCAATCGAACATATACGGTTCTAAGCAGAAGAACTTTTGTGGCACTGAAGCGCTATACGAATCAGTCTGTTAGAAGCGTATGCGGATCAATCGAACATATGCAGTTAGAAGCTTATGCGGTTCCATAAGGGAGACTTCATACGGCTCAAATATAGGGTATCTCTTATGCGGCTCGGATATGAGAGGGTCATGCAACCCATACAGTATATGCGGCTCTATCATAGCCAAACTTGGGTGAAGGCTTGTGCATGAATATACAACAGAGCCATGGATTCTTAGAATTCAAAGTATCCAAATACAACCCTTACCATTAAGGGCATGACGGACATCAGGGTACACTTCGGGAACGACGGCTGACGAGTTAGCCGCCTTCTTGCCCTTCGCAGCAGCGGAGGTGACCTTAGAGGATTTGGGGGCCATGACCGATGATCGAAGAAGGGAAATAAAGAAAGAAAGGCAAGACAGCAATAGTTGAACGAAGGAGAAAGTAAAGAAATCTCCCGACCGTACTCGTCCATATTTATAAACAAAAGTGAAGCATTTCGATCCTCGTGCATACACGAAGATTGACTCTTCGGTTATCAAGGTGAGCCGCCGAAAATGAAGGCCAAGCTCCACGGATCCCGCACCAAAAAGTGGCCTTTAAAGTTGAAAGCAAATCAAACAGCATTTAATGCAAAAAGATTGCCATACGTGGCAATAATGACGTGGCCGAATGTCCCCTGCTGCTAAGCCCTCCATGCGATTTAAATATCCATGCGGCCAGGACTTCATATGCGGCCAGAAGAATACAACCATGCATCTTATTCAAAGTATTTTAATTTTGTAAATTGAAAACTTTAAAGGGTGTCTTGTAGAAGCATGGAAAATATGAAAGAAAGATCCATTCGATCAAAATCTGAAATCATAAGCATGATCCTCTAAGTTTCCTCGATGGAGACATTCATTTTTATTCATCGTTCCGATCGTGATTCGATGTCGTTTTCTAACTCGCGTTGCCTATTCACAAGTTGTCCGAACGAGATGCTCGCTCGGGACATTCGAAGTCACGACCAACTAAGCGTGATGCGTTCTAAGGCTTTGCGCGATCGCATCACCTCGTCGACATACTCGTAATCCTCAATATTTGCTCGAATGATTTCCAAGAAAAACCATACACCACTCGGATTCGAGCCATCCGATCTAGTCCTCAATCACGTTCGTATCATTCGCTAAGACATCCTTCCAATTCGTTCGACGAGTCTCTAGCATAGTCGCTCGCATCGTCTTTACGTACTAAGTCGTTTGCACTCTTTCCTCAAAATCTAAGTCAATCCTCCGTGTACGCCTAAGCGTTAACTCGGTAGCGTTCCTATCAATAGACACTCTAAGTGCAGCTTCGTTCTCGACCGAGCGGTACTTGATATTGCTCGTGATTCGTTTGCATCAAAAGGTCGAGGTGCGAGACGCGCGGACTAAGTTGTGCCGCATAACCATCCCGTACGGACTATATTCCAAGTTTGCACGCTCAATTGCTAGGTCGACGCGGGACTAGTTAGGCACGCATACGACATGTTAACTTAGTATGTGTTTTCTATCAAGTCGAGTCGACACCGTTAGGCACAAAGGCCCACCGATGCGTTCGATTGAACGCTTGTATGAGCTTTTGAAAATATTTAGACTTATTGTATGGACATGCCGAGGGAAATTCGAGAGAGAGCGCACACTTATTTTCCAACGACGAGCTTTTAAAACTGAGAAATTGACGTAAAGTCCAAGGACGTAAAGCCGTGCTCTGATACCATTATGTCACGCCCCGCTCCCGCAGGAGCGATTGTCCTCGCTAAGGCGTGATGTCGCACGAGCCTAGATTGCACTCGTGCAAGGCAGGTTCCATAACGGCCGATTATAGCGGCGGCGACGGGGTCGTCGCACAGAAGTCCCAAGCAGATACATTGAATACGTAGCAGAAATTTGAAACAATAACACATGAACACAAGTCATTCAAAAGAAACTCTTTTATTGATATTGAATACAAGATTACATTTGTGGGCGCAAGGCCAAATTACAAGTCTCTCATGCTCACCTTTCTCTCATTTATAAGTTACTCTGCTCTCTCTCATCTCTCGATACAAAGCTTGATGTCAGCAGAAGCTTCGGAAGGCGATATCCATACATTATGTCCTGTATAAGTCTTTAATCCATGCGGTCGCACGCTTCGAATCGCCAAGGAACTTCGTGCCTCGACGCATCCAAGCGAGCTCCACGCTACGAGCTTCTACCTATGCCTGCACATGAACACTGTGTGGGTGTCAGTACTCAACTGTACTGGTGGAGTAAGCTCCTCGCCCACCCATACAAAATCGACACGTTCATTTACTTTGTGCAGCTTACAAGTCCCTTTTCGATTGTCTTTCTAATCTTGCCTTATGATCCATTTTAGAACAAGACGTCTCAGCCTATACTTAACGATGCAACGACAGGGTCGTGCAACAACGGGGTCGTGCAACGACGGGGTCGTGCAACGACGAGGTCGTGCCATGCCAACGTATATTTCGATCGAGGCAGTGCCTCATCGCTTAGGTACTTGACCAAAGTTCAACTCGGGACGGCAGGGTCGTGCCATACTCTATTCGTGACTTTAACGCATTCAGGATAATGCTTTGCCGATGAATAACTCATGCGAACTCGGCCGTGCCAAGACTTTGTATTAAACTCAAGGTCACTAGGCCAATTCTTGTGCCAACGATTCAAATGCCAAAGACGACAACGGGACAAATCGTGCAGGTCGTGCCTCTAGACCTTGCTTAGACTTGTTCGTGCTTCCAGATTGAGGCCGCGCCTCGCAACATATCAAGACTTGTCATACTACCGCCTTACGGCCTTCCTGCTCGACTCATTTGCTAACTTAGACAAGACTTGTAAAATATAGTGTTGATTATATGAATATCGCGATGCCATCTATCGTGCCAAGCACGGTGCCTATGCTGCAGCCCAATTTTAGGCCCAGACCTTGTGTTACCGACTAGACCTGCATTCAAGCTCTAGACCCAAATCCAAAGGCATACACACGGTGTGTCACTATCTGCCGACACATCTACATGGGTGGTCACTAGCAATGTCAAGCTATCTTGGACACGGCTCGGCGGGGGTATCGGGCCGCCCTTCCAATGGGTAGCTAGCACCAGAAGCGCCGATACTCCCATACGGTTATCCTGCATCCTGCTTTGAGCCGCAACTCGCTTCCCCTGGGCGAATGATCCCGGCGCCTTGGCAATCATTCGAAAGGACTACACCTTGTCGATAAGTTGTCCAATGACAATGCAAGACCCAACTCGATCTATCAAATCCTTCCTTAACATGACCATGCTTTCCTTTTTTTTATCGAGACTTAGCGAGACTCCCAAGTAGCGGGACCGATCTCGTGTGCAGGACTTATCAAAAAATAGTGAGACTCCCAAGTAGCAGGATCGATCTCGTGTGCGGGACTTACCAGGACTTAGCGAGACTCCAAAGTAACGGGACCGATCTCGGCGACAACAAGTCGTATGGATTTCCTTCGATCGTGGCATATTCTTTATTAGATCCATCGTAGCTCGTACCTTAGACAGACCTGGTTCTATAGGCGATGCTATCGCTCAAGTCATATAATTATATGACGAGTCTTGTTCTCAAGGGACTATGCGACTTGACAACCGTAGATAGAACGGGACAGTGCTAGGAATGGCTTCGATAGCCCAACGCAACACTTGTCTTAACTTATTCGGCAACGACTCGACGAGCAAGGGCTACGTCAAGCTACGCATCGAGGGAATGTGCTATGCACAGGGTCGACTTTAACAACCAAGTTCGTGCCTAGACTTAAGGCAACAGTCGTGCAAGACAACCTAACATACGGGACGTGCGAAGGCTATGCCAAGCCTTGCGAGACAGGACCGTGCATGCTTTATTAAGCATTTACGCGGCGACGCCTATGAATTAGGCTGATTCGAGTGTTGGGGCAAAACGACGGGACCGTGCATGCTTTACCAAGCATTCACGCAGGCGACGCCTATGACATAGGCTATTTCAATTGTCGGGACAACTTAGCAACTTAAGCTAACTTCCTTCTCCCAAGCCACGGGATCGAAGGATCGAGTGTCATTTGAAAGCACACTGAGCCGACTTCTATGAAGACCGTGGGACCATTTTTTATGTTCTAAGACATTCCGACGGGTCAGGATTATTCCCTTAGCTATGTGCGTTCGTAGCTTTTATATTAGCCTACTTGTGCAAGTTGAAAACATTGCGAGTTATTATGTGAAGGCTAAGATGAGGCAAGTTCACCGAAACTATCCTACCTGAGCGAGGAGTCGCCTCGACCGAGCGAGCCTTCGAGTAGCCGTTGCAAGGCTAAGTCCGAACGTCGTCGGTGTTTCGATTCCTTCGATTCCTTCGATTTACTTTGCGGGATGGGGCACTACAATTATCGCTCGAACGAGAATAAGTGAGCGTACAAACTCGAATATAGTCCGCACGGGATGGCTATGCACACGGCCTTTTGGTTAAGTTGTGCCGCGTGTCGCGCACCTCGACTTTTTGGTGCAATCGAGTAGCGAGCGATATCAAGTACCGCTCAGTCGGGAACGAAGCTACACTTAGAGTGTATATCAATAGAAACACTATCAAACTAACGCTTAGGCATGCATGGATTGATTTAGATTTTGAGGATTTATAGAATGACTTGAACCCGAGTGGTGTATGTGATAGCTTCGGAAAAGAATAAAAGCGAGTGTCGACGGCTAGTCGAGTGGCTCGAACCCTGAGTGGTGTATGGACGACATAGAAATTGTTCGAATGAGACTAAAGGATATACGGATAAAACGAGTATGTCGGCAATGCGATGATATCGTGCAAAGCCTTAGAATGCGTCACGCTTAGTTGGTCGTGACTTCGAATGTCCCGAACGAGATGTCGTTTGGACAACTTGTCAATGGGCAACGCAAGTTAGAAAACGACTCGGAACGATGAATAAAGATGTATGTCTTGATCGAGGAAGCTAGAGGATAGCACTTGTGATTTCAGATTGGGTCAAATGAAATGAGACTTGAGTTTTGGAGAACGATATTGAAACTAGCTTGAGGATTAGCAATCAAACTTGATCTTAGATTGAATCGAATGGAATTATGGTATACCCAGTTCGGACAATAGCATCAATCGTACGACTCGAAATTGGTTGCAAAGAAAGATCGTCAGGTTACGCATATCGTCGATGGTATTGAGGTGTATCAAAGATCGATATGCGATAACTCGGGGGTACTCTGACTCGGCAAATGACGATCGTACAAAATATTATTGTTTCGATGGATACTATACTCGGGATATTGAAACGTATCGAGGAAAATATAGACGTGACTCGAGGATCTTCTAGTTGAACGAATGACGGTCAGACTATCGAACCGAGATCTTGGCTTGGATGAAAAATAAAAATGTTTGGATATGCTTCGTTGACAACCACGACGTAGACGTTCTTGTCTTATACGAGCGCAACTCCAGCCTCGCACATGTGTCACGCCGATTAGGGCGATCACTCTGCGTGAGCGCTGGTATGGTGATTCATACAGCTGGGGTGATCGAACTTGCATGGCATTACAAATTTGATACATCGACTTGTGGTTTGACGCGAATGTGGACTCGAGAATGACTTAGCATGCATGACGGTTGAATTTGAGGACTTCGTAGGTCCAATCCGCGTATCGAGAATGAATTAGTCTAGACGCAAGCAAGAGTTACGCCCCGATGAGAATGATTATTCCGCGAGAGCGTTGCATGGTGATTCATAAACCACTGTGGATAATTGGACTTGCGTGAGATTAGGGCGCAACATATTATCAAAGCTAGACGACCTCGTGATCGAATACATGAATTGGTTAGAATTGGTGATTTGAATGGATTCGAACATGCGCAACGAATGTATTGATGCGAATAGGTGATCGTGCTCGATGTTTAGAAATCTGAGTGAACGAGCTTGGGTAGAAAATCTCGTACTATCGACTTTGGTTTGACCATAGGATTGGGGTCAGTGTTGGCATTATTATTGGAGAACTATGATTCCAATTCTGACATTGACTTAGCCTTAAGAAATGGCCTAGCGGTTAGGCGAGACGCCCTGTTTCAAGTGTTAGCAATCAAAAGATTGATCTTGAGGATTGACATGGATGGATTGAATGATGCAAGAATAGGAAACCCTGCTCACGAGATTCGGCTGACATGTATATATTTCAGGGACGCTTGAGTATGTGTACGATACGACTCGAGTGAAAATGACGAATTCTCTATCATGTGGCTTGGCTGAATGCATGTATTTTAGGGATGCCTAGAATGCGTACACGATCCAGCCAAGTGATACGTTGAGTTCAAGCATGACTTGAGGAGCGGAAGAGTGTCGAGAACTTGAAATCGTGTTAAAAAAAAGGATTGATACTAGTGCAAGCGTGGCCCAGAAATCGAGAAAATGTGTAGGCGGAGTGTGCGTAAACGACGACAAGATTGGCCCCAAATGAAGGAAATGATAGGAATGGATGATGCGCAAGTAAAGTTGGGATAACGAATTGAATCATTGATAGGAAGATAAACTCGATGATAGTGCAATACTTGGTCTTGAATCAGACAGAAATTGCATAGACTTGGTCGACCCCACTAAGAAGAAATTGTATTGATTTCGTTGTCAAGAGCGCTTGAGAAGCGAATCGAATCATCTCGAGGACCGAGATAAACGATATGTGATACACACATGAGTTCGATTTTTAATCGAAGTAAAAGTAAAATGATCGGCAAATCAAAACTATCACGAGTAGCTTGTCCGACTTCGCTAATCGCTAAGCTTGGTTGAAATGTACGTATTCGAGGGACACCTTGAACATGTGTACGATCCAAAACTCAGCGATACGATGAACTCGAATGCAGCTGCAAGTGGGTGTTATGATGCGCATGAACGAATGAGTGAGTTTGCCTCCGCTTACGACTCTTGAGTTTGATAAATTACAACGTGCCTCGTGTGACCATTTAAGTCCCATGACACGAAGAAATAGCAACCAAGACGAAGAAACACTCTAACTGAATAAGTACGATCAACTCTAAAATGAATGGAAAGTTATTCAATAAAATTGACCAAACATATACGACACGGAACTTAGAAAGGTATCAAGTATGGTTCGATGCCATCGAACGATAGAGCCGTTCGATAAAATTGTCTAAGAAACACGACGACACGAGTTAAGGAATGGTAGGATGACCTGCACTCAGGAAGTCTCGAGGACGAGACTTGTTTTGAGTGGTGTATTATGTAATGACCCGCTCCGCCCTAGCGGAACGCCGATTCTAGCGGCAAGTGCAACGACTCAAACGAGCCGTCGACCCGAAGAGTTGGCATCGGCCTGATGACGAATCGATGCAAGGCTTACATTGGCCCATCAAGAGGAATCCAGACTTAGACTTTCAAAGGCGTGCTCGGAGTATCGCTCGGCCGATGCGAATATCGCTAAGGTGGGTGGCTCCGATGAACCCATCTTTGCTTAGCCTAGACACATAACAATACGGATACTATTGCTAGAATCGCTAGGCGATAACACCGCGCATGCTAATAAATGACTCAATGCACCTAGCTAAGGGAATAATCCCATCTTGTATGCTTGTATAGAATATAGAAAAGAATATAGAAAATGTGAGAACTATCGCACCGTGCTCTACGTTCGTGCTAAAGCACAAGCTTACATTCAAGTTTCCTATGCAATCAACATGAAACAATAAACGGTTTACAACAAAGAAACGGAAGACTATCGACATAGTTGTTCCGAGCAAGTGAATGAATGAATACATGAATGAATGAATGAATGAATGAATACGTGAAGAATGAATGAATGAACAAACAAGTAAAAGAAAGAAATGAATAAGTGAATAAAAGATAAGAAAGAAAAGAATGGTTAGCGACAGGTATGACGGGCACGTGCAACGGGGCTCGCTGCCCGCGCTGCACGGACGCCAACCTGGTCGATAACACATTATGGCTCAGAGACAGCCTATGGCTCAAAGATAGCCGTTAAGTTAAATGACAAGTCAATACGAAATGGTCATGGACAAACGGCACGGGCGATGGGGGAAATAACGTGGCCGTAAAGAAGAAGGATTCCGCGGCACGATCAATGGGGGGTATATCGTGGCCGGCCTAGGCGGAATCAAAACATGGGGCTTACGGGCTGCTTTGAGTGGGGGCTCGGCCACTCAAGGAGACGTAAGGCCAGGCATTTCAAGAGACTATCAAGGTGTACCAGCCATCACGCTTCGATAGTTAAGAATGCCTAAGAGAATGTCCAAAATGGCTTGGGATGCCAGCGACCCGTACATGTAGATTAAGTGGGCTGTGCTGTTGGCAATCCACGTGCAAGTCCTTGCATTGAAACAAGTAGTCTAAGTTAACTAAATGAAGTGCCTTATGAACATGCTTGAAATGTAACACACCAAATGATAAAGAGTAATTCATGCAAGTAAGTTAGATAACATGCCCACGACGTGCTAGAACCTGAGGCTGGGAGATGCCCTTAACATTGAATGTTTACATGAATCACGTTAAGTTACTACATATGAATTGTTGACTAACTTGGTTTTCTTTGGACAGGAAAAGCCGGACGGTAAGTATGGGTAATGTAGCCTCCCTTTCTGGAAAATTTTTTGAAATATTTTTTATTATTTTATTTGATTTAAATAGTGATTTTAGAATTTTATAAGTGATTATTTAGTAAATTATTATAGTAGATGATTTTAGCTATGGTTGAGTTTTGAAGTACCAGACGACTAGAAATTATGGTACGGATAGTGCAGTGGCGTGCTTTGACTAGTGTTTAGCCTTGGTAGGGGAATACCGAGCCATAGGAGTGCCCTAACTAGGAAACCAGGCCAAGTTATAGCATGACTATTATAGATAAGTTTAATTAATTATTATTACATTTATTGACTTGTGCGAGACCCGTTTGTGTCGATTTAGCCCGAGCTGAGCCCTAACCGAATCCAAGCCTATGTGGGCATGCAATGAGACCAGGGACGGCCATGTAGTTATATTTTATGTGTGTGCAAATATTCCCATAAATTATTTTAGGTATTTAGGTACATTTTTAACTATTAAAATATTTGTACGAGACTGGTATTTTATTATTAAATATTGTTTTACAATGTTTGTACAATTTTTGGACCCAGACAAAGGTGAATAGTATAGATTCACCAAACCACTATTTAATTATTTTAGTATTATTTTATTATTCTGTGGTGATTAAATAAATATATTATTGCTATTAGATATTATTATTTGATTAATTGTGTATTTATTGGTATATAAATATATGAGGTATATATGTATATGGATGTGTGTAAATATAGATATATATTAAATGTGTGTATGTATATATAAATGTATATTATATATGTATGTTTGTATGTATATATAAATATATTATATATATGTGTGTATGTATAATATATAGGAATATGCGTGTGAGATTGTGTTAATCATATATATACATTTATCTAAATAAAATTATTAGGTCAACCAAGTTTACAATGTTATTACGTTGATTTGGTGAAGTTGCCACAGAGAAACGTTGGCTTGTGTCCCATTAAAATCTTTATATCCTCCCTGTGTTCTTAACCAATCATGCCCTGGTTGTGTATGTATGGAATTTAATGTTTTAAATGCAAGTCTTGGGATGTCAGAAAGATTTTACTGGTTTTCAGTGTGTGCTATCACTATGGTAGTTTTTCTTGATCTAGTGCTGGATACCCATTGTGTGTTAGCACTTTGGTTTTCATGATCACCCTTATTTCCCGATATATACACCTTCGATTCCGATCAATTAGTTTGATTTTAGGTGATCTATATTGCCAGAAAAATTGAACCCAAAAACCCGAAAAATTGTCCAAAACGGAACAGTAAACCCAGCCCCAACTCCTGCATTCGAAGTGGAATTCTGAACCCAATATTAGAAATTTTGAAAATCTATTTGAAGGAGTTTATTGACAACATGTAGGGATTTAAAACCCTTCTGGTAGTTTAATTTATCGTTTGTTATAGGAAAAGAATTTGGATTGTAAACTTCCTGAAAAACCTGTTTTAAAATCAATAAAATTCTTTGACGGAATTCTCCGCCAATCCGGGCACCGTGGTCGCGAACCGAAAGCATCGAAAGGTGCGTAACGGCTTGGTGGTCATGTGGGCTTTGACGAAATTCAAATTGGTCACGTGTGCGCGACGAATTTGATGCGTATCCGTCGAAATTCACCGTATCAGCCTCTGTGCAAATCAATTATTTTGTGCACGCTCGTCAGATCGAGACGAAACTTGTGCCAACAGGACTGTATTGTTTTTTTGGTCCTGTATACCAAGTTTGGTCCGATTCTGAGACAGTTGATCGGATCGCCGTTTTGTGGGCCCCACGGTCTGACTCAACGGGTGATTTTGTGCACGAACCACCGGAATCCAACTTTGGACATACGGTTAGGTTCGTATCGGAAAACCGGACCTGTTGACATATAGTTTGATGACTTTAGAGACCATTGACCCTGGCACGCTTTTCGGTACAAAGTGGGTCCAACGGTGGACATCATTTTTGCTCAAAATTACCGTTTTGCCCCTGTGCCTAGAATTGGACTTAAGGATAGACAATTCTAGCTAATTTGACTATTCTGAGACTGTTGGCATTGTCTGTTTCAGCTTTTGGAGATAGTTGTGATAATTTGGACTTCTTGGCTTAGCAGTGGACTAGATTGTTATTGGATATGCGTGCAACCTCCAGGCAAGTATACATTGCCTTCCTCTACAGTTTTATTTACATACATTTTATTTCATTTTCTAGTTTTGATTGTTTATGGACATGTGCTTTGCATATTATATTCTTTGACTTGTTTTTATTGCAAATAGCCGTGTTCATGTTTGGTCTTGTGGTTCACACTTGGAGTTTCTCGTCAGTATCTTGCTTGAGTCGTGTCATAGAACGAGTACGTGTAATTGAACTGCTAAATCCTTGATATTTTTTCTTGACACCATAGAGTCCACACTCGGGACGAGGGTGTTTTTCTTGATTTGTTTACATCCGTGAGTCCACACTCGGGACTAGGATGTCGACTACTTGCACCAGAGAGTCCACGTACGGGACGAGGGTGTTGACTTGACTTGACTTTACTTAACTTGCACCAGAGAGTCCACACTCGGGATGAGCGTGTTTATATCAGAGAGTCCACACTCGGGACGAGGATGTTATACTTGCACCAGAGAGTCCACACTCGGAACGAGGGTGCCTTGCCGTGAACTAACTAGAGAGTCCACACTCGGGACGAGGGTTAGTACTAACCAGAGAGTCCACACTCGGGACGAGGGTTAGTGTTTAGTTCAAACCGTGAGTCCATACTCGGGATGAGGGTTTGGTTCTTCCATTGATCTCGTGTTTCGTTTATCCTGCAGTTCATTTATCCGTAGTTGTTCTAGTGTTCGTGTTTGTGTTCGAGTTTGTGTTCGTGTTCGGGTTCGTAGTCATTTGTCATGTTCCTGTTTCTTCTTGTTTATTTTCTCACGCATGATAAAACTTTTAGATAGGCATGTATATTATGTATCTTGTTATATCCTGTGAGGACCTGATGATCTCCTCAGGTTTAGTGATTGCATGGAGTTAGCTAGTAGTTCTTGATGGCGGAGGATTTATGATTCTTATGGGATTCAGGTACCATAATTACGTTTGTTATCCGCTCGTGCACCTTATCATGAGTTATCCTGTTTCTTATTCGGTTTTAGACTCTTGTTATTTCCTTTAGAGGCTTATCGGACATATATGCTAGTGGGCTATCGACCACGACCCATAGTGTTCATTCTTGTTTATATGATTCATGTGGATTGAGATATAGATTTGTTTGCCATGATTTGGCAGCTTACCCTAGCCGTGACAGCGTTTACGTATTCGAGTCGGCCTGGAATCTGCTTGATGCGTAGCTGGCTTGCTCATGTGCTCGCGTCCGAAAAGCGGGTGCGGGTCGTGACAAGTTTTTTTGGTGGCCCATGTAGGTCAGAGCATATCGTATTGGTTACGTAACTGTACTGATAGGAGCCTGCGAATTTGACTAAACCCTTAGGAATCTCAATCCACACTGCCTTAAAAATTCTCCTAGAAATTCTCTACGTCCTTGAAAATTCCATTTTTGCTCTCAATTATACTCCCTTGCTTTCCATATCATTGAATTCTCGTCCCTTTTTATTTTGAAGTGACGAACGATCGTGCTGTCTAGGATTTACCAAAAATTCTTAAGTTATAGTATAATATTGTCTGATTATTGAATTCTTTGGTTGTTTATAGATATGAGGGATTAAGATACCATATGACCTAGGTATTTTGGTAGAACTATTAGCCACTAGTTAAAAGAATATAAGATTTTAGTGACCGTATTTTGAGGAGTAGTATGACCAAAGGTGGGAGAAGTCCTTGAAGTTTCGTAGTTACGAAATAACTAGAGAAGGTTATAAAATATTTTTGAGGATTAAATAGAGGATATTAAGGTAATAGTGGACTTTAAAATTTTAAGAAATAGTTATGAATTAGAATTTCCAGGACAAAATTATTTTTAAGGTGGGTAGATTTGTAGCCTCCCTTCACAGAAATTTTTTTGAAATATTATTTTATTATTTTATTTGATTTAAATAGTGATTTTAGAATTTTATAAGTGATTATTTAGTAAATTATTATGGTAGATAATTTTAGCCATGGTTGAGTTTTGAAGTACCAGACGACTAGAAATCATGGTACGGATAGTGCAGTAGCGTGCTTTGACTAGTGTTTAGCCATGGTAGGAGAATGCCGAGCCATAGGAGTATCATAACTAGGAAACCAGGCCAAGTTATAGCATGACTATTATAGATAAGTTTAATTAATTATTATTACATTTATTGACTTGTGGGAGACCCGTTTGTGTCGATTTAGCCCGAGCTGAGCCCGAACCGAATCCAAGCCTATGTGGGCATGCAGTGAGACCAGGGACGGCCATGTTGTTATATTTTATGTGTGTGCAAATATTCCCATAAATTATTTTAGGTATTGAGGTACATTTTTAACTATTAAAATATTTGTACGAGACTGGTATTTTATTATTAAATATTGTTTTACAATGTTTGTACAATTTTTAGACCCGGACAAAGGTGAATAGTATAGATTCACCAAACCACTATTTAATTATTTTAGTATTATTTTATTATTCTATGGTGATTAAATAAATATATCATTGCTATTAGATATTATTATTTGATTAATTGAGTATTTATTGGTATATAAATATATGAGGTATATATGTATATGGATGTGTGTAAATATAGATATATATTAAATGTGTGTATGTATATATAAATGTATATTATATATGTATATTTGTATGTATATATAAATATATTATATATATGTGTGTATGTATAATATATAGGAATATGCGTGTGAGATTGTGTTAATCATATATATACATTTATCTAAATAAAATTATTAGGTCAACCAAGTTTACAATTTTATTCCGTTGATTTCGTGAAGTTGCCACAGAGAAACGTTGGCATGTGTCCCATTAAAATCTTTATATCCTTCCTGTGTTCTTAACCAATCAAGCCTGGTTGTGTATGTATGGAATTAAATGTTTTAAATGCAAGTCTTGGGATGTCAGAAAGATTTTGCTGGGTTTCAGTGTGTGCTATCACTATAGCAGTTTTTCTTGATCTAGTGCTGGATACCCATTGTGTGTTAGCACTTTGGTTTTCATGATCACCCTTATTTCATGATCTTATCTAGTGCTGGATACCCAGTTTGAAATGCTTCAAATATATTTGATTCGAGTGTTTCAGTATCATTATTTGAACATTTCGTTCCAATGCTTCAATTTTGCCTTAAATTCTATACTGGGTTCCAAAGACATTGGCATTAGCCACTTGGCCCAGTCGGCCCAGGCCCATGGACCCAAGCCTATGACCAGCAGACCAATTCCAGGCCCGACCAGTCCTCACAACATAACCGTGTATACATAATATAGCCGAGCGCTTATAATCGAGAGATTGAGAACGAAGGAGTAAACCCTAATCCTTAAATCCTAACACCAGCGCCGACCCCAACCACAGGTGGTTGTACGTGCGCCCGCTGCTGGCCGGCCACCGCCAGGCCGCCGTCGACCAGCCGAGCCACGGCCAGAAACGGATGCACAGAACACAACAGCAGCAACGGCGGTGCAAGCCCCAACTTCGTGATCGAAGTGTACTCTCATTACTCGATCATTTTCCAATCTTTTTCTTCAGGTAAGATCCCGATATATACACCTTCGGTTCTGATCAATTAGTTTGATTTTAGGTGATATATATTGCCAGAATAATTGAACCCAAAAACCCAAAATACTGTCCAAAACGGAACAGTAAACCCAGCCCCAACTCCTGTGTTTGAAGTGGAATTCCGAACCCAATATTAGAAATTTCGAAAATCTATTTGAAGGAGTTTATTGACAACATGTAGGGCTTTAAAACCCTTCTGGTAGTTTAATTTATCGTTTGTTAAAAGAAAAGAATTTGGATTGTAAACTTCCTGGAAAACCTGTTTTAAAATTAATAAAATTCTTTGATACGACGTGGTCCCGCCAATCCGGGTGCCGTAGTCGCGAACCGAAAGCATCAAAAGGTGCGTAACGGCTTCGTGGTCATGTGGGCTTTGACGGAATTCAAATTGGTCGCGTGTGCGCGACGAATTTGATGCGTATCCGTCGAAATTCACCGTATCGGCCTCTGTGCAAATTTCTCAATTACTTTGTGGACGCTCGTCAGATCGAGACCAAACTTGTGCCAACAGGACCGTATCATTTTTCTGGTCCTGTATGCCATGTTTGGTCCGATTCCGAGATAGTTGATCGGATCGCCGTTTTACGGGCCCTACGGTCCGACTCAACGGGTAATTTTGTGCACGGCCCACCGGAATCTTACTTTGGACATACGGTTGGGTTCGTATCAGGAAATCGGACCTGTTGATATATAGTTTGATGAATTTAGAGACCATTGACCCTGGTACGCTTTTCGGTGCAAAGCTGGTCCATCGACGGACATCGTTTTTGCCTAAAATTACCGTTTTACCCCTGTGCCCAGAATTGGACTTAAGGACAGACAATTCTAGCTAATTTGACCATTCTGAGACTGTTGGCATTGTCTGTTTCAACTTTCGGAGATAGTTGTGATGATTTGGACTTCTTGGCTTAGCAGTGGACTAGATTGTTATTGGATCTGCGTGCAACCACCAGGTAAGTATATCTTGCCCTCCTCTACAGTTTTATTTACATGCATTTTATTTCATTTTCCAGTTTTGATTGTTTATGGACATGTGCTTTGCGTATTATATTCTTCGAGTTGTTTTCATTGCATATAGCCGTGTTCATATTTGGTCTTGTGGTTCACACTTGGTGTTTTTCGTCAGTATCTTGCTTGAGTCGTGTCATAGAACGAGTACGTGTAATTAAACTGCTAAATCCTTGATATTGTTTCCGTGAGACCAGAGAGTCCACATTCGGGATGAGGGTGTTTTTTTTGATTTGTTTACATCCATGAGTCCACACTCGGGACTAGGATGTCGATTACTTGCACCAGAGAGTCCACGTATGGGACGAGGGTGTTGACTTGACTTGACTTGGCTTGCACCAGAGAGTCCACACTCGGGACGAGGGTGTTTACATCAGAGAGTCCACACTCGGGACGAGGATGTTATACTTGTACCAGAGAGTCCACACTCAGGACGAGGGTGTCTTGCCGTGAACTAACCAGAGAGTCCACACTCGGGACGAGGGTTAGTACTAACCAGAGAGTCCACACTCAGGACGAGGGTTAGTGTTTAGTTCAAACCGTGAGTCAACACTCGGGATGAGGGTTTGGTTCTTCCATTGATCTCGTGTTTCATTCATCCGGCAGTTCACTTATACGTAGTTGTTCTAGTGTTCGTGATTGTGTTCGAGTTTGTGTTCGTGTTTGGGTTCGTAGTTATTTGTCGTGTTCCTGTTTCTTCTTGTTTATTTTCTCACGCATGATAAAACTGTTAGATAGGCATGTATATTATGTATCTTGCTATATCCTCTAAGGACCTGATGATCTCCTCAGGTTTAG
This sequence comes from Iris pallida, assembly GCA_029216955.1. Taxonomy (NCBI): domain Eukaryota; kingdom Viridiplantae; phylum Streptophyta; class Magnoliopsida; order Asparagales; family Iridaceae; genus Iris; species Iris pallida. The sequence goes on from JANAVB010005796.1 coordinate 21,779,736, forward strand.
CGATTGCATGGAGTTAGCTAGTGGTTCTTGATGGCGGAGGATTTACGATTCTTGTGGGATTTAGGTACCATTATTACATTTGTTATCCGCTCGTGCTTTCATACCTTATCATGAGTTATCCTGTTTCTTGATTCAGTTTTAGACTCTTGTTATTTCCTATAGAGTCTTATCGGACATATATGCTAGTAGGCTGCAAACCATGACCCATAGTGTTCATTCTTGTTTATATGATTCCTGGGGATTGAGATATAGATTTGTTTGCCATCATTTGGCAGCTTACCCTAGCCGTGACAGCGTTTACGTATTCGAGTCGGGCTGGAGTCCGCTTGATGCGTAGCTGGCTTGCTCACGTGCTCGCGTCGAAAAAGCAGGTACGGGTCGTGACAGGTAAGTTGTGCATGTATTTCCATGCCGACACTTGAATTCGGCAACACGAAATAGGTTACGAAATGTGCCATGAAACTGATCCTAAGGCAAGATTAGAAAGACAATGAATGATAGACGATGCACAAAAGTAAATGGAACGTGTTTGGTAATGATAGCATTGTGGGCGAGCTAGAATCTCCACCAGTGCATAATAATGTACTGATAACCCCACAGTCTGCTTACTGGATGCAGGAGACGTCAGTGGGTGTGGAGCTTCCCTCGAACGTGCTAAGACGCGGAGCTATCTCTGGAGCCTTGGGGCGTTGCAAGGAGCTGAAGCACCATATACAGGACATAATGTATCGAAACATCGCCATGAATCATTCCATCTTGTAAGCCACTTGGCACGCCTTTTATGTTTCAGAGAGAGAGAGCTTGAGCGATTTGTAATCTCGGCCTAGCGCCGCTTGTAAACTTCTCGAAAAATCAATAAAGAGTTTGAATTCGCTTCAACTTGAATTTATTTACTTTCTATTACAAATGGGGACACTCTGTGCGACTCTGTGGCCTAGCTCAAATCGGCCGTTTCTGGGATTAGCCTTGCACGGGCGCAACCTAGGCCCGTGCGGCATCACGCCTTAGCGAGGACGATCGCTCCTACGGGAGCGGGGCGTAACAGCATAGATCAATTCGACTTGAAGAAATATGTAGCTCGATGACTTAAGGTAGACAGATGAACATATATGATCTTAGATTTTGAACGAATTGAACATATAGCTAGTTCGAGGGGTAACGATTGAATTGATCTTGAATATCGAGGAAATATGGTATATCCGGTTTGGATGATGGCATCAGTTGCACGGTTCGAAATTCGTTGTAAAGGAAGATCGTCAGGTTACGTATATCATCGATGGTATTGAGGCGTATCAAAGATCTATATGTGATAACTCGGGGGCAGTCTAATTTGAGGAATGGCAATCGTGCAAAAGTGTTATTGATTTGATGTAGGTTATAGTTAGGATCTTGATTGAAATGAATGTTTGATAAAAATGATTATATTTTGGTGGTTACGCTGATAACCACAACGTCGACGACCTTGTCTTCTACGAGCGCAACTTCAGCCTCGCACATGCGTCACATCAGATTTGGGATGATCGTTCGGCGTGAGAGCTGACATGGTGATTCATGTCGCGGGAATGATCGTGCTCAAAAAAATCAGGGCATGGCAATTTGGAATGCTTCGACTTGTGGCTCAATACGAAGGTGAATTCGAGGATTTTTCAGACTTGTGATTGATGATTGAGTAAACTTGAGGATTGAGTAGATCCAATCTGCGTATCGAGAATGAATTAGTCTAGACTCAAGCAAGAGTTATGTCCCGATGAAGATAGTTATCTCACGGGAGTGTTGCATGGTGATTTCATGACCACCATGGATAATCAGACTCACGTAAGATTTAGGCGTGACATATTGTTAAGTCAGACAACCTCATGATCTAATACGTGATTTGCGATAGAACGACTTAGAAAATATGGAAAGAGAATTATGGTTTAGCGACAAGTTGTGTCATAGCGTGCTTGACTTGGAAAGAATGGACAGGTGAATTATATCAAACATGTTTGAAGAGATAGACTATATGAATTATAAGTATGGATGTGCGATAGCGATAGACAAGATACTTGGTTGAGTAAAACTTGAAGTAGGATGGCTTTGCTTAATGACTCGGGCCCTTGGACTAAACGTTGCGAATGCGAATATATAGGAACATTCTATGCTTGAAGTCTAGAAATCGGAGTGATGCGAGCATGGGTAGAAAATCCCGTACTATCAACTTTGGTTGACCTTAGGATGAGGTTAGTGTTGATTTTATTGTTTGGGAACTATGATTCCAATACTGACAATTGACTTCCGCCTAGAGAGATGGCCTAGCGGTTAGGCGAGACATCCATGTTGCGAGAGGTAGCATCCGTACGAGTGATCTTGAGGATTGATTAGTTTGGATGTTGGTGTTGATGAATGGGATGATTCAAGAGTATGAGAATACAACCCATGAGCCTCGACTGAAATGCATATATATCAGGAACGCCCGAATATGTGCACGATCCGACTCGAGTGGAAATAACAGAATTCTTTATCACGAGGCTTGGTTGAAATATATGTATTTTGGGGACGCCTGAAATATGTGCACGATCCAACTAAGTGATACATTGAATTCAAGTGAGACTGTAGGAATAGAACGGTCAAGGATTTTGAGATTATGAGTTGCAAAGAAAAATATTGAGGGTAGCACGAGCGTAGCTCGGTTTGAAGAAATGCATAGGAAGAAGGTGTACGAGAATGGTGGGATGTTGAACCAAAGTTATAAGTATATAAGTAAGTACTCAGTTAGTTTCGAGGATGAAACTTTTTATGAGTGGTGTATGATGTAGTGCCCCGTCCCGCTCAGTCAATCGAAAGAATCGGAACGACGACAGAATTTGGACTTAGCCATGCAACGGCTACTCGAAGACCAGCTCGGTCGAGGCGACTCCTCGCACAGGTGGGTGGCTTCGGTGAACTTTCCTCGTATTGGCCTTCGCACTAATAATACAAAAGTTTTCAACGCACGAGTAGGCTTGATAATAAAAGAGACGAATTGACATAGCTAAGGGAATAATCCCAAGTCAGCTCAAACTGAGTTAGAACATGGAAAGGTCCCACAGTCGGCTTAGAAATGTTGCACGATGGCTTTTAAAATAACACTCGGTCCTTCGTCCCGTAGCTTGGGAGAAGGAAAGTTAGTTTTCACCACAAAGCTATGAGTTAGCCTAAGTCATAGGCGTCGCCCGCATAAATGCTTGATAAAGCATGCACGGTTCCAGCGTTTGATGCTTGGCATAGCCTTTGCTCGTCGTACGGGTTAAGTTATATCGTACGGCTTGTGACATAAGTCTAGGCACCCAAAGAACTTGGTTGTTCAAAGTCGAACGCGTGAACGACACATTTCCACGATGCAAGGCTTGACTTAGTCTTTACTCGTCAAGTTGTTGCACGATTAAGTTAGACAAGTTATGTTAGGCTATCAGAGTAGTAGCAAGCCCAATCCTACGAGTTCTACGGCTGGGTATAACCACATAGTCTTACTGTCTCAAGGCCTGTTATATAGAGTATGACTTGGGTGGTAGTGTCGCATAGACTTCAAGTTGGTTTAAGGCATGACATAGGCTTAGTGTTTTAAGGCACGAGCATGGTTGATTAAAATGAGTTGGGAGGAGGGATTTCAAATAGTCGTTCCTAAGTCTAATGAAATGATAGGGCAAGAAGGAAGAATGCTCGCGACCATGGGTCGTCGAGACGGTCTCATAGGTGAGAAGTGTTGAACTTGGTCCGGAGAGAGATGGTAACATTAGAAGAAGAATGACTGTGTAAGACGTTAGTTCGAGTCGAGTCTTGCATGGTCATTGGGCAACTTGTAGACAAGGTAAAAGTATCCTCGAGCGGCATCCCCGGGCTATGGGACCGTTTTGGCCTATGAGAAAATACGGTATAGCCGAGCTGGGGGTACCGCTCAGGTTATTCGTGAACTTTTAGCGGGGCTCAATACTTGGGCTGAAAGGATCGTCGAATAACAAAGCTATAAGTCCAGGATTGCTTGTGGTGCTAGTGACCTTTCATATAGATGGGTCAGCACAGGTGACAAACCGTAGGTGTGCGTTTGGATCGAGTCGAGTTGAATAGGTGTATGATCAGAAGACAATGTTTGGGTCTAAGATTTGGCTACAACGTAGACACCGTATTTCGGCACAAGATGTGGCGTCAAGTCTTAAGTTGTTGGCATAGAGTTGCATAAGTTGGATATGAGTCGTTGTGAGTTCAAGTCATGAATCGCTGCAAGGCAAAGTTGGTTAGGTGACACTAAGTTCACAAGTCTTGATTTAGTCAGTTGGTGATTAAAGCAGCAAGGGCCGCGAGGCGGCAATATGGTTAAGTCATACTGAGTTACGAGGCACAACCTCAATATGGTCACACGAATAGGTCCCATGATATGACTATATTGACGATATAATAGACTTGTAGCACGATCACATGGAAATTGGGTACTATCGTGTAGTTGCGTCTCTGAGTATTGGCCGAAAGGCAAACACGACTTGATAAGTTGATGTTGTTAACACGAGAAGGGTTTAGAGGCAAAGTATCAGTAAGTTGCTAGTTGCAAGGCACGGGATGGTCTAGAGACACAAAATAGACCGAGAGTCTATACCCTAAAACTGATCCTGAGGTAAGAATAGAAAAACAATCGTAAAAGGGACTATGTTATACAAAGTAAATGAGCATGTTGGTTTTATATGGGTGGGAGAGGGGCTCACACCACCAGTACAGTTGAGTACTGACACCCATAGAGTTTGTATGTACAGGAACATGTAGGAGCTCGTTGGCACAGAGCTCGTTTGGATGGGTCGAGGCATGGAGTTCCTTAGCATTTCGAGGCACGCGGCCGCATGGAGTCTGGACTTATATAGGATATAATGTATAGACATCACCTATCTAAAGCTTTCGCTGGCCTACTCGAATTGTATTGAGAGATGAGACAGAGCAGAGTGACTTGTAATGTGAGAAGAGTGAGCTTGAGTGATTGTAATCTTAGCCTTGTGCCACATTCTAATCTTTGTTTCAATATCAATAAAAAAGTATTTGCATGACCTGTGTTTTTGCTTCAGTGTTTTTGCTTGGGACTTCTGTGCGACGACCCCATTGCTTAGCCTGTAATCGGCGGTTATGGAATACGCCTTGCGTGAGCGCAATCTAGGCTCACACGGCATCACGCCTTAGCGATGACGATCGCTACTACAGGAGCGGGGCGTGACATAATTGTATCAGAGCATGGCTTTACGTCATTGGACTTTCAGTTGAATTCTTTAACTCTGTGTTGCTTCCGCAAATTGATATCGTTGGTGTACTCTCTCTCAAATGTCCTACGGGATGTCCATACAATAATTCTATATATTTTGCAAAATTGTATGAAAGAAATTTTGGTTAAACAAAAGTTAACTTCAATAAGCACGGTTGGCTATGTCGGGCTGGGCATATACACCAAAATTGTGTCGGGCAAGAGTGAGTTATGATCGATTCAAAGAGTGTTGGGTAGTATTTGCCATAAAAAAAATCAAAGATAGGTATTACATAACACTGAAATTGATTGCAAACTCGCTTGTACAAAGAAGAGCCTAGAAAGCAATCCTAGGAAACAATCTAAGTACAATTGTTTAGTTTTAATTCTGGGGGGTGACGGTGGAGGCTCGGGAAAGTGCTATCAACTTTGCCTTACTCCGTGGACTATCTGATGCGGTCTCTAGCTCATAATGAAATTGCTTTTTTCTTGAAGGTTGCCATCCTTTTGCAGGAGAGTGGCACCCAGCTATTTATAATAGAATGTATATTGAGCCGCATAGACGGCTTACGGCCATATGGCTGATTAGCACGCAAAGACCTGCTCTTTGACTGCCATCTATCGATTTGTTGGAGTTTTGTTGCAGCAAATCTGGGTAGTTAGGGACTTGATCAGATTGCTACGTGTCCTGTTACGGGGAGCTGCATAGTTTTCTCAGTCTTCGACCTGTATTTTGGTTACATAAAGCTCATGCGGCTTGGATCACAGTTACTCTTGGCTGCATAAAGTTTGGAGATTTTGGTACAACATAAGTCTGAGCCGCATAAGGTTCATGCGGCTTAGATGACACTCTTCTAGCCGCATGAAGGCGTACAAACCCTGCTTTTGGGCGATGTCTCACATTTTATCTTTTTTGTCAAAGTGTAAGAACTGTTATCTTTGTCAGTTTTGTCAGGACTTGTCAGCTTTATCAGTCGAACTGCTCCTCTTGGCCGCATATCTTTCTTCTGCAGCAGTTTGTCGACGGGCCGTATATGTCATTGAACCAGTCATACGGCCCTCCTTTATGCGAACCTGTTTGGCCTAAAGTACCTATGCGAAAATTTGTAATCCGTATGAACCCTATATTTTTCATGCTTCTACAAGACCCCCTACAAAGTTTTCAAATTACAAATTTAGAATACTTTGAATAAGAAGCATGAAAATCTGTCAAGTTATAGGGAGTCTTCAAGTCGTAGGAAGTTTTTTGAACTGTAAAGAGATCTTGAGTCGCAGGAAAATCCTGAGCCGCAGAACAAATCTTGAGTCGCAGGGACACTTCGGGCCGAAGAAAGCCTGCCATCTGTTACTGCTGCATTTAATTTTCCTGATTCGGTTGTGGATATATTTTCGAGATAAAGTCGACGGTTACTGGGGATAAAGTCCCCAAACGTCATTATTATCTTTAATGATCTTGAGAACCGAAGAGACGCTCGACGGTTATTAGGGATAAAGTTCCCAAACGTTGTCCTAATCCTTAAAGATCTTCGAGAATCGAAGAGTCTCTTTTCAGCAACTCTATAAATAGGAGTCATTCAGAGAGAGAGATTTTCCTCCTTCACCTTCTCCTCCTTCGACTTCATCATACTTTTTGCTATGGCTCCAAAAGCTTCCAAGTCGACTGGTACGGCGGCCAAAGGGAAGAGACTTGCTTCTCCGTCGACAGCGGCATTCGCTCCTTCTATTCATTCCGACGTGCAACTTCCTCTCAAGAGTAAGGATAGTGAGTAGATGATGACTGAAATTTTGAAAGGCCATAGCGTATATTTTCATGCGCGTGCCTGTCATATACTGTCCCTACTTTAATCCTGGTCGATGCATGCCCTATCTCATTTGGACCAAATGTATTTTGAATGATAGTGCCGCATGGACTGAGCCGTATGACTATTGCTCATTCGAACTTGAACCGCCTGAATGCCTCAAGATTGATCTGTATGAACATTTTATGACTGAGCCGCATAGATGCCGCATGAGCACTTTATGATCGGGCCGTATGAATACTGTATGGCTGGGCCGCATGATTGCCTCGTGACTGATCCGCACGAGTATTGGGCCGCATGAGTTTCTCATAACTGATCCGCATGATAATGACTGAGCCGTATAAATTCTGCATGAGTACTTCATGAAGTCGGTCTCACGACTTTGGGCTGTATGAGTTCTATTTTGGCTTGGTCGTATAACTGGCTAGGCCGCATAACAGAGTTCTTTGTTTTCTTGGTGCTAAATCCCTTTTTTCTTATGTTTTTGTAGGGATTTGTCTAGCAAACTTCTTCAGGACCGGTGTCGGCGATGGAGTGAAAATACAACATTCTGGCGCCTACATCATACAGCTCAAAACTCCTCATGCTTCGGAAGCGTTTTTCCAACACCTTTTTGGCATACACATCAAACAACTCAAGACTCTTCATGCTTCAAAAGAGTTTTCCCCAAGTGGTAGGAAGGGCCTTTATACCTCGGAGAGTTGGATGGTGGTCTGGCGTCGTTAAACGTCCTACCTTCACGGCTCTCCAAGTAGGCAAAACCACCGTTAGGGACCATATTTTGAAGGTATGGTCCTTCGGGGGAGCGGGGCTAAGGCATCCGCAACACGGAGGGGAGGATAGCATGCTATGTTTGCCCTCCTCCCGGTTGCTCCTTGGAGATTAAACAGCTTTGTTTGCTTCTCAGCAGTAAAACATGACTTCCTTCGAGGGCCACGAAACAGCTTGAAGACGAAGTGTTGTCAAACCAAACTATGTATTGCCAGATTTTCCTTTCTTTGTTGTCGATATAGTCCTATGAATGTAACTGATCTTGAATAAGCAGAGTATGTTCACTCTATTCTTTATTTATGGAATTTTGTGGTGCTTGTAGTAGAGGGCCTAATACAGCATTTGTAAAGGACATCCCACTGGGGGATTTTTTGTGGACCTATTGCCCTTTGTGCATCTGAAAATACGAGCAAATAGATTTGAATGATATTTTGTGGATATACTACTCTTTGGTACACCGGTGGTGCGAGTAATAGATTAGGATAATTTTTGTGGACTTATCACCATTTTTGTGTACTGGCGATGCGAGTACTGATAATAAGTGGAGAGGAAACCAACATATTTACTCAGAGGTAATGAGGACATGGTAAATATGGGTCAAAACAAAGTCTTCCTACTCAGAGGTAATGAGGACATGGTAGGAGTAGGCATAATAGGGGTACACAGAACAACTCAGAGGTGCTATCAACGAGAAAGTTCTATGCATTGGGTAATTTATTTGTGATGGATGGGAAAACAACTCAGAGGTAATATGGACGTGGTTGTTTTTCCATTGGAGAATTTTGTGAACCTTTTACCCTTTTTGTGCACTGATGGTACGAGTAATAGATTATGACAAGTTTTATGGACCTACTACCCTTCTGCGCACCGTTGGTGCGGGTAATAGATTTTGAGGCAAATTCTTGGTAGAAAAAAGCTATGACAAGAAAGTTCATAGATACGACCAAGAGATGAGATATGAATTCATTCGGAGTAGTCAGAGAGTAAGATCAGTGGTACCTGAGGGTACATAACTCAACAATCTGGGAGATTTGAAGTCAGAGTGTAAGTTCAGCGATACCAGAGGGTATATAACTCACAATCTGAGAGATGGAAAGTGTCGTTTAGATATAGTATTTCTTAAGGAACTTATCGATGATGGACGTCATGAGAAAGTCTCCATTTTGTTTTGCGAAACGGTATGCGTCGTTGGAAAATACGGTCTCGATGATGAACGGACCCTCCCATTTAGGCTAGAATTTGCCGGAGGTCTTGTGAGTCATGACCATTGGTCTGCGAATGGCCAATACAAGATCATCGACTTGGAATATTCTCTGACTTTCTTGTTGAAAGCCCGAGAGATGTGCGCTTGGTAGAGCTTTATGATTTGTTGAGCTTGTAAACGCTTCTTATCTAATGCTTCCAATTCTTCTAGCCGTCGGCGGTAGTTATCGTCCGCCGTTAACCGGTAGGTAATGGCCACTCGAAGTGAGGGGATCTGAGTCTCCAATGGGAGGACTGTCTCACTCACGTAAACCAAGGAAGAACGATGTATTTCCTGTAGCCGTCTGAATTGTCGTGCGATACGCCCATAAGCATTCGCCAAGCTTTTCATTCTAGTCGCATTTGTTTGCAGACACGAACTTTTTGAGGAGCTTGATTATGGTTTTGTTGAAAGCTTCAGCCAGAACGTTGGCAGATGGGTTAAATGCTGTCGAGGCCATGTTCTGAATCCAATTTTTGTCACAGAACCGATAGAAAGCGTGGCTTGCAAACTACGGACCATTGTCGTGAATAATCCTCTAGGGCAGTCCAAAATGGTAGATGATGTGATGTTTTATGAAATTAATCATGTTCGATGTCTTAACCTCTGCCAACAGAATAGCTTCTGCCCATTTGGAGAAGTAATTGGCAATTGCAAGTATGAACCGATGCCCTCTAGACGACGGTGGAGTGATTGGCCCAATGATGTCCATTTCCCATGCTTCGAATAAAAAAGAGGCCACTGTCGGATGCAAGAATTCAGATGGTAAATGTATGAAATCTGCATGGATCTGGCAAGCCTTGTATTTCTTTGCATAATCAACTACATATATAACCATTGTGGGCCAGTAATAACCCATCCGGCGAAGACGATCTTGCAATTTTGGGCCAGGTTGATGAGCCCTACAAGTACAGTCATGAGCTTCACATAGGGCTTCTTTGGCTTCTGCATTTGACAGGCATCTTAGTAGTATACCATCGTAGGATCATCGATATAACATTTTCGTCTCCGTATCGTAGAAGAATCTAAGGGAGCATCTTCTGATTGAAGTTGCTTCTTCACATTCTCTGGCAGAATTCTATAGACTGCAAAGTCGATGAGCGAGCGTCTCCAGTCTTGTATGTCGTTGGTTATCTGGGCGGAGCAACTCATACCCAGTTGAAGATTATTCCTGGGGCAGACCGGTTCATGGCCTATTATGTCGACTAGATGATGAGTATTATTTGGAAGCGCCAAGGAAGCGGCAAGACCTGCTAGAGCATCGGCTTCGATATTTTGGAGCCTAGAAACATGCTCTATAAAGAACCCTTCCAAGGTTGTAATGATGGCAATTACTGTCTGATAATAGGGAATCAGGTCTTAGTTGCTAACCTCGTATGAACCTTGGATCTGGTTAACAACCAACTACGAGTCACCATATGCTTCCAGGTACCTGATCCCTACTTCTTTTGCAAGTTGGAGCCCGATGACTAGAGCATTATATTCGGCTACGTTGTTCGAACATGGTTTCGTAAGAGAATACGCCTGAATGACTACTAATCCCGAGGAAGAAATTAATACCAACTCGATTCCAGCGACGATACCACCTTGTGGCCCCATTCTTGAAGTACAGTCGAAGAACATTCGCCAGATAGCGTCGTACGAAGTCGTGTTCGAGGTGACGACTTCATCAAAATTTTTTTTATAAATTTTTGCTATTCCTGAGCCTGGATGGGCTGCTAAGAAGTCAGCCAGGGCTTGACCTTTAATAGCCTTCTGCGGAATAAAAACCATGTCGTATGGGGATAATAGTATCGTCTAGGTGGCTAGAAGTGAACTGAGTGCGCCTAGTTTGGTCATGAGAACCCTGAGGGGATTAACTCGTGAAACAACATAGATAGTCTGCCCTGTCACATAGTGTCATATTTTTTGAATGACAAATACTAGGGCAAGACACTCCTTCTCCACGGCGGTGTACCTATGTTCCTGTCCTACCATCATCCGGCTGAGATAGTAAATGGCTTGTTCATGTCCCACATAATTATTTTTTGCTAGCAGAGTACCGAGGGAGTGTTCCATCGCCCCTACATAGAGCAGGAAGGAATTTTCGACGACCGGGGCTACCAGAACTGGCGGATTCATCAGGTACTCCTTAATATCATCGAAGGCACCCTGACATTCCTCGTTCCATACAAAAGAGACCTTTCCTCATGAGTTGAGTGAAGGGTTGACATCACCCTGAGAGGTTAGATATAAACCTCCTGATATAGGCTAGTCTTCCAGGAAGGCCGCAGAGTTCGTAGAGATTCCTTGGTGGATTCATTTCCAGGATTGCTTTTGTTTTATCGGGATCTATGTGGATGCCCCGGGAAGTAATTGTAAAATCCCTAAATTTCTACTATATTTTTTATTTTTATTTAATTTTTTTTTACCGATTTAAATTTTTATTATTGTGCGTCGCATAGTCGTATTGTACGTCGCGTACGGAATTTTAATTTTCGTAATTGATCGTCGAATGCGAATAGGTGCGAACGTACATATTTAGAAATACATTTTATTTTATTATACACTTTCAAAATATTATATGTAATTTCTATTCTTGCTATAAAAAGCATTTTGTTTTTAGCAGTTATTAATTATAATTAATTGTATACTAGGAAAAATACATTTATGTAAATATTATTTGAGCATACATATATCATAATTATTTATTGCCTTATTTTAAATAAAAGTATAATTTTCAAAATTTATTAATAGTAATATTTTATTGTTCAAAAAGATAATTAAAAATATTTATTATTTTCGAAATTATTATTATTGGTATTTTGAAAAATATTTTTGGAAGCTATTGTGGCCATTTAGATCTTGATTTGATTTTTTAAAATTATTTAAATAGTTAAATAATTGAGATTTGATTTATTGATTTGATTTTGAAACCAAAAATTTAATTAGATACAAATTTGATTTGTATTTGGAATTGGACTTTGATTTTAATTAGATTGTATTAGATTGGATTTGATTTTAAATTAAATAGATTGCATTATCTAATTTGGGTTTAAATTCTCCTAATCCTATCCAAAGTGGGAATTCCCACATCCTATAAATATAGGCAGGTACTCCTCCACATTATTCATCTTCCATGAATTCCTCCACAAATAAATTCCATAGCCAATCAAGTGCGTGCACCGTGTCCGTGTTCCACCATCCACAATCTTATTCCATATATTTTACAAGTACATTATTTTCTTCTTCGTGTCGGACACATCCTCCGACACCAACAAATTCCTAATCTCAGCCCCTGTCCACTACCCTACAAGACGTCCACACCCTCGCCACAAACCATCATCCGAACCCCGTCCCCGTCGTGTTGGACACACCCGACACGACTCATCCAAATCCTAACCCCGCCGTCAATACCGTAGTACACCACCACTCCGACAACACCATCACCTACGACCCAGCTAACGGCAGCCCCGCCACCACCAACAGTAACATTATCACCACCGTACCCAACTCCTCTCTCCGACGTCACGACTAACCACCTCACGACCACCACCCTACATCCTTCCGGCCAACACCCCAAGCCACCAAAATTTAACCACCACCTGATGCCCAGCCCCTGTGGCCAACGCCGGCCGACCGAACACCCAGAGACGCCACCACAGTAAAACCACCATCACCATAAAAAAAAAATCAAACAAAACCCTAACCTAACCACTCACCTCCGGCGAGATCCGCCGCCCATGTCTGCCGCTGCCCTCACGTGCCGCCGTGGCCGCGTGCCTCCCGTGGCTACGTGCGCCTCCCTCGACCACGCGGAATCCTACGCCGGGTGACCCTCCGCCGGCGAGCCAAAGCTTTTCCCAGTAGCCGCACTCCCTCGCGCGCCGACCACCGCCTTCCGCCACCGCGCGAGAAACCCCAATCCTCTTCGTCTCGCCGGGAACCGCCCTACTTCGCCGTCCGCCTCCATCCACGCCCCCACCGGACCTCGCTAGCCGCCGACCGCCCGACCGAACTCGCCCCTTCCGTCGAGATCGCGCCGCCGAGCAAGGAGCTCCGGCGAAACCCTTTCCCCGAGCCACCGTCCCTCTCCGCCCCTTGCTGCCGGCGCAGCCCCACCGGAAACCCTCTCCTTCCCGACTTTCCCGACCGGCCCCTTCCCTGCTCTCTCGCCGTCCTCTGTCTCCTTCCTCCAAAGCTCGACCCGACCGCCGACGCCGCGCATCTCCTCCGCTCGCCGGCCGAGCCGCCCACTCCCGTCGCCTTCTCTTCCCCTCCCTCTTTTTCTGCTTTTTTCCCTCATTTTGTTTTGTTGACTATTCTCATGGAAGGAAGAGAGCAGTGGTATTATTATTATATTTTTTGTTTGTTTGTTGAAAAGAGAGAACCCACCTCTCTCTCTCGAAAAGAGAGAGCTGCCAGTAGCTTAAGTTCGTTGTTTATTATTATTATTATTATTATTATTATTATTATTATTATTAGGTTTTACTTTTTCTTTCAATTTCAGTTACTGATTTAATTATAAATTTTTTTCATTATCATTATTATTATTATTATTATTATTATTATTATTATTATTATTATTATAGTTATTTTTATAATGTGAATTTCTATTACCTTATTGTTAGTAAAATTTTAGCATCAAAGTAGATGTATACACCATAATAAATATTTTATTTCTTTATTACACTTATCATTATGATTTTCTATACGTAATTTTAGTGTGTAAATTTGTTGTATTATTTATATCATTACCGCTATTATCTACTGTTTTGTAAATTGTATTATTATTATTTTATAAGTAGTACAAATATTGTCTATCTAATTTCAAGCAAATTTTAAAATATTATTCTCGATTATGTGTATATATATTTGACAAGTTTGGTCTAAATAATTTAGTACTATTTTCAATTATTATCTAAAACATATTTTTCATATTTTAGCAACTTACAGTTTAGCCTAAAACGATTTTTAATCATTATCACAAATTGTTTCACTAGTAAATATATCTTTAAGTATTAGTTTCTAAATCTCGTATATATAAATATTTAATTATCCATTATTCTTTGATTTTTCTCCTGTCCGTATCCAAGTCCTATTGTTCCTATTCCTTCGCCCATTTCGAGACCACCTTATGTCTACCTTAACTAATTTGACCGTTCTGGACCCAATGGAACCGACCGTGTCACCATCAGAGGTCTCCTTGTACAGTTGTTGTACCAAAGTCGCAGTTCGTGCCACCGTGATTATCGCAGCACACCAGGCGCTCTACCAGGCAAGACACCTTGCCATTTGCTGTTTAATTATTTTAGCTCATATTTTATGCATGTTCATTATTTTTTTTATGCAAAATAAACTGTGATACATAGCATAACTGTTAGAATTTACTGTTCAGTTTCCTGCTGTGTATTATTTTTCTTACAAATTAAACCTAGATTTAAGGAACCACCTTGTGTGTTGCATTCATTGGCCTTGACACGTTGTAATACGAGGTTTTGTGTCGCATATAGAATACGGAAGTGCATGATTGGCTGGCCACCAGTACGTACAAGCCGTGCGATAGGAATAACCGCTAATAGAGGTTGTATGCTAGTTTGACTTAGCGGTTATAGTGGTTTGTGTTGTGGATACAACACAGTAGGCATTGGGCGGGGAGGACAATTCCTTAGCGTATGGGCTTCGATGCACTTCCCTTGTGACCCGGACTCTCCGCTGGAGATACGGGGTTGATGACCCAAAATTACTGACGGCCACTGACGATTCTGCGGAACGTCATGCTCTTCCTGATGGGGCCTCTGGTGCCCAAAGGGGGACTACGTCGATCCTATTCAGCCAGGGCCCATGCGTAGGAAGGATTGTTCTTAAATACATTTCACTTAGAACGGTAGGCTACCCTATCCGTTAGGTACGAGTACTTTTGGTTTAGGTACTTGTATCTGACAGTGGCTTGGAACAATAACTTGTCGCGGATTAGTTCGTCACATCTTGTCCTTATTTGGTTGTAGGTGTGACTTACTACTTCGATGAGAAGGTATTGAACCTTGTTGGGGTCCGGATACCATATCGGATTCTTAGCATGGAAAGATACGTCGTCGTGAATTAGTTTACCATCTCCTGTCCTTGTTTGGTTGGGGGGATGGTACGCTCGTTCAGTAGGTGCGTATTGGACCATGTTATAATTCGATTTACTTATTTATTGAGCAATATTTATTCAGTTTATATGGCATGCTATTATGTGTCTTGTTACGTCCCTCTGAGGACCTGGTTGTCTTGCCAGGTGTGTACTATTGTCTTTCGCAGGTGTTCTAGCTCTAGCCGTGATCTTCGCTATTTCTTCGAGAATGATTGCATTTGGATCGTCTTCGCTTTCGCTCGCCACTCATTTCATTTTTTATGTACTTTTCTTTATTTTATTGGTAGTGGATTTGTCTTCGCCCAACATATTGTATCAAGACAAATTTATTCTCATTATATGATCTTTTATTCATTTATTCTGTGTGGATGAGATTAGTTATGGTTCTACTGCATTTTATAGCTTATGTATTTATACGAGGCTTCCATATATTGGAGTATACTTCGTATGAATACAGCTGGCATGTCTACTGTTCCTAGTCCTACGTATTTTGGGACTGGGGCGTTACATGTTTTTGTGGTGGCCCATGCAGGTCAGATAAATTGTTTGGTTACTTTATCGTACCAAGCAAGCCTGCGTATAGGATTAGAAGTTTAGGATCTCATCCACATACTTGACCTCTTCCTTGATTTTTCTTCTACCGTTTGACTCATCAATTGTATCTTGCTTGCTTCCTTCCATCCCTATTCTTATCTTCCCTTCGTGCTTGCTAGTGATTGACCCTACTAGTCAGTTGTCCCAAAACACCATTAGTTTAATTCTTTAAGTTGGGTAGACTACCTTATGACCTAGCAACCCCTTGACCTAGTGACCTATATTAGCAAGCTTATTTAGATCCTAGAATCTAGAGGACCTAACCCTTCTAGCCAACCAAGGACTTGGACAAGAAGACTATAGGACAATTATATGACCTAGAATCATCCTACCTTCTTTAAATCTCAATCTCTCGTGCCTATGTTATTACCATCGTAACTAATGATGCTAATATAGTCTAGTGTTTGCAAGCTTATTCCTTTATCGGTCTTGTTCAAGACATATATTATTTGGGTCGACCCACTTAACATATTGTCTAATCAGAACCGGTGTATGATGGTCTGATCAACCGAGTGCACTTTGGTTCGCTTTTGTCTATTATTCTACGTGGATGGAATATAGTTATCTTAACCTTAGAACCCCATCCGCGACTGCCTTGGCAACTCCTTTTGGAATCTATACGACCGCCTTTGAACCACGTATTCGTAATGGATACTGTCATCATTGAACTCCTTAAATCGCTTTCGCCTTCACCGATTTTTGGAAGGACGAAGGCACTCTAGCCTTCCTATCGACTATGACCGTTCTCACTCGATGTTGCTATAACTTCATCATAAACTCCTCGTCCTTCTTCTTGACCCTACTATGACCATCATACTCATATTATTCTATGATCTAGATCGCAACTTCTTATAACAAAATTTTGTCAAGCCTTATAATTGATTGTTTCCTCCAATACCCCCTTGTGTCCTCTCACCCTCCTACTAATTCTTAAATTCGAGGACGAAATTCTTTTAAGTTGGGTAGGATGTAAAATCCCTAAATTTCTACTATATTTTTTATTTTTATTTAATTTTTTTTACCGATTTAAATTTTTATTATTGTGCGTCGCATAGTCGTATTGTACGTCGCGTACGGAATTTTAATTTTCGTAATTGCTCGTCGAATGCGAATAGGTGCGAATGTACATATTTAGAAAGACATTTTATTTTATTATACACTTTCAAAATATTATATATAATTTCTATTCTTGCTATAAAAAGCATTTTATTTTTAGCAGTTATTAATTATAATTAATTGTATACTAGGAAAAATATATTTATGTAAATATTATTTGAGCATATATATATCATAATTATTTATTGCCTTATTTTAAATAAAAGTATAATTTTTGAACTTTATTAATAGTAATATTTTATTGTTCAAAAAGATAATTAAAAATATTTATTATTTTCAAAATTATTATTATTGGTATTTTGAAAAATATTTTTGGAAGTTATTGTGGCCATTTAGATCTTGATTTGATTTTTTGAAATTATTTAAATAGTTAAATAAATGAGATTTGATTTATTGATTTGATTTTGAAACCAAAAATTTAATTAGATACAAATTTGATTTGTATTTGGAATTAGACTTTGATTTAAATTAGATTGTATTAGATTGGATTTGATTTTAAATTAAATAGATTGCATTATCTAATTTGGGTTTAAATTCTCCTAATCCTATCCAAAGTGGGAATTCCCACATCCTATAAATATAGGCAGGTACTCCTCCATATTATTCATCTTCCATGAATTCCTCCACAAATAAATTCCATAGCTAATCAAGTGCGTGCACCGTGTCCGTGTTCCACCATCCACAATCTTATTCCATATATTTTACAAGTACATTATTTTCTTCTTCGTGTCGGACACATCCCCCGACACCAACAAATTCCTAATCTCAGCCCCTGTCCACTACCCTACCCGACGTCCACACCCTCGCCACAAACCATTATCCGAACCCCGTTCCCGTCGTGTCGGACACACCTGAAACGACTCATCCAAATCCTAACCCCGCCGTCAATACCGCAGTACACCACCACTCCGACAACACCATCACCTACGACCCAGCTAACGGCAGCCCCGCCACCACCAACAGTAACATCATCACCACCGTACCCAACTCCTCTCCCCGACGTCACGACCAACCACCTCACGACCACCACCCTACATCCTTCCAGCCAACACCCCAAGGCACAAAAATTTAACCACCACCAGATGCCCAGCCCCTGTGGCCAACGCCGGCCGACCGAACACCCAGAGACGCCACCACAGTAAAACCACCATCACCATCAAAAAAAAAAGCAAACAAAACCCTAACCTAACCACTCACCTCCGACGAGATCCGCCGTCCATGTCCGCCGCTACCCCCATGCGCCGTCGTGGCCGCGTGCCTCCCGTGGCTACGTGCGCCTCTCCCGACCACGCGGAATCCTACGCCGGGTGACCCTCCGCCGGCGAGCCCGAGCTTTTCCCAGTAGTCGCACTCCCTCGCGCGCCGACCACCGCCTTCCGCCACCACGCGAGAAACCCCAACCCTCGTTGTCTCGCCGGGAACCGCCCTACTTCGTCGTCCGCCTCCATCCGCGCACCCACCGGACCTCGCTAGCCGCCGACCGCCCGACCGAACTCGCCCCTTCCGTCGAGATCACGCCGCCGAGCAAGGAGCTCCGGCGAAACCCTTTCCCCGAGCCACCGTCCCTCTCCGCCCCTTGCCGCCGGCGCAGCCCCACCGGAAACCCTCTCCTTCCCGACTTTCCCGACCGGCCCCTTCCCGCTCTCTCGCCGCCCTCTGTCTCCTTCCTCCAAAGCCCGACCCGACCGTCGACGCCGTGCATCTCCTCCGCTCGCCGGCCGAGCCGCCTGCTCCCGTCGCCTTCTCTTCCCCTCCCTCTTCTTCTGCTTTTTTCCCTCATTTTGTTTTGTTGACTATTCTCATGGAAGGAAGAGAGCAGTGGTATTATTATTACATTTTTTATTTGTTTGTTGAAAAGAGAGAAACCCACCTCTCTCTCTCGAAAAGAGAGAGCTGCCAGTAGCTTAAGTTTGTTGTTTATTATTATTATTATTATTATTATTATTATTATTATTATTATTATTATTATTAGGTTTTACTTTTTCTTTCAATTTCAGTTACTGATTTAATTATAAATTTTTTTCATTATTATTATTACTATTATTATTATTATTATTATTATAGTTATTTTTATAATGTGAATTCCTATTACCTTATTGTTAGTAAAATTTTAGCATCAAAGTAGATGTACACACCATAATAAATATTTTATTTCTTTATTACACTTATCATTATGATTTTCTATACGTAATTTTAGTGTGTAAATTTGTTGTATTATTTATATCATTACCGCTATTATCTACTGTTTTGTAAATTGTATTATTATTATTTTATAAGTAGTACAAATATTGTCTATCTAATTTCAAGCAAATTTTAAAATATTATTCTCGATTATGTGTATATATATTTGACAAGTTTGGTCTAAATAATTTAGTACTATTTTCAATTATTATCTAAAACATATTTTTCATATTTTAGCAACTTACAATTTAGCCTAAAATGATTTTTAATCATTATCACAAATTGTTTCACTAGTAAATATATCTTTAAGTATTAGTTTCTAAATCTCGTATATATAAATATTTAATTATCTATTATTCTTTGATTTTTCTCCTCTCCGTATCCAAGTCCTATTGTTCCTATTCCTTCGCCCATTTCGAGACCACCTTATGTCTACCTTAACTAATTTGACAGTTCTGGACCCAATGGAACCGACCGTGTCACCATCAGAGGTCTCCTTGTACAGTTGTTGTACCAAAGTCGCA
Source organism: Iris pallida (assembly GCA_029216955.1). Taxonomy (NCBI): domain Eukaryota; kingdom Viridiplantae; phylum Streptophyta; class Magnoliopsida; order Asparagales; family Iridaceae; genus Iris; species Iris pallida. The sequence goes on from JANAVB010005796.1 coordinate 21,799,312, forward strand.
GTTCGTGCCACCGTGATTATCGCAGCACACCAGGCGCTCTACCAGGCAAGACACCTTGCCATTTGCTGTTTAATTATTTTAGCTCATATTTCATGCATGTTCATTATTTTCTTTATGCAAAATAAACTGTAATAAATAGCATAACTGTTAGAATTTACTGTTCAGTTTCCTGCTGTGTATTATTTTTCTTACAAATTAAACCTAGATTTAAGGAACCACCTTGTGTGTTGCATTCATTGGCCTTGACACGTTGTAACACGAGGTTGTGTGTCGCATGTAGAACACGAAAGTGCATGATTGGATGGCCACCAGTACGTACAAGCCGTGCGATAGGAATAACCGCTAATAGAGGTTGTATGCTAGTTTGACTTAGCAGTTATAGTGGTTTGTGTTGTGGATACAACACAGTAGGCATTGGGCGGGGAAGGATAATTCCTTAGCGTATGGGCTTCGATGCACTTCCCTTGTGACCCGGACTCTCCGCTGGAGATACGGCGTTGATGACCCAAGATTACTGACGGCCACTGACGATTCTGCGGAACGTCATGCTCTTTCTGATGGGGCCTCTGGTGCCCAAAGGGGGACTACGCCGATCCTATTCAGACAGGGCCCATGCGTAGGAAGGATTGTTCTTAAATATATTTCACTTAGAACGGTAGGCTATCCTATCCGTTAGGTACGAGTACTTTTGGTTTGGGTACTTGTATCTGACCGTGGCTTGGAACAATAACTTGTCGTGGATTAGTTCGTCACATCTTGTCCTTGTTTGGTTGTAGGTGTGACTTACTACTTCGATGAGAAGGTATTGAACCTTGTTGGGGTCCGGATACCATATCGGATTCTTAGCATGGAAAGATACGTCGCCGTGAATTAGTTTACCATCTCCTATCCTTGTTTGGTTGGGGGGATGGTACGCTCGTTCAGTAGGTGCGTATTGGACCATGTTATAATTCGATTTACTTATTTATTGAGCAATATTTATTCAGTTTATATGGCATGCTATTATGTGTCTTATTACGTCCCTCTGGGGACCTGGTTGTCTTGCCAGGTGTGTGCTATTGTCTTTCGCAGGTGTTCTAGCTCTAGCCGTGATCTTCGCTATTTCTTCGAGGATGATTGCATTTGGATCGTCTTCGCTTCGCTCGCCACTCATTTCATTTTCTATGTACTTTTCTTTATTTTGTTGGTAGTGGATTTGTCTCCGCCCAATATATTGTATCAAGACAAATTTATTCTCATTATATGATCTTTTGTTCATTTATTCTGTGTGGATGAGATTAGTTATGGTTCTACTGCATTTTACAGCTTATGTATTTATACGAGGCTTCCATATATTGGAGTATACTTCGTATGAATACAGCTGGCATGTCTACGTTCCTAGTCCTACGTATTTTGGGACTGGGGCGTTACAGTAATGACGAAGCCTAAGAACTTTCCGCTGGACACCCCCTGGAAGGACTTGGTTGGATTCATCTTCAGGTTATGTGCCCGCGTGAGGTCGAACACTGTCCTCAAATCATGTAAATGATCGTCATTAGAGCGGCTCTTGACGGCGATGTCGTCAACGTAGCACTCCACCGTCTTGCGCAAATAATCTCTGAAGATGACACTCATAGCCCGTTGATATGTTGCACCGGCGTTCTTCAGGCCAAAAGGCATGACCGTATAACAATATACGCCGATCGGCATTCGGAATGACGTATGCTTCTCATCATTCGGAGACATCTTGATTTGATTGTATCCTGAAAAGCCATCCATAAAGGACGTGCGCTCAAAACCACACGTGTTATCGATCATTATGTCGGTGATCAGAAGAGAGAATTCATCCTTAGGGCATGCTGCATTCAGATTACGGAAATCGATACAGATTCAGATTTTCCCGTTCTTCTTGATGACTGGCACTATGTTGGCTACCCAGTCTGGGTGCAGCTCTTCACGGATGAAATCGCTAGCTATAAGCTTGTTTACTTCTGCTTCAATAAAATTCATGATGTCTGGACAAAACTGTCATGCCCCACTCCTGTAGGAGCGATCGTCCTCGCTAAGGTATAATGTCGTACGAGCCTAGATTGCGCTCGTACAAGACGGGTTCCATAACGGTCGATTACAGCGGCTGTGACGGGGTCGTCACACAGAAGTTACAAGCAGAGATATTGAACATGTAGCAGAAATTTAGAACAAAACACAAGTAATTGCCAAATACTCTTTATTGATATTGGAAGGAAGATTACAATTGGGTACAAGGTCAAGATTATAATCACTCAAGCTCATACTTCTCAAATTTTACATGTTCACTCAGCTCTCTCTCTCATCTCTCAATACATGTCTCGAGCCCTTGGATGCTTCGGAAGGCGACGTCCATACATTAAGTCCCATATAAGTCTTGACTCCACGCGGCCGCACGCTTCAAATTGCCAAGGAACTCCATGCCTCGACGCATCCAAGCGAGTTCCGTGCAACGACCTTCTACCTGTGCATACACATGAAAACTATGTGGGTGTCAGCACTCAACTGTAAAGGTGGAATGAGCTCTGCGCCCACCCATACAAAATCGACACGTTTGATTTACTTTGTACAACATAGCCCATTTTTTTATTGTCTTTCTACTTTTGCCTTAGGATCAGTTTTAGGACCGACACCTTGGCCTATTTCTTGTCTCTAGACCATTCTTGTGCCAACAACGTTAACTTATCAAGTCATGTTTGCATTATGGCCCAAAAATTAGAGACGCAACCATACGATAAGATTCCATCCCCATGTGACCGTGCTACAAATCCTTATTGAGGCTATGCCTCGCAACTCAGTGAGACTTAACCATGTTACCGCCTCGCAGCCCAAGCTACATTGATCACCAACTTGACCCAATTGAGACTTATGAACTTAGTATCACTTAACCAACTTTGCCTTGCGGCGATTCCTAAACTTAAACTCGAACGACTCAAACCCAACTTATGAAACTCTATCCAACAACTCAAGACTCGATGTCATATCTCATGCTGGAGCACGGTGTCTACGTTGCAGCCAAATCTTAGACCCAATATTATCCTTTGATCGTGCACTTATTCAACTCGACTCAATCCAAAGGCACACCTGCGGATAGCCGCTATTTTGTCGACATCTATATGAACTTAGCCACTAGCGTGACAAGCTATCCTGAACATATAGATTTGCTATTCGGTGACCCTTTTAACGCAGGTAGCTAGCCCCGCTGAAAGTTCCCGAATAACTTGAGCGGTTGGTCCAGCTCGGCTATACCGTGTTTTCCTCCAGGACGACGCGGTCCCATGGCGCCCAGGGTTGCCGCTCGTGGAAACATCGCCCTTGTCGACAAGTTGTTCAATGACTATACAAGACTCGACTCGAACTGACGTCTCACATAGTCATTCTTCTTTCCGTGTTACCAACTCTTTCAAAACCAATATCAAGACTTTTATCATTTGAGACTGTCTCGACGACCCACGGTCACGAGTATTCTTTCATGTTACCCTATCATTTTACTCAACTCAGAACGACCATTTGATACCCCTTTTTTCTAAACTCGACTTGAAATCAACCGTAGCTCTTGTCTTAAAAACTAAGTCCGTGCATCGTGTCTTAAGCCAACCGTGTTCTAGGAAACACTACCGCCCGAGTCATACTTTATACGACGGGCCTTGGGATCGTGGGACTATTTAACTTGACAATTGTAGAAAGAGCGGGACACTACTTAGAATGACTTAGGTCGACAGGCATAACTTTGTCTAACTTACTCAAGCCTACAACTTGACCAAAGGGACGAGCAATGGCCATGCCAAGCCTTGTGCAGTGGAAGCGTGCATGCTTTATCGAGCATTTACGCGGTGACGTCTATGACTTAGGCAAGTTCATAGTTTTGTGTCGAAGACCAACTTTCCTTCTCCCAAGCCACGGGACGAAGGACCAAGTATAATTTTCAAAGCACGCCGTGCACCAACTCTAAGCCGACCGTTGGACCTTTCTGTAAGGCCCTAGATTTCAAAAAAAAATATATAGTTTTTTATAATTTTTAATAATATTTAATTTTAATACATATTTTGTAGCGTGTTTCGTATTTTCTTGGTTTTCGTAATGCTTTGAAATTTTTTCTAACTTATAGATTTTTCCTTGGCCGACATACCGCCAGTATACCGGAGTATACCGACGACATACCGTCCAGACAGATTTTCTACATTTTAGATATTCTCGATTTCAGATATTTTGATGAATAGTGTTTTAGATATTTTGATGAATAGTGTTTAGATATTTTCGTGAATAGTGTAGATGCACCCTATTATCCAATGGACATTTGGTTTTGTTTGAATGGCCAAGATTGACTTAGATTTTGACATGGATCACGATCCGACGGCTAAGATTAATTCCCCCTTCTATATAAACCCTTTCACTTTCTCTCTCATCTCTCTTTTCATTCTCTTCACTCTCTTTCCATTTTTTCTTCATCTCTCTTCCCTTGGAGCTTTGCTAGGAGCTTGGCCTTGAGGTCCAGAGTGTGGTTTCGTACCCCTCTTGGTGGTGGACTAGAAGATTAGGCTTGGAGCTTAACCTAGGCAAGTGTATCTTGCTCGAAAGTGGCATGACCATACTTTATTTTTGTTTTCCATGGAAACTAAAGTTTTATTGGCCTATAATTTGCTTCTTTAAATTGTTAACATGTTTAGTATATAGCACTTTTGGTTTTGATCAACAGTATTGCGTAGATCTGAGTTTCTAGATATAATTTTCGAGTATTTTGAGGTTTTGATCTATCAAATGTTTTGATTTGTGAAAACTAATACTTCCATGTTGTACGAAATTCAATTCTATTCAATTTTGACTTTTAAAAGTCCGAATTTCGATTTAAAACGAAGTTTTTATGGCCGAAACAAGTTTTGAGTTCAAAAATCAACTTTCTGCGACGTTTCGGAAAATCCGTCGAAAATCCGCGGAAATCCGTCGGAAAATCCGAATTTTCACCAGAAAACTTGCTGTGACGGAACGGAAAATCCGCCGATAATCCTCGGTAATCCGCCGGATAATCCGGTTAGGCTGTTCTGCATTTTTTTCATATATTTTAAGTGCTGTAAAAATTCTAGAAAAATTATATTTAAATACTATGTTAATTTAGCTAATTTATTATAATTTTTTCAGCATTTAATAAGTACTTTTGGTATTTTATAAAAATAGGAAAACAGAGCTCATTTTCAGGATACCTATGTTTGTTGATTTTTAATAAATGTTTATGAAGGTTTATAAATTCCAGAAAAATTAGTATAAATTCCTATAATTAACAAGGATCATTTTGGTGCTTTATTTTATATAAAATTGAGCATTTTGTCTATCTCAAAAAATTGTTAGAACACAATGTACAGTTGATTTATTTATTGATTAATTACGACTTACGACTTTTTGTATTGTTTTAAGTTATTGTAGTATTGGACCACCCGCTACACTAGTGTAATGTTGAACATAGCTTAGAACTGAGTTTGTATATCATTATTGACAGGATACCGGATATCTATATCTTCGTACTAGTATTCTTGCTTTGCTTGAGGCAAGTACTTTCTACGGACTTTACATATTGTCACATAAATGAACTGCAAACCCCACCATGTTATATGCTGATCCTTGGGGTAGCAAGTTAGAAATTCTACATGTTGTACTTCCAGTTACTACCATGCTTAGAACTGTCTTTATGTATCTCTCACATGATAGAATACGGGTTATGGGGAAACTGATGGTAGAGTACGTGATCATGACCCCCCTATAGTAGCGAGCGAGGTCGCATTTTATATGCATACTTTGCCGTAGGCCATTATCCGCATTTCTGTACGGATGTACATCTATGCTTGTTGATTTGTACGTATGTACATTTTATTTACATGTACCACAGTATATTGTACATCTATTGACCGATCACGTACCTGCTACAGTTTTAAACATTACATATACATCTGTCTCTATGACATATGTGTTCTTGCCATGATAGATTTAGTGATGCTATGCTTTCCAGTTATTCCTCTTATGTTCATTTCCATGTTTCATATGCTAGTTTGCTAGATTTAGTGCTTGCTCCCGTCCTGACAGGATAACGTTGTAGGTGTCCTTACTGAGGAGGAGTTACTCTGCGACTCATACTATGGGATTACTGCCGAGGACCCGGCTCTGCTTTACGAGGATGTTCCTGCAGGGAACCTCGCCTAGTTGTCTTTTTTTTACTTAGACTTTTGAGAGTAGACATGTATTAGACTACATCATTTTGTAACTGGACATGTATCCAGTTTTATATTTCAGTTCACTTGTACTTGGATATTTTACTATATACGACGACTTTTGTGTTTGGAGCATTTATGATTCTTCTTCACTTATAGAACTGTTAGCACATTTAGTCTTATCATGTTGTCTTTAGAACAGCTTACTATGTTTTATCTCAACGTAGGCTGGGCATGACTCGGCCTGGCCCAACAATTTGGATAGCGGGTCGTGACATGTTTTTAGTGGTGGCCCACGCAGGTCCTGACTAAACTGTTTGGTTACGTTATTGTACCAAGCATGCCTGCAGTTAGAAACTTAAGGTAATTAGACAACATTAGGAAAGACGCTTAGAACACTTAGAGGAATGCTAGGATTGCAACATAGGAAATATATCACATGTTTGCTATTATAATTAGATTCTCTTGTCTATGATTGCTTACCTTAACAAGTCTTTATAAGTCATTTTTTATTGTAATTAGATGGTGCTTACTCGTTCATCCCAGTATGTTACACCCGAGAACGGGGCCCTTCTTATCCAGTCGGCTGACCAGTCGACTGATACACCTCTACCTACCACACTCCCCCACTCCACAAATCCACAAACCCAGATACCACAACCACCTTCCACATCACAGGCCCGGCAGGACCCATTACTTCCACCACCCCCTATCACTATACCTACCCAGGCTTCCGTCACACTCGACGGGAACCAGCTGCTCACACTGATTCAGGGGTTCCTAACAACCCATCAGGAGCAGACTACCCTACTCCGCCAGAGCATGGAGCGTTCTGAGGGACGTCCCGTGGTCCCACCACCTGTAGAGCTACGGCAGAGAGCGGGGACGATCAAGGACTTCATGGGTCTGAATCCCAAGGAGTTCTCGGGGACTGAGGGCATAGTAGTAGCAGATGACTGGCTAGATTCGGTAGAGAGGAAGCTTCTGGGAGTTAGGATGCCGGATGACCTCCAGGTCGAGGCAGCAGGATTTCTGCTGATAGACTTAGCCGGAGTCTGGTTCAGGAATGAGCCGTTGTTCGCGAGAGGTAGAGCCACCTGGGACCAGTTCAAGAACCAGTTCAAGAAGAAATTCTTCTCGACCACTGCTAGAGTAGCCATGGGGCTACGATTCCAGAACATCCAGCAGGGGAACCGTTCTGTTGATGAGTATGCGGCAGAGTTTAGTCGCCTGAGCCGTTTTGCTCCTAGTCTGGTTGCAGATCCAGAGGAGATGACCCGTAGGTTTTGCCGTGGTCTAGTTCCAGACATTGGCATCCTCATAGTGGCGAACGGTACGACTGACTACTACCAGAGCCTAGAGTTAGCCCGGAGCATCGAGGAGCGTCTTCTGTCATGCAAGAGGCCGGCTTCTGTACATCATGAGGGACCGTCCAAGCATCAGGCTTTCCAGCAGAAAGTACCGACGCCACCCCAGCAGACTTACCATCCCTCTACACCACATCATCAGACCCCGCCAGTTAGAGCCCCGGGACCCCAGCAGCAGCAGCAGCGAGGAGCTATATGTTCTTTCTGCGGAAGGCCAGGGCACGACAGGTCCGTTTGCAGGAAGAGATTGGCGCAGTGTTTAGTTTGTGGGTCTGCCACCCATCAGCTTCGGAACTGTCCAGCGGCGAAGGGACCTAGAGGACCACTCCCGACTCAGCAGCAGAGGTTTGGGCAGCATCTGCAGCAGCAGAAGGGACCTCAGGGGAAGGTCTATAGCCTAGCCATTGAGCCGAAGCCGGAGCAGGTTTTGGAGCCGGATTACTTAGCTGACGTCATCACAGGTCATATTTATTTGCATACTTTTCTAGCTGTATGTTTGTTTGATTCTGGTGCATCTCATAGCTTCCTATCATTAGAGTTTATGCATAAACATCATCTAGTAGCTATACCTACTGCGGAGATTAGTAGAGTGATGACGGGAGGAGGACCAGTGCCTATTAGATCTACCTATAGATGTTCTATTTTTATAGCCGGGAGAGAGTTCAGAGGGCGATTCTTTATGATGCCGCTCCCCGGTTATGATATCATATTGGGAATGGACTGGCTTAGCTATGCCCATGCATCTATAGATTGCCATCAGGGTAGTATTGTGTTCAGTCCTCCAGGCACAGCACCATTCAGTGTCTGGAGGACAGGGCCGGAGATCAGTCTAGAGCCGAACTGTTGTGCGACAGTCGGGGACGCAGCACTGCCACACCCTATCATTAGGGAGTTTATGGATGTATTCCCAGAGGATCTTCCAGGACTTCCGCCTGACAGAGATGTGGAGTTCACTATAGATCTAGTGCCGGGTTCATCACCAGTATCCCGGGCTTGCTATAGAGTGAATCCCAAGGAGGCCATAGAGATGAAAGAGCAGATTGATGACCTGTTGAAAAAGGGTTTCATTCGATCCAGTGCTTCTCCATGGAGAGCGCCAGTGCTCTTTGTGCCTAAGAAGGATGGTACAGTCCGGTTGTGTATTGATTACAAGGCTTTGAATGCCATCACTATCAAGAACAAATATCCTCTGCCCAGGATAGATGATTTGTTCGACCAATTGAGCGGGGCGAAGGTGTTTTCCAGGATAGATTTGAGATCCGGGTACCACCAGGTGAAGGTTAGGCCAACAGACATCCAGAAGACGGCGTTCAACACGAAGTACGGGCAGTATGAGTTTCTGGTGATGCCATTTGGTCTCACAAATGTGCCAGCTGTCTTTATGAACTTGATGAATAAGACATTTCACCAGTATCTGGATAAGTTCGTCGTAGTATTTATTGACGACATCCTGATATACTCGAAGACGCCGGAGGAGCATGCAGAGCACTTGTGGATAGTTTTGGGGATTCTGAGGCAGGAGAGATTGTTTGCCAAATTGCCGAAGTGCGAGTTCTTTTTAGATCGAGTGGAGTTTCTCGGCCATGTAGTCACTGGAGATGGAATCTCGGTGGATCCCAGGAAGATTGCTGCAGTTGAGACGTGGAAGGCTCCGACGTCAGTTTCAGAGATCAGGAGCTTTCTGGGTTTAGCAGGCTATTATAGAAAGTTCGTCCAGGACTTTGCTAGGATAGCTGAACCCATGACGAAGCTGACGTGGAAGGACGCAGAGTACATTTGGTCAGAGGACTGCCAGGCGGCATTTGAGGAGCTGAAGAGGAGGCTGACAACCGCTCCAGTTCTGACTTTACCTTCAGGTTCTGGAGGTTTCACCATATACAGTGATGCTTCTGGGAAGGGGCTAGGATGTCTCCTACAGCAGCATGGAAAAGTAATTGCTTATGCATCTAGGCAGTTGCGGACTCATGAGAGGAATTATCCTACCCATGACCTCGAGTTAGCTGCGGTGATCTTTGCACTCAAGTTATGGAAACATTACTTATACGGAGAGCGTGTGGAAATCTTTACTGACCACAAAAGCTTGAAGTATGTGTTCACGCAGAAAGAGCTGAACATGAGGCAAAGACGATGGTTGGAGTTGATGAAGGACTTCGACATCGATTTACAGTATCACCCCGGGAAGGCAAATGTGGTGGCGGATGCGCTGAGCAGGCATCCGATGGCATGGTACCTAATGATTGATCGGTATTTGCAGGAGGATCTGGAGAAGCTCGGTATCGAGCTAGTTCAGCCAGGATCAGTGATACAGATGATGGCGCTTGACATACAGTCAGGTTTGATGGAGCAGATCCGGGAGACACAGTCTACAGATGAGAGCCTTCGCAGACTTCGACCCCAGGCTTTAGCTGGATTACTGGATGATTTCACTATAGCAGAGGATGGATCCTTGAGGCATGGCAGCCGATTGTGCGTGCCGAAGGGAGAGCTGGTAGAGGCAGTCTTGCAGGAGGCGCATCGATCGAGATATTCTATTCACCCTGCTGCTAACAAGATATACCGTGACTTGCGGGAACATCTTTGGTGGCACGGGATGAAGAGGGATGTATCACGTTTCGTCTCGAGATGCCTAGTTTGCCAGCAGGTCAAGGCGGAGCGCCAGAGGCCAGCTGGGTTGTTGCAGCCGTTACCCATTCCCGAGTGTAAGTGGGAACATATTACGATGGACTTCGTCTCAGGGCTTCCTCGTTCCCAAGGAGGGAAGGATGCCATTTGGGTCATCATAGACAGGCTGACGAAGTGTGCGCACTTCATACCCTTCAAGGTGGGGCTTTCCACCGAGAAGTTGGCGGAGCTATACATGCAGCAGATAGTTCGCCTACACGGAGTACCAGTGAGCATCGTGTCGGACAGAGACAGCAGATTCACATCCCACTACTGGAGGAGCTTGCAGGAAGAGTTGGGCAGTAGGCTCAAGTTCAGTACGGCGTACCACCCGCAGACAGATGGGCAGTCCGAGAGGACGATACAGACGCTGGAGGATATGCTGAGGACTTGCGTGCTGGACTTTAGAGGATCTTGGGAGAGCCATCTGCACTTGGTAGAGTTTTTATACAACAACATCTACCAAGCCAGTATCGGTATGTCTCCTTTCGAGGCGCTATATGGACGACGATGCCGCACACCGCTCTTTTCGGATGATGTCGAAGACAGAGTTATGCTTGGGCCAGAGATGATCACGGATGCAGCAGAGAAAGTCGGGATGATCAGAGATAGGCTCAGAGTAGCTCAGGATAGGCAGAAACACTGGGCTGATGCTAGTCACAGACCGATGGAGTTCGCAGACGGTGATATGGTGCTAGTGAAGATATCACCTACTAGAGGGACGATCCGGTTCGGACGAGGAGGGAAGCTGAGCCCCAGATACATCGGGCCATTCGAGATACTTGGCAGGATCGGAGAGGTAGCTTACAGGGTTGCACTTCCACCCAACCTAGCAGGAGTTCATGATGTCCTTCACGTATCTCAGCTGAGGAGATATGTTCCAGACCCCAGTCATGTGCTAGATCATTCAGAGTTGGAGATCGGGCTGAGCCTTACAGTTTCTGAGCAGCCAGTAGAGATATTAGACAGGAGGGAGAAGAGGCTGAGGAATAAGGTTATACCCCTAGTACGAGTAGCTTGGAGCCGTCACTCCCCAGGTGAATCTACGTGGGAGAGGGAGTCGGACATGAGGGAGAGATATCCTTACTTGTTCGACCCAACCGCTGCGAGGGAACCACCCGTTCCCGCTTGATACCTTAGAGGTTAGTCTTAATCATAGTCTTAGTCTTTTGTTTGCATTGCTTGTTATATTAGAATGCTTGTAGAGTCTTCTACCCTTGTAAATTTCGAGGACGAAATTTTTCAAGAAGGGAAGATTTGTAAGGCCCTAGATTTCAAAAAAAAAATATAGTTTTTTATAATTTTTAATAATATTTAATTTTAATACGTATTTTGTAGAGTGTTTCGTATTTTCTTGGTTTTCGTAATGCTTTGAAATTTTTTCTAACTTATAGATTTTTCCTTGGCCGGCATACCGCCAGTATACCGGAGTATACCGACGACATACCGTCCAGACAGATTTTCTACATTTTAGATATTTTCGATTTCAGATATTTTGATGAATAGTATTTTAGATATTTTGATGAATAGTGTTTAGATATTTTCGTGAATAGTGTAGATGCACCCTATTATCCAATGGACATTTGGTTTTGTTTGAATTGCCAAGATTGACTTAGATTTTGACATGGATCACGATCCGACGGCTAAGATTAATTCCCCCTTCTATATAAACCCTTTCACTTTCTCTCTCATCTCTCTTTTCATTCTCTTCACTCTCTTTCCATTTCTTCTTCATCTCTTCCCTTGAAGTTTTGCTAGGAGCTTGGCCTTGAGGTCTAGAGTGCGGTTTCGTACCCCTCTTGGTGGTGGACTAGAAGATTAGGCTTGGAGCTTAACCTAGGCAAGTGTATCTTGCTCGAAAGTGGCATGATCATACTTTATTTTTGTTTTCCATGGAAACTAAAGTTTTATTGGCCTATAATTTGCTTCTTTAAATTGTTAACATGTTTAGTATATAGCACTTTTGGTTTTGATCGACAGTATTGCGTAGATCTGAGTTTCTAGATATAATTTTCGAGTATTTTGAGGTTTTGATCTATCAAATGTTTTGATTTGTGAAAACTAATACTTCCATGTTGTAGGAAATTCAATTCTATTCAATTTTGACTTTTGAAAGTCCGAATTTCGATTTAAAACGAAGTTTTTATGGCCGAAACAAGTTTTGAGTTCAAAAATCAACTTTCTGCGACGGTTCGGAAAATCCGTCGGAAATCTGCGGAAATCCGTCGGAAAATCCGAATTTTCACCACAAAACTTGCTGTGACGGAACGGAAAATCTGCCGGTAATCCGCGGTAATCCGCCGGATAATCCGGTTAGGCTGTTTTGCATTTTTTCATATATTTTAAGTGCTGTAAAAATTCTGGAAAAATTGTATTTAAATACTATGTTAATTTAGCTAATTTATTATAATTTTTTCAGCATTTAATAAGTACTTTTGGTATTTTATAAAAATAGGAAAATAGAGCTCATTTTCAGGATACCTATGTTTGTTGATTTTTAATAAATGTTTATGAAGGTTTATAAATTCCAGAAAAATTAGTATAAATTCCTATAATTAACAAGGATCATTTTGGTGCTTTATTTTATATAAAATTGAGCATTTTGTCTATATCAAAAAATTGTTAGAACACAATGTACAGTTGATTTATTTATTGATTAATTACGACTTGCGACTTTTTGTATTGTTTTGAGTTATTGTAGTATTGGACCACCCGCTACACTAGTGTAATGTTGAACATAGCTTAGAACTGAGTTTGTATATCATTATTGACAGGATACCGGACATCTATATCTTCGTACTAGTATTCTTGCTTTGCTCGAGGCAAGTACTTTCTACGAACTTTACATATTGTCACATAAATGAACTGCAAACCCCACCATGTTATATGCTGATCCTTGGGGTAGCAAGTTAGAAATTCTACCTGTTGTACTTCCAGTTACTACCATGCTTAGAACTGTCTTTATGTATCTCTCACATGATAGAATACGGGTTATGGGGAAACTGATGGTAGAGTACGTGATCATGACCCCCCTATAGTAGCGAGCGAGGTCGCATTTTATATGCATACTTTGCCGTAGGCCATTATCCCGTATTTCTGTACGGATGTACACCTATGCTTGTTGACTTGTACGTATGTACACTTTATTTACATGTACCACAGTACATTGTACATCTATTGACCGATCACGTACCTGCTACAGTTTTAAACATTACATATACATCTGTCTCTATGACATATGTGTCCTTGCCATGATAGATTGAGTGATTCTATGCTTTCCAGTTATTCCTCTCATGTTCATTTCCATGTTTCATATGCTAGTTTGCTAGATTTAGTGCTTGCTCCCGTCCTGACAGGATAACGTTGTAGTTGTCCTTACTGAGGAGGAGTTACTCTGCGACTCATACTATGGGATTACTGCTGAGGACCCGGCTCTGCTTTACGAGGATGTTCCTGCAGGGAACCTCGCCTAGTTGTCTTTTGTTTACTTAGACTTTTGAGAGTAGACATGTATTAGACTACATCATTTTGTAACTGGATATGTATCCAGTTTTACATTTCAGTTCACTTGTACTTGGATATTTTACTATATACGACGACTTTTGTGTTTGGAGCATTTATGATTCTTCTTCACTTATAGAACTGTTAGCACATTTAGTCTTATCCTGTTGTCTTTAGAACAGCTTACTACGTTTTATCTCAACGTAGGCTGGGCATGACTCGGCCTGGCCCAACAATTTGGGTAGCGGGTCATGACACTTTCCATATTCTAACTCAATCCGACTCGACTTGGGATTATTTCCTTAGCTATGTGGGTTCGTCTCTTTTATTATCAAGCCTACTTGTGTATTTGAAAACTTTCGATTTATTATGTGAAGGCTAAGATGAGGCAAGTTCACCGAAACTATCCTACCTGAGCGAGCGGTTGCCTTGACAGAGCGATGTCTACGAGCAGCCGTTGTAAGGCTAAGTCTGAACGCCGTCGGCGTTTCAATTCCACCGATTGACTGAGCGAGACGGGGCACTACATCATACACCACTCAGAAAAAGTTTCGTACTCTAAACTAACTGAGTACACTTATCGACTTATAACTTGATTCAACATTCAAGGACTTTTACGCACACTATTCCTATGCGTTTCTTCAACTCGAGCCACGCTCGTGCTATAGTTATCTTTCACCTCAAACAACTATATATCAACTTAGGTAACTTACTCTCGTCGCGCACACGGACAACTCAGTTCTAGGCAAACCGTCCGGTCAACCAACATTCAAGTTCCTATCCATCTAATGATCGCACTACCACCAATCTTTTACTTGAAAATTGACTTCAAAATCCTCGACACTTTTCCATCCTCTAGTCTCACTTGATTCAACGTATCACTTAGTTGGATTGTGCACACATTTCAGGCATCCCCGAAATACATGCATTTCAGCCAAGCTTCGTGATAGAGAATCCGCCATCACCACTCGAGTCGGATCGTGCATATATTCAAGCATCCCCGATATACATGCATATCAACCGAGACTCACGAATGGCGCCTTCACAATTCCTTTCGCTCCATACCGAGATGTCTGCCTAACCGCTAGGCTATGTCTTTAGGCTAAGGTCATCCGTTAGTATTGGAATCATAGTTTCCAAACAATGATATCAACACTGACCCCATCCTACGGTCAAACCAAGTTGATAGCATGGGATTTTCTACCCAAGCTCGTATCACTCTGATTTCTAAACATCGAGCACAGATTTCCTACTCATCTTCTGATATTCATTGCACGGGGTCCGAGTCATTTAGCAAAGCCATCCTATGATAACTCGCGTTCAACCAATCCTTGACATGAACATATCGCTCGTCCAACAAGCAATTTCGTATAGTCTATCTCTTTGAACACGTTCGACATACTCCGCCTATCAATCCTCCTAAGTCACGTACGCTACGACACAATTCATCGCTAAACTATAATTCACATTTTATATTTCCTAAGTCATTCATCCCAATTCACATATTCGATCATGAGGTCATCTAACTTAACAATATGTTGTGCCCCGATCTCACGTGAGTCAGATTATCCACGGTGGGCATGAATCACTATGCACTCTCCCGCAGGATAATCATCCTCATCGGGACGTAACTCTTGTTTTGTGTCTAGACTAATTCATTCTCAATGCGCGGATTGGACCTACTCAATCCTCAAGTTTATTCAATCATCAATCGCAAGTTCAAACATCCTCAAATTTTCCTTCGCATCAAACCAACAAGTCGGGACAATCAAAGTTACAACATCCTGAATTTCCGACTTCGATCATTTTTGCGACATGAATCACCATGTCAGCGCTCACGTCGAACGATCGCCCCAAACTCGACGCAACGCATGTGCAAGACTGGAGTTACGCTTGCGCAAGACAAGATCATCGACGTTGTGGTTATCAACATAACCATCAAGACACGATCATTTTCATCCAACATCCATCTCAATCAAAATCTTAAGTATTACATCCAACCGAACAATAACACTTGCACGATCGTCATCCGTCGAGTCAGAGTACCCCCGAGTTATCGCATATCGATCTTTGATACGCCTCAATACCATCGACGATATGTGTAACCTGACGATCTTCCTTTGTAACAAATTTCGAGTCATGCGAATGATGCTATCGTCTGACTGGATAATCTCCTCGACATTCAAATTTACGTTCGATCATTATCCCTCGAATCATTCACAACATCAATTTTCTCAAACCAAAATTCACGTATCGTTCATCCCTCTATCTTAAGTCATCAACCAACGTATTTCCTCAATTCGTATCGTCCCATTGTTAACTCAATTATCGAGTAACATTCAATCCAATCCTTAGAGTCATTCGCATAACTTTAAAATCAAACCCTTCATGCACGCTATCTACCTATCGTGCTAACTTTTTGTATATGATCCGTATCAATATCCTTGATCAAGTCATCCATTCGTACACCCTAACTTTTCCTCAATTTGATTTCACCTACTCAATCATTTTGCATTTCATACTTGTGCAATCCTCGATCTCGTGCACGTTCCGTACGCATCAATTTCTAGGTTGTTCGAATCGACTAATAAAAATCTTGAAGACTACATTTTGCTCAATCATTTTCAGTCTAAGGCTTAGCATACACGCGACGTTTGCTGATAGACTCATCAAACCCCGCATCCTCAATCGATCGATCGACATCCTTGAGGCTATCGCATACACCACTCAGGGATGAAGTCATTCAACAAATCCTCAACTTATCATTCGAATAAAAATCGACTTCTTTAAATTTTTCGTTCGAACTATTTCTCGAATTCCAAGCACGCTCATCTATATCGTACCGACGTTATCGTCGCTCGATAGCACCCCTATCGATAGTCGTCTCATTCACTCAATCAAGTCTAACTCATTCTTGCTCGAAATAATACCAATCCCGAACTCGACTTTTGCTAAGGTCAACACAAATCTATGGTGTATATGCCCAGCCTGACTTAGCCAATCGTGCTTATGCGAACCATCTTTTTGTTTCTTGTTAAAAACTGTTCTCCTACCTTTTATAAATTATTTAGACTTATTGTATGGACATCCCGTGGGACATTTGAGAGCGAGCACACCAACGATATCAACTTTTGTGGAAGCAATACTTCAGAGTTTGCGGAAACAATGGAGTTAAAGAATTCAATCGATAGTCCAAGGGCGTAAATTCGTGCTCTGATAACATTATGTCATGCTCCGCTCCCGTAGGAGTGATCATCCTCGCAAAGGCGTGATGCCGCACGAGCCTAGATTATGCTCGTGCAAGGCGGGTCGATTACAGCGGGTGTGATAGGGTCATCGCACAGAAGTCCCAAGCAAAGACATTTAACATGCAGCAGAAATTTAGAACAAAACGCAAGTCATTGCCAAATACTCGTTATTGATATTGGAACAAAGATTACAATGGGGCGCAAGGCCAAGATTATAATCACTCAAGCTTACTCTTCTCACAATTTACAAGTTCATTCAGCTCTCTCTCTTATCTCTCAATACATGTCTCGATCCAGCGGATGCTTCGGAAGGCAACGTCCATACATTATGTCCCGTATAAGTCTTGACTCCATGCGGCCGCACGCTTCGAATCGTCAAGGAACTCTATGCCTCAACGCATCCAAGCGAGGTCCGCGCCACGAGCTTCTACATGTGCCTGCATATAAAAACTATGTGGGTGTCAGTACTCAACTGTACTGGTGGAATGAGCTCCTCGCCCACCCATAGAAAATCGACACGTTTGATTTACTTTGTGCAATATAGCCCCTTTTTTATTGTCTTTCTACTCTTGCCTTAGGATCAGTTTTAGGACAGACACCTTGGCCTATTTCGTGTCTCTAAACCATTCTCGTGCCAACAACGTTAACCTATCAAGTCGTATTTGCCTTATGGCCCAAAAATCAAAGACGCAACCATATGATAAGACTCCATCCCCATGTGACCGTGCTACAAATCCTTATTAAGGCCATGCCTGGCAACTCAGTGAGACTTAACCATGTCGCCGCCTTGCGGCCCGTGCTACTTTGATCACCAACTTGACCCAATCGAGACTTATGAACTTAGTGTCACTTAACCAACTTTGCCTTACGGCGATTCCTGAACCTAAACTCGAACGACTCAAACCCAACTTATGCAACTCTATCCAACAACTCAAGACTCGATGTCACATCTGTGCTGGAGCACGGTGTCTATGTTGCAGGCAAATCTTTGGCCCAATATTATCCTTTGATCGTGCACTTATTCAACTCGACTCAATCCAAAGGCACACCTACGGATAGCCGCAATTTTCCGACATCTATATGAACTTAGCCACTAGCATGGCAAGTTATCCAGAATGTATAGCTTTGCTATTCGGCGACCCTTTCAACGCAGGTAGCTAGCCCCGCTGAAAGTTCCGGAATAACCTGAGCGGTTGGTCCAGCTCAGCTATACCGTGTTTCCCCCTTGAGCGGGACGGTGCACTATAGAAACCGTCGCTGCTGTTGTTTAACTAGTTTTGTCTCTGGATAAATATTGATCTTATGAAGGGCAATCTCGGGATTTAGCCCTGATGTCACTACCATATTTCTATTTTGAGGGTATTTTTGTCATTTTTGAATTATTTGAATTTAATATATTTTATTAGCAATTTAAAATAATTAATTAGAATGGTGTGATTAAATACTAGTTAATTGATTGCCATGTGGTTTAGGTTAGTCTAACCTAGATTGGACCTAACCTAGATTAGTCATAGCTAGTCTAGTTAGCCACATTGAGAATTAGTTAGTATTGGATAATGGTCTAAGTCATGATTAGCTAAGTGATTGGGTTGCAATTTGACTAGGAAGGAGCCCTAGATTCTAGGCCATTCATTAGACTTGATACATTGATAGCCCTTGGATGCACCCCCTAAAAACCCTAACCCTAACTCTTGGCCGGCCAAGGACCCCCCTTGCCTATAAAGTATTTTTTTAGAAAGTTGTGCCTCTTTTCACTATTCCAACTTTTTCCTAAGAACTAGGTGAGCCTTCATTTTTATTTCTTTATAGATTAATCATTAGTGCTCCATTTTTATTAGGATTTCTTCCATAGTTTTCTAATCACTGTTTTCCTACCGTTTGTGGAGTCAAATCTCAGGATTGAAACAATTTGGAGACTTTGATGGCTTTTGGAGATCTCCTTTGAAGAGGCTTTTTGTTGTCAAGAACACACATAGGTAAAACTCCATTCCTCCATTGAAATTAGGGTTTCTTTGCATAAACACCAAGACATAGGTGTCCTTCTACTGTAGGAATAGGGTTTGTACCATTTCGTGTCCTGTACATGTCTGTATCGGACACATATCAGTAACCGAACGCAGTTGTTGGACGAAATGCCACAGTGGGCATTTCGATCGAGATTTTGAGTTGTGTTTGAATAGGAAGTTGTGTTTGGATGTGGCTTACGTGTTTTTGTTCGACTGAGCGTGTCTCGTGTCTATTTTGTGTCATGTCGCACTCGTGCACACGCGTGCACGCGCAGCGTGCAGTGTCCCCTGCTTCCAGCGTGCTCGTGCTCAGTGCACAGAGCACGTGGACACGTGTGGTTGGACGTGAAGTGAGGGGCAATGACTGTCGTGTTATCCCCGAAGTTTCCTGTCCAACGGACGCGTGTCGGGTGCGTTTGGATACGTGCACTGGTCACACGAATTCGTGCCAGTCTCGTACGTGGATATTAAGTTAGTTTGGACACGTTGTGTCCTGTTTCAGGACACCATTTTGTGTGAGTAACACCTACTAATATACCACATTAATTATCTACCTAATGTTCATCATTTTATTGTAAAATTGAATGTGGTTTTGGATATTCTCAGTCGACTGATACTCAAAGTATCAATGAGTACACTGTTTTAAATTTTTGTTATTTAGTGATTTACATTATGGTTTAATTTTTGATTAAATGATAAATTATATCCTAACATGTTTACAAATCTCTGTTAGTATAAATTACTTATTAGAATGGGATAATCAATGTTGAGTTGGGTTTCGAAATGTTAAACTTGCATTGTTTCAAACTGTCAATTACTGATACATTGTAGGTTTCAGCTTCCTATGTTTAAATCCTATTTAAATTGAATTTTAATTGGTTGTTTAGTTTCCAATTAATTCCACCTAACTGTTTGTTCATGATTAGCTCAATGTCATATTCGAATAGGCCTTATAGTTTGTAAATGGGATTTGGCTTTGGGTTGAGCTTCAATGTGTATCGACTGATACATTAGTTTTGATGTGGTTTTTCAGTTCTAATTAGAAAACTAGAAAGTGAATGTTCTTCTCTTCATAAACTGAATTCTGAGTTCCTATTTGTGTTCACTGTTGGTTAGCTTCATGGGTACTGAACACACACTGGGAATCAATTCCTGGAACCACAAGTTTCTCTCATTAACTCACCGGTTCCTGAATTGGTTTCCTTTCCCATGTAACTGTGATTGGTTTCCTTTCCTTAATCAATTGAGCCTTAATGTGATTCCTGCACACATTGTATCATTAACACACACACACACACACACAGGTTCACATTATTCCTGGAACACTACACTGCTTTCCATTCCCTGTTAACACACACAAATGTTTGACACACATATAGCACACATACTCCTGTATAACACACAGGTTCCTTCTTAGCACACACACATTTTATAATGTATACACACATATAATTCATGCAGAACACACACATGTTCCTGTGGCACACCCTGTTTTCCAAATTTCCTTTTTTACTATACAACACACACACATTGCTTGACTGTACACATGTTTTACTGTTAACACATTGTATGAGGAAAACTACACTGTTTTCTAATTTCCTACGAACACCATATGTTACTGTCAATTTCTGAGACACACAAGGCCTCACATTGACTCCTCCTAACACCCATACTTTTGTGCCTAACACACACACACTATTTCTGATTTCCCTTCACTGGAACACACACACAGGTTCACCTTGTTCCTGTCTGTGAGATTCCTGGATCACACACACTGTTTTATGAGTTCCCTTCATGTATTCCTACACACAAACATGCATGAACAGTAGACACACACACACATCTGACATGTTATTCCCCATCTCTATGAAATACATGTATATATATATTTCTATATGGGTATGCCTATAGCTATATATTAGATGCCTAATCTAATGTGATGTGTGAATGGTAGAGTAGGATATATGGGAATTTTAATATGTATAGTAGCTAATGTGTTAGTCATATTCCTATTGTATATGTAGATATATATATATATATATTTTTTGTTATTTTTTTTTTACCGAAGAGTGTCCACTTTATTGATCAAAACAGGGGTTCCCGGTTGGGATACATCAAAAGAGATAAACAAAGTAATAGAAAAGCATACAACTAAAAGAGATCTTCAGTGTGTGAGCAACGGATCAGAATCTTCTTAACCTATCGCCTAACTTCAGCTATCAACTGGGAGGAAGTGAAGGAGTATGCTTCATACCGCCATTTGTTGCGGTTTTTCCACAAAACCCAACATATAGCACCAATGACCAATTGTTTAGCATGCTTCTGACGCCTTCTCCACCAACACTGGAAGCGATGTAGCATATCCACTGGTCTGGAACGAATGCCAAGCATCGATTTATAATGACCCCAAACCAAAGAAGCCAGGTCGCCATCGCCAAATATATGAACCACCGTCTCGCCATTCGGGTTAGCACAACAGTGACATGCCGAAGCCATAGAATAACCAAGCTTTTGGATATTGTCATCCGTAGGAAGCTTGTCGAATATGATTCTCTATAAAAGAATGGACCACTTAGACGGCATGCACTTATTCCATATATTTTTGAAATAAGACTGTTGGGGGAATTGCCGACGAATTTGATTCCAGGCCGAAGTGATCGAAAATTTATTGGACGGGCTAGGAATCCAAGAAAGAATTCCTTGCTCCTCCATGATGTAGTCATCTCCCAGTCTTCTACCCCGAATTATACGCTTCCAAACATGGGATGCAGCAGAAGTAAGCTCGACATGTTGAGGTTGGGTGAAAGAGCAATACTTGGCCTTCATATAGCTAGCCCACGGTGAGTTTGTAGCACGGAGTTTCCACCAAATTTTTACTGTCATAGCGTCAAGAACATCACTCAACCTTCGAACGCCTAGACCCCCTTCCACTGTAGGCCTAGCCACCCGCTCCCATTTAAGCCACGATCTCTTCGGCATACCATCTTTAGAGCCCCATAGGAAGCTATCAAACATACTTTCTATTCGATTCAGAACCGAAATAGGCGGGTTACTAGCAGATAGACTATGAACAGGCATTGAAGATAGGACCGATTTAATAAGAACTAATCGGCCACCATAGGATAAATGTTTGTTGTTCCATCATGATATCCTCGCCTGAATTTTGCTTACATGTTCATCGTACATAGAAGCATTTCGTCTTCCTGCCATGATAGGGCAACCCAGATAGACCATGGAGCTATTTTGAATTTGAAACCCCGTCATCCGTTGTAGGTCATTGGCTTTGCGATGTGATATCTTGTTCGATAGCATCATAGCTGATTTAGTTGCATTAACTCGTTGGCCGAAATTAGCTTCATATCTGTTAAGCACCTGCATGAGCATATGCACCTAACGTTTGTCCGCTCCCGAAAAGATCAACAAGTCATCTGCATAAGCAAGATGAGAGACCCTAGTACACCCTCGAGGAGAGTAATAACCAGAGAAAGATGTCCTGTTGTTGAGCTGGACGAGGCTTCTACTAAGAGCTTCAGAAGCAATAATGAACAGTGCTGGAGAAATAGGATCGCCTTGTCGAATACCACAATTGCCTTTAAAGAACCCCGATCTCCTTCCATTGATAAGAGTAGAGAACCAATTATTGTCGAGCAAATGCAAAATCAGGGTTCTCCATTCATCATTGAAACCAAATTGCTTCATGACCCGCAGAAGAAAAGCCCAGTTGATCCTATCATATGCCTTGCTCATGTCTAGTTTGATAGCCAAATTCCCTCCCCAATGTTTATGATCAATAACCGATATCATTTCTTGAGCTAGGATAATATTGTCGACTATTTCGCTGCCTCTCACGAATCCACTTTGCTCAGGAGAGATAATGTGTGGTAAAACATCTACCAATCTTCTAGCCAACAATTTTGAAAAATTTTTATTGACAAAATTGCATAGACTTATAGGCCGGTAATCAGTGAAAGATTGCGGATGCTTTGATTTTGGAATAGGAAGCAAAAAGGTGATAGTAATAGCTTTAGGCAAAGCAAAGCCGTCAAGAAATAAACATACCGCATCCATGATGTCTTTGCAAACAATAGGCCAGCACGTCAAAAAGAAAGATCCGGTGAAGCCATCCGGTCCCGAGGAGCTAGACGGGTCCAGACTCTTGATAGTCTCCAGCAACTCTTCCATAGTCGGCTTAGCAGTCAAGGCCATGTTATCCTCATGAGTCAGGATCGAGGGGATGTGTTCAAAGTAATCTTCGTCCATAACGGAATGAGGAGACGTAAAAGTCTTACTATAGTGATCATTGGCTTCCTTTTGAATGTCCTCAAGAGAGGAAAGAACAGTACCATCAGAGGCTTTGATATGATGTATATGAAGGCGATTACGTTTAGATGACACACAAGAATGATAAAATTTTGTGTTCTTGTCACCATCCTCATCCCATTTGATGCGGGCCTTTTGCTTCCAGTATGCATCTTCAATGCGAAGACGTTGTTTCAGATGAGCCCAAGCTAGTAGCCACTGTGGTCTTAAGGATGGGTCCGCTTCATAATCTGCTTCAATGGAAGTAACAGCATCTTCAGCTTTTTTAACCTCTTAGAAAATGTCACCAAACGTGGCCCGACTCCACGTCGAAAGAGCCCTTCTTGTGGCTCCAAGTCGAAGACCAATACGAACAAGGCTATTACAGTGATTTATAGAGAGCCATGCATCCTCAACCACAGTTAAGAAGTCCCTATGATCCTTCCAGAAATAAAGAAAGCGAAATGGCCTAGGGGTAGTAGGCTTCTCACTTTCAATAGACAGGAGAATAGGAGAATGATCGTATTTCGATCTATTCAAGTGAGTAGATGTTGTCAGATGTAACACCCTGTTTTCTGAAATTGGGAATTTTAAAAAAAATTATTATTTTTATTATTTATTAGTGGTATTTTAGTCATGGCATGATTTTCTGGTGATTTTAATTAAGTTAAACCATTTCTAAAGTCATGCTAAGTCATGACTTATGACTTTGTGACTTTGTTAGTAAACCTTAGTGTAAACCCTAGTTTCT
This sequence comes from Iris pallida, assembly GCA_029216955.1. Taxonomy (NCBI): domain Eukaryota; kingdom Viridiplantae; phylum Streptophyta; class Magnoliopsida; order Asparagales; family Iridaceae; genus Iris; species Iris pallida. Next base: position 21,823,348 of record JANAVB010005796.1, read on the forward strand.
CTAACCTAGAAGTTGCCATGACCATGAGAGCTTGACCATAGGCTTAGAATATCATTTTAGTGATTTTTAGCCATAGGGGTATTTTGGTAATTTTTAGGAATTTATTTGGAATTTAGTGGGATTAGTGAGATTTTACTATTCATGGACTTTTAGATTAGTGACTTGCTAATCCCTAACCTAATTACCCTAATCCATAGGTTAGCTACTAACCTAGAATGACTAAGAGGATTAGATATTTCATGGTAGTCAAAGCTATATAAATATCTAGATATTACTTATTGATATTTTGCTTAAATTATGCAAAATATCTAAACCCCTTTACAAAGTCTTTTCCTTAGCTTGCAAGCAAGCCAAGGACAACCTCCCCCCATGCCTTGGCCATGTTTGGCCAGCCAAGACCTCCCCCCCCTTGGCATGACCCCCTTTCCTATATATTTTGATTAATTCATTGCATTTGCATTGAATTAAATTCATGAAAAATTGCCCTTTACTTCAAAAATCCATAACTCTCAACCTAGTGATCCAAATCACTTCAAACCTCTTGCATTGGGTTCCTACAACCTAGAGGGTGCTAAGGGAGGCTAGCAAGTTGGACACAAGGACTTGGACACACCCACAAGTGGACTTGGACACCCCCCCCTCATTATTTGAATTTTCAAGGATTTTGCACATAGAGGAGCCACACACCTCTCCTCAGGCAGTATACCTTCTTCAGACATTCAGTTATCAGGCGAGTACATTCTCTGACCGTTTCATATTTGCCAGGATTTATATTCTTGCTCTAGCTTACTTTACTTGATGCTGACACGATTGTTATCACGGATTGGTACTATATGGATCTTTTCATGAGATGTTATCCCCCTCGGGAGCATCAGGTACTTTTGTCATGTGTGTTTCACTTACATCATGTATCTCATGCTTCTATTTTCATGTATCTTCATGTATCAGCTAGTGACTCATGTACTCTCATGATCACCGAGCCTCCATGAATCTTCATGAATCACTCACGTATCACCCAATTATGGGCTTATCACGAATCTTAACATAACCTGAATGGATCCTTGTGTATTGATTGGGGATGGGGGAGTGGAAATAGTCATGTGGATATTACCCCAGTAGCTGTAGTCATGAATCACTTCTAGCTGTAGTCATGAATCTCCTATGCCATTTCACATGTCTATATTTTACTCTGACTCACTAGACACTGCTAGTTCTCTATATACAGTAGATATTTCCTTTACAGCTATCTCTTTTGCTACATGTATCTTCCTTCAGCAGTTCCTGTATTTTACTCTATTGCATGCTTTATATCTCCTATCATTCTATGCACTGCGTGAGATGTATTGTGCTCGTTCCCGTCCTGATTGGACCTGTTGAAAATATTACAGAGGATGAGGAGGAGGCCCTGGTGTCTACCTATTATGGAGCAGGACTAGATGATACTTATGTTGTGGACCCTCAGCAGGATCCACCTGCAGCTGAGGATGTTGTTCCAGTAGTCTAGACCAGTTTAGCCTAGGCAGTCTTTCCTATATTTACTTTTGTCTCACATCTGAGTTGTATTTTGAGATGTTGAGTTATGTATAGACTCTTAGTCTTGTATTATGAGTTGACATTCTGGATGTTATGTATCTTAGACACTTAGTCTTATTTCATCTATGCTATGGTTCTCTTTGAGTTACTATCTATCTTCTGTCTTTCGTTCTTCTACCCTAGATGTGATTGAGATGTATATTGTTATGTCACCTCCATTCGGAGAGTATAAACTGTACAGGTACTTTGGTATTGTTAGATGATTGACCTAGGACAGCGTTCTACCGCCGACACTGCGGCGTAGGCTGGGCGTTGTTACGTTCTCGTACCCTAACAGTGGGTGCGGGTCGTGACACGTTTTTAGTGGTGGCCCATGTAGGTCGAGTTTATGTAGTGGTATTCGAACTAGAGTATCACTACAGCCTGCGATAGGATTAGAGGAATAGACTTAGAGAGAATGGATACTCAATCACTGCTAGGATACTTTGAGAGATTCCTGGGATGACCCTTGAGAATCTCATTTGAAATTTCGATTTAAACTCCTTTTCCCTTGATTGAATTTGATTTTGGAGGATTCACTGTAGAACTTTGAATCCTGGTATTAGTTGATGATTTTGAAATTTTTGTAGTTGTTGATTTAATTTCTTAGTGTTAGATTAATATCTTTTATTTTTGTGGCACTCAATCACAATTATGAGAAAACTCTTATTTGTTTCTTGCCATCTAATCCTCTTGCTAATTGCTTTTCATTAAAAAAAAAAATGAACTGTCCTATCTATTTGCATCTTGCTTAAACTCTTTCTACCAATCTATGTGACTGTATCCCAAACCTGACTTACTCGACATTTCCTCAAATCAAGACTTTATTGAGACCTTCTAACCTTGACCCTTGATTGATCAAACCCTAACTATATTCATCTAGTAGCCTATCTATTCCTAGGACTGTGTTCCTAAATTATTTACCAGATTCCTGATTAATTTTATTTCATGAGTTGAATTGATCTTCTTCAATTTTTTGCATCAATTTGTCACGTCTCGAACTCCCACTTTCTATTCTAGATCATTGGACGTCCATTACCGTGACTTAGATATTCAGAGTATAATACTAGCTGTTACCTCCCAACAAACCTCACATGTAAGACCTAGACTAGCCTACCTTCATGTAGGTATTCCATGTCCCACTAAAACCCGTCTCCTTGTACACTATTTTCTTGACATAATTTTCTGGTCAAATGGCTAAACCATAACCTCTACCATGATACTAAATTTATTCTTATTTCAATTAGAAATCCACCTTGGTTCAATTCTTTCGACCTGGCATGTGATGGTGTTCTACTTGAATCCTTGAATACTTAACCTTGTACCTTATCTGATTACTTGACCCGTTGGCTAAGAAACTTGGACTATGTAATTCCTTTCATCATTACCATCCTTATATCTTGTGCAGCTAAATTAGCCTTAGTTTTGCAAGCTTATCTATTTTTGAGCTTGGTCATGACATATTTTATTGGGTGGCCACCCACTAACATATTGTCTAATCAGAACCGGCGCATGATGGTCTGATCAACCTATTGCGTTTTGGTTCGCTTTTTCATATATTAATCTACGTGGATGGAGACAGTTAAACTTACCCTAGAATCTTATCCACAACAGCCTTGACAATTTTCCTTGGAATTATTTTATCGCCTATGAACCTCGTATTCGTATCCAGTTGAATTAAATTTATCATGACCTGGATCTTCATCATTGGATGCTCATGCTCATACTCGATTTCATTAATTTTTCATCTTGCCCAAATCTCGATTTATCCTGAAATTGATCAACTTAGATCGTGTCAAGACAAAAATCTATTTGTGATTGTTGTGCCTAATTTTTCAATTTTCTTTTACCATTTTATGGAATGGTAACTTTTAATGATTCTCACTTATTTGTTAATGACCCATTTTCATATAGGATGGTAGACGACCCTATAGCCTTGCTGATTGTTGTTCCCTTACCTTTCCAATTACCTTAGATTGCTTGTACATTTTGATACCATAGGACAGTATTGATCTAGAATGACTAGTGCACCTAGATGAGACCACAGACTGTTCCATTTAACCTGTCCCCCTGGTACCACTATTTCATCACGATTTTTGGTTCAATTTAGGCCATAGACCCTTCCCACTCTAAATTATGATCACCGTAGACACATTACCGTGACTTTTAAATTTGGAGCATAAGACTAGTTGTTTTCTCAAAACTGACTTCACATACATGACCTAGACATGACATACTACACCCATGACCTTAGTGTCCCACTTAGGCATACCATTGTGTGCTTCATTTTCTTAGTACGATTTTCCTGACCTGAGGCTCCATCCTGATTTACCCCATGGAGTTACTTTTGGCTCCGATTTGATTTAAGGACACCTTATGACCTAAAACTGCCAGCCAATTTTTGGACATGACCCAGTATAGGTCTACTACCCATATTTTGCTTGTTGACCTTGTATGTTGCCTAGGTAGTGGCTTCGTCCTTGATTGTTGGAGGTTTGACCTAGGAGGAGTACGACCATCTAAATTTCGAGGACGAAATTATTTTAAGGTGGGTAGACTTGTAACACCCTGTTTTCTGAAATTGGGAATTTTAAAAAAAATTATTATTTTTATTATTTATTAGTGGTATTTTAGTCATGGCATGATTTTCTGGTGATTTTAATTAAGTTAAACCATTTCTAAAGTCATGCTAAGTCATGACTTATGACTTTGTGACTTTGTTAGTAAACCTTAGTGTAAACCCTAGTTTCTCTAACCTAGAAGTTGCCATGACCATGAGAGCTTGACCATAGGCTTAGAATATCATTTTAGTGATTTTTAGCCATAGGGGTATTTTGGTAATTTTTAGGAATTTATTTGGAATTTAGTGGGATTAGTGAGATTTTACTATTCATGGACTTTTAGATTAGTGACTTGCTAATCCCTAACCTAATTACCCTAATCCATAGGTTAGCTACTAACCTAGAATGACTAAGAGGATTAGATATTTCATGGTAGTCAAAGCTATATAAATATCTAGATATTACTTATTGATATTTTGCTTAAATTATGCAAAATATCTAAACCCCTTTACAAAGTCTTTCCCTTAGCTTGCAAGCAAGCCAAGGACAACCTCCCCCCATGCCTTGGCCATGTTTGGCCGGCCAAGACCTCCCCCCCCTTGGCATGACCCCCTTTCCTATATATTTTGATTAATTCATTGCATTTGCATTGAATTAAATTCATGAAAAATTGCCCTTTACTTCAAAAATCCATAACTCTCAACCTAGTGATCCAAATCACTTCAAACCTCTTGCATTGGGTTCCTACAACCTAGAGGGTGCTAAGGGAGGCTAGCAAGTTGGACACAAGGACTTGGACACACCCACAAGTGGACTTGGACACCCCCCCTCATTATTTGAATTTTCAAAGATTTTGCACATAGAGGAGCCACACACCTCTCCTCAGGCAGTATACCTTCTTCAGACATTCAGTTATCAGGCGAGTACATTCTCTGACCGTTTCATATTTGCCAGGATTTATATTCTTGCTCTAGCTTACTTTACTTGATGCTGACACGATTGTTATCACGGATTGGTACTATATGGATCTTTTCATGAGATGTTATCCCCCTCGGGAGCATCAGGTACTTTTGTCATGTGTGTTTCACTTACATCATGTATCTCATGCTTCTATTTTCATGTATCTTCATGTATCAGCTAGTGACTCATGTACTCTCATGATCACCGAGCCTCCATGAATCTTCATGAATCACTCACGTATCACCCAATTATGGGCTTATCACGAATCTTAACATAACCTGAATGGATCCTTGTGTATTGATTGGGGATGGGGGAGTGGAAATAGTCATGTGGATATTACCCCAGTAGCTGTAGTCATGAATCACTTCTAGCTGTAGTCATGAATCTCCTATGCCATTTCACATGTCTATATTTTACTCTGACTCACTAGACACTGCTAGTTCTCTATATACAGTAGATATTTCCTTTACAGCTATCTCTTTTGCTACATGTATCTTCCTTCAGCAGTTCCTGTATTTTACTCTATTGCATGCTTTATATCTCCTATCATTCTATGCACTGCGTGAGATGTATTGTGCTCGTTCCCGTCCTGATTGGACCTGTTGAAAATATTACAGAGGATGAGGAGGAGGCCCTGGTGTCTACCTATTATGGAGCAGGACTAGATGATACTTATGTTGTGGACCCTCAGCAGGATCCACCTGCAGCTGAGGATGTTGTTCCAGTAGTCTAGACCAGTTTAGCCTAGGCAGTCTTTCCTATATTTACTTTTGTCTCACATCTGAGTTGTATTTTGAGATGTTGAGTTATGTATAGACTCTTAGTCTTGTATTATGAGTTGACATTCTGGATGTTATGTATCTTAGACACTTAGTCTTATTTCATCTATGCTATGGTTCTCTTTGAGTTACTATCTATCTTCTGTCTTTCGTTCTTCTACCCTAGATGTGATTGAGATGTATATTGTTATGTCACCTCCATTCGGAGAGTATAAACTGTACAGGTACTTTGGTATTGTTAGATGATTGACCTAGGACAGCGTTCTACCGCCGACACTGCGGCGTAGGCTGGGCGTTGTTACGTTCTCGTACCCTAACAGTGGGTGCGGGTCGTGACATCAGAGGAGCCCAAGCTAGCCACTTATGATCAAGCAAAACCCTGTCCAGTCGCGAGCCCATCTTAGGTGACCCACATTGTCTGTCCACCCATGTATAGCGATTACCAACATATGGAACTTCAGTAAGGCCTGCTGCCACTTGAAACTCGACAAACTCCTTGATAGATATAGAACATGGAGGAAGGCCCCCAAACTTCTCCTCCGAGCTCGTAATCGTATTGAAATCTCCACAAACCAGCCAAGGAAGATTCCAACGTTGTCGGGCCAAAAGTAACTGTTGCCAAAGAACCCTGCGACCCTCCTTCGTATTACTGCCATGCACAGCCGTCAGTAAAGAAGTCTCGGGGAAGAGAGGAGAGGAGACAGTGACAGAAAGACATTGGTCAGATGAATCAACCACTGAGAGCAATCCAGAGCGAGCCATAATCCAGATATTACCTTTAGAGTTGCAGTAAGAGCTCTGAAAGCCCAGTTTGAGTTGAAAAGAAAGAAGCTTCGCAGGCTGCACTTTAGGTTCAATAATAATGACGATAGGGACTTTATTCATACGATATAAGGATTTGAGTCTTTTAAAAGCCATTTGATTGGCTATCCCCCGAATATTCCAACTAAGGATCTTAGTCATTAAGGGAGGAAGAGGAGTGAGGAGTTGTTGTGACCTTAGTCGCTGATTGGAGGATGCGGGTGGTGGCTGGGGGAGGTGCCTTCTTTTTCTTCTGACCACCTGGGACAGCTGGAGGGAGCGGGAGTTGAGTCTCTTCCGACTGGAGACCTGAATCGGGAGGGAGGCCATCTGGTTCCTGATCCCCCTGAGAAGCGTCAGATGGGCATGCAGGGTCGACAGTTGCCTCTGTGTCTTCAGCTTGGACAAAAGGGTCGGCCTGATCAGCAGCCTCTACTTCATCAGCCCAGGATCGGAGTTCTCCTTCCTCCAATGCCTCAGGGTGAGTAGGAGGGTTTGGAGATGGTTGCAAACGAGGCGATGAAGGTTGAAGAGGAGATAAAGTTGGAGAAGTGACGGCGCAGACAGTTGATGTAGGTACCAAATCGGGACGCGAGCCGCCAATAGCGAGAGCTTCATTAGCTGACGTGTCCTGCATGTTACCCAATGGCGGTTGGGCAGTAATTGCCTGTGCAGAGTTATTAATGGTCTGATTGGACACCCGTCCCCCGTCATCATTAATGACAGGAGCATTAGTATGAAGATTAGATGGTTCTCCTCTTTCCATGCTACTTTGCCCATTACCGGAAGTATTGACAGCCTCCACCACGATCTCTTTATTTTTCTGTTGTGAGGGGTTTACCTGATTTGTAGATAGTGATTTGCAGGCGTCTTTCTTATGGCCCTGGTGCTTGCAGATCGAACAAAACGTCGGGATGTGTTTATATTCTACTTTTTGAAATATAGTGCGGCCACTAGGCAAGTTTATACGAATCACCGGAGGGAGAGGCTTACTAGCGTCAACTTTAACGAAGACACGAGCCGTACTAGGGCGAGAAATTCTTATGTAGCTTTGTCCAATTTCAGCGGAGTTCCAATACCAAGCACTATGGAGAAAAGCGCATTTTTGGCAAACAGCTGATATGGCAATCCTGGGAGGGAAACCCATGTTGGAGCCAAAGGAGACTCGTGAGAGGCGTTGAAGTCCTTCGACCAGCGAAAAACTCGTATGGGGGCTCGCGAAACGTACAACGTCTCCCTTGCCTGCAGCCGGAGAAAGTCAGCCTCAAGAGATGGTCGAATAATGATATGTTTAGGGTCAATGACACCTACCTTGACTTCGCCAGCAAACTGAAACCCCATGAAGGCTTTTCGGATCACGTCGATCGGTGGTCGGGCATGGGAAAACTTCCCAATTAAGGCAAACCGGAATGGTTGGATCAGAATCTGTTCATCTTCCTCCGAGAAGGAGACGACAGGAACTCCCTTTGAAAAGGATGGAGAGCGGATGGAGATTAGCTGCGGCGCCGATGTCACACCAACCGCCTCCGCAAAAGTTTTGGACGCCATGAAAACCGTTGGAAGCTACGATGGTCAAGAGATCCAACCATAGATGAAGACGCCGGCCCGGCCAAAGGCCAAGCCGGGGTCGGTGGAATTAGGGTTTTCACAACGCGGCGCTCTTCACAGCAGGAAAAGAACGCGTCGATATCTGTAGATATATATATATATATATATATATATTATATATATATATATATATATATATAAATATATATATATATATATATATATATATATATATATTTTATATATATATTTATATATATATATAAAATATATATATATATATATATATATATAAAATATATATATGATATATATGTATATAGGAGGATCTTTTTGCGGAGGCTTGCGCTGCCGCCTCTGTATAAACCCTAGTTTCCTTTGTCCACCGACACCGGCGTGGCCGCTGGCCGGGCCGACGTCCCCCTTGGGTCACCGAACCACTTGGTCGGTGGCTTTCTTTGTATTGCTTAGTTAGGGTTATGGAAGCCAAGACTTTCGCCGAGGCGGTGATGGGGTCGCCGCCTCCTGTTGTGGCCACCACCATCCCACCGCGTACGATCACTTCTTTCAAGGGTGCTCCTGCTATTTCCTTCACGGAGGAGGAAGAAACAGCCCTCTCTGACCCACTAAGGTTTGCTTTGGTAGGTAAGTTCTCTCATAATCGACCTCCGATAGAATTGATTCGTAAGGCCCTCTCCGGTTTTGAGTTTTCTGGATCCATTAAGGCGGGTGTTATCGACGACAAACATGTTCTTATTCGGCCATCAACTGAAGTGGATTTTCTTCGACTTAGATCAAAGGATCTTTGGTATATTGCTCGTGCTCCCATGCGAGTTTTCAAGTGGGATCCCGATTTCTCGCCTACTCAAGAATCGTCGAAGATTCCCGTATGGGTGACTCTACCAAATCTACCCCATCATCTTTATGCCAAAGAGGCATTATTTGCTATTGCATCTGCTTTCGGGATTCCTCTCAAAATCGATAAGGCGACTGCGGACTTATCACGACCTAGCATGGCCAGGTTATTCATGGAAGTAGATGCTTCTAAGCCCCTACAACGTCATATTCGCATTAATTTGCCAAGTGGTAGCTTTTGGCAGTTGATTGAATATGAATCCACGCCGTTTTACTGCTCTCATTGCCGCCATCAAGGGCATAGTGCTGACAATTATAAGTTTAAACAGAAGGAAAAAGGGAAACAAATACAGCAAGAGGTTCCTACTCAAACTCAGCAGCGTCCTCAAACTGTGGTGACTCATATTCTTCAACATGAAGTTATTGGCCAATCAAGTGATCAAGTTGATCATGTGATCTCACCAACCACTCAACTGCCGGTTACTAACCAGGATGAGGGGACTCAAATGCCGGATAATAACCAGGGTGTTGCTGCTCCTTTGCTTGCTGAAGGAATAACACCCACCAATGCTGATGGGAGTGGTTTGGGTAGTGTGCAAAGTAATGATGACGAGACTACTCCGGTCCGGGAGCCTCCCACACAAGAGGGCTTGGCTCTTCCTCAGGAGGCTGCCTTGGCTACTGAGGAACATTTGGAACAGGATATCGCTCCGGATGAAGATAGGGTTGAAGACGAAAGTGCAGAAGAAGGAAAGCTTCACAGTTGGGCGGACGAAGCAGAGGCTGAACAGACTAGGGAGAAGGACTCCGCTGTCAAGCCAAAGCCTACATCTCAGAAGAGGAGGAAGAAAAGCCCGGAGCCAACTGACAGGGTTCTCCGATCAGCCTCCAACTTTAAATCTGGTAACCCCCAAGCCTCTGCTAATGTTTAACACTCTGTGTTGGAATATTAGAGGAGTCGCAAACAAAATGGCTTTTACAAGACTCAAGAACTTGTGTCGGGTTCATAAAATTCAATTGTTTGTTATTATTGAACCGAAGGTGACTATGGATCAACTTTCTTATTATAAACTTAAATTGGGGTTTGCGACGGCTGTTTGTAACAGTCGGGGCAATATCTGGGTCATAGTGCGGTCGGGATGCATGATGTCTGTGCTCTATGAATTCGACCAAGCTCTCACTATCTCCTTTCAAAATGAGTTTTTGTCCATGCCTGTCATGTTCTCTTTTGTCCATGGTCATGGGAAGAAGGAAGGTAGAAGGGAACTATGGAGTAGGTTGTTACAGTTGTGAACTATTTATGCTCTTCCTTGGGCGGTAGGCGGGGATTTCAATACAATTTCCAGTTCGGATGAAAAGGTTGGTGGTAGGCAGCCTTGCATGGTGTCTATTCAGGAGTTTCTGAACTTTGAAATGGCGGCTGGGTTAATTGAACTTCCCTATTTGGGAAGTAAGTATACTTGGTTCAAATCAACTGATGGAGAGAGGCAGGGATCTCGGCTAGACAGAATATTGGTCTCGAATGATTGGCTTCGGTTGGCTCCCTCAACTGTAGTGGATCATTTGAGTCGGACGGAGTCGGATCACGCACTACTTTTGATCAAGCTTTTAGCTCAGCAGGAAGGGGGTAGGCGCAGCTTTAAATTTCTTGCTTTTTGGGTTAAACATGATGGATTTATGCAGGTGGTAGAGCAGGCTTGGCGATCGGTCACACATCCTAATGGACTTGTTAGGGTTTGCCTTCGTCTAACTGCATGCAGGAAGGCTCTATCTGCATGGAGTCATAGTACTTTTGGCAATATTTTCCAGGAAGTAGTTATTGCGGAGGATAGCGTTCTTGTTGCTGAGCTGGACTATGATTGTGACAGATCCGTCATGAACAGGGAAAAGCTGCAACGTGCTACTGCGCTCATGAAACAAAAGCATCGCATTATTGATTCCTTTTGGAAACAAAAAGCGCGGTTGCATTGGGATGTTGAAGGGGATCGGAATACTAAATATTTTCACGACTGTGTTACTAACAAACAGAGAAGGCTGCGAATCACTCACATTGTTGATTCGGAAGGGGTTCGAAGGAAGGGTTTGCAGAATATTCAACAGGTGGCGAATACCTACTATGATGAACAATATAAAAGTGAAGCAATAATAGCGGATGAAGATCTCATGACGGCAATTCCCCATCTTCTATCTGCTGAAGAGAATACTATGCTTACTGCACCCCTACTAAGGAGGAATTGTTCGAGACCCTTCTAAGCATGGATGTTGATAGTGCAGCTGGCTTGGATGGATTTACTGCTCTCTTCTTTGTCCACTGTTGGAGTATACTTGCTGATGATGTTTTGGCAGCGGTAGATCTGTTTATGGCAGGATTTGAATTGCCTAAGGCTATTACAAGCACTGCATTGGTGTTAATACCTAAAAGCACCAATCCATCTGCTATGACTGATTTTAGGCCAATAAGCTTATGCAATGTTATTAATAAGCTTATGTCTAAGCTTCTGGCTCGTCGCTTGAGCAGTATTCTCCCTAAGCTGATCTCTCTAGAACAAAGTGGATTTGTGCAGGGACGAGAGATTGTAGACAATATTCTTCTTGCTCAAGAATTGATTAGCATGATGAATGTTAAAAACCGAGGAGGTAATATAGCTATAAAACTGGATATGACCAAGGCGTATGACAGGTTAGACTGGACTTTTCTTATGGAGGTTATGCGTCGATTTGGTTTCGATGAGAAATGGATTAGTATGGTCTTCCGCTTGATCAATAATATTTGGTATTCAACCATTATCAACGGGGCTACCTCTGGTTACTTTAAAGCTTTCAGGGGAGTTCGCCAGGGTGATCCATTATCTCCTGCGTTGTTCATACTTGCTACAGAAGTTCTCTCTCGAAATCTAAACAAGCTAATACAGCAAAGCTCCTTCTCACACTATTATTCTCCGAGTGGCTGCCCTGCTATTAGTCATTTGGCTTTTGCCGATGACGTTCACTTGTTTTCTTCCGGAGATGTGCGCTCAATTCAGTTGATCCATGCTATGTTGCTTAGATATGAAAGAGTCTCGGGCCAACGGATTAATGTGGCTAAATCCTCGATCTTCGTCCCATAGGCTTTTGAACGACAAGAGGAGCTTCGTCAGATTACGGGATTCCGGATTGACACTTTGCCGTTCACTTATCTTGGTTGCCCAATGACGGTTGGTATGAGGAACGCTTCTATGTACGAGGAGCTAATCCAAAAAGTGAGAAGAAGACTTGAAGGATGGCAACATAAGACTCTATCATATGGAGGTAAATTGGTACTTATTAAGTCTGTTTTAACATCCATTCCTATGTACACTTTAGCTGCTTGTAATCCTCCCCAAATGGTGCTTAATCGGATTGAGGATATGATGGTTCGCTTTTTCTGGGGCACTACTGAGGGCATACCAAAGCATATTTGGTCCAGTTGGAGAACTATGGCGCGGCCGATGGATGAGGCGGGGCTTGGGATTCGGTGCTTGCGTGAGACTATGAATGCGTTTACTGTTAAGTTATGGTGGAAGCTGAAAACGAAGGATGGACTATGGCAAAGGTTCGTTCTCGCGCGTTATTGCAAATTTCAATCTCTGGAACTTGCAGGCGCTCCTAAAAAATGTTCCCATATTTGGAAAAGGTTGCTTCAAGGCCGGGAGCTCTCCGATCAGTTCATCTTACATGCTAATAATGGCGACTGGACCTGGACTACATCGAGCTCGGGGCGGTTCACAGTTTCTGCTGCATGGGAGGCTATTCGGATTCCTTCAATCCAGCAGGTTAAGTTCAAGAATATCTGGAGCTCATGCATGCCGGTGAAGTTGTCGGTTCTACTTTGGCGTATTCTCCATGTCAAACTACCGACAGATGACCTTGTGCGTACAATGGGTTACTCCTTTCCTTCGAAATGTCATTGTTGCAGGCTCTCAGATGAGGAGACAATGGAGCATCTTCTATGTGTTGGCGAGTTGGCAGCAATGATTTGGACTACTTTCAGTGCTTCATTTAGGGTTCCGCTTGTACAGCCCTTCACACTACAACAGTGTTTTCATCTTTGGTGGCAGAACCCTAATCTTTATTTGAAACAGGTTGTTGTTGGCGCTATCATGTGGGTTTTGTGGAAAAATAGGAATAAATGGCGGTATGAGGAATACAAGTTTACGGCTATTGAGGTGGAAAGAAAAATTAGACGGCAAGTGTCGAAGGCGCTATCTCGTTGCAAACACAAGTTGCAACTCCCTCCGAATTTCTTTTAGGCTTTGTTGCTATGTACTTTTAACTCCTGTCTCTTTCATTCAATAAAGTTTTTTTCTCAAAAAAAAAAAAAAAACAAACAAAATAAAAAAAAATTATATATATAAAAAATATATATATTTATATATATATATATATATATATAAAAATATATATATATATATATATTCATATATATGAATAGTGATATATATCTATATATGGTTTTTGACCTATAGTGTTATGGTTGTTTTTAGCTCATGGCCTACATGGTTGTGACTCTACATGGGTTTATGGCCTAGTGTATGGCTATTGCCTAGAGGATTAGGCCTATGGCCTATAACCTAGATGACATAGCCTATGGTTGACCAATCTAGACTAGTTTGACCTAGTTTAAACCTGTTTAACCTTTGTTGACCAATTTGGACAAGAGTTGACCTAGTTTGACTTCTACGGTTGACTAAAGTTGACCAAGAGTTGACTCTGGTCTAGATTGACCTAGATTCATTTAGAATGCATCGAATAGCATCTTATTATTATTTTAGACATGTTATGACTTGTGTTGTTCTGATTAGGAGCCAGATACCACTCCTCAGGCAGTATTTTCTTCTTGACATCCAGGATATCAGGCGAGTACATTCTCTGACCGTTTCATACTTTATAGGAGTATTTTCTCGCTCTAGACTATCTTACTTGATGTTGACACGATGGAAACACGGATTAGTAATATATGGATCTTTTCATACGATCTTATCCACCTCGGGAGCATCAAATACATCATGTTATTTGCGTTTCACTTTCATCATGTAATCTCATGCTTTCACCTTACAATTGCACTCTCGTGATTCATGTACTCTTAGGATCACGGAGCCCCCATGTTTATATTCACGTGCACCCTTATATGGGCCCCCATGTGAATATCATGTACAATAACATAACTTAAACGGATCCTTGTGTATTGATTGGGGTACGAGGGAGTATAAATAGTCATGTGAACAATTTCTGAAGTAGTGTAGCCATGTACGACCTCTCATGTTTATTATCACGCCGTTCACAGGTCTAGCTTGTACTCTAAATCACTAGTTCACTATAGCTCTTTACTTATAGTAGATATTTCATTACAGTCTTCTTTTTTACTCATGTTTACTCTTCAGCGTTTTATGTATTTTACTCTTTTGCCTGTATTTTATTCCTGTCATTATATGAACTGCGTGAGATGTACTATGCTCGCTCCTGTACTGACTGGACTTGTTGAAATATTATAGAGGATGAGGACGAGGCTGGCTGCCCTACATATTATGGGGCTACCTTAGATGACAGCTATGACTTGGACAAGCAGTCGGACCCTATAGCTGTGGACGACACTCCTCTAGATTATGATGTTTTCATTTACATTACTCTCTGGATGACTGTATATATTTGATACTTGGGATTTGTGTTTTGTAATATATTAGACACTTAGACTCTCTGTTTGTAGTTGTGGATTCCTTTCATTTCAGCAGTATCTATCTATCTTTCTATCTTATCTTACTGCCTTAGTTGTGATTGAGTTTACATTCTGCTATGTCGCCCTCATTCGGGGAGTATAAACTGCTTAGCATTATATTGTTAGATGTTGTGACCTAGGACAGCGTTCTACCGCCGATACAGCGACGTAGGCTGGACGTACCCACGTCTCGTGCCCTTACTCTAGGGTGCGGGTCATGACACGTTTTTAGTGGTGGCCTATGCAGGTCTAGTTTAGAAATGTAGTGGTATTCGAACTAGAATATCACTGCAGCCTGCAGTAGGATTAGGATATTTGAAGGTACTCAATCGCATTAGGAAAAACTCTTTATCAGATTCCGTATATCTACATTTTTCTGCTATTTGTCTTCCTTTGAATATTAACTGTCCGCCTTTGCTATTTTCGACTCCTTCTCAGCAATTATTTCTTTTGATCTGTCTCCACAATGGTTGAGACGAGATCACATCGCCAGGACCAGGGGGTCGTCGATGAGAGGTCTGCCACCTCTCATACTCAGCAGCCAGCCCCTGGTACTGCAGCCCCAGTCATGCCAGCTGGGGTAGGCGTTTCAGCTGCTTTCGGAGGAGCCCCTCCACTTGTGAGGCATGTGCTGAGTCCGGTGATTCCGGATGTGCTTCAGCAGCAGCAGCCACCTCCGGGGACAGTTGACACCGTTTAGCTGTTTGCTTTCTTCCGACAGTTTATGGAGAGTCAGCAGGCCCAACAGCAGAGGCAGACAGCAGAGATCAGTCGAGGCATCGATCTAGCCGTAACTACGGTAGAGAGAGTTGTAGCTCAGCCAGCAGCAAGCCTCGCAGCCGCACCAGCCATGGGAGAAGGGCATCCAGGATTTTCAGAAGATGTACCCTAGGGACTTCCGAGGGACAGAGGGGATCCTGTATGCTGACGAGTTGATCGAGCACATGTAGGAGATATTCAGGTTGGCTGAGATCCCGACGAGGCTCAAGATTGAGGCAGTGGCCAGCATGATGCAGGATCTGGCCCGTACGTGGTACCAGATCGACCCGAGGGTTGGTACTGCAGGACAGACTTGGGAAACATTCAAGAATCTGTTCAAGGAGAAGTTCTTTCCGGATGCAGCGCTGGGAGCCCTCGAGACTCAGTTCGAGGCTCTAGTCCAGAGGAGCCAGTCTGTGGAGGAGTACGCAGGAGAGTTCTGCCGACTGGGCAGATTTGTAGAGGGCTTGTCGGAGGCGACGAAGGCCCGAAGGTTCCGGAAGGGCTTGGTAAAGGAGGTCAAGTCTTACACCAAGAATGCCCGTAGGGCTACCTTTGAGGAGATCCTAGTGGACGCATTAGCTGCAGAGGATGATCTTGAGCTTAGGCTCAAGAGGGGGCGAGACTTCCAGGGAAGCAGTAGTAGTGGAGGACCGGCCAAGAGGCCCCATTTCCAGCAGCAGCACCAGCAGCACCACCAACAGCAGAGATTCCATCCGCAGCAGTTTCAGCAGCCGAGGCATCAGCAAGTACAGCATCAGCAGCCGAGGCAGCAGCAGCAGGCCTCGAGGCAGCAGACTATCAGTTGTACTTTCTGCAAGAAACCGGGGCACGGTTGGACAGAGTGCAGGAAGAGGTTGGGGAAGTGCCTCTTGTGTGGATCTTCAGAGCATCAGTTGAGGGACTGTTCCTTCTTTGCGGACAGGGCAGCTCAGGGAGCCGGAGCCAAGGATCCAAGGGGACCGCAGAAGGGACCGTTGCCGACTCAGCAGCAGCGGTTCGTACAGCACCAACAGCAGGCCAGGGGAGGCCAGCAGGGGCGAGCTTTCGCCATGGCGGCCGAGGATGCAGAGGTGATAGGAGAGCAGATCGCAGGTTCGGTTCTTCTCGACTCCAGTCCAGCTTTTCTATTAATCGATTCTGGTGCTTCGCATAGTTTCGTATCAGTATCATTTGCGGTTAGATACGGTATCATAGCTGAATCGTTGCCTAGGACTTAAAAGATCACGACTGGGGGTGGCATTATCCTCGTAAGTAATATTTGTAAGGGTTAGAGTATTGTTTTGGGAGGCCGTGAGTTGGAGGTGAGCCTGCTCGTAATGCCGTTGCCGAACTACGATATAGTACTCGGTATGGATTGGTTGAGTAGGCACCACACCAGCATTAATTGCAGAAGGGGTAGAGTTCTCTTCAGAGTGTCGGGGGAGCAAGAGTTCGAGTACTCCAGACGTCAGGCGGAGTAGAGCAGTAGAGTTTTCTGCGGAGTCTCGGTTGAGGAGCAGACGATTCCACACTCCTTGATAGCAGTGTATATGATATTTTTCCAGAGGAGTTGCCTGGATTGCCACCCGACAAAGACATTGAGTTCTCGATAGACTTGGTTCTAAGAGCGGAACCCATCTCTCAGTACGTCTATCGAGTGAACAACAGTGAGTTGGTGGAGCTGAAGAAGCAAGTGGATGAGCTGTAGGACAAGGGCTTCATCCGTTTGAGTTCATCGCCATGGGGTGTACCAGTTGTAGAAGCATGGAAAATACTAAAAAAAATAACTCATGCGGCCAGGAAAGATCCATGCGGCTCAGAAAAGCCCTTGCGGCTGAGGGAGTCATGCGGCATAAGGATCTATGCGGCCCGAGGCATTCCATGCGGCTCAGAAGACACGTGGCCTGACAGTGCTCCCCTCCGACCTATGCTGCATTAATTGCTTTGATGGCTGACCCCTCTGAAAAGTTGACAGCCCTGACACAAAAGCGGGTAATTATGACTCTGTCATAATGATGAATCTCTAGGGAAGAGAAAAGAGATCTCTGATACAAATCCCCCCGAGATCCATAAAAATGTCACGTGGGCGTTCGTATGCGGCTCACTTCTCATGCGATTCATAATGAATCCTATGCGGCTCAGGTCAAGAAAGCCTCATGCGGCTCGAGCAAAGAACTTCTCATGCGGTTCAGAGTGAATCTGTCCTATGCGGCTCAGGCAAAAAAAGCCTCATGCGGCCCGAGCGAGGACTTCTCATGCGGTTAAAGAGGATCATGTCCATGCGTCTCAGGCGGATATGTACCTATACGGCCCACAAGAATTACTCCCCTGTGGTTCGAGGGCTCAAGTGAGGGCCACTGCCCAGGCAGCCCTGACACATGGGCTTAACCATATGCGGCTCAAATTCATATGCGGCTCACTCGTCATGCGGTCCAGATCCCCCCAGCAGCTCCTAGGACACGTGTCCTAAATCGATTAATTCCTCAGATTTGCTGCCATTAAAGATTGGGTCAAATCCCAAAAATCTGGGACACGTGGCAGAAGAATAGATCTAATTTATTCGCAGATATCAGAAGATCATTATAAGGAAGATTTATTCCAATCAGCATTAATTGCTAATGGGATTTGGTGTAATCTACACCTAATGGCTCGGATTCGTCATAATCAGAAACGAACGGCCTGGACTGACCAATCTCCAGGCCACCGCCATCTCCAAGAGCTAATCATTGGCAACCCTAATGATCACATCCCACTATTATAAATAGCAAGGTGCCATGCCCTTGTAAAAATATATACAATATCAGAGAGAAATACGTATATACAGAGAGACTTCCCCCCATAGTCAGAGAGAGAATACACACAGAGAGAGAGAAGCCAGAAGAGCATTCAGAGGGAGAGCAAGAAGAGCATTTCTTCATCAACGCCAACCATCTTTTCACAGAAGCCAAGGCTGCGTACCGATCGTCCAAGGAATAAGGCAGGGCTGCCGTCGCCTTCCCGAGCCTCTATCGTCACCCCCCAGAATCTAAAATAAACAATTGTACTTAGACTGCTGTACCTAGGTTTTCGTCCCTAGGCTTTCTTTGTACAAGCGAGTTTGTAACGTGAAGTAAAAGTCCGGTCCTCCGATAATTATTCTGTTCTTTTATATTTCATGGCAAACACGATGGCGACTCTGCTGGGGACTAACTTCTC
This sequence comes from Iris pallida, assembly GCA_029216955.1. NCBI lineage: Eukaryota > Viridiplantae > Streptophyta > Magnoliopsida > Asparagales > Iridaceae > Iris > Iris pallida. The sequence continues at coordinate 21,842,091 of JANAVB010005796.1, forward strand.
CACGGCTGAGGAGTTGGTGACGCAATCGGACGCAGGCAAAGTTGGCTCCACGCAACAAAAGATGGTCTTCCACTTCGACCAACAGGCGTTTGAAGAGATGCTCTTCGAAGGAAGCGCTGGCCCGGTTCAGAAACGCACCCGCAGGACGAAGGATCGCAAAGAGTGGAGGCCAAAATCATTTGCTCCTCCAGCCCTCGATGGGATACCCTCTGTTGCTCAAGACGGCGAGAAAGACTCTCCTGCGCCCCTACTTCAGACCGTAGACAACTCTGCTGTCCCCAAGTCCGGCAGAAGAAAACACTATGATGTTGGACTTGCAGGGGCAAAGAGGAACTCTATGCGATCCGAGCCGCGGAAGGGTATTACCCGCAGAGAGAAAGCTCATACGGCTACATCCGCCAGCCGCATAAAGAAAACTCATGCGGCCACATCTGTCAGCCGCATACCTTATGCGGCTACAGTTGCCAACCGCATGGATGAGACACATGCGGCTACTGAAGTCAATCGCTTGCAGAAAACCCATACGGCCACTACTGCCAACCGCATGCGGCCAGCCTGCACGGTCGTGACTCCTAGCCGCATAAGAACAACTCATCCCAGAGCAGAAGACAATCGCATGTAGACAGCCTGCACGGTACCCAATGCTAGCCGCATAGCGTCCGTTCCACGCTTCTCTCAATCAGTCTTCGACCGTCTCTCATGCGGTCCTGACTCTGATGGTTCTCTGGACGATAAGCCAGACTCTGTGGTATTCAACTTGGACTCCTCCTATTACGCACCCGCAAGTGCTAAAAGGAGGAAGTCTAGGGCAGCGCAGGCTCACCAAGCCCAGTCAGCTACCCCAACCTCTGACTATCGGGGTGTCCCACTAGTTATCACGCTGGCCTCTGATGGAAAGTTGTACAGAACCGCTCGAGTACAGCCCCCGGCGGCAAACGGACAGAGTGGTTCCTCTGACCTGCGTGAGGTTATCCTCCACAAACACAAGGAAAGAGAAGGGGCCTCAGTGTTCAAAGAATCCTCACACGGACGTCACTACACCCAAATCATCATCAACTGCTGTTGCAATAACGCGACAGTGACGAAAGACCGGCCGTCCGGCTTCCAAAGACTACAGCATCCGAGCTCGGAGGACGAGGCACCTCCTGTTGTCTCCTGCAATTCTACTCAGAAAGTCCCCGCCGAGGGGAGAGGGAAGAAGACAAGCATCTCCAGCCCGAAAATATCAACCACTACAGATAAGAAATTGTCGGCTAAACTGTTGCCCTCCACCGGAGTATACCAACACACCCGTTCGAAGACAAAATTTGCTGCAATGGAAGATTCATCGTCCACGTCCCTGGGGGTCGTAGAAGCTGGGGGTAGTACTCCTCCGAATGTCCATAATAATCCGATGTTTCAAGGAGACGAGCCCGGGGAAACAACCCTCCCATTAGGTGCAACAGACGCTGATATCCCCGAGGACATCCGTGACTCTCAAGATGAAACAAGCTCCGAAGCTGGGGGTACTGTTCCTTCCGAGTCCGAACCCGAAGAGAACATTCCCACATATCCCGATGATTTCTCGATGCATGGATACGACTCGGAGGGCACATCCTCCACCGTTTCTTCCGTCACTCCTCATGTAAAGACGGTATTCATGACGGACAGCAATCAAGGCGGTTCCAGTGATCGCCAACGTATCGACACTTTGGAGGCCATACTCCACGCATTGCTCAAGTCTGTAGACGAGATCAAAGCGGCTCTTCCTACTCTGCAGGGAGTGACACCTAGCCAAACAAGCGCAGGTCCCGCAATAAATGTAGATTCAAATTCAGCGGCACCGAACCCGGGCAATAATCCTCACGAAATAACGGCCCCTACCGCGACAGATGAGGCCCGAGAAGTAAGGAGAGAGGTTCAGGAGCTCCGAGCCATGTTCCACGCCCGAGAAAACTCTCAAGATTTCAGAATACGGCAACCATATCCTGCTGAATGGAGGGATGTTCCGTTCCCACCAAGATATAAGCCGTTCAACATCAACCCATATAATGGCAAGACCTCAGCAAGTCGGTACATCACTTACTTCGAGGTCACCACCGACCATCTGCCCCATGATGACGCTTTCCTCACGCAATTATTCATCGGGGCATTGGAAGGAGTCGCCTTCGACTGGTACCGTAACCTGCGAGACAACTGCATCCACTCCTTTGCTGGCTTCAAACGCTTGTTCTTGGAGAGATTCTATGAGGTAGGGCAGGACGTCACAATGTCTACCCTCATGGACGTTGTCCAAGGAGAGAAAGAGCTGACGAGGAATTACATTGAGCGGTTTCGTCAAACCGCAATAAAGTTACCATCTGGTAATCCGGATTCCTCCTTGATTGAAATTTGCCAAAAGAGACTACTCCCAACAATTAGTCTCTAGATGGGCGAAAGTCAATTCAAGGACAGGAAGGCTTTTATCAACAGTGCTACAAGTGCAGAAGAACGATTGAGAAAGGCTCGCCAACTAGGGTTGCACATCTCAGAGGGAGATAACAAGGGCAAGCGTCCCAACACCAACATTGACAATGGGGGTAGCCCCTCCAACAATCGGGACAACAGAGGCAAGCAGGCTATGGTGGCCGACACGGCCCAGAAGCCCGAGTCACAACCAGCAGACAAACAATGGCCTCTAATCACTTACTCTTTCGAAGACGGCCACGTCAAGCCTATCTTGGACATGCTCATACAAGGAGATAGAATTCAGCTCCCTCCACCAAGACGGGTGCCTCGGCCGGCTGACCTGGAGAATCCAAAGTTCTGCCATTACTACCGCTATGTACACCATGCTACACACGAATGCTACCAACTAAAACGGTACATCCAAAACCTCGTCGATTCGAACGCTATGGCCATCGATTTCGAAAAGGTAACCGTGGCAGCCAATATGGTGTCCGTATAATTCGGCAGCTTCCCTCCGACGGAAACTCAAGACGGGGTGGTTCCCATCCCTCTGGCGACAATGGAGATTACCAATCTTCCACCTCCCCGAGATCAAACTATCGGTCTTGTACCTCTCACTACATCGCGAGAAGAAATCATGTGGGTTCATCCGGACCTGGTCCACGAGGTGACACAGTCCACGACGCCTCCCATTCACAAGAAGAGAAGTAGAAAAGTCAGATCCTGCCGTACCGTCTCGGCAGATGAAGAAGAAGTCACGGCCGTCGTTACTCGATCTGGAGCACAATCTCAACCCGTGGCTGAGAACTCGACTGATGATCATCCGCCCACTACCACTGACGCTCCAGGGCCTCCTCAGGCTCCGACGACCGATAAGCCTAGGCCGAAGGAGACTCGCTTCGACAAATCCCTCCGAAAGGAGATACCTCAGGGGCTGGAAAGGCTCTACAACTTCGACATCTTGGCACAATTGGCCAATACACTGGCCAAATTGTCCTTATATGAACTCCTGAGGCTCTCAAAGGATGTCCGTGCGGCCTTGAGCGATGCACTCCAAAATGCCGACGCGTACTTGGCTCAGGCCAACCTCACGGGAGAAAATCAGCCCGCAGATCTCCAAGACAGCACATGTACGGGAGCGATGCCCAATATCGTCTTCACCCCGCAGGATATGCTCATCAAAACCAACCTGCACGATCGCCCGTTATACTACACCGGATACATCGGCGACGTGAAGGTAGACAGGATGTACATTGATCCTGGGTCTTCCATAGGCATCATCCTGAAGGGTCTGCTACATCATCTACGCATTCCGATGCATTGCCTGACACCTACAAACACCGCCATCAGCAGTTTCAATTCGGTCATGAGCTACCCAATCGGAAAGATCCGTCTGAAATGCCAGATTGGCGATCTTCAATCAAAAGTCACCTGCTACGTCATAGATGTCGACACTTCTTACAACATCCTTTTGGGGCGCCCTTGGATACACGATTATATGATCGTGCCTTCCACGCTGCACCAATGCTTCAAATATGTCGACAAGCATGGCTTCGTGGGGACAGAATTTGCTGACATCGATCCCTTCAAAGGGGTCAAATCCTACTACTCGGACTCCTGCCTATACAAAAAGTCGAAAAGGCACCTTAATGGAGAAAATGAGCAAGCTGGTACCGAAGCAGACCGCGGGATCAGAGGAACCTCTGACGATCCACCTCCAAGCCCACAAACCGGGCAAATCCGTATCCCTTACGGCCACGCTGCGTAAGGACGCAATCAGTCTCTCGGCACAGGAAGAACAATGAGAATCCGGCTGCCAAGATCTGGCCAAGTGCCGAGACCCACAACAGGGCCACTTACCATCAGACTGCCGAGACTCGGTCAACCCCAAACGGAGAAGCTCAATCCCTCCGATAGTCCGCTCACGATACGCTTTTCCAAGAAGGGTCGTCACCCCGATACGAGGTCTGATACTTCTAGAGAACCGGCCACTCCTCGCTCCACATCGAGTACCAAACTGGGGGTTGCTAGTCTACCAACGACTCCACGCTCTGCTCTGCCAGTTGAACCTCTGAAGATCAAGATGACAAGGTCGTCCTCTCAGTCTTCATTTATACAGGGGGTAGCCGAAGAAGAACCGGAGCTAACCAAGTATGTGGCTGTCCATACCGATGTCCCCTCCGCAGATGATGTAATCCCCCTAGAAAAGATACCTTATTTCATCAATAAAGGGCTATCTTTGAACTACATCGAGCTCAATAAGCTTTGTACAATATATACTATGGAACATGGTATAGGCACCTATCTACACACACAGGTGACAAATGTGCACACCACAATCCAGCTTATTCCAGCAGAAGACTGCTTACCGCATAATCGAGGGAGGGGATCATCCAATCATCTTCGGCCGGAAGGACGATCCGCGCCCCTTCACCATAAAAGAAGTTGATCTTGGGTCAGATGCCGGGAGACTGCCTCTGTATCTTTATAGCCCCAGTCCAAATATCTCATGCAAAAACAGGGATATGATCTAGAGACTACACCAGGTTTGAATTACGGCACTGGACGACGATTACCTTTGAAGCCACCAGTACCGGCTGGCATGCCACGGGAATACTATAGCAAAACTCGATGTGGACTAGGGTATGTAACTCCCACAACGACCCCTGAGAGTTCAGATGAAGAGTGTGACTGGCAGTCACATTCAACCGGGTCACCAACTTCCGACTCGGATACCAGCATCGGAGATATATTCAGACAAGTCCTGTTAGTCAACATGGCACGAAAAAGACGAAGACATTCCTGAAATCCTCGAACTAGAGCCGTAGGCCCAACAGCTGGATACACAATGGGAAAAGCGGTTTGAGCAGAGAGAACCTCCTACCGAAGATGAGGTTATGCAGGTCGACCTCGGCAGCGAATCCTCTCCAAAGCCAATCTTCGTCAGTAAAAGCCTAACAGACGAAGAGCGAGAATCGCTGCTGAAACTTGTCAGAGAATATATTGACGTGTTCGCATGGAGTTATGAAGACATGCCAGGATTAGACCCCGATATCGCTCTTCACAAGCTCAACATACGGCCAGATGCAAAGCCAGTCAAGCAGCAACAACGACGCTTCCGCCCAGGCGTCATGGATGCGATCGAAGTTGAAGTCAACAAACTAATAGCCAGCAGCTTCATTCGTGAGGAGCAACATCCTGACTGGGTCGCCAACATAGTTTCGGTCCTTAAGAAGAATGGGAAGATCCGAATCTGCATCGACTTTCGTAATCTGAATGAGGCATGTCCGAAAGACGAATTCCCTCTCCCTATCACAGACATCATGATCGACAACACATGCGGCTTTGAATGTATTTCATTCATTGATGGATTCTCGGGGTACAACCAAATCAAGATGTTTCCCGACGATGAAAAGCACACATCATTCCGAACACCGATTGGCACATACTGCTACACAGTCATGCCTTTCGGTCAAAAGAATGCTGGCGCCACATATCAGCGAGCCATGAGTATCATTTTCAGAGAACACTTGCGCAAGACGGTGGAATGCTATGTCGATCACATCGCCGTCAAGAGTCGCCGTAAGGAAGATCATCTGCAGGACCTGAGGACGGTATTCGACCTGATGAGAGCCCACAATCTGAAAATGAACTCTACGAAATCTTTCTTGGGCGTATCCAGCGGGAAGTTCTTGGGATTCATTATCACCGCTCAGGGCATTCATGTAGACCCTGAGAAAACAAAGGCAATCATGGAGATGGGTCCCCCGAGAAATCTTCGCGAACTTAGAGGCCTCCAAGGAAGGGTAGCTTACATCAGGAGGTTCATTTCTAACCTCTCCGGGCGATGCCGTTCACACACCTCATGAAGAAAGGAGTCTCATTCGTATGGGACGAGGAATGCCAGCGTGCCTTCAACAACATCAAAAAATATCTGTAAATCCTCCAGTCCTGGTAGCCCCGGTTGCCGAAAAACCGTTCCTGCTCTATGTACGAGCAATAGAACACTCCCTCGGTGCCCTGTTGGCACAAAACAATGATGCAGGTCATGAACAAGCTATATACTATCTCAGCCGAATGATGGTTGGACCCGAGCACCGATACACCGCGGTTGAGAAGGAATGCCTCGCCTTGGTGTTCGCCATTCAGAAGACGCGGCACTATGTCACCGGACAAACGATACATGTGATCTCACGAGTCAACCCTCTCAGGGTCCTCATGACTAAACCAGGGGTACTCAGTTCTCGCCTCGCTACTTGGGCAATATTGTTGTCCCCTTATCATATGACCTTCGTCCCGCAAAAGGCAGTCAAAGGACAAGTCCTGGCAAACTTCTTAGCAGCCCACCCAGGCTCAAAGTCCTCCAGAATATATGAAGAGATCCCAGATGAGGTTGCCGACTCGCATGCAACCTCTCACGAGGCTATATGGCGAATGTTCTTCGACGGTGCTTCGAGGACCGGACCTAAAGGTAATATAGTCATTGGAGTCGGGGTAGTGCTGGTCTCCCCTTCCGGGTTGGTGATCAACCGCACCTATTCCCTCACAGAACCCTGCTCTAACAATGTGGCCGAGTATAACGCTCTGGTCATTGGCCTCCAACTAGCAAGAGAGCTGGGGGTAGAAGCATACGGCGACAAACCAACTAATCGTCAATCAGATCCGGGGCTCATACGAGGTCCGACACGAAGACATGATCCCTTATCACCAAATAGCGATTGACATCATCTCGACGTTTGAGGGTTTCTTCTTCGAACATGTCCCCAGACTCCAAAATATCGAAGCTGATGCCCTAGCAGGCCTTGCCACTTCCTTAGCGGTGCCGAACCACGCTCATCATTCGATTGACGTAATAAGCCACGAACTGGTCTGTCCCAAGAACAACGTTCAACTCGTGGAGAGCTATTCCGCCCAGACGGTCGACGAAGCACCAGACTGGAGACAGCCGTTTATCGACTTCGTCGTCTACGACATCCTGCCCGAGAACCCGAAGGAAGCCACTTCTATCAGACGGCGTTCTCTCAGATTCTTCTACGATGCAGAGACAAAAATGCTGTATCGCCGCTCCTACGACGGATTATTGCTCCGGTGCTTGTCAAACGTAGAAGCCAAAGAAGCAGTACGAGAAGCTCATGACGGTGTCTGCGGGGCCCACCAGCCCGGCCCAAAACTATAAGATCGCCTTCTCCGAATGGGCTACTATTGGCCCACGATGGTGGCAGATGCGATAGATTATGCTAGAAAATGCAAAGCTTGCCAAGTCCACGCAGACTTCATTCACCAACCATCCGAGTTTCTACATCCGACGATGGCGTCCTGGCCACTCGAAGCATGGGGAATGGATATCATTGGTCCAATCACCCCACCTTCCTCCCGAGGACATCGCTTCATACTTGTGATCACTGATTACTTCTCCAAATAGGCGGAAGCTATCCCACTCGCAGAAGTTAAAACTTCGAACGTGATCAGCTTCCTTAAGCATCACGTCATCTACCGCTTTGGACTGCCCCGAAGGATCATCCATGATAATGGTCCACAGTTTGCAAGCCACGTATTCTATCGGTTTTACGATAAGTACCGTATTCAGAATGTCGCTTCGACACCGTACAACCCGACAGCAAACGGGTTAGCTGAGGCATTCAGCAAAACGATCATCAAACTACTCAAGAAGTTTGTCTTCTCCAACAAATGCGACTGGAATGAGAAGCTCGGTGAATGCTTATGGGCCTATCGTACCACAATTCGGACCGCCACCGGGAATACACCATTCTCTCTAGTGTACGGGAGTGAGGCAGTTCTCCCATTAGAGACTCAAATACCCTCACTCCGCGTTGCCCTCACTTATCAATTGACAACGGATGATAACTACCGAAGTCGACTACAAGAGTTGGAGGCCTTAGATGAAAAGCGCCTCCTAGCTCAGCAAAGGATCGAGGTATACCAAGCACGCATCTCAGGAGCCTTCAATAAGAAGGTCAAAATCAGAACATTCCAAGTGGGCGATCTTGTTCTGGCAGTTCGGAGGTCAATGGTCATGACTCACAAGACCGCCGGCAAGTTCCAGCCAAAATGGGAAGGTCCATTTGTCATCGAGGCCGTGTTCTCCAACGGTGCTTACCGCCTCGCCAAGCAGAACGGATACTTGCTCATGTTGCCCGTCAACGACAAGTTCCTGAAGAAATACTATGTTTAAACAACATTCTCCAGATCATCGAGTCACGTGCCCGCTGGTACCACTGAACTCACCCCCCCAATTTTCCAGATTTTTGAGTCATGTGTCCGCTGATACCACTGAACTCACCCTCATAGTTTGTCAGATTTTCAAGTCATGTACCCGCTGGTACCTCTGAACTTACACTTTGATTCCAACATTCATGGATTGTCGAGTTATATACCCATCGGTACCCCTGAACTTACATCCTGGTCACTCTTTTGAAAGAAAGTCATGTATAACCATACCGCTGAACTTTCTTCCTACAAGAGATCCTCCCTCATGATCCACTACCTGCACTTCCAGTGCACAACAAGGATAACGGGTCCACAAACTTCCAAGACGGCCATGTCCTCATCACCTCTGAGTCGTCCCATTTCCGCCAAAAACAAATCACCCCTTACATAGAACTTCCATGTCCTCATTACCTCTGAGTCATTCTATGTGCCCTCCTTCATTGAGCCCACTCCTGTCATGTCCTCATTACCCCTGAATGGGAAGGCTCTATCGAAGAAACCTTCATACTTGCCATGTCCTCATTACCTCTGAGTAAGTATGATGATCCCCTTTCGACCTATTACTTGTACCCACAACCGGAGTGCGCCAAGGGTAATGGATCCACAAATGTCCTATGTTGACCACAAATGTCCTCTGTTGACCACAAATATCCTCTGTTGACCACTAATGTCCTCTGTTAACCACAAATGTCCTCTGTTGACCACCAATACCCTCCGTCGAGTTCGCTCCTGCCATGTACTCATTACTTTGAGTAGGAAGACTCTATGTTTGAAAAAAAAGGCCTACTTGCCATGTCCTCGTTATCTTTGAGCAAGTATGTCGGTTCCCCTTCATCCTATTATTCGTATCCTAAACTAGGGTACACCAAGGATAATAGGCCCACAAATATCCTCAGCTAAATTTCTTAGCACAAACCTACCACCTCATCATGCCCCAGGAGCCCAACTGCTCTACGGCATTCCTTTTCTCAATACCAAGAGCACCCATGACCACTTTGTTATGGCTGCTTTAGGTACCCTGACCAAAACTTGTTATCTCTACCTAAAACCAAGGTACGCTATGGGTAACAGGTCCACAAATATATCCCCTATACGGGGGAGAACATCACCACAATATCACAAGCACAGCAGGCAATACAAATGAAGGATAAAATTGAAAGTACTCTTTATTTGAAGGAAGAAAAGAAGTATTACATATTTCGGGACCACGTCCCTTTCAAAAAAAAGAGGGGGGGGGAAAGAAAAGGCCGACTACATTTCAGTGTTACTCAATTCTAGGAGGCGGTTTCTCACCGAGGTGGTCCCCCGCTCAATCCGTTGCCGAGCGCGACGCTCGGCCTCCTGGAGTAACAACTCCTCATTGTCCAAGTCCAGGAGCGCCTGACAGTTATCTTCTAATTTCTTCAAGACAGCCTCCAGGTCAGTCGAAGCTTGAGTAACTCTGTCAGCCTCCTGAACAATTAGCCCCCTGTCATTGCGGGCAATCTCGAGTTCAGACTCCAAGAAAGTCAATTTCTTCTGAAGCGCAAGGATCTGCTCCCGCGTGTCAGTAATCTCACGAGAGACAGATTCCTCCCGAGCCACAACATTTTCGGTCGTATAACTCAATTGATCATATCGATCAGCTAAGTCGCTGAGATCCTTCAGTACGGCCGGTCTGGTCTTATCTCGAGCAGCTCTGGTCCTCTCTATAACAGCAATAAGGGAATCCCGCTCCTCGTTTATAACAGCAGACAGATCAGCCTGCCGCAATACTCGAAGCTCGGACACCAGCTGATCAGCCTCCAACAATTTTGCCTCCAGAAGCGAAGACATCCCTGCATCACCAGGAAGATCCCTAAGGATATTTACTTGACCATGGGCGCATTGTCGGGCCAAGGTAAAGGAGGTCCCTCTTTCCACAGTGGCCTCGGTTTCCCTCTTCAAATGACGATGGAAACTGGCAACCACGTCCTGCAACGCATCGTCCAAAACTTCAGCAGAGGATGGCGTCAGGGGAAGCCGGAACGGTAACGTCGAAGAAGTAACGCTAGAGCCCGCCACCAGGGGAACGGAGTCCGAGTAGAACGATGCATGGATAGCGGCCAACTCGTCTTCCGCCGCCCGGAGAGCTTGGATACTCGGTAGGGCAGAAAGGTCGATTCTCGAAGCCACCGGAGCAGAGGATGACGGAAGGACCATCTTTCCCCGCCCCGACTGCCCCGATGACTGGCCCGTTAAACTCGAGCCCCCAGAAGGCCCATCAAGACAAGTCGGATGGTGAGAAGGTACACTCTTCTCCACCGATGCCCCTTCGGTTGGGGTTGTCTCAACGACGTCCATCCTCGGCACTGGAGGGACAGGACCTGGATGTCCAGAATAACAATCAATCGACGTAACCCGAAGGACATGATGATAGAGCAGATAGGCTTCCTCACAGGTTAAGATTGGGCTAATCTTACCAGGGGAGGGGCATGAAGGCTGCAGCTCATCCACAACTGGCATGGTCCCCTCACCCGCGATCCCCGAGTTAAACTCAGTCACGTCTTCTGCCCCCGTCACCTTGAAGGGGAATACAGATTGATCTGCGTCATCTTGAAAAGGAACAGGCTCACAGGAGTCCCCGTCATTCTGGGTCACCGCCTCGACATCCTGAAACTCTTCTTCTTTTCCCGACACCTAAAAGAGGAAACGAAGACAATCAGGATTGAAACTCATAGAAAAGAAGGGAGAAGGGATCGAGAGCAGTTTTGTTACCTCTGATGCAGGGTTGACTTCTTCTCCACTTTCTTTTATGGCTAGCTGACGGTGCCTAGTCGCAACCAGCTTCCGGGATCGAGAAATACTGCCTATAGGAGAAACTTGCCTGCTACGTTTCGGAATAGGACCAGACGCAATAAGGGACTGATCCCTCAGCACCTCATCTGACAAAACATTCGACTGACCCACCTCTGCGCCTACCACTTGAAGGATAAAGTCATCTTCATCACGCTCGTTGCCTTCACCACCCTCAGCAGCGGAATCCAAATCTGGCACTTCGGCTCTAGTCTTTCTTTTCTTGGCCCCTTGAGAGACTTCCTCTAGACCGGTGCCAACAATAAAACTGGTACCTGGGTTAAAACCGACTGGGGGCTGATTCGCCATGACATGATACAGAGCTGCCATGCACAAGATCTCCACTGACTCCTTAATGGCAGGGACCGAGAAAATGGTACGAGTATGGAACGAATCATAATATTGCCAAGCTCTGATACCATCAAGAAGACTACCCTCATAACCCAAACAAGAACTTGGGCTGTCCAGACAAAGTTGGCTGTATCCAAACTGCCGGACAAACCTGCTAGGCAGATAAGGCTCCAGAAAAACAGCATTGCGGTTACGATACACCAGATGTACGGGACGGATGTTACGCAACCATAAGAGCATCTGGCCATCCAGAAGCTGAGGGGGCGCGACACCGTCAATATGTACAGTCTCTATGTCCCTGGCGGTAAAGCGAGGGACGGATGCGAAAATACGATACATATCTGCCCTTGCCAAGGCCATCCGGCAAGCCCATATGGTCTCACATCCCAAGGCTCGTCACGATAGCAGAATATAAATGCGTCATCATCAGTCACACCGTCTTCAGAGCCCGGTCTCATCAAAGACGGATAATGTATCAGCAGCCACCCTACCAAAAAGTGATAAGGCAACTCAGTTCGTTCAAAATCCTTGGTCACGTCGCAAGCGATGACTTTGGACGCGAAGGTACGAAGGCCACGGTGTATGCTACACACCAAGGCCGGAAGGAGAGCTAGCCTGATTCACAAAACCAACTTTACAGCCGGAAGGATGAAGTTACAACTAATTCTCTAAATAGAACCGGCTCCTCCCGAGACTACACAGTTTCGTAGCCAGATCATCAAAAATCCTGCCAGAAGCGCTTTCTCGGACAGCTCTTGAGTATCCTGGTAAAAGTAATCAAAAGTATCAGTCTGGCTACCGAATCTGTCACTGGTATTGTCCACTCCCTTAGCCGACGACACCAAGTCCTTAACCGCTTCCCCAGGTCGAGGGCGACGAGAGGTGACTCTACCTAAGGTATCTGTCGAGAAAAGATAGTGTACCCAATCCTTGGTGTAGGGAGCATTCCCTTCCAGGTTACTATCCTTTCGGGTAATCTGATGGCATGTGTTATAATGACACAATATCTCCTGGTAAAGGGCCGCAAAGCCAGGATACCGTCGTTCCAGATCTTCGAGTTCCTCATTAGTGGGAGTATACGCTTCAAACACTTCGTCCCCCCAAGGAAGCTTGGGGACCGCGTGTATCTCATGGAGCGTGAGTCCCATCTCCCCTACAGGTGTGTAAAAGGTCTCCGTACGGCAATTACACATTTCCAGCAGAGACATGAACAGCTTCTTGTTTATGGACAAGCCATGACTGGTACCTCGGATAGCGTGGTACAGGCCAATCTCGCACAAAAAGGCCTCATACTTCTGCAAGATTCAAGTAGACAAATTGATCCACGAGGGAATAGGGTGTACCCAACCAGGGAACGTCAACCGACCGACGGGATAGGAGCCTTTCCGAGCAAGCTGATTTATAAAAGTATCGGCAGTAGAAAATAAGAAATTAGGGCCCGCCACATTCAGGAAAGAACCTGGGACCAACCCCGTCACAGAACAACTAGTGTGCACTTTATCGGCAGTCACGGACTTCAGATTGTTATTATAATGGATATTTCCCACAAACATCCCACCTCTGGTAGGGGTTAAAGTCTCCCCCATCTTCCGGTCTAACGGGAGCATATTAAACCAAGATAGTGGGAAGTGTCGCTCCATTTGGGGGATGCGAATCGCCATCCCGTTAAAAACAAAGCTTCAATCCTCCGACACCTCCAGGACATGATCGTTCTCCACGGTCAAGGCGTCTCCAAAAAAGAACGCAGGCTTCAAATACTTCCCTTCAAATTTCCCGAAGTTCATCATAGCATTAAGGAAGTGGAAAGACTGATTCTTGATGGCATTCAATCTAGCCGTAGGCTCATCGCTCGGAAACTGGTCAGCCATATACTGAACAATATGGTCGTACCTATAGCCGAGAGCGGCTTGAGCGCTACCCACCAAGAGTTCTCCAGCAGCGTTAACCGACAGGTTTACTGAAGAACAGACAGAGAAAAGTAAGTTACATGGAGGGATAAAAAAGAGCCGATTGGGTGCTTTCAAACCCCATGCGGCTCAAGAAAACATCCATGCGGCCCCATGAAGCTCTCAGAAATCTTATGCGGCTCAGTGCAATAAAAAGTCTATGCGGTTTAGCGTCACTTATGCGGCTTCGCCGACAAGGCACGTATATAGACGCGGTAGTTCTCTTATGCGGCTCGCAGCTCAGCCGTAGGGCGAACATGCGATTTACAAAGGCTCGTGCATAAAGTATGCGACGTAGCCATGGCGGTTGGGGTTCTTTAACTCATACATTGTCCTTACCAGTAATGGGGGGGTGAACGTCAGGATGAACATCAGGTACGACGACTGGCGGAGTAGCAGCCGCAGCCGAGGCGGAAGTGGGGGCCGCCTTCTTGCCCTTTACTGCCACAATCTTCTTGGGAGCCATTAATTATCGAAGAGGAGAAGAGCAATCGAGATAGGGAAGGTCTGAGGAAGAAGAAAGAAAATAAAGAAGTCTTCTCTCTCTTCAAACTTCTCCTATTTATAGGAAGACGGGAGAAGGAGGACACGTGGGCCAATGACCGACTCATGAAGAGCAAAACCGACTCCTTGGGTTTCGTCTCCAGGATTCACCAAAGGCGTCAAATTCGAAAGATTTAATAAGCTGACCCTTGGGATTCCCTCCTACAAAGACGTCGCTGAAACGAATTTGAGGTAATTAAAGACCCGCACACGTGGCAAAAAACTATGTGGCTGAACAGTCTCCTGCGGCTGAGTCACCTATGCGGCTGAATAATCCATGCGGCCAGGACTTCTATGCGGTCAGGATTTCATATGCGGCTAGAAGAACACATCCATGCTTCTTATTGAAAGTATTTCAATTTTACAAATTGAAAACTTTGAAGGGGGTCTTGTAGAAGCATGGAAAATACTAAAGAAAATGACTCATGCGGCCAGGAAAGATCCATACGGCTTAGAAAAGCCCATGCGGCTCAGGGAGTCATGTGGCATAAGGAGCTATGCGGCCCGAGGTATTTCATGCGGCTTAGAAGACACGTGGCCTGACAGTGCTCCCCTCCGACCCATACTGTAATAATTGTTTTGACGGCTGACCCCTCTGAAAAGTTGACAGCCCTGACACAAAAGCAGGTAATTATGACTCTATCATAATGATGAATCTCTAGGGAAGAGAAAAGAGATCTCTGACACAAATCCCCCCGAGAGCCATAAAAAAGCCACGTGGCCTTGCCATGTGGACGTTCGTATGCGGCTCACTTCTCATGCGGTTCAGAATGAATCCTATGCGGCTCAGGTCAAGAAAGCCTCATACGGCTCGAGCAAAGAACTTCTCATACGGTTCAGAGTGAATCTGTCCTATGCGGCTCAGGCCAAAAAAGCCTCATGCAGCTCGAGCGAGGACGTCTCATGCGGTTCAAGAGGATCATGTCCATGCGGCTCAGGCGGATATGTACCTATGCGGCCCACAAAGATTACTCCCCTGTGGTTCGAGGGCTCAAGTGAGGGCCACTGCCCAGGCAGCCCTGACACGTAGGCTTAACCATATGCGGCTCAAATTCATATGCGGCTCACTCGTCATGCGGTCCAGATCCCCCAAGCAGCTCCTAGGATATGTGTCCTAAACCGATTAATTCCTCAGATTTGCTGCCATTAAAGATTGGGTCAAATCCCAATAATCTGGGACATGTGGCAGAAGAATAGATCTAATTTATTCGCAGATATCAGAAGATCATTATAAGGAAGATTTATTCCAATCAGCATTAATTGCTAATGGGATTTGGTGTAATCTACACCTAATGGCTCGGATTCGTCACAATCAGAAACGAACGGCCTGGATTGACCAATCCCCAGGCCGCCGCCATCTCCAAGAGCTAATCATTGGTAACCCTAATGATCACATTCCACTATTATAAATAGCAAGGTGCCATGCCCTTGTAAAAATATATACAATATCAGAGAGAAATATGTATATACAGAGAGACTTCCCCCTATAGTCAGAGAGAGAATACACAGAGAGAGAGAGAAGCCAGAAGAGCAGTCAGAGGGAGAGCAAGAAGTGCATTTCTTCATCAACGCCAACCATCTTTTCACAGGAGCCAAGGCTGCGTACCGATCATCCAAGGAGTAAGGCAGGGCTGCCGTCGCCTTCCCGAGCCTCTATCGTTACCCCCCATAATCTAAAATAAACAATTGTACTTAGATTGCTATACCTAGGTTTTTGTCCCTAGGCTTTCTTTGTACAAGCGAGTTTGTAACGTGAAGTAAAAGTCCGGTCCTCCGATAATTGTTCTGTTCTTTTATATTTTATGGAAAACACCAGTATTGTTTGTGCCGAAGAAGGATGGGTCAGTACGGATGTGTATTGACTACAGGGCACTTAACAACCTGATGATCAAGAACAGATACCCACTGCCACAGATCGATGATCTCTTTGATCAGTTGAACGGAGCTCGGGTGTTCTCCAAGATAGATTTGGGGTCAGGCTATCACCAGGTGAAGGTGAAGGAGGAAGATGTTCCCAAGACCGCTTTCAGGACGCGGTACGGGCAGTTTGAATTTTTGGTTATGCCGTTTGGGCTAACCAATGCACCAGCAGTATTTATGAACCAAATGAACGAGGTGTTCCACCAGTACTTAGACAAGTTCATGGTGGTATTTATTGACGACATCTTAGTATATTCCAAGATAGAGGAAGAGCACAAGGAGCACTTGATAGTAGTGCTGGAGACTCTCAAGAAGGAGCAGCTTTATGGGAAGCTCTCCAAATGTGAGTTCTTCTTGGACCGGGTTGACTTTTTGGGGCATGTGGTGACTGGAGATGGGATCTCATTTGACCCCAAGAAGATCATAGCAGTTGAGGCATGGACAGCGCCGACATCAGTGGCAGAGATCAGGAGCTTCTTGGGGCTGGCAAGATATTATAGAAAATTTGTGCATGATTTCTCTCGGGTTGCAGAGCCGTTGACTCGGTTGACCCGGAAGGATGCTGAGTATGTTTGGTCAGAGGAGTGTCAGGCAGCTTTTGATGAGTTGAAGAAGCGGCTTACGACAGCTCCGATTCTGACATTGCCTTCAGGATCAGGGGGATTCACTATCTATAGTGATGCTTCAGGAAAGGGGCTGGGTTGTGTCTTACAGCAGCATGGGAAGGTGATTTCCTATGCTTCCAGGTAATTACGTCCCCATGAGAAAAACTATCCTACCCACGACCAGGAGCTGGCAGTAGTAATTTTTCCTCTGAAGTTGCGGAAGGACTACCTATATGGAGAGAGGGTAGAGATTTTTACAGATCACAAGAGCTTAAAGTATGTGTTTACACAGAAAGAGCTCAACATGAGGCAGCACAGATGGCTAGAGTTGATGAAAGACTTTGACATCCTACTTCAGTATCACCCAGGAAAGGCCAACGTGGTTGTCGATGCCTTGAGTAGGTATCCGATAGCCATGTATTTGACCATAGATCGGCATTTGCTTGCAGACTTGGAGAGCCTTGGGATTTAGGTGATCGTACCCGGAGTGCAGATGCAGTTATGGGGCCTTCAGATACAGTTGGACTTGAAGGAGAGGATCAAGGCGACACAGTTTGAGGACGTTGCTCTGCGGTGTATTCGAGAGCAGGTTCGTACAGGATTGGTGGATGGCGAGTTTTCTCTTATAGAGGATGGTGCCTTACGGCATGGTTCCAGGTTATGTGTGCCCAGCGGAGATCTCAGGAAGCAAGTTTTACAGGAGGCCCACAGATCTTAGTACTCTATACACCCTGGTGCCAACAAGATGTACCGAGATCTGAGGGAGCATGTTTGGTGGTACGGGATGAAGCGGGAGGTAGCTCATTTCGTAGCTAGGTGCTTGGTCTGTCAGCAGGTCAAGGCAGAGAGGTAGATGCCCGGTAGATTATTGCAGTCGTTGCCCATTCTCGAGTGGAAGTGGGAGCATATCACTATAGATTTTGTATCTGGATTGCCGCATACACCAGGAGAAAAAGATGCAATTTGGGTCATCGTTGACAGGTTGACCAAATCGGTCCACTTCTTGCCATTCAAGGTGGGTACGTCTACAGAGAGGCTTGCGGAGATGTACATACGGCAGATTGTCAGGATTCACGGAGTTTCGGTCAGCATCGTCTCGGATCGGGATAATCGCTTTACTTTCTATTTCTGGAGGAGTCTGCAGACTAGTTTGGACACTCAGCTCAAGTTTAGTACTGCATACCACCCCCAGACGGATGGACAGTCAGAGAGGACTATTCAGACGCTCGAGGATATGCTTCGGACGTGTGTCTTGGACTTTGGAGGTTCCTGGGAGGATCATCAACATTTGGTGGAGTTTGCTTACAATAACAGTTTTTAGGCCAGCATTGAGATGTCACCTTTTGAGGCTCTGTACGGGCGTAGGTGTCGTACACCCTTATCTTGGGATGATGTTGGTAAGCGAGATTTATTGGGACCAGAGATGGTTGTTGACGCAGCCGAGAAGGTGAAGCTCATCAAGGACAGACTTCGCGTGGCACAGGACAGACATCGGCACTAGGCCGATAACCACCGAAGGCCGCTGGAGTTTGAGGTACAGATTAAAGATAGGATTAGAAGTTGGTTGTTTGTTTGTTTAATTTATCATGTTTGATTATTAGTAACTTGAGACCTTGTTTGTATTTAGGTTGGAGACATAGTTTTTCTGCGGATATCTCTGACTCATGGTACTATACATTTTGGTGGAGGTGGGAAGCTTAGCCCGTGCTTCATCGGACCTTTCGTGATCAGCGGAAGAGTCGGTGACATGGCATAGAGGCTAGACTTGCCACCTGTACTAGTGGGTGTCCACAACGTATTCCATGTATCACAGTTGAGACGGTACGTGGCTGACCCTAGCCATATGCTTGATCATTCAGAGATTGAGGTAGGGCCTACTCTGAGTTATCCAGAGCAACCTGTGGAGATTTTGGATCGCCGAGAGAAGGTGCTGAGAAACCAGGTAATACCCTTGGTTCGCATCGCATGGAGGCATCATTCTCCAGGAGAGTCTACCTGGGAGCGGGAGGATGAGATACGCGAGCGATACCCTTATCTTTTTGGACCGTGAGGTATGATCATCTATCCTTCTCATTGTTAGTTTCGCCTTTCAATTTCAAGGACGATTTTTTTAAGAAGGGTAGATTTGCCACTACCACATTTCTAGTTTGAGGATATTTTTGTCATTTTTGAATTATTTGAATTTAATATATTTTATTAGGAATTTAAAATGATTAATTAGAATGGTGTGATTAAATACTAGTTAATTGATTGCCATGTGGTTTAGATTAGTCTAAGCTAGATTGGACCTAACCTAGATTAGTCATAGCTAGTCTAGTTAGCCACATTGAGAATTAGTTAGTATTGGATAATGGTCTAAGTCATGATTAGCTAAGTGATTGGGTTGCAACTTGACTAGGAAGGAGCCCTAGATTCTAGGCCATTCATTAGACTTGATACATTGATAGCCCTTGGATGCACCCCCTAAAAACCCTAACCCTAACTCTTGGCCGGCCAAGGACCCCCCTTGCCTATAAAGTATATTTTTAGAAAGTTGTGCCTCTTTTCACTATTCCAACATTTTCCTAAGAACTAGGTGAGCCTTCATTTTTATTTCTTCATAGATTAATCATTAATGCTCCATTTTTATTGAAATTACTTCCATAGTTTTCTAATCACTGTTCTCCTACTATTTGTGGAGTCAAATCTCAGGATTGAAACAATTTTGAGACTTTGAGTGGTTTTTGGAGATCTCCTTTGAAGTGGCTTTTTGTTGTCAAGAACACACATAGGTAAAACTCCATTCCTCTATTGAAATTAGGGTTTCTTTTCATAAACACCAAGCCCTTGGTGTCCTTGTACTATAGGAATAGGGTTTGTACCATTTTGTGTCCTGTACGTGCCTGTATCGGACACGTATCAGTAACCGAATGCAGGTGTTCGACGAAATGCCACAGTGGGCATTTTGATCGAGATTTTGAGTTGTGTTTGAATATGAAGTTGTGTTTGGATGTGGCTTACGTGGTTTTGTTCGACTGAGCGTGTCTCGTGTCGGTTTCGTGTCGTGTCGTACTCATGCACATGCGCGTACGCGCAGCGTGCAGTATCCCCTGCTACCAGCGTGCTCGTGCTCAGTGCACAGAGCACGTGGACACGTGTGGTTGGACATAAAGTGAGGGGCAATGACTGTCATGTCATTTTTGAAGTTTTATGTCCAACGGACGCGTGTCGGGTGCGTTTGGACACGTGCACTGGTCACACAAATTCGTACCAATCTCGTGCGTTGATATTAAGTGGGTTTGGACACGTTGTGTCCTGTTTTAGGACACCATTTTGCGTGAGTGACACCTACTAATATACCCCATTAATTATCTACCTAATGTTCATCATTTTATTGTGAAATCGAATATGGTTTTGGATATTCTCAGTCGACTGATACTCAAAGTATCAGTGAGTACACTGTTTTAAATTTCTGTTATTTAGTGATTTAAATTATGGTTTAATTTGTGATTAAATGCTAAATTATATCCTAACATGTTTACAAATCTCTGTTAGTGTAAATTACTTATTAGAATGGGATAATCAATGTTGAGTTGTGTTTCGAAATGTTAAACTTGCATTATTTCAAACTGTCAATTACTGATACATTATAGGTTTTAGCTTCCAATGTTAAAATCCAATTTAAATTAAATTTCAATTGATTGTTTAGTTGCCAATTAATTCCACCTAACTGTTTGTTCATGATTAGCTCAATTTATATTCGAATAGGCCTTATAATTTATAAATGGGATTTGGCTTTGGGTTGAGCTTCAATGTGTATCGACTGATACATTGGTTTTGATGTGGTTTTTTAGTTCTAATTAGAAAACAAGAACGTGAATGTTGTTCTCTTTATAAACTGAATTCTGAGTTCCTATTTGTGTTCACTGTTGGTTAGCTTCATGGGTGACTGAACACACACTGGAAATCAATTCCTGGAACCACAGGTTCCTCTCATTAACTCACTGCTTCCTGAATTGGTTTCCTTTCCCATGTAACTGTGATTGGTTTCCTTTCCTTAACTAAATCAATTGAGCCTTAATGTGATTCCTGTACACATTGTATCATTAACACACACACACACAGGTTCACATAATTCCTGGAACACTACACTGCTTTCCATTCCCTGTTTACACACACAAATGTTTGACACACATACAGCACACATATTCTTGTATAACACACAGGTTCCTTCTTAGCACACACACACATTTTATAATGTATACACACATATAATTCCTGCAGTACACACATGTTCCTGTGGCACACCCTATTTTCCAAATTTCCATTTTTACTGTACAGCACACACACATTATTTGCCTGTACACCTGTTTTACTGTTAACACATTGTATGAGGAACACTATACTATTTTCTAATTTCCTGCCAATACCATATGTTACTGTCAATTTCTGAGACACACAAGGCCTCACATTGACTCCTCCTAACACCCACACTTTTGTCCCTAACACACACACACAATGTTTCTGATTTCCCTTTACTGGAACACACACATAGGTTCACCTTGTTCCTGTCTGTGAGATTCCTGGATCACACACACTGTTTTTTGAGTTCCCTCCATGTATTTCTACACACACACATGCATGAACAGTAGACACACACACACATATCTAACACGTTATTCCCCCTCTCTATGAAATACAGGATATATGGGAATGCCTATAGCTATATATTAGATGCCTAATCTAATGTGATGTGTGAATGGTAGAATAGGATATATGGGAATTTCAATATGTGTATTAGCTAATGTGTTAGGCATATTCCTATTGTATATGTAAAGATATATATATATATATATTCGTATATGTGAATAGTGATATATATCTATATATGGTTTTTGACCTATAGTGTTATGGTTGTTTTTAGCTTATGGCCTACATGGTTGTGACTCTACATGGGTTTATGGACTAGTGTATGGCTATTGCCTAGAAGATTAGGCCTATGGCCTATAACCTAGATGACATAGCCTATGGTTGACCAATCTAGACTAGTTTGGCCTAGTTTAAACCTGTTTGACCTTGGTTGACCAATTTGGACTAGAGTTGACCTAGTTTGACTTCTAGGGTTGACTAGAGTTGACCAAGAGTTGACTCTGGTCTAGATTGATCTAGATTTATTTAGAATGAATTGAATAGCATCTTATTATAATTTTAGACATGTTGTGACTTGTGCTGTTCTGATTAGGAGCCAAACACCACTCCTCAGGCAGTATTTTCTTCTGGACATCCAGGATATCAGGTGAGTACATTCTCCGACCATTTCATACTTGATAGGAGTACTTTCTCGCTCTAGATTATCTTACTTGTTGCTGACATGATGGAAACACGGATTAGTACTATATGGATCTTTTCATATGATGTTATCCCCCTCGGGAGCATCAGATACATCATGTCATGTGCGTTTCACTTTCATCATGTACTCTCATGCTTTTACCTTACATGTGTACTCTCGTGATTCATGTACTCTCATGATCACGGAGCCCCCATGTTTATATTCACGTGCACCCTTATATGGGCCCCATGTGAATATCATGTACAATAACATAACTTGAACGGATCCTTGTGTATTGATTGGGGTACGGGGGAGTATAAATAGTCATGTGAACAATTTCCGAAGTAGTGTGGCTATGTACGACCTCTCATGTTTATTAGCAAGCTGTTCGCATGTCTAGCTTGTACTCTAAATCACTAGTTCACTATAGCTCTTTACTTATAGTAGATATTTCATTACAGTCTTCCTTTTTACTCATGTTTACTCTTTAGCGTTTCATGTATTTTACTCTATTACCTGTATTTTATTCCTGTCATTATATGAACTGCGTGAGATGTACTATGCTCACTCCTGTCCTGACTGGACCTGTTGAAATATTACAGAGGATGAGGACTAGGCTGGCTGCCCTACATATTATGGGGCTACCTTAGATGACAGCTGTGACTTGGACCAGCAGCCGGACCCTATAGCTGTGGACGACACTCCTCTAGTTTAGAATGTTTTCATTTACATTACTCTCTGGATGACTGCATATATTTGATACTTGGGATTTATGTTCTGTGATGTATTAGACACTTAGACTCTCTGTTTGTACTTGTGGATTCCGTTCATTTCAGCAGTATTTATCTATCTTATCTTTTTTCCTTAGTTGTGATTGAGTTTACATTCGGCTATGTAACCCCCATTCGGGGATTATAAACTGCTTAGCATTATATTGTTAGATGTTGTGACCTAGGACAGCATTCTACTGCCGACACTGCGGCATAGGCTGGACGTACCCACGTCTTGTGCCCTTACTTTAGGGTGCGGGTCGTGACACCAGGCATGTCTTCATAGCTCCAGGTAAAGTCATCGATGTATTCTTTGATGAGTTGTAACAATGACTCCCACTCGTCGTCTGTCAGACTTTTACTGACGAAGATTGGCTTTGGAGGGTCTCATCACCGAGGTTAACTTGCATAACCTCATCCTCAGTGGAAGGATCACGAAGTTTGAAGCGTTTCTCCCATTGTACATCTAGATACTGGACCCACGGCTCCAACTCGAGAGGTTCAAGTAGGTCTTCCTCTTCCTCTTCAATATCAGCGGATGTCATGTTGACAGATAATATATGTCTGAACATATCTCCAATACTGCTGACGGAGTCGTAGATGGGTGACTCGGACGATTGAGAGTACCACTCGCATTCTTTATCAGAACTTTCGGGCGTTGTTGGTGTATTAACATACACGAGGCCGCGTCTGGCTTTGAAAGGTTTTTCTGCCGGTGCCGGCGGCTGTAGAGGCAATCGCCGACCACTGCCATGATTTAGACCCAGGGTAGCCTCCATGTCGTACCCCTACTTTTTTATGAAGTATTTGGCTTGAGAACTATACAAGTAGAGCGGTAGTCTTCCAGCATCGGGTCCGAGGTCAGACTCTTATGGCGTGAAAGATTGAGGACCTTCTTTTCGACCGAAGATGATTGTGTGATCCCATCCTCTTCTATCTGGGACTGGAAAGTAAGCGCCTTTTATGGGAGCAAGTTGATTTGGGGTATGGACGGTTGTCACCTGTGTGTGCAGGCTAACGTCTAGACAGTCCTGTGCGACATACGTTAGATTAGGCTTATCATACTCAGAATAGTCTAACGTCAGCCTCTTATTGATGAAATAAGGAATCTTATCCACAGGGATTACATCATCAGGAGAGGGGCTGTCTACCTGTGTAACCAAGTATTTGGCGAGTTCTTCGTCCTCCTTGGCTACCCCATGCGAGCTTAGGGGTCGGGATGCTGTCTTGGGTAACTTGACTACCAAGGGTTCTGCTTGAGGTATTGACTTGCCTGAGAATGTTGGATCGATACTTGGCTGCTGACTCATCTTAGAAAGATGGATGACAATTGCCTCGGCAAGGGATTTTGTGTCTTTCGGTCGCCTTGGAGCAGATCTTGGCAATCGGATTACCATCGGTGTTATAAAGGGCCCTGCATCTTCTTGTTGCCTATGATTGAACTTCGGCAGCCAGATCACCATTGGCCCTATGACAGGTTTTGGCTCTTGGCTGGATCTCGGGAGACGGATGACCATTGGTTCCAACTGCGTAGGTGTGGCAAGAGAACCGAGTACCTCTTTATGCAAGGTTGCGACAAGGGGTGCGGCCTTGCCCGTTTTGCGGGCTTGGAGATGAATCCTCAAGGGTTTTTTTGGCCCTGTGATGACTTCCAGCTCGTCAGTTATATGTTTTCTGGATTCGTCATATAGACAAGCCTCCGAAGAGTAATAAGATTCAACCCCTTTGAAGGGATCAATGTCGACGAATTCAGTTTTAAGGAACCGTGCTTACTGACATACTTGAAACACTGGTGGAGGGTAGATGGCACGATCATATAGTCATATATCCACGGACGTCCCAAGAGGATATTATAGGAGGTGTCTACATCTATGACATAGCAGGTAACTTTTGTCTTCAGGTCACCAATCTGGCACTTCAACCAAAACTTTCCAGAGGATAGCTTCTTACTAAGTTAAAACCGCTGATCGCAGTATTGGTTGCTGCTAGCCGATGTATAGGGATGCCAAGGAGTTAGAGCAAACTTTTTGGGATGATGCTTATTGACGATCCAGGGTCGATATGCATCTGATCCACCTTGATGTCGCCTATGTATCCAGTGTAGTATAAGGGGCGATCATGCAAATTGGACTTGATCAATATTTCCTGATGAGTAAATATGATGTAGGTCATTGCATCTGAGCTATCGCCGCCCTGTAAATCTGCTGGCGGGTCTTTCCCTAGAGGCTTGACCTGGGCTAAGTAGGCGTCAGCATTCTGGTATGCTTCGCTTAATGCGACACAAAGATCCTTGGAGAGCCTTAGGACCTCATATAGTGACAACTTTGCTGGCGTATTGTAGAGTGGCCTGTCGAAGCGGGTCTCCTTTATCTTGGACTTATCCCCCAGTGGAGGCTGAGATGGCCTTGGAACATCAGATGGAGGCAATATTGCTGGCTGAGGATCTTCGGTTGAACTATCCCGTACGGGCCGGACTTGTGCTCCAGACCTGGTAACAATGGCTGCAGCTTCCTCAGTCTCGGCTGAAATTGTATGGCAGAATCTAGACTTCCTGCCCTTTTTTTCCTGGTAGGAGATGACACCCCCGGGTAACTTCGGGCACTAAGTCTGGATGCACCCACATGATTTCTCCTCGTGAGGTAGTGAGAGGTACCAGTCCAGATGTCAGGTTCCGGACGGGTGGAAGATTAATAACCTCTATCGTTGCCCGAGGGACAAGTATGACCCCGTCTGGAGTGCTTGTTGGAGGGAAGTCGCCGAAATGAATAGACACCATGTTTGCTGCCACGGTAACCTCTTCAAAGTCTATCAACAAAGCTTTGGAGTCGATAAGACTCTGAATGTACTGCTTCAATTGGAAGCAATCATGAGTGGCATGATAGACATAGCGGTGGAAGTGATAATACTTTGGGTCCTCTATTTCTGCTGCTCGGGGCTCGCACCTTGGTGGAGGGAGCTGGATCCTACCCCCTTACAAGAGCATATCGAAGATAGGTTTGTCATGACTATCTTTAAATGAGTAGTTGATCTTGGGGCACGGACCTTCCATCTATTTTTGTTCGAGCTTATGAGTCGCATCCGTGACCAAGGCCTATTTGTCCTTATTATCCAGGTTAGTGGTGGCACCACTGTTGTTGTTATTGGAGGTGGAACTAGGACGTCGGCCCTTATCTTCTCTGTCTGGGATGTGTAATACCATCTGCCGAGCCTTCTTCAGTTTTGCCTCTGCATTGGTAGTACTTATGATGAAGGTTGTCCAATCCCTGAACTGTTCGTCACCTATCCAGAGGATGATTACAGGGAGCAGCTTCTTCTGGCAGATTTCAATCAAGGAGCTCTCGTGATTGCCTTCGGGCAATCTCATTGCGGTTTAGCGGAACTGCTCGATGTAGTTCCTCGTTAGCTCCCTCTCTTCCTGAACGACATCCATGAGAGAAGACATCGTTACGTCATGCCCCACTTTATAAAATCTTTCCAAGAACATGTGTTTGAAGCCGTCAAAAGACTAGATGTAGTTGTCGGGAAGGTTGCAGTACCAGTCGAACGTGATCCTCTCCAATGCTCCGATGAATAATCGCGTAAGGATGGTGTCACTATGCGGCAAATGGTCGGTTGTGACCTTAAAGTAAGTCATGTACCGACTAGCAGAAGTCTTTCTATCATAAGAATCGATATGGAACGGCTTGTACCCTGGTAGAAAAGGCATGTCTCTCCATACAACGGGATATGGCTGCTGTATTCTGAGATCTCGAGAGGAGTCTCGGGCATTGAACATCGCTCGAAGCTCCTGGACTTCCCTCCTTGCCTCCTTGGCTTCATCTACAGCTTAAGGAATGAATGCTGCTAAGGGATCATCCTCCAATGGAGGGGCAGTAGTATTGGAGTCCGCATTGACTGCGGATCCCAAGCTTGTTTGTCCGGGCATCCTTGCTGGTTGAGTTGGCAAAGCGGCTTTGATCTCGTCCATGGACTTGACCAAGGACAGGAGCATGGCTTCCAGCACTTCTAGCCGTTGTCGGTCAGAAGGTGCTTCATGATCATCGTCAGCCATAAAGACTGTCCTCATGTGGGTAGAGGTGGAAGGGATTGTGGTAGAGGTACTCTCGGTGCCGTACCTATGTATAGAGAAATCGTCAGGGAATGTCAAAATATTATCTTTGTCAGACTGGGAAGGGGTGCTACCCCTGTGTAGGAAGCCGCATCGTCTTGGTGAGGGTGGTGGCCCTCAGGGAAATCCAACTCTGTTGCACAGTTCTGGGGGACCTCTACCCCCTATATGTGCTCTTGGTACACCGGGTTGTCCTATATATTGAGGGGACAGCTACCCCCAACTTCATCTACTCTTAAGGAGCCGAAGGTGTACCCCCGGGTGCCGGAAACTTCTTTTTGGATCAAGTTCCTAAATAGACACCCTCTTGTGGTTGTCGATGGGAACCCCCCAAATAAGGGTCTCCTTGCAGTACTGGCCGAGATAGCGGGGCTGGAAGAGCCTGTCTTCTTTCCTTCCTTGCCAAAAGGAACCTTTTGAGTCGAATTACTGGAGGAAACAGAAAACTCCTCGTCCCCTAGAATTTGCACCTGTTTCTTGAGTTATTGTCGGACAGGTGCTGGCTGCTGCAGTCAATGGAAAACTGACTGCCGATCTTCAGGTGCTGCTGATTTGTCGCAGCAGCAGTTGATGATGACTTGGGTACAACGACGCCCCGAGAGGGACTCATTGCATGCCGACGCTGTCGTCTTGCGTTTGTGAGTAATTATATCACGTAAGTCGATAGGAGGCTGCTCTACCTTTGCACCAAACTTGTGAACTCAGGTATCGCGAGCGCACGGGTGCTTAGGTATCATGTTTGCTCTCTGATCCGTAGCTAGTAAAAGTACTTGCTCTGGATCTTTAGAGGAAGACTTTAAAGACCCACCCTATCCGTTAGCCCTGGGGGACTTGACGCGAGTGGTTATGTACAACTTTCCATCAGGAGCCCGTGTAACAGTCAACGGGGCCCGCTGACAGTCAGCAACTTGGTCAGCTGACTGGGCTGGTTGGGCCCGTACTGCCCAAGACTTTTTTGACTTAGCACCCAAAGACGCATAGTAAAAAGAGTACAGTTTGATACATTCCGCATCCTTAGTGGGCCGTATGGTGTCGGGCCCGCATGAGAGGCGGTCGAACACAGAGCTTCTGACAGGGCTGCTTGAGACGTCCTGTATGAGGCCAGGATTGGTCGTCGCATGGACTATCTGTCACAACCCGCACCCTAAAGAGGGGTACGAGTACGTGGTTACGTCCAGCCTACGCCGCAGTATCGACAGTAGAACGCTGTATATAGGGTCTGTAAATACTACGACTAAAACAGATAAATATACCTGTACAGTATATATACTCCGAATGGAGGTGACATAGCAATACAGTCTTAATCACATATATCAAAACTAAGGTAGATAGCATGGAAAAGAAATATGATAGATAAAACAGAAAATGAGTCCAAGATCCACACAAGTCAGAACTATACACAAACATCCAGAGTCATAGAAAAATATATGTAAGATACTACAAACTGAAAGGTACTAGCTGGCTCGCAGGCCAGGCAAACCTAACTAACTATACTACTCAGGGTGAGCAAAGTCTAGTGGCTCTACCAACAAGCCACGGTCTAAGTCTACTCCGTCAGACTCTACCCCATAGTAGGTCGGGCAATCTGCCTCCGAGTCATCTGCAATATGTCAACGTATCCTGTCAGGAAAATGAGCAAGTACAAACACCAACAGCAGTTCTATATGAATTGACAAATACTATAAGAGACAGTATAATGAAATACAAGACAAAGATATAGGCGACTTGGGAACCATTCGAAAGTCGAGTTACAACCCTTCAACCAAACAAGGACCGGGGTTGTAACTCTTCTTTCAAACAGGACTTAGTCTCAAATCATGGTACAATATAAAGGCAGGTAGAGCATGTGAGTAAATAAAATCATAGCATAGTGAGAAGTACAGAAAATAAAGCTGAACTGGATATAAGATACGACAATAAATGTAAAATGTGATTTGAATTATTAGACCGATATGTGATCTGCTAGGGAGTCATGGAAGGGTTATCCACTTGGCCTGGCAATCTGTGGCGTCCTCATCGGAGAGTCATGCCGACCAACCTGGATAACCTGGACATGGGGTATCTGCTACACCCTACGTGAGGTGAGGGTGGCGCTAGCAAAAATAGTGACAGGGAGGCTTTGATCACATAACCCCAAATAATTCCCCCATCCCCGAATAGTATCATAGATCCGGACACGGCACGTCATGACACGGATTCAAAATCAGGTGATCAGCCCACTCCCAAATCGATGTCTATATAAGCACATGAAACATGGATATCACACACCAACATACCAAGGAAAATCCGGGAATAATATCTCATGACAGGATCCGACGTATACTAGTCCGTGAACCATCGTATCGGGAATTATGTAAGACACTACAACTGAATCGGATATAGTAGATATCAAGACAAAAAAAACTATCAGTGAATGTACTCGCCTGTGGTCCTGAGCTGATAAGGTGAACAAATTCTCAGATTAATCACAGACCCATAGATAAGATGCCATGAGTCCAAACAGGGTTTAATAATAAAAGGAAAGCTAATCTAATCATGATATGCAAGTCTAAGTCAAAACTAGGTCAATCTAGGTCAAACTGACTCATACTAGGTCACACTAGAACAACCAAGGTCAAACAAGGTCACAGGAAGTCAATCCAAGTCAAACTAGGTCAATCTGAGTCAAGGGTTGACTTACAGTTGACTTTTTGTCCAAAAGTCAACTCTGGTCAACTCTGGTCAACCTTGAGTCAATCCTGGGTCAACCCTAGGTCAAATTAGTCAAATATTACCTAACAGATGACCTTCAATCAACTGGTCAACCCTAGTTTGGTTTTGGTCAATTCTAAGTCAAGTGTTGACTTGAAGTTGACTTTCGGTCAAAAAATAAACTCTTGGTCAACGGAGGTAAAGACTAGCCTAAACTACCCTTATCCAAACGTTACCTGCCAAGACAACCTATACGTAACCCCATCTTAACAATCAAACCCCAAACTTAGACTTACCCCAATACCTTACCTTTACCCTTTCCAAGGTATTCCTAATACCTTGCCCTATTACCAAGGTAACCCATCTATACCTTGGTAGACTAACCTAGGCTTCTTAGGGTAGCTAGACACTATCCTATACTAACATTACCTACCAAGAAATCCTAGTATCTAGGTCATCTAGATCATCTTATAACACATGTTAAATTCTAACCATTACCTTACCCTTATTCTCTTTACATCTACTAAACACTCGTGTTTGCCATGAAATATAAAAGAGCAGAACAATTATCGGAGGACTGGACTTTTACTTCACGTTACAAACTCGCTTGTACAAAGAAATCCTAGGGACGAAAGTCTAGGTACAACAATCTAAGTACAATTGTTTATTTTAGATTCTGGGGGGTGACGATAGAGGCTCGGGAAAGCGACGGCAGCTCTGCCTTACTCCTTGGACGATCGGTATGCAGCCTTGGCTCTAGAAGATTGTTTGGCGTTGAAGAAATGATCTCTTTGCTCTCTCTCTGCTATTTCTCTCCAAGTCTTCTAATGCTCTCTGATCTCGAAAAAGGGGCACGGGGGCCTTTTGCAAGGGAATGGCACCTTGCTATTTATAAGAAGGGGAATGCCATCATTAGGATTTGCAATAATTCCTTCTTAGAGTGGCGGCGGCCTGTTGACTGATCGATCTGGGCCATTAATATTGAGTGTGATAAATCTGGGCCATTTAATGTTAGATTGCACCAAATCCTATCCGTACTTAATGCTGATTGGAATGAATCTCCGTGATGATGATTTACTGATGTCTGCGAATCTAAATGAATAAGTTTAATTCATTCTCCTGCCACGTATCCCAGATTATTGGAATTTGACACAATCTTTGATTGCAATAAATTTGGGAAATTGATTGGCTTTATGACACGTGTCTTGGGAGTCACTGAGGGGATCCGAGCCGCATAAGGATTGAGCCGTATAAGGATTGAGCCGCATAAGACTGGCCACGTGTCAAGACTGCTTGGGGAGTGGCCCCCCGAACCTTCAAACCACATAATAATTTGGGCCACATAATGGGTAGTGAGCCGCATGGAGATGATCCTTATGAGCCGCATGGGGAGGCCTCTGCTTGATCCGCATGGAGATGGTCCTCTTGAGCCGCATGGGGAGACCTCTGCTTGAGCCGCATGGAGATGAGCCGTATGGGGAGTCTTCGCTCGAGCCGCATATGAACGTCCACGTGTCAAGGCCACGTGGCATTTTCTGGATCTCGGGGGATTGGGTCAGAGATCTCCTTCGTTTCCATAGTGGTCTGTCATTATGACAGAGTCATAATTACCTTTTTTGTATCAGGGATGTCACTTTTTCAGAGTTGTCAGCCGTCAAAGTAATTAATGCAGGAGGGAAGAACTATTTTTGCAAGCCACGTGTCTTCTGAGCCGCATGGAATGTCTCGAGCCGCATAGTCCCTTGTGCCGCATGACTAAGCCGCATGGGGTTTCCTGGCCGCATGGATCTTTCTTTATTATTTTCCATGCTTCTACAAGACCCCCTTCAAAGTTTTCAATTTGCAAAATTGAAATACTTTGAATAAGAAGCATGGTTGTATATAAATTCTTCTGGCCGCATATGAAGTCCTGGCCACATGGATGTTTCAGCCGCATGGATAGCTTAGCCGCATAGATGGTTCAGCCACAGGGATATTTCAGCCACAGGGATTTTTGAGCCGCATAGCTTCTTGCCACGTGTGCGGGTCTTTATTTGCCTCCAATTCGTTTCAGCGCCGTCTTTAGGGGGAAATCCCAAGGGTCGGCTCAGTAAATCTTTCAGATTTTATGCCCTGGGTGAATCTTGGGGACGAAATCCGAAGAGTCAGTTTCGCCTTTTACGAGGTGGTTACTAGTCCATGTGTCCTCCTTCTCTCGTCCTCCTATAAATAAGAAGAGTTTGGAGAGAGAAAGGGCTTCTTTACTTTCTCTTTTTCTTCAAATCTTTCCTATCCCGATTGTCCTTTTCTTCTCCTATAACTAATGGCTCCCAAGAAAACCGTGGCAACAAAGGACAAGAAGGCGGCCTCTTCATCGACCGCAACATGGAAAGGCAAGAAGACTGCTTCTGCCTCGACTGCGGCCGTTCCTCTGTCGGTCGTCGTACCCGATGTTCAACCTGACGTTCATCCCCCCATTACTGGTAAGGACATTGTATGACTTAAAGAACCCTAACTGCTATGGCTACGTCGCATATTTTATGTACGAGCCTTT
The DNA here is from genome assembly GCA_029216955.1 of Iris pallida. Lineage (NCBI taxonomy): Eukaryota > Viridiplantae > Streptophyta > Magnoliopsida > Asparagales > Iridaceae > Iris > Iris pallida. The sequence goes on from JANAVB010005796.1 coordinate 21,874,335, forward strand.
GTGAGCCGCTTGTTCGTCCTATGGCTGAGCTGCGAGCCGTATAAGAATAGCCACTGTGTCCGCATACGCGCTTCGCCGACGAAGCCGCATAAGCGACGCTGAGCCGCATGGACTTTCACTGAACGGAGCCGCATAAGTGTTCTTCTGAGCTTGAGCCGCATGAGGCTTCGTTAAGTTGGAGCCGCATAAGGCTTCATTAAGTTGGAGCCGTATGGGTGTTTTCCTGAGCCGCATGAGGCTTGGAAGCACCCATCAGTTCTTTTTATCCATCTTTTTAACTTATCTTTTTCTGTCTTCTTTTCAGTGAATCTGCCGGTTAATGCTGCTAGAGAACTCCTGGTAGGTAGTGCCCAAGCTGCTCTGGGCTATAGGTACGACCATATTATTCAGCATATGACGGACCAGTTTTCGAGTGATGAACCTCCGGCTAGACTGAAGGCCATCAAGAACCAGCCTTTCCATTTCCTTAACGCTATGATGAACTCTGAGAAATTCGAAGGGGAATATTTGAAGCTTGCGTTCTTTTTTGGAGACGTCTTGACTGTGGAGAACAGTCATGTTCTGGAGGTGTCGGAGAACTGGAGTTTTGTCTCTAACGGGCTGGCGATCCGCATCCCCCAAATTGAGCGACACTTTCCATTATCTTGGTTCAATATGCTCCCACTGGACCGGAAGATGGAAGAGACTTTAACTCCTACCCGAGGTAGGATGTTTGTGGGAGACATCCATTATAACAACAGCCTGAAGTCAGTGACTGCAGGCAAGGTGCACACCAGCTGTTCTGTAATGAGATTGGTCCCAGGTACTGTCTTGAATGTGCCGGGCCCCAATTTCATATTTTCTACTGCCGACAATTTTATAAATCAACTTGCTCGGAAGGGCTCCTATCCCGTTGGCCGATTGATGCTCCCTAGTTGGATACATCCTATTCCCTCATGGACCAATCTGTCTATGTGGATCTTGCAAAAGTATGAGGCCTTTTTGTGTGAGATTGGCCTTTACCATGCTATCCGGGGCACCAGCCATGGCTGGCCTATAAACAAGAAGTTGTTCTTGTCTCTGCTGGAGATGTATAACTGCCGTACGGGAACCTTCTATACACTCGTAGGGGAAATGGGGCTTGCGCTCCACGAAATGCACGCGGTCTCCAAGCTTCCTTGGGGGGACGAAGCTTTTGAGGCGTATACTCCCACGAATGAGGAGTTCGAAGATTTGGAAAGACGGTATCCAGGCTTCGTGGCCCTTTACCAGGAGATATTGTGCCACTATTGCACATGTCATCAGATAGCCAGAAAGGATAACAACTCGTAAGGGAATGCTCCCCACACCAAGGACTGGGTGCACTATCTCTTCCCGACGGATGCCTCAGGTCAAGTTACTTCCCGTCGCCCTCGATCCCAGGAGGCAGTTAAAGACTTAGTGTCGTCGGCTAAGAGGGTGGCCACCACCAGTGACAGATTCGGGAGTAAAATTGACTCTTTCGGTTATTTTTATCAGGATACCCAAGAGCTGTCAGAGAAGGCGCTTCTGGCGGGATTTTTGATGATATGGCTGCAAAATTGTGTAGTCTCTGGAGGAGCTGGTTCTATCGAGAGAATCAGTCGTAACTTCATCCTTCCAACTGTGAAGTTAGTTTTGCGAATCAGGCTAGCTCTTCTCTCGGCCATGGTGTGCAGCATACACCGTGACCTTTGCACCTTCACATCTAATGTCATCGCTCGTGACGTGACCAAGGATTTTGAACGGACTGAGTTGCCATATCTCCATTTGATGGGGGTGGCTGTTGATGCATTATCCGTCTTTGATGAGACCGAGCTCTGAAGACGGTGTAACTGATGATGATGCGTTTATATTCCGCTATCGTGATGAGCCTTGGGAGTATGAGACCATACGGGCTTGCCGGATGGCATTGGCGAGGGCAGATATGTACCATATTTTTGTATCCGTTCCTCGCTCTACTGCTAAGGACATAGAGGTTGTACATCTTGACGGTATTGCGCTCCCTCAACTTCTGGACGGCCAGATGCTCCTATGGCTGTGTAACATCCGCCCCGCACATCTGGTGTATCGTAACCGCAATACTGTTTTTCTGGAGCCTTATCTACCTAGCAGGTTTGCCCGACAGTTTGGATACAGCCAGCTTTGTCTAGACAGTCCCAGCTCTTGTCTGGGTTTTGAAGGTAGCCTTCTTGATGGTATCAGGGCTTGGCAATACTACGATACATTCCATACCCATACCATTTTTTCGGTCCCTGCTATTAAGGCGTCAGTAGAGATCTTATACATGGCGGCTTTGTACCATGTCATGGCGAACAAGCCCCCGGTCGGTTTTAACCCGGGTGCCAGTTTTATTGTTGGTACTGGCCTGGAGGAAGGATCCCAAGGGGCCAAGAAGAGAAAGACTAGAGTCGAAGTACCAGATTTTGATTCCGCTGCTGAGGATGATGAAGGCAACGAGCATGATAGAGATGACTCTACCCTTCCGATGGCAGGCGTAGAGGTGGATCAGCCGCCTATTTTGTCAGATGAGATGTTGGAAGATCAGCCACCCGTTGCGCCTGGCCCTGCTCCAAAGCGTAGCAGGCAAGTTTCTCCTGTTGGCGGTATTTCTCGTTCCCGGAAGCTGGTTGCGACTAGACACCGCCAGCTAACTATAAGAGAAAGTGGAGAAGAAGTTAACCCCGCGTCAGAGGTAACCAAGCCACTCCCGATTCTTCCTTCCTTCTTTCCTTCTAGCTTCAATTTTAATCATATTCTTTCCCTTTTGTAGGTGTCAGGAGAAGAAGAAGAGTCTCAAGATGCCGATGTGGTGACCCGGGATGACGGGGACTTTAATGAACCTGTCCCTGAAATTGCTGAATTTTATCAAGACGACGTTGATCGCGTCGTACTTCCCTCCGGGGTGGCTGGGATAAAAGAACCCGCTGAATCTAACTTGGAGGTTGCGGGTAAGGAGGTCATGTCAGCTACGCACGAGCTGCAGCCTCCATGTTCCTCCCCTGGTAAGATAAGCCGAATCTTAACCTGCGAGGAGGCCTATCTGCTCTATCATCACATCCTTCAGGTCATGTCGACTGGTCACTGTTCTGGGCATACAGGTCCTGCCTCTCCAGTGCTGAGGATGGACACTATTGAGACGAACTATGCTGAAGGGGCACCGGTGGAGAGGAGCGTACTTCCTCCTCTTCCGGCTCGTCTTGAGGGGCCTCCCACGGGCTCGAGTTCGAAAAGTCGGGTGATGGGACGGCCAGGGCACGGGACGATGGTCCTTTCATCCTCTTTTGCTCGGGTGGCTCCGAGAGTCGACTTCTCTGCCCTACCGAGTATCCAGGCTCTTCGGGTGGCGGAGGAAGAGTTATCCGTTATCCGCGCATCGTTCTGCTCGGACTCCATCCCCCTGGTGGCAAGTTCTAGCATTACTCCTCCGATATTGCCGGCCACGATTCCTCTGACGCCGTCCTCTACAGAGGTCCTGGACGACGCATTACAGGACGTGGTTGACAGCTTTCATCGTCACTTGAGGAGGGGAATAACGGCTGCTGTGGAAAGAGGGACCACTTTCGTCTTGTCCCGGCAATGCGTCCAGGGCCAAATTGATATCCCTAAGACTCTTCTTGGTGGTGCAGGGCCGGCTGCGCTCTTGGAGGCGAAGTTGTTAGAGACTGAGCAGCTGGTGGCCCAGCTGCAGGTGCTGCGACAGGCTGATTTGTCTGCTGTTATAGATCGGGAGCGTGGTTCTCTCACCGCTACAATAGAGAAGACAAGGGCTGCTCGGGATAAAACCAAGCCGGCCGTACTGAAGGACCTTCGCGATCTGTCTGATCGATATGATCAATTGAGCCACGAGAAAGAAGATGTCATGGCTCGGGAAGCGGCTGCCTCCCGTGGGATCACTGACACGCGAGAGCAGATCCTTGAGCTTCAGAGGAAGTTATCTTTCTTGGAGTCTGAACTAGAGTGTCACTCCCCGTTCCCAGAATACGTATTTTAATACGTATATTGCCTGAATGTATTTATTTAGCATTTATCATGTAGTATTCTGTATTTAAATTCTTAATAACTTCATGTTAATTAATTAGCTGCTCTTTAATTTTCATGTTAATTTATTTTCTGCAATTTTATTTCTATATTTCTTCCTGTAATTTTATTACCTGCATTTTATTTCCAGCTTTAGTCTTACTTTCGGGTTAGCCTTATTGGACCCATTGGACCCGGCCCAACTCCCACCTACCACCACCTTTCTATTTAAGTCACCCTCTCCCTTCTCTCTCCTCATTTATTTTACTTCTTCACCATTACTCCTCTTCTTCTTCTTCATTACTCTCTCTCCACCTACCAAACCGTAGGCAAGTACCAACTTGCTTCTTGATGGATCCCCATTATTATTGTTCCATCATCCTCCTTATTTGATTCTAAGTCTTTTAGTACTTAGCATTTTTAATTTCCATGGCTAATTTGTTGTAGATCTAAGTTTGTTACATTTTCGGGTTTCTTAGGTTTTGATCTAGTAAACTTTGATATCTTCAAGTTTTGATGATTCCATATTGTAGAGAATTTCGTTCTACCCAATTTTGACCTAAGAAAGTTCGAATTTGGACTATGGATGAAGGTTTTATGGAACTTGGAAGCTTGGGTTGATGGTGTTCTTCTTCTCTGAAACTTGGAGAAGAAGAACAGTACTTAACTTGACCGCATGAATAATTCATGCGGCAAGTGATTCTCAGCCGCATGGGTTGTTTCCTTCTCAGCCGCATGGGTTGTTTCCTTCTCAGCCGCATGGAAAGTTCCTACCCGGCCGCATGAGACTCATTTTGAGCCCAGCCGCATAGGGAGTTCTCCTAGCCGCATGGACTTTCCCCACTTAACCGGATATGCGCCTCCGTCTTTTGACCGCATGGATTTCTCTCCAAATCCAGCCGCATGAACCAAACTCACTCGCCAGCCGCATGAGGTCCTGAACTTTATAGCCGCATGGACTCATTCCCGCCAGCCGCATGAGCACCCTTTCCGCTGACCGCATGTGCCTTGTCTTTTCGACCGCATGAGCCCAATTCATCCTAGCCGCATGGAACACCCTTTCTGCTTGCCGCATGGGAGCTAGTCTCACTCGCCAGCCGCATAGGTTCCTGCCTCTTCAGTCGCATGCGCCTCTACCCCCTGAGCCGCATGAACCCGACTCTTTTCCTTGCCGCATAAGACTCATCCTGGCCGCATTAGACTTAGCCGCATGACTATTCTATAGCCCTGAATATTGATATTTTATTAGATATTTTACGTCCATTTTATATCCTTACGCCTTTTCACATAAACGTGATAAATCATGATATGTTAATATTTCTATTAATTATAGATTGTTACGTGGGATGTACCATGTGTCATGAATTGAGTTATAGATACCCGGATTGACTGGAATTAAACCCTGAAGGTTGTAGACTCGACCCCACTGAATACTAGTTGACTTTCATGCCTTGATACCATTGATGATAATTGTTAGCTTGACTAAAATTGATCATGCGTTCCTAGTTGGAACTAAAGAGGCTGGCTAGTCGTCTTATTGAACTGAACGAATGAGACACGTTCATATAATGAACTATTGTAATCAACTGGCTAATCTCGAATATTGGCATACAGGCACATGCAGGCTTCAAATTATTTATTTATTTATTTAGTTATTTTTATCTTCCAAAAACCAGCATGTGTACTTTATGGTCAAAGCATGATTACCGTGGTTAGATTTGATTGTTGCATTACGCTATGTAAGACCTGCAACCTAACCGCACTGGTATCGTTGTAGAGTCGTGCATATCGTACCCCGTACGAAAGTACTCATTTGAATGACCATGATCCACGGCATGGGATTTCACTCAACGTAGGGACTATTAAGTTAAATAAAATAATGATTGCATGGAGAGAATGGATTCCCGAATTCTTACATGGCAGCCCCCTTGGGACGAGTAGTACCCGACGGGCCGGCTGGTTCCCACAGATACTGTAAATCTGCCACACGGGCAGGGAACAGTATCTGCTTTTATTATTATTGTATATTGTATATTGACGAGCGTCCTGCTAGGACTCGTCTAATTCATGCATGGGCCAATTGGTTGACTGGATAGACTAGCCTTGCTTGCACATAGTAAGAACTGAGGAATCCCTAATTGTATTATTCCAGGATAACTTGGAACTCATAATAGCAAGCCGTAGGAGTTGATTGGCCGTCCAAGATGATTTGTTTGTGCACTGTACTCTGTTACCTAACTGGGATGATCAGAATGTCAGGACATGACGGGCCAACTTCTGTCCTTGTTTGGTTGGGAGGTTGGTTCGAAGTGTCTTGATGTGATGTGAGTCCTAGTAGCAAGCAGAGATCTATTATTATATTCTCTTACTTACTGGTTTAGTCCTTCATATCGTCCTCCCTTGTGGTACTTGCTATTAGAGGTCTAATCTCTCTGGTTTTGCATGGCCAGATTTAGAGCCAGTCCCCGAGGATCCAGCTTACTTCTACCTCCAAGATGGTCAACACTAGAAGGACGATCGTAGGAGGACTCGAGTGGGTTCCTTAACTTCACCACTCGTTTTGTTAAATACTTTATACCTTGCCGTTTGGCCCCAACATGTTAGTCGGATCGTCTTGTACTTACTTTTGCATAATTGTAACTAAGTCAGGCTGCAGCTGATAACAATTGTGTATACCTTACTACATCATCTGGCTATGTTTTGTAAAGCCAGATATCAAGAACATTTTGACAAAGCGTTTGGGACGCCTTGCTGCTTTATCTTACATGTTCTCTATTTCTGTTCCTTGTTTGAATGATTGAGACAATAGATGTGAAATGACCATAGTAAGACCTTTATGTAGTATGCACCCCCTCGTCTGGTTAGACAGCATTGATCGTATTATACGGTATTCATCTACCCGTAATACGTAGCTGGCTGAGTCACTCCCCCGCTCTCCAGTATTCTGGTTCTGGGACATGACAAGGTTTTAGTGGTGGCCCATGCAGGTCTGATTTCAGACTTGTGGGGTGTTTTGATTTATAGGATGTCTCAATCACACGTGTTCCCCCTTGATCTCATGATTCGTCAATTCTCAACTCTAGCTTGACATTCCAGTATCCTTTGACTTCATCGATCCTTCATGTCCGGTCGTTTGATTGTTCTCTTGTCCCTTTTCTTAGGGGCACCTCGTCCGCACCTGTCAGAGCTGGACAGCAACAACATGGACAGCAGCATGGACAACCTGACCATGTTGGTCAGCAACAAGAGCCGGTACTAACTCAAGAGACTATCCAGGAAGAAGTGATAGTAGAACCAGCGGTTGGACCGCAGTATCCGGATGTTCCACCACCACCAACAGTTCCACCTACCCCTGCGGAAGTGGACACACCAGCCCTTCTGGAGATCATGAGAGGGATGATGGCCACTCAACAACACAAGATGTTAGCCCAGCAGCGTATGCACGCTCAGTTGCAGGAGCAGAATGTACTACTCAACCAAGGATTACAGACGGCATTAGAAAGAGGGGCGAGGCCAGATTCAGGAGCGTCAGCCCGATTTTGCAAGTACAACCCCCATCGTTTCGAAGGCACGGAGGATGCTATCTCAGTAGATGCATGGCTTAAGGATATTGAGGCTATTTTGACAGCAGCTAAGGTGCCGGCAGAAGAACGTGTGCATCAGGTGAAGTTGTTACTTCAGGATCTCGCACGTGATTGGTGGGAAGCAGAGGAAGTAGGCATCAGACGTCCTGTGGCTTGGGATGATTTTACTGCAAGGTTCAAGACAAAGTACTATGGAGTTGTGGCACAGTTTGAGCTGCAACAGAAGTTTATCAACCTCAGACAGGCTGGCAAGACTGTAGATGCTTATGCAGCGGAGTTCTGCAGATTGAGTAGGTTTGCCCCAGAGATGGTAGCAACGGAACGCCAGAGGGCGATGAGGTTCCAGCAAGGGTTTCATCTTGAGCTCTTGCAATTGATAGAGGGGCACAATTACCAAACTTTTGATGAAGTATTGACGGCGACTCGAAGGCATGAGATCACCATTCAGAGGCTTGCGGTAAGGACTGGGGGTCAGAAGAGATCCCACAGTCAGATTGAAGGAGGAGGGAGAGCAGCGCCCCGAACAACAGCACCATCCCCTGGCATTCGTATCCACGATGTGGCGATACGGGGGCCAGCACCACCCAGGCAACAGCAACAGCAACAGAGGAAGAACCAGCAACCCCCGGCGGACTGCACTTATTGTGGGAAGATGGGACACACTAGAGATGTGTGTCGGATATTGAATGGACTGTGTCTGATATGTGGAAATCCAGATCATTGGGTTACCACATGTCCCATGAATTCGAGGGCAGGAGGACCAGGACAGCAGTTTCCTGCTCTGCCAGCACCAGGGGCAGGACAGTATCGAGGACCAGCAGTGGCAGTGAGACCATTGGCGCAGCGTCCGTTAGTACCACAGGCTCAGATGTTTCGGCAGCAGGGGCCGCCGATGCAGCAACACCAGCGTAGACCACCCCAGCATCATCAAGGCAGGGGCCAGCAGCAGCACCAGGCTAGGCCGCAGCATGGGAACCAGCAAGGAGGTCGGGGGCAGGCATTCACACTGTCCTTGGAAGAGGCATTGGCATCAGGAGATGTTGTGGCAGGTAACATTCTCGTCGCCTCATATCCCGCAGTAGCATTATTTGATTCGGAAGCATCCCATTCATTTATATCTGCACAATTTGCGACACGACTAGGAGTGGAGTTCGAGGCATTGCCAGGGAGGTTGAATATACTCACTGGTAATGGGCTCGTGGGAGTTAGTAGAGTTAGTTTAGCATGTAGTGTTGTGGTGTACGGGCATCCTTTACCCGTCCGGTTGATAGAATTTCCTGTTGGAAATTTCGACGTTATCTTAGGCATGGACTGGCTGAAAGACAGTCATGCGACAATAGATTGTCGTAGTGGAAGTGTATCTTTTGATATTCCAGGCATGGAGAGGTTCACCTTGGTCAGGTCAGAGGCAACTCAGCAAAAGCAGGGAGTAGTAACAACAATGGAAGAAGTTCAAGTTCCGAAGGTAGTTGAAGAATTTCTAGACGTATTTCCCGAAGAACTTCCAGGTCTACCACCGGTTAGAGATATTGAGTTCAGTATAGAATTGGCACCAGGAACTAAACCAATATCAGATCGGGTTTACAGAATGGCAGATTCAGAGCAGGCCAAGGTGTATCAGCACATAGAGGAATTGAAGGAGAAGAAGTTCATCCAAGCTAGCGTGTCACCATGGGCAGCACCAGTAGTACTTGTAGAAAAGAAGGATGGATCATCCAGATTATGCATCGATTACAGGAAGCTTAACGCGGCAACAGTAAAGAACAAGTACCCACTACCAAGGATCGACGACTTATTTGATCAGTTGAGCAGGGCCAGAGTTTTCTCCAAGATAGATCTTCGTTCGGGGTACCATCAGGTGAGGGTTCGGAAGGAAGATATTCCCAAGACAGCATTCAGGTCGAAGTATGGGCATTATGAGTTTTTAGTAATGCCGTTTGGTTTGACCAATGCTCCAGCTATCTTCATGGATTTGATGAACCGCATCTTTATGCCGTATTTAGATCAGTTTGTCGTAGTATTTCTCGACGACATTCTTGTGTACTCTGCTAGTGAAGAGGAGCATGAAGACCACCTCAGGAAAGTGTTGCAGGTTCTGAGAGAGAACCAGTTGTATGCCAAGTTCAGCAAGTGTGAGTTCTGGACGGATCATATTTCATTTTTGGGTCATATTGTATCAGGAACTGGAGTAGCAGTGGATCCCAAGAAGGTAGAAGCAGTGAAGAGTTGGCCAGTACCCAAGACCGTAGCTGATATACGGAGTTTCTTGGGATTGGCAGGATATTACAGAAGGTTTGTGTCAGACTTTGCAAGGCTTTCAGCACCCATGACCCGCTTGACACGGAAGGATGTACCATTCGTTTGGTCTGTAGAATGCCAGGCCTCATTTGAAAATCTGAAGCAGAAGTTGATATCAGCGCCCTTTCTTACATTGCCAGTTGGACCTGGAGGTTTTACTGTATATTGTGATGCGTCAGGTAAAGGACTTGGATGTGTCCTTATGCAACATGGGAAGGTGATAGCATATGCATCTAGGCAGCTTCGAGACCACGAGAAGAATTACCCAACTCATGATCTGGAATTGGCGGCAGTAGTGTTTGCTCTGAAGCTATGGAGGCATTACTTATATGGTGACCGAGTGGAGATATACACAGATCACAAAAGTATGAAGTACATCTTTACCCAGAAGGAACTGAACATGAGGCAGAGAAGATGGTTGGAGTTGATCAAGGATTATGACGTGGAGCTTCAGTATCATCCAGGCAAGGCTAATGTGGTAGCAGACGCTCTCAGCAGAAGAGGCGGCGTATTTATGTTGACAATGCAGAGACATATCTTAGAAGACCTTCAGGAGATGGGCATTGAAGTTATACTTTCTAGTGATGTAGGAATTCTGGCAAGTCTACAAGTTCAATCCGACTTGGTAGACAGGATCAAGGCAGCTCAGGCACAGGACCCAAGGATTCAGAAGCTTAGGGCAGAATGTGAGTCAGGACTCAGAAAGGAGATGCAAATCCATGAAGATGGTACACTTAGGTTTAGGTCACGCCTATGTGTTCCTAGTGGAGATATCAGACAGGAGGTTATGGCAGAAGCTCACAGTTCTCAGTATTCTATTCACCCTGGAGGGACCAAGATGTACCAAGATATCAAGCAGCACTTCTGGTGGAACGGGATGAAGAGGGAGATAGCTAGGTTTGTTTCTCGTTGCTTGATATGTCAGCAAGTAAAGGCAGAACAGCAGAGGCCAGCTGGATTATTGCAACCGCTTCCTGTCCCGGAATGGAAATGGGAGCATATTACAATAGACTTTGTGACCGGTTTACCGAGATCACCAAGTGGTAAAGATGCTATTTGGGTGATCGCGGATCGGCTTACAAAGGTAGCACATTTTCTCCCTTTCAGAGTAGGGCAATCTACAGAAAAGTTGGCAGAGTTGTATATGCAACAGATAGTCAGGCAGCATGGAGTCCCTGTTAGTATTGTGTCCGACAGAGATACTTGTTTTACATCACATTTCTGGAAGAGCTTGCATCATAGTCTGGGTACCAAGCTAAGATTTAGCACGGCTTATCATCCACAGACGGACGGGCAATCAGAAAGGACAATTCAGACTTTGGAAGATATGTTACGAGCTTGCACCCTAGATTTTGGAGGATCTTGGGAGAGCCACCTGTACTTAGTTGAGTTTTCATATAACAACAGTTATCAAGCCAGTATCCAGATGGCGCCATTCGAGGCATTATATGGTAAGAAGTGCAGGTCACCACTAGCATGGGATGATATCGGAGAGAGAAAGATGTTAGGCCCAGAAATGATTGTTCAGACGGTTGAATTGGTTAAGGGAATTAGAGAACGACTTCGAGTTGCGCAGGACCGGCATCGTCATTGGGCGGACCAGCATCGTAGGCCGTTAGAGTTCTCTGTTGGGGACCACGTGTTCTTGAGGATCTCACCTACCCGTGGGGTAATTAGGTTTAGCGTTCGCGGGAAGTTGAGTCCGCGGTACGTGGGCCCATTTGTTATTCTTGAGAGGATAGGCGATGTTGCTTATCGTTTATCCCTTCCACCTTCGTTACGAGAGGTGCATGACGTATTTCATGTATCTCAGTTGCGAAGGTATGTATCGAACCCAAGCCATATCCTTGATCATTTTGAGCTGGTTGTTGGTACCAACCTGTCTTACGAGGAACAGCCTGTATCCATTTTGGACCGAAGAGAGAAGATACTCAAGAACCGAACAATTAGTCTTGTCCGGGTTGCTTGGGGTCATCACTCTTTAGGGGAGTCAACGTGGGAACGTGAGGATGATATCTGATCACGATATCCACACCTGTTTGACTCACAAGGTATATCTTTTTTTGTATACCTTGATTGTCTTGATCCCTCATGCTTATCACCTTATGGGTAGAATTGTTTGATATCGTAGATTGATGGATTTACATATATGTTACTTGCTATGGGCATTGTAAAATGATTGCTTGATTGAATTGCTTGTACTTAGATTGGTTTAGCCCCGATGTTTCTATCTTGCTTGAATTTGAAATTCCGAGGACGGAATTTTTCTAAGGAGGGTAGAGATGTCACTCCCCGTTCCCAGAATACGTATTTTAATACGTATATTGCCTGAATGTATTTATTTAGCATTTATCATGTAGTATTCTGTATTTAAATTCTTAATAACTTCATGTTAATTAATTAGCTGCTCTTTAATTTTTATGTTAATTTATTTCCTGCAATTTTATTTCTATATTTCTTCCTGTAATTTTATTACCTGTATTTTATTTCCTGCTTTAGTCTTACTTTCGGGTTAGCCTTATTGGACCCATTGGACCCGGCCCAACTCCCACCTACCACCACCTTTCTATTTAAGTCACCCTCTCCCTTCTCTCTCCTCATTTATTTTACTTCTTCACCATTACTCCTCTTCTTCTTCTTCATTACTCTCTCTCCACCTACCAAACCGTAGGCAAGTACCAACTTGCTTCTTGATGGATCCCCATTATTATTGTTCCATCATCCTCCTTATTTGATTCTAAGTCTTTTAGTACTTAGCATTTTTAATTTCCATGGCTAATTTGCTGTAGATCTAAGTTTATTACATTTTCGGGTTTCTTAGGTTTTGATCTAGTAAACTTTGATATCTTCAAGTTTTGATGGTTCCATGTTGTAGAGAATTTCGTTCTACCCAATTTTGACCTAAGAAAGTTCGAATTTGGACTCTGGATGAAGGTTTTATGGAACTTGGAAGCTTGGGTTGATGGTGTTCTTCTTCTCTGAAACTTGGAGAAGAAGAACAGTACTTAACTTGACCGCATGAATAATTCATGCGGCAAGTGATTCTCAGCCGCATGGGTTGTTTCCTTCTCAGCCGCATGGGTTGTTTCCTTCTCAGCCGCATGAAAAGTTCCTACCCGGCCGCATGAGACTCATTTTGAGCCCAGCCGCATAGGGAGTTCTCCTAGCCGCATGGACTTTCCCCACTTAACCGCATATGCGCCTCCGTCTTTTGACCGCATGGATTTCTCTCCAAATCCAGCCGCATGAACCAGACTCACTCGCCAGCCGCATGAGGTCCTGAACTTTATAGCCGCATGGACTCATTCCCGCCAGCCGCATGAGCACCCTTTCCGCTGACCGCATGTGCCTTGTCTTTTCGGCCGCATGAGCCTAATTCATCCTAGCCGCATGGAACACCCTTTCTGCTTGTCGTATGGGAGCTAGTCTCACTCGCCAGCCGCATAGAAGGGTTGGATGCAGATGAGCCACCCCTATTCGGGCAAGCCCCAACCCTATGATCTGCTGCTCCACAAGCCAGGCACAATCCCTGTGCCCTACGACAGTCCGCCACTACATGGCCTGGCTTTCCACAATGAGAACATCCCATCGCAGAAGTCTGCTTCTGCTTCTGCTGCTGCGGGTACGTTGGGGTCGAATGCTGAACCGACGTTACTGAGGCCGCCCGCCTCGGAGTTCCAATGGTCAATCCCCTAGATGCCGGGGCTGGAGCTGATGATTGGTGCACCTGGTTGTGGGACCGCTTCCTACTTTCGGTCCTATCCACGATCCTCTGGGAGGTATACTCGTGCCTCTTAGCTGCTCTCAAGACTGCATCGAATGTCTGGTGCTTGAACTGCTCAACTGCCAAAAAGATCTCCAAATGCAGTCCCTGCTGGAATCGCTGGACCCTATCAAACTCGGTCGCCACCAAGGTAGGGGCAAACCTACTGAGCCTAGAAAACTCCGATGCATAACTGTCGACTATTCTGCCTCCTTGCTTCAAGTTGGTAAATCTGGTCTGTAGGTCGTACCGAGCCACAGCATCGAAATACTTCGTCTGGAATCTCTCTCTCTAAATACTGCCCAAGCAATGGGTGCCACTAATCCCATGGCTTGCGCTGCCCACCAACTGTGAGCCAAGTCCAACAACTGCAGGCATACCACCACCACCTTCTCATTCTCGGGTGTCCTAGCTGCTTCCAGAATCACCTCGGTATCCTGAAGCCATGCATCCGCGACAATCGCATTCTCGCTGCCGTCGAAGAAAGGAGGGTTCAAGCGCTTGAAACTGTTGGCCGCCTGGTTCCCTGGATGTCCGCCTCGGGTCAAAGCATCTTAAACTGTTTGGTGCAGGGCGTCGCTTCGACGATCCTGGGAAGCTATCAAGGTTTTGATGAGGCCTACTAGGGTACCATCATCTGGCTCTGCGGGCTGGACGGGCCGAACTGGTGACTCTCCTCCAGTGGGTATCACCCTGGAGGCGACTCCGGAATGCTGGGCTTGATCCCCAAGTTGCTGCTGGTCCACAGGAGGTGCTTTTCCTTACTGATCGGCAGGGTCAGGTACAGTACCGCTGAAGAAGATGACACATAAAAACAATAAGGAAGGACCAGGATATATCAACGATACAAGCATGTAATCAGGTCAAAAATTTCAGGGATTTGAAAATACAGGCGGAGATCAAGGGCGAATACTGATTGAGACATCTATTCGGTAAACCCTCATATTTCTTGATTGACAAGACCTGCATGGGCCACCAGTTAAACCATGTCACGCCCCAGAACTAGAATACTGGAGAGCGGGGGCAGACATAGCCAGCTACGTATATTGAAATAGAATACATCTCAACTATACGGTCACGGCTGTCTAGATATGAGGGTATACTACAAGCCAACAGTCTCTTAAGGTCAAGCCTCTTGTCTCAATCTCAAGCAAGTAAGTAAAGTCGCAAGATGTATGATCATTAAATATACACTAAAAGACGTCCCAAATATTACATATCAGCTGATCATGAAGCTAGTCGTACAAAATGCGAGGACTAGCAAGAGTTTAAGTCATACATGATCAACCCTAGGATTTGTTAATCATGTTTACAGCCCGTAGGCAGACAATAAGTAAAAAAAAAGTGCATCGAGCTAACAGGTGCTCGTCGGCTAAACGCCTCAAAAGAATACTTTACAATAGAGTGAGCGAAACAAAATAGAAAACCCACTCGTAGCCCGGGTTCCTTCTAGTCGCCACCATTGGGCTGGATGCTTGGTAGATCCTCGGGAGCTGCTCCGAAATCTGGCCACACAAAACCAGCTGGGTCAACCCCAGAAAGAGCAAGTGCCACAAGGGGGCCACAAAATAAGAACAAAAGCCAGCATTAACACAAGAAGATATAATATTAAAAACTAGAATTTATGAAAAATATGGCAGGGTGATATACGACGAGATAACCATGGGACTATTCCGATAGCCAGGTTACAACCCGTAAACCAAACAAGGACCGGGCTTGTAACCCTTCATCTGAACAGAACTTGGTTTTCCACCATTTATCGGCAAGATAATAATGCAAGAAATCAAGACAGGGAGCAATCTTGTACTGGATCAAGACATGGCTAAACTGGTTATTTCTCATTCAATCAATCACGGCCAAGCAGATCCTACGGCTTACTACTTTAACTAACTAGGGTTATCACAGACCTAATTACTAACAAGATGCAGTGTGATTGTTCCACAGCCACAAGCCCTGCAGACCATCCAGGCTACCCAGGACGAAAGATTAGGGTTGAATTCAGGTAGGTACATCGTCCAGGAGACACATGTACCCTTAGGTGACTTAGAGGGTGCAACACTCGACGGTGCGCTGGAAATGTGCCCTACTCGACGGCAGGCTACAGATCCCAAGAGCGCCCAGGTAACGGGATTGCCTGTAGCTGTGTCATCTCTTCATGACTACTGAGTTAATCTAGTTATTAACCTTAATCCATTTTAGTAGGTACTCCTGACCGTGGTACTCAGGAGTCCCCTCCTAGACATGATGCAAGACAGGACAAGTGGATTTAACAAGCAAGCAAGAAGAACCAACCACGGTGTCAAGGCAGGTCAAGTTAAATTATCAAGATAAATCATGTCAGGGTACTTCTCTGGAGTGCGCCACGACGGGCCACTATCATGTCAGGTTGGTCATGTCAGGAGTGCACCACTATGGGTCACTATCGTGTTATGCTAGTTCCTTGTCATACCGTGCCATATACAATAGTCATTCCAAACATGTTAAGTAAAATCAAGTTCATGACAAAAAGGCGTAAGGATATAAATTGGGCATAAAATATCTAATAAAATATTAATATATAAGACTATAGAAAAGCCAACTTAAAGAAATAAGACCAAACTCCAAGAGCCTGTGGGTTAAGCAAGGGGTCAGGGGAGCAGCGTACGAAAAAGTCACGCACGCTAAGAGAGCAGCGTAGGTGAAAGTCACGCACGCTATAGGGAGCAGCTGCGTGAAAGTCACGCACGCTCAAGGAAGCAGCTGCGTGAAAAGTCACGCATACTACAGGGAGCAGCTGCGTGAAAAGTCATGCACGCTCAAGGAAGCAGCTGCGTGAAAAGTCACGCACGCTACAGGAAAGCAGCTGCGTGAAAAGTCACGCACGCTACAGGGAAGCAGCTACGTGAAAAGTCATGCACGCTACAGGGAAGCAGCTACGTGAAAAGTCACGCACGCTACAGGGAGTAGCTACGTGAAAAGTCACGCACACTATAGGCAGCAGCTGCGTGAAAATTCACGCACGCTTAAGGAAGCAACTGCGTGAAAAGTCACGCACGCTACAGGGAAGCAGCTGCGTGAAAAGTCACGCACGCTCAAGGAAGCAGCTGCGTGAAAAGTCACGCACGCTCAAGGAAGCAGCTGCGTGAAAAGTTACGCACGCTACAGGAAAGCAGCCGCGTGAAAAGTCACGCACGCTACAGGAAAGCAGCCGCGTGAAAAGTCACGCACGCTACAGGGAACAGCGGCATACGTGAAAAGTCATGCACGCCAGAGAGCTGCGTACGTGCAAAAGCACGCAATTAGAGAGCTGCGTACGCGTAAAAACCCGCACGCAGGGTCTGGGTCTTCTTCTCCACGGCTGAAAAGAAGCTCCAACTGCTCCAAAACTTCAAAACCTCATAACTTGGCCATCCGAACTCCAAATCCAGATTTCCAAGGTTCTAACTAGGGTGGAATTGAACTCTCTTCCACAAGGAAACATCAAAACCCATAAAAATCCAACTTAAGTAGATCAAAACATCCAAAATCCAAAAATAGAAATAACTTAGATCTATAACAATGGAGGCTCCAAATCACAAAAACCCAAGTTCTAATATTGATCACCATGTCCTAGTCTAGCAAATGGACAAGGAAAATATGGTTCTCATGTGGTGGCAAGATACACTTGCCTAGGGTTAGGAGAGTTGTGTAGAGGAAGGAGAAGAAGAAGAAGAAAATAAATGGTGGTTATGAGGACAGAGAGTGGTAGGTGGGGATATAAAGAGGGGAGTTGTGGTGGGTTGAAGGTGGAGTGTAGGTTAAGGTGTTCCAATGCATAAACCGAACCAGACCAACCCAATAAAATCGAGCCATGAGAAAACCCAAAATACGAGAAATACCGAAATTCCACAAGCTGAGAAAAATAAAAATACATGCCAAAAATTCAGATACGAGTATAATTACGAAATACGGGAAATACGGAAAATAAGGGTGACACATCGATATGGTCATTTTGAAAATTTGTGGATCCGTTACCTTTTTTGTGCACTATGAGTGCGAGTAGTGGATCATGAGAGAGGAGCTCCTTCAGGCAGAACGTTCAGAGGTATGGTCATATAACTTTCCTCCAAAAGAGTGACCGGAATGTAAGTTCAAAGGTACCAGCGGGTTCATGACTTTGAAACTCTAAAATATGGAGGAGGTGAGTTCAGCGGTACCAGCGGGTACATGACTCAAAAATTTGGAAAATGGAAAATGTGAGTTCAGCGGTACCAACGGGTACATGACTCGATAATCTGGGATATGGAGGATGTGAGTTCAGCGGTACAAGAGGGTACATGACCCAATATGAAAGTTAGTTCAGCGGTACCAGCGGGTACATGACTCAAAAATCTAGAAAATAGAGAGTATGAGTTCAGCGGTAGCAGCAGGTACATGACTCGATAATCTGAAAAATGGTGAACATGAGTTCAGCGGTACCAGCGGGTACATGACTCGATGAATCTGGACTATTATGAAAGTGAGTTCAGTGGTACCAGCCGGTACATGACTCAATGATCCGAAGAATGTCGTTTAGACAAAATATTTCTTCAGGAACTTGCCGTTGACGGGCAACATTAGCAAGTCTCCATTTTGTTTTGTGAGGCGGTAGGCTCCGTTGGAGAATACAGCCTCAATGATGAATGGGCCTTCCCACTTCGGCTGGAACTTGCCGGCGGTCTTGTGAGTCATAACCATCGGCCTCCGGACTGCCAGGACGAGATCGCCCACTTGGAATGTTCTGATTTTAACCTTTTTGTTGAAGGCTCCGGAGATGCGTGCTTGGTATAGCTCGATTCGTTGCTGAGCTAAGAGGCGCTTTTTATCCAAGGCCTCCAACTCTTGCAGTCGGCGACGGTAGTTATCATCCGTCGTCAATTGATAAGTAAGGGCGACGCGGAGTGAAGGTATTTGAGTCTCCAATGGGAGGACTGCTTCACTCCCGTATACCAAGGAAAATGGCATATTCCCAGTGGCTGTTCGGACTGTGGTGTGGTACGCCCATAAGCATTCGCCAAGCTTCTCGTTCTAGTCGCGTTTGTTGGAAGAGACAAACTCCTTGAGTAATTTGATGATTGTTTTGTTGAATGCCTCTACCAACCCGTTTGCTGCCGGATTGTATGGTATCGAAGCAATATTCTGGATGCGATGCTTATCACAGAACCGATAGAAGGCATGGCTTGCAAACTGTGGACCATTATCGTGGATGATCCTTCGGGGCAGTCCAAAGCGATAGATGACGTGATGCTTGAGAAAGCTGACCACGTTTGACATTTTTACTTCCGCAAGTGGGACAGCTTTCGCCCATTTGGAAAAATAATCCGTAATGGCGAGTATAAAACGATGTCCTCGGGAAGAAGGTGGAGCGATTGGACCGATGATATCCATTCCCCATGCTTCAAATGGCCAGGATGCTACCGTCGGATGTAGAAACTCGGATGGCTGGTGGATGAAGTCCGCGTGGACTTGGTAGGCCTTGTATTTTCTTACATAGCCGATCACATCTGCTACCATCGTGGGCCAGTAGTAGCCCATTCGGCAAAGACGGTCTTATAATTTGGGGCCAGGCTGATGGGCCCCGCAGACACCGTCGTAAGCTTCGCGTACGTCTTCTTTGGCTTCTGTGTTTGACAGGCATCAAAGCAATAACCCGTCGTAGGATCGCCGATACAGCATTTTCGTCTCTGTATCATAGAAGAATCTGAGAGAACGCCTTCTGATGGAAGTGGCTTCTTTTGGGTTCTCAGTCAGGATGTCGTAGATTACGAAGTCTATGAATGGTTTTCTCCAGTCTGGCGCTTCGTCGATCGTCTGAGCAGAATAACTTGCCACGACTTGAACGTTATTCTTGGGACAGACCAGTTTGTGTCCTACCACGTCAACCGAATGATGACTATGGTTTGGTACTGCTAGGAAAGCGGCAAGGCCTGCTAGGGCATCGGCTTCGATATTCTGGAGTCTGGGAACGTGCTCGATGAAGAATCCCTCAAACGAAGAGATAATATTGATTGCTATTTGGTGATAGGGGATCATGTCTTCATGGCGGACTTCGTATGAACCCCAGATCTGATTGACGATTACCTGCGAATCGCCGTATGCTTCAAGATATTCTACCCCCAGCTCTCTTGCAAGTTGGAGGCCGATAACCAAAGCGTTGTACTCGGCCACATTGTTAGAGCAGGCTCCGTGAGGGAGTAAGCGCGAATGATCACCAGTCCGGAAGGGGAAATCAATACCACCCCGACTCCAATGACGATGTTGCCCTTGGGTCCAGTTCTTGAAGCACCGTCGAAGAATATTCGCCATATATCATCGTGAGAGGTTGCATGAGAGTCGGAAACCTCATCTGGGATTCCTTCATATATTCTGGATGACTTCGAGCCTGGATGGGCTGCTAAAAAGTCTGCCAGAGCTTGACCTTTAACAGTCTTTTGTGGGACGAAGATCATATGATAAGGAGACAGCAATATTGACAATATGGCGAGGCGGGAGCTGAGTGCCCCTGGTTTAGTCATGAGGACCCTGAGTGGGTTAATTCGTGAGATTACGTGCATGGTTTGCCCCGTGACATAGTGCCGCATCTTTTGAATGGTGAACACTAAGACGAGGCATTCATTCTCTATAGTGGTGTATCGGTGCTCTGGCCAAATCATCATTCGGCTGAGGTAATATATAGCTTGTTCATGGCCTGCATCATTATTTTGTGCCAGCGGAGCGCCGAAGGAATGCTCTATTGCTCGCACATATAGCAAGAATGGTTTTCCAGCAACCGGAGCCACCAGGACTGGAGGGTTCGATAAATATTCTTTGAGGCTGTCGAAGGCACGTTGGCATTCTTCATCCAATACGAATGAAACGCCTTTCTTCATGAGGTGGGTGAATTGCCGACACCGCCCGAAGAGGTTAGAAATAAACCTTCGGATGTAAGCTAGCCTCCCTTGAAGGCCTCTAAGTTCGCGAAGATCTCTCGGGGGATCCATCTTCCTAATTGCCTTCGTCTTCTCTGGATCAACATGAATTCCCTGGGCTGTAATAATAAAACCCAGGAATTTTCCGCTCGTACGCCCAAGAAGGATTTTGTGTGGTTCATTTTCAAGTTGTGTGCTCGCATCAGGTCGAATACCGTCCTCAGATCCTGCAGATGGTCTTCCATATAGCGACTCTTGACGACGATATCATCGACATAGCACTCCACAGTCTTGCGTAAGTGGTCTCTGAAGATGATGCTCATGGCTCTTTGATATGTGGCACCAGCATTCTTTAAACCAAAGGGCATGACTGTGTAACAGAACGTGCCAATCGGTGTTCGGAATGATGTGTGCTTTTCGTCGTCGAAAGACATCTTGATTTGGTTGTATCCCGAGAAACCATCCATAAATGACATACATTCGAAGTCGTATGTGTTGTCAATCATGATGTCCGTGATAGGGAGAGGGAATTCATCTTTGGGACATGCCTCATTCAGATTGCGAAAGTCGATACAGATTCGAATCTTTCCATTTTTCTTGAGGACCGGTACTATGTTGGCGACCCAGTCAGGATGTTGTTCCTCGCAAATGATGCCACTGGCTATTAGTTTGTTGACTTCGGCTTCGATCGCATCCATGATGCCCGGGCAAAAGCGTCGCTGTTGCTGTTTGACCGACTTTGCATCTGGCCGAATGTTGACTTGTGAAGGGCAACTTCGGGGTTTAGTCCTGGCATGTCTTCATAACTCCATGCGAACACATCGATGTACTCTTTGACAAGTTCCAATAGTGATTCTCGCTCTTCGTCTGTTAGGCTTTTTCTGACAAAGATTGGTTTTAGAGAAGATTCGTTGCAAAGGTCGACCTGTACAACCTCGTCTTCAGTAGGAGGTTCCCTCTGTTCGAACCGCTTTTTCCATAGTGCATCTAGCTGTTGGGCCTATGGCTCTAACTCAAGGATTTTAGGTATATCCTCATCTTCTTCATAAGCGTCGGCGAATGCCATATTTACTGACAGGACTTGTCTGAATACGTCTTCGATGCTGGTATCTGAATCAGAAGTTGGTGATCCGGTTGAATGTGAATGCCAATCGCATTCCTCATCTGAACTTTCGGGGGTCGTTGTGGGCGTGACATACCCTAATCCACATCGGGTCTTATTGTAGTAGTCCCGTAGTTTGCCAGCCGGGACTGGTGGCTTGAAAGGTAATCGTCGACTGGTGCCATAATTTAAGCCTGGCGTAGTCTCCATATCATATCCATGTTTTTGCATGAGGTATTTGGATTAGGGACTATAAAGATACAGAGGCAATCTCCCGGCATCTGATTCATGATCGACATTCTCTATGGTGAAGGGCTGTGGATCATCTTTCCGACCGAAGATGATTGGATGGTCCCCTCCTTCGACTATAAGGTAAGCGTCTTCCACTGGGATAAGCTGGTTTGCGATGTAAACATTTCTCACCTGTGTGTGTAGGTGAGTGCCTATACCGTGTTCCATCGCGTACAATGTACATAGCTTATTAAGCTCGAAGTAGTTCAAAAATAGCCCTTTATTGATGAAGTAAGGTATCTTTTCTAGCGGGATTACATCATCCGCAGAAGGAACATCAGTGTGGACAGCCACATACTTGGCCAGTTCCGGTTCTTCTTCGGTCACCCCCTGTATAAATGAAGACTGGGAGGAAGACCTGGACAGCTTGATCATCAAAGGTTCTGTTGGTGGAACCGAACGTGGGGTTGTTGGTAAACTAGCGATCCTCAGTTTGGTGCTCGATACCGGGAGGAGAGTAGTTGGTTCGCTAGAAGCCCCAGACTTTGCATCGGGGTGACGATCATTCTTGGAAAGACGTATCGTCATTGTCCTGTTAGAGGGGTTGAGCTTTCCTGCTTGTGGTTGGCTGACTCTTCGTAGCCTGATTGTCAGTGGCTCCATCGTGGGTCTCGATACTTGGTCGGACCTTGGCAGCCGGATTATCATTTGCCCCTCTTGTGCCGCAAGACTGATTGCATCCATACGCAGAGTGGCCGTAAGGGGTACAAATTTGCCAGGTTTACGAGCTTGAAGGTGGATCGTCAAAGGTTCTTCTGATCCTTAGGCTGTCTCAGTTCGAGCCTATACATCATCATCATCCAGGTGCCTCTTCGATTTCTCGTATAAACAGGAGTCCAAGTAGTAGGATTCGACTCCTTTAAAGGGGTCGATGTCGGCAAATTCCGTCCTCACGAAGCTGTGTTTGTCGACATATTTGAAGCACTGGTGCAGCATGGAAGGCACGATCATGTAATCGTATATCTAAGGGTGCCCCAAGAGGATGTTGTAAGAAGTGTCCGCATCTATGACATAACAGGTCACTTCCGACTGGAGATCAACAATCTGAAACTTCAAGCGAATCTTCCCAATTGTCTAGCTCCTGTCCGAATTGAAATCGCTGATGGCGGTGCTTGTTGGCGTCAGGCGATGCATAGGAATGCGGAGATGATGTAGCAGACCTTTTGGAATGATGCTTATGGAAGAGCCGGGATCAATGTGCATCCGGTCCACCTTCACGTCCCCGATGTATCCGATGTAGTATAACGGACGATCATGCAGATTGGTTTTGATGAGCATGTCCTGTGGAGTGAAGACAATGTTGGGCATTGCTCCTGTACAAGCACTATCTTGGAGATCTGCAGGCGAGCTCTCTCCTGTGAGGTTGACCTGAGCTAGATAGGCGTCAGCATTTTGGAGTGCATCGCTCAAAGCCGTACGAACATCTATTGAAAGTCTCAGGAGCTCGTATAATGACAATTTGGCTGGTGTATTGGCCAATTGTGCCAAGATGTCGAAGTTGTAGGGCCTCTCCAGCCCCTGAGGTGCATCTTTTCGGAGAGATTTGTCAAAGCATGTATCCTTCGGCCTAGGCTTGTCGGTCGTCGAAGGCTGAGACGGTCCCGGAGTGTCCGCAGTAACTGGCTGAGGATCTTCAGTTGAGTTATCAGCCACAGGTTGGGACTGTGCCCCAGATCGGGTAACGACAGCCGTGACTTCCTCGATATCTGCCGAGGTTGTGCGGTAGGATTTAACTTTTCCACTCTTCTTCTTACGAATGGAAGGTGGTGTAGACTGAGTCACTTCAGGTACCCTGTGATGTGGTGAGGGGTACTAGACCAACAGCTTGGTCCCGAGGAGGCGAAAGATTCGCAATTTCTATTGTTGCCAGAGGAACGGATACTACGCCGTCTTGAGTCTCCGTTGGAGGGAAACTGTCGAATTGTATGGACACCATGTTGGGTGCCACGGTTACTTCTTCAAAATTGATAGCCAGAGCGTTCGAATCGATGAGATTTTGGATGTATCATTTCAGTTGGTAGCAGTCGTGTGTAGCATGGTGGACGTAACGGTAGAAATGGCAGTATTTTGGGCTCTCTATTTCTGCTGGCCGAGGTTCCCTTCTTGGTGGAGGGAGCTAAATTCTGTCTCCTTGTATGAGCATGTCCAAGATGGGCTTGACGTGGCTATCTTCGAAGGAGTAGGTCATTTGCGGCCATTGTTTGTCTGTCGGTCTTGACTCAGGTTTCTAGGCTGTGTCGGCCACCATAGCTTGCTTGCCCTTGTTGTCCCGATTGTTGGAGGGGCTACCCCTATTGTCGTTGTTGGTATTAGGACGCTTGCCCTTGTTCTCTCCCTCCGAGATGTACAATCTAAGTTGGCGAGCCTTCTTCAGTCGTTCTTCGGCGCTAGTGGCACTGATGATAAACGTCTTCCAATCCTTAAATTGACTTTTGCCTATCCAGAGACTGATTGTTGGAAGCAGTCTCTTTTGGAAAATTTCAATCAAGAAGGAATCCGGATTACCAGACGGCAACTTTATTGCGGTCTGGCAAAATTGCTCAATATAGTTCCTTGTCAGCTCCTTCTCTCCTTGGACGACGTCCATGAGAGTGGACATTGAGACGTCCTGCCTACTTCGTAGAACCTCTCCAAGAATATGTGTTTGAAGCTGGCGAAGGAGTGGATGCAGTTGTCTGGCAAGTTGCGGTTCCAGTCGAAGGCGACACCTTCCAATGCCCCAATGAATAATCGTGTGAGGATGGCATCGTCGTAGGGCAGATGATCGGTGGTGACCTCGAAGTAAGTGATGTACCGACTTGCTAAGGTCCTGCCATCATAGGGATTGATGTTGAACGACTTATATCTTGGTGGGAAGGGAACATCCCTCCATACAGTAGGGTATGGTTGCCGTATTATGAGGTCTTGAGAGTTTTCTCGGGCGTAAAACATGGCTCGGAGCTCCTGGACCTCTCTTCTTGCTTCCTTGGCATCATCTGCAACAGTGGGAGCCATTATTTCAGGAGGATTGTTGCCCGGGTTCGGTGCCACTGAGTTCGAGTCCGCATTGATAGCGGGACCCCTGCTTGTTTGGCCAGGAAGAGCCGCTTTGATTTCATCTGCAGACTTGACCAAGGCCTGTAGTATGGCCTCCAGAGTGTCGATGCGTTGGCGATCACTGGAACCACTTTGATTGCTGTCCGTCATGAACACCGTCCTTACATGAGGAGAAATGGAAGGGATGGTGGAGGACGTATCCTCCGAGTCATACCCATGTACCGAGAAGTCATCGGGATATGTAGGAATACTCTCATCTGGTTCGGACTCAGAAGGAATAGTACCCTCGGCTTCAGAGCTTGCTTCATCTTGGACGTCCTCAGGGACGTCAGTACGTGTTGTATCTGATAGAAAAGTTGTTTCCCCGGGCTCGTCTCCTTGGAACATCGAATTATCGTGGATGTTCGGAGGAGTGCTACCTCCGGTTCCAGCGACCCCCAGTGGTGTGGATGATGAATCGCCCGCTGTGGCAGATTTTGTTTTCGAACGGGTTCCTTGGAAAACTCCGATGGAAGATAACCGTTTAGACGACAGCTTTTTAGTCATAGTGGTAGAAATCTTCGGGCTGGAAACTTTCATCTTCTTCCCTTTTCCATCGGCGAGGATTTTCTGAGTAGAATTGCAGGAGATAACAGGAGGTGCCTCGTCCTCTGAGCTTGGTTGTTGCAGTCTTTGGAAGACGGACCGTCGATCTTCTTGTACTGTTGCGTTGTTGTAACAGCAGTTGACAATGATTTGGGTGCAGTGACATCCGTGAGAGGACTCTTGGCATCCTAGGGAACCTTCCCTTTCCTTGATTTTGTGGAGGATGGCCTCACGCAAGTCAGATGGGTCCGGATCGACCATGTTTGCTCCCTGGATTTTGGTAGACTTTTGGGAACCTCTCTGTCCGTTTGCCGCCGGAGGCTGGACTCGAGTGGCTCTGTACAACTTTCCATCAGAGGCCCACATAACAGTACACGGGACACTCGGATGGTCAGAGGTCGGATCAACGGATCGAGCTTGCCAAGCTCGTGCTGCCTTAGACTTCTTCACTCTAGCGCGTAAGGGCATATAGTAGGAAGAGTCTAAGTGGTGCTGGAGAGAATCAGACATGTCTTCTTGGGAGCACAGGAGATCAGGACCATAGAAGAGGCGGTCGAAGACAGAGCCACGTGGAGTAGGCGTCATACGGCTGGAATCAGCAATCCTCATGCGGCTGGCAATCGTAGCCGCATAGGTTTTCTCCATGCGGCTGGAAACCCTGGCCGCATGAGCGTTCTCCATGCGGCTGGAAATCCTGGCCGCATGAGTAGTATGTATTTGGCTAGCGGTTTCAGCCGCATGGTCATCATTCATGCGGCTGGCAATCTGGGCCGCATGAGTCTTCGCTTTGCGGCTAGTGCCCTTGTTAGGTTTCTTTCTGGAGCCCATAGAATTGCTCTTTGCCCCTGCAAGTCCAGCATCGTAGTGCTTTCCTCTGCCGGACTTGGGGACAACAGAGTCTTTTATGGCTTGAAATAGGGCCACGCGAGAGTCGCCTTTACCGTCTTGGGTAGCAGAGAGTACACCATTGAGGGCCTGGGAAGGAGCAAATGATTTTGGCCTCCACTCTTTGCGAGCCTTCGTTGTACGGGTGCATTTCTGGACCGGGCCAGTGCTTTCTTCGGAGAGCATTTCTTCAAACGCCTGTTGGTCGAAACGGACGACCATCTTCTGTTGTGTGGAGCCAAGTTTGGCTGCATTCGATTACGTCATCAACTCCTCAGCCATGGAGAAGTTTGTCCCCAGCAGAGTCGCCATCGTGCTTGCCATGAAATATAAAAGAGCAGAACAATTATCGGAGGACTGGACTTTTACTTCATGTTATAAACTCGCTTGTACAAAGAAAGCCTAGGGACGAAAGCCTAGGTACAGCAATCTAAGTACAATTGTTTATTTTAGATTCTGGAGAGTGACGATAGAGGCTCGGGAAAGCGACGGCAGCTCTGCCTTACTCCTTGGACGATCGGTATGCAGCCTTGGCTCCAGAAGATTGTTTGGCGTTGAAGAAATGCTCTCTTTGCTCTCTCTCTGCTCTTTCTCTCCAAGTCTTCTAATGCTCTATGATCTCGAAAAAGGGGCCCGGGGGGCTTTTGCAAGGGAATAGCACCTTGCTATTTATAAGAAGGGGAATGCCATCATTATGGTTTGCAATGATTTCCTCTTAGAGTGGCGGTGGCCTATTGACTGATCGATTTGGGACATTAATATTTAGTGTGATGAATCTGGGCCATTTAATGTTAGATTGTACCAAATCCTATCCGTAATTAATGCTGATTGGAATGAATCTCCGTGATGATGATTTGCTGATGTCTGCGAATCTGAATGAATAAGTTTAATTCATTCTCCTGCCACGTGTCCCAGATTATTAGGATTTGACCCAATCTTTGATTGCAATAAATCTGAGAAATTGATTGGCTTTATGACACGTGTCCTGGGAGTCATTGAGGGGATCCGAGCCGTATGAGGATTGAGCCGCATAAGACTGGCCACGTGTCAAGACTGCTTGGGGAGTGGCCCCCAGAACATTCGAACCACATAATAATTTGGGCCACATAATAGGTAGTGAGCCGCATGAAGATGATCCTTGTGAGCCGCATGGGGAGGCCTCTGCTTGAGCCGCATGGAGATGGTCCTCTTGAGCCGCATGGGGAGCCCTCTGCTTGAGCCGGATGGAGATGAGCCGCATGGGGGAGTCTTCGCTCTAGCCGCATACGAACGTCCACGTGTCAAGGCCACGTGGCATTTTCTGGATCTCGGGGGATTGTGTCAGAGATCTCCTTCGTTTCCCTAGGGGTCTGTCATTATGGCAGAGTCATAATTACCTTTTTTGTGTCAGGGCTGTCACTTTTTCAGAGTTGTCAGCCGTCAAAGTAATTAATACAGGAGGGGAGAACTGTCTTTGCAAGCCACGTGTCTTCTGAGCTGCAAGAAATGTCTCGAGCCGCATAGTCCCTTGTGCCGCATGACTCTCTGAGCCGCATGGGCTTTCTGAGCCGCATGGGGTTTCCTGGCCGCATGGATCTTTCTTTATTATTTTCCATGCTTCTACAACTCACATACCCAAACTCATCACTCACTCACTCATACACTATGGTGTATAGCTACATATATATATACTCACATATATACCCATATCTAGACACACTCACATACCCAATAACTCACTCACATATATGGGTATAGGTTCACACACACACACAAACACATAGGCTCACATGGGCTCATAAAGTAGACTAATTTGTATGTGTTTGGGGCTGTATATGGGGGCTGGATTGGTGGTTTTAAGGACTGAATTTAGGGACAAGTAATGGACAGTGAAGGGGGTGTTTTAGGGACTTGTTTGGGGTTAAGTGTGGGTTGATTATATAGTGGTTAAGGACTGATTTTGGGCAAGTAGAGAGGCTGCCATATAGGACAGAAATGGGGGCCTTAAGGTCAGGTTTTTAGGCTGTTATGTCGGCTACTCCATGGGCTGATTGAGGCTTCAAATGACAGTTTTTAGGACAGCCATTTAGGGTATTAATGGGCAGCTATATAGGGGCTTCAAGTGTGTCAAGTGGGTAGTTATTAGGGACAACAATGGCTGTGTAAGGGGCTGTTTTATGGACTATTGTGGGCTGATATGGGACCTGTTTTGAGGGCTGTCACTTAGGGAACTAGATGGGGGCTGATATGGGCTAACAATAGGATGAATCTAAGGCCATCTAAGGGTTAACCTCCCCCTTCTAATCTGCTGTTTAGCAGTGTCTTACTGCTATTACCCTGCTGCTAATAACAGTCCCCTTTTAGGGACTGTTCAGGACCCCAGAGATCAGTCCCCTGTGTGGGGACTGATACTCATAGCTTCTGTGATAGCACATCAGGTCCCCCCTTGAATCACTCTCTAATCTCACACTAACACAAATACACAATAAAACACCAATCTCTCTACCACTCTAATCTCACTCTCACTCTCTCTATTACCCTCTCTTCTATCAAACACCCTACCAACACAAATTCCTCTCTAAACTAACACAAACACATACATCACTACCAACACCAACTATTCAACCACCACTCTATCCCTCACACCTTCACATGCCCGAAATTCCACACATCCCCATAGACTACATATGACACCATATTCACATATATTTTAGAGAGACACCACATATATATATATATATTTTTTTTATTTTATTTATTTTTTTTTTTTACACCACATATATATATATATATATATATATATATATATATATATATATATATTTTAGAGAGACACCACATATATATATTTTAGAGAGACACCATATATATATATATATATATATATATATATATATATATATTTTTATATATATATATATATATAAAATATATATATATATATATATATATATATATATATATATATATATATATATATATATATATATATTGAGAGCCAAAT
The DNA here is from genome assembly GCA_029216955.1 of Iris pallida. Classification (NCBI taxonomy): domain Eukaryota; kingdom Viridiplantae; phylum Streptophyta; class Magnoliopsida; order Asparagales; family Iridaceae; genus Iris; species Iris pallida. Next base: position 21,903,784 of record JANAVB010005796.1, read on the forward strand.
ATATATATAAAAAAAATATAAATATATATATATAAAAAAATATATATATATTTTGAGAGCCAAATATATATATAAAAAAAATTTATATATAAATATATATATATATATATATATATATATATATATATATATATATATATATATATATATATATATATATATATATATATATATATATATACAAATCTGAGAATAATCATATAAATAACATTCACACAATATATAAATATATATAAAACAAGTGTCCAATAGGAATTTTCCCACTAGGACACAAGCCTACACCTAGGACACTCCTAAAAGTCTCCAAGGGGACACGAAACAGACACAAATGGAGACACAACCATAGGGGTTATTCCTATGGGTCAAAAATCAACCTATATGAATGTTGGGATGATTTAGATGAGAGATTATACCTTCCGGGAGAGATTTCAAGGAAAAAGTCTTCCGACACGACACCGACACGTAGAGATTCCAAAAGGACACGAACGAGCTTCGAATCCTTCCAAACTTGGCTAGCACCCTCCAACTATGGAGTAGAGGAGAAGAGAAGAAGATTTGGTGGAAGAAATGGTGGATTTGGAGATGGAATCAATGGAGTTGTTCTCTAAAATTTGGGAAAGAACATGATAGAGAAAATAGATGGATAAAATGAAATGGAAGAGATGATGACTCACTCCTTATCCCCCCCATAGGTGGCTGCCCAAAAAGGGTGAGGTGTCCCCTATTTGAATGTCCAAAATGCCCTCCACTAATCTATTTGATTTAAATTAGGAATGGGTTAAAGGTTGAGGTCAATTTAGTCTAGTTTTAAGTCTCTAATTAGCTAAACCTATCCATGAAAATTTACTCTAACACACTAACCAAAAATATTATTATGTGGGCCATGTCTAACTAGTGTGTGGGTCTACTAGAGTCAAAACTACCCCGGGTCCCCGTTTTAAGTCGGATTGAGCTGAAATTCGAACCCGACTCAAATAACACCAAAATAATATCATAAATAAATAAATAATTTTAAAAATATTCTAAAATGAAAAATGACAAAAATACCCCTGTTTCTGAAAACTGGGGTAAATAAATCTATCCACCTTAAAAAAATTTCGTCCTCGAAATTAAAATCAAACAATACTAAAATATCAAAATCACAAGTCATGGCTTAAAATTTGAAATCTCTAAATCAAAGCATGAATTAAATGACTAAAATTATAAAATTTAAAATTACTCTCAATTAGAAACTCCAAGTCTATCCACCTTAAAGAATTCATCCTCAAAAATTTAAAACGAAGTAAACACAGAAAAATCATGCAATTTGATAATCGTATGCGTCTGTCCAATCATCATGATACTCAAAATCTCCGTCATACCAGTGAGCAAGGCTACGATAATCACAGAGTCCTTAAGTACGGTACATACCTCTAGAATTATGGTATTTAAAATTTTTGTATTGCCGCATGCTTGGCAGCAAAAACCTTAAATTCCTACACCCGAGAAATACGACCATAATCCGACTATATGTCCTTACTATGCCTGCTAGCATGACTCTAGAGTATTCTAAAATCTCATAATCGAGGCGACCTAGCCCATACAACTTATCTCAGAAGGAAATCACATCACAACAACGATTTTCATCCAACAATCAAAGAACGGATAGAATCGAATTTCAAGACAGTTTATAAGAAGGCAAATACGAAAAGGAGATCGAATATTGGAACCTGCTATCTGCTCTGCTACTGCCTGAGTGGGCTCAACTGTCATGGCGAAAGCTCGCCCCTGCTGGCCTCTTCTAGCCTGCTGTACTCTGTCCTGGTCTCTTCGGATTCTACTAGCATGGCAATCCCTCAGCTGGTGGTCAGACGCCCCACAATATAGGCAGACGCACAACCTCTTCCTACAAGCCTCTGGAGTGTGTCCCTGCTTCCCGCAGAAAGTGTACTGAGTAGCCTGCCTGTGGCCCTGTCCCTGGTGCTGCTGGGCACGCGCCAGTGCCTGCTGAAACTACAACTGAGGCTGCTGCTGCTGAAACTGCCTCTGTTGGAAATGTAGGCGCTTTGCCGGCCCTGCACTCGAGCTAGCTCCGAGAACGTCACTGCCCCTCTTCGGCTTGAGGTCAAAGTCCTCCTCTGTAATTTGTGCCTCTATCAGAATCTGCTCGAAGGTCGTGTCACATCTTCCAGAGGTACGAGTGCGCACTGCATGTATAAGACCCCTCCGGAACTTTCGGGCTTTGTACCCCTCATCCTGGACCAAACTAGGTACAAACCTGCTCAGACGGAACAACTCTGCTACATACTCGTCTACCGACGAGCTCCCCTGTACACCAAACTAGCAAACAGCCCATCCACGGCTGTCAAGGCTACATCTGGGTAGAACTTTTCCTTAAAGAGCTTCCTGAAGTCATCCCAAGACAATCCCCTCACTGACGTACGCGGATCCGTGTGGTACCAAGTCAGCACTATGTCAAAAAACTGGCTCACTGCAGACGTCACCCAAAGTCCTCTCGAAACCTCTGCCAACTCTAGACTCTGCTGGACATCCTCCAACCAGTCGTCCGCGTATAGGATACCCTCGGTACCCTTGAACTCCCTCGGTCTCATCTTCCTGAAATCAAGTTGTGTACCGGGCCTCCCCTGACCCTGCTGCTGTACTGGTGCTACCTGAACTGTAGCCGGTGCATCCCTCTCCACTGCTGCCATCGTCAGCTGATGGGAGTTCTCCATGCTCCATCGTAACAACTCTGCATGTGCGATCTGAGTCTGCAACATCCGCTGCAGAAGGGCCATCAGCCCCTGGGTATGTGTCGGTAGTTGAGGCGGCGGTAGAAGAATATCAGGAATGACCATGGTGGGTCTTGCTACTGGAGGTGGAAGACCTCCCGGAACCGTCGCTGCTGCTCCCGCCTGAAGGGCAGGGACTGAGGTGGCAGCTCCCTCAACTACAGCTTCCTCTGCTAGAGGTGGTGTAACACCCAGTTTTCTGAAATTGGGGTATTTTTGAAAATTTATTATTTTTATTATTTATTAATGGTATTTTAGTCATGATATAATTTTTGGTGATTTTTAGTTATTTAAAACTATTTTCTAAGTCATGACTTATGACTTTGTGATTTTACTAGTATAACCCTAGTATAAACCCTAGAGATTTCATAACCTAGAGACTACCATGACCATGTAAGCCTAACCAAGTGATTAGGATACCATTTTAGCACTTTTCAGCCTAAAGGGTATTTTGGTAATTTTTTAGGATTTATTTGGAATTATTTGTATTTATGTGTTTTTATTATTATTTAATTTTTGATTAGTGTCATGTTAGTCCCTAACCTAGTTTAGCACTAATCTAGAGGTTAGCCACTAACCTAGAAGACTAATGTTAGATGTTAGCTTTATGTGTAAATATCTAGTTAGAAAATATCTAGATATTTTACTTTTAGATATTTTAGAAACCTAGAAATATCTATTCCCTTAGTCAAAGCCTTAAGGGCTAAGTTAGCAAGGTGGAGGGGACCCTAAATATCTACCCCCTACCCCCCCATGGCAGCCAACCCATGCCCCCATCCTATATACACACCCCCCTTCATTCAAGCCTCTTTTCTTTCACAAAAACCCTAGTTTTTCCTACAACTTCACACCCTCACAATTCAATCAATTTAGCTCCAAATTGAGCCAAATTTCTTGTATTGGAACCCGCTACTATTGAGGATACTAAGGGAGGCTAGCTAGCAAGGTTGATCATCATATTGGCATCACCAAGAGAAGTGGACACCCCCCTATTCTAGGCTTTCCATTAAGTTTTGCACTCATAGGTAAACACCCTCAAACCTAGTAATATTGTAATTTTTTCTTCATAAATGTATGCATATAGGTATACCCTAACTGTAGGTCAAGTTTGGTAGGAAATAGATTTGGTTTGGTGTTCATATCGGACACGTATCTGTGCTTAAATTACAGTGTTTGGTGAATTGCCACTTAGGAATAAAAGTTGTTGTTTTCCAAAACAAATTACACATTTGGGTAGCCCTTGGCATGCTGATCACGAAACCCTATGACTGAGCACATTTCTGTGCTGTGTCCGTGTACAAAATGGACACGAACTTGCAGCACGAGGCCACGCGCGCGTGTCCTGCTACCACGCTGCTCGTGCTCACTGTACAGAGCACTAGGACACGTAAAATTTGACATGGACACGGGGGCAATGTCTGCGAACATGCCTCCAAGGTTTCGTGTCATGCCGTGTCGTGTCGAGTGAGAAATCTCACTCGTACGGGACACGCACTGCACTGCATGCGCAGATTTTCTTCACTGACACGCGACTCGTGTCGCACGGATACGAGTCGTGGACACCTCTTGGTGACACGAGTGTGTAGCCCAATACGTGGGCTACACATGGACATAACCACAAGGCCCCACGTGGCTCGTGTCGTGTCCACGAGACACGTGCACCGCTGCACGTCGCGGTGCTACACCGCGTGTATCAGTCGAGTTTTCTCGACTGATACGGGTCTTGTGTCGACGCATGAGGACACGTGGACACCGTGCAGGCTACCCTACACCTAGCCTGACCCTAGGCGAACCTACACACGTGTGCACGAGACCTATGTACACTTGTGTCGTGTCCTACACTCGTGTGTACCTCTGCACGATACTGCACAGAGCACAGTTTACCCGATTTGGTATTTACACGCTTGGACACGTTGTGTCGTGTCGTGGTGGACTCCTAGGGACACATATGACACGTGTACACATAGGGGCACGTTTACCAACCACTGCACTCGAGTCTTAACACGGTTTTGTCTTGATTTTGGGTTTATCCCAATATTCAGTAATGAACAGTGTTTCCTGGGTAAATTTCAGTATTTATTTTGAGATTCAAATTGATTTTTAATGTATATATATATATATGTATATTTATGTGTGTATATACTGTATATATATGTATATATGTATGTGTGTGTAGGTGGGAATTTGGGTGTATTTACATGGGTATTTGTGTAGATATGTGTGTATATATACATAGGTGTATATATGTGTATTGTGTGTGTGTGTGTGGTTTCTGTTCTCAGAAATCTGAGAACAGAACACCCCCCTTTTTGTATCATAACAGTTCTCTCTCTCACTCTATTTCATTCTCTCTCTAATTCACTCACTCTCTCTTTTTCCTCTCTCTCTCTATATATGTATTATATAAAGTTTTGTATATATATATATATATATATATATATATATATATATATATATATATATATTTTATATATATATATATATATATATATATATATATATATATATTTGGTAATAGATTATATATATATTTGGTAATAGATTATATTGTATCTATATATATATTATATATAGCATATGACTATACATAGTCTATAGGCCTATGTAGAATGTTTGTATATGTATATATCTAAAGTTATATATATGTGTATATATATATATATATATATATATATATATATATATATATATATATATTGTATAGAGATAGATACCTATATGATATTAGCCCATGGAACCTAATTAGTAGCCTATGGCCAAATTGGGGGTTGACCCTAATTTGTCTCAGTGACCCCTTGACCTAGGTACCCTAATGACCCTTGTTTGACTAGAATTGACCAAAGTCAACCTTAGGTCCAACTTGACCTAGTTGACCTAGATTGAACTTGAATTAACCTAGAATGACTAGTTTGACATTGGTTGACCTAACTTGACTAGTAGACCTAGTTTGACTAGATAATTGACCATTGTTGACCAAAGTCAACTATTGATCAACCATGACCTAATTGACCTAGAAATGGCTTGGATGAACATAGAAGGACTAGTTGACTAAAGTTTGACTAAACCCTAACTAATTGATTTATGTTTGACCATATGGTTATGAGGATAGTCCTATGTAATTTAAGATATGTATGGGGTTAAGTGGTATACTTAGAGGTTGTGTCATGGTTTGAGTTAGTCTTAGGGAGTATTGACTTAGGTAGTTGACCACTGACCTAATTACCTTATTGACTAGTCTTTGTTTGACCTAATTACCTTGTTGACTACTCTTGTTTGACCAAAACCTTAGTTAGTCTAAGTTTGACCTAGGCTTGACCTAGATTGATCATGTTGACTAGTATTTGACTAGTTTGGCTAGAATGTTGACCAAGGGTTGACTTTAACCTAGATTAGACTTGTTTGACCTTATTTGACTTAGTATGACTTCCTGTGACCTAGTATAACTTCCTGTGACCTAGTTTGACTGTTGAGTTGACCAAGAGTTGACTTTTGACTAGATTGACCTAGAATCATGTAGTATGCATTGTATACTCTATTTTTACCATTGTGGATACATTGTGACTTGTATTACTCTGATTAGGAGCCATAGACCTCTCCTCAGGCAGTACATCCTCTTCAGACATTCAGTTATCAGGCGAGTACATTCTCTGACCGTTTTATACTTGCCAGGATTTATATTCTTGCTCTAGATTACTTTACTTGATGCTGACACGATGGTTATCACGGATTGGTACTATATAGATCTTTTCATGAGATGTTATCCCCCTCGGGAGCATCAGATACAGCATATTTGTGCGTTTCATGAATCATCATGTATCTCTATGCTTCCATAGATTCACGAATCGCTTGTGACTCATGTACTCTCATGTTCACAGAGCCTCACATGAATCACCCATTTATGGGCTTATCACGAATCTTAACATAACTTGAATGGATCCTTGTGTATTGATTGGGGAAATGGGAGAGTAGAAGTAGACATGTGAATAATTCCAAAGTAGTGTAATCATGTATAAACTCAGTAGTGTAATCATGTATAAATTCTAGCCATTCACATGCCTATCTTGTATTCTACATCACTAGACACTTACAGTTCTCTATATACAGTAGATATTTCCTTTACAGCTATCTCTTTTACAGCGTATATTTCCTTTCAGCGTTTCCTGTATTTTACTCTATTGCATGCTTTGTATTTCCTATCATACTATGCACTGCGTGGGATGTATTATGCTCGTTCCTGTCCTGACTGGACCTGTTGAAAATATTATAGAGGATGAGGATGAGGCCCTGGTGTCTACCTATTATGGAGCAGGACTAGATGACACTTATGTTGTGGACCCTCAGCAGGATCCACCTGCAGCTGAGGATGTTGCCCCAGTAGTCTAGGCTAGTTTAGCTAGTCAGTCTTTTTCATATTATCATTTTGTCTCACATTCTGAGTTGTATTTTGAGATGTTGAGATGTATAGACTCTTAGACTTATATTGTATTTTGGGTTGACATTCTGGATGTTATGTTATCCAAGGCACTTGGACTTATTTCATCTATGATACTGTTCTCTTGAGTTACTATCTATCTATCTGTCTTTCATTCTTCTACCCTAGATGTGATTGAGATTGTATTCTGTTATGTCACCTCCATTCGGAGAGTATATACTGTACAGGTACTTTTATATTGTTAGATGTTTGACCTAGGACAGCGTTCTACTACCGACACTGTGACGTAGGCTGGACGTACCCACTTCTCGTGCCCTTACTCTAGGGTGCGGGTCGTGACACATTTTTAGTGGTGGCCCATGTAGGTCTTGAGTTTATGTAGTGGTATTCGAACTAGAGTATCACTACAGCCTGCGATAGAATTGAGAGATAGGCTTAGAGAGAGTGGATACTCAATCACAATTAGGAAATTTCCATGGGTTTGAATCTACTGACTTTTGTTCAAATCTGTATAATCTATTTCATATTGTCCTTCTTGATACTATCATCCTTGTACCGTTATTGACTTCCTTGTTGATCTGTCTTCAGGATGGTGGAGACACGATCACAGCGTCTCGGTCCAGGTGACACCACTGAGAGGTCTGCCACCTCTCGTCCAGTTCACCAGGACCCGGGGACCACAGCTCCCCTTACTCCAGCTCATGTGGGAGTTTCTGCCACATTTGGGGGTGTACCTCTATCTATTCGAGGGATCATCCCAGCTACCCCAGACTTGCCTCCCCCGCAGTTTCGTCAGCCACAGTTTCAGCAGCACCAGCAGCAGTTCCAACCGCCGTCGCCATCTGGATTAGTGGATGCTGCACAGATGTTTTCATACTTCCAGCATTTCCTAGAGACGCAGCAGGCCCAACAGCAGCGTCAGACAGTAGAGTTTACCAGGGGCATAGATGAGGCCAATCGCTGGCTAGGGCGACGGTGGAGAGGTTGGCTGTCCAGCCACAGGTAGGATTGGGACAGCCGCGCCAGCAGAGGATTCCGGGCATTCAGGAGTTCAAGAAGATGAACCCCAGGGACTTCTTGGGGACAGAGGGGATTCTTTATGCTGATGACTGGATTGAGCACATTGAGGAGATTTTCCGACTGGCAAAGATACCAGCCGGACTACAGATAGAGGCAGCAGCCAGCCAGATGCGTGATCTTGCCCGTACCTGGTATCAGACGGACCCGAGAGTAGGCACTCCAGGGCAGACATGGGGAGCTTTCAAGGAGCTCTTCAAGGGGAAGTTTTTCCCGGATCAGGCAGTCGGTGCCTTGGAGACCCAGTTCGAGAACCTGGTTCAGGGGAACCAGACTGTAGAGGAGTATTCCGGTAAGTTTTGCCTGTTGAACAGATTTGTAGAGTGTCTTAGCGAGACAGCGAAGGCAAGGAGGTTCAGGAAGGGCTTGGTCAAGGAGGTCAAGTCCTTGACCAAGAGTGACAGGAATGCCACTTTTGAGGAGATTCTGGCAGGAGCGATGGCCGCTGAGGATGATCTTGAGCTGAAGCTCAAGAGGGGCCGCGATACACAGGGAGCCGGCAGCAGTGGAGGTCAGGCCAAGAGGCCTCACTATCAGCATCAGCAGAGGCAGCTACAGCAGTATCAGCAGTCGAGGCAGCAGCAACAGGCCCCGAGACAGCAGACTACCAGTTGTCCCTACTGTAAGAAGCCGGGACATGGATGGGGAGAGTGCAGGAAGAGGCTGGGCTGGTGCCTACTATGTGGGGCAGCGGACCACCAGCTGAGGGAGTGTTCCCAGTATACAGACAGAGTAGCACAAGGAGCAGCACCAGGAGCAGGAGCCAAGGCTCCGGTAGGTCAGCAGAGGGGACCGTTACAGCCACAGCAGCAGAGATTTATTCAGTTTCAGCAACAGGCTGGAAGAGGCCAGCAGGGCCGAGCTTACGCCATGACAATTGAGGATGCCTAGGCAGTTGGCGATGAGCTTGCAAGTTCTGTTCTTCTAAATTCCATTCCCACCTTGTTTCATTATATCTATCTTGAAATCCAATTCCATCTGCTCCTACCTGTTTCTTTATTAGTGATAAGTTTTGACCTGGTAGTTCTTTTGATTTTTGTCGATTGTTTGTTTATTTCTTCATCTCTTACTTAGGAGTAGGAGTAGGAGTAGCTTTAGCTATTAATATAATTCTTGAATAACTTCTTTTGTTAAGAAATTTTTTTCCCTTAAATGAATTAATTTATGTGTTATGCCTTTTGACTTAGAATTGATAGAGTAGCTCTGACCATAGAATGGTAACCCTTTTAGCCCTGTGATTTATTGTTTCCTTATCTTCCCAGTCTATACCCATGACCAGGACTGTCCCACTTAACCTGCCCCTTATACTACTATTCATCACGATTTTTGGTTCAATTTAGGGCATAGACCTTTCCCACTCTAAATTATGATCATCGTAGGCACATTATCGTGACTTTTAAATTAGGAGCACAAGACTAGTTGTTTTCATAAAACTGACTTCACATACATGACCTAGACATGACACTCTACACCCATGACCCTAGTGTCCTACTCAGGCATACCATCGTGTGCTTCATTTGCTTAGTACGATTTTCCTGATCAGAGGCTCCATCCCGATTTACCCCATGGAGTTACTTTTGATTTCGATTTGAATTAAGGACACCTTATGACCTAAAACTGCCAGCCAATTTTGGACATGACCCAGTATAGTCTACCACCCATATTTTACTTGTTGACCTTGTATGTTGCTAGGTAGTAGCTTCGACCCTGATTGTTGGAGGTTCGACCTAGGAGGAGTACGACCATCTAAATTTCGAGGACGAAATTATTTTAAGGAGGGTAGACTTGTAACACCCAATTTTCTGAAATTGGAATATTTTTGTAAATTTATTATTTTTATTATTTATTAATGGTAGTTTAGTCATGATATGATTTTTGGTAATTTTTAGTTATTTAAAACTATTTTCTAAGTCATGACTTATGACTTTGTGATTTTACTAGTATAACCCTAGTGTAAACCCTAGAGATTTCATAACCTAGAGACTACCATGACCATGTAAGCCTAACCAAGTGATTAGGATACCATTTTAGCACTTTTCAGCCTAAAGGGTATTTTGGTAATTTTCTAGGATTTATTTGGAATTATTTGTATTTATGTGTTTTTATTATTATTTAATTATTGATTAGTGTCATGTTAGTCCCTAACCTAGTTTAGCACTAATCTAGAGGTTAGCCACTAACCTAGAAGACTAATGTTAGATGTTAGCTTTATGTGTAAATATCTAGTTAGAAAATATCTAGATATTTTACTTTTAGATATTTTAGAAACCTAGAAATATCTATTCCCTTAGTCAAAGCCTTAAGGGCTAAGTTAGCAAGGTGGAGGGGACCCTAAATATCTACCCCCTACCCCCCCATGGCAGCCAACCCAAGCCCCCATCCTATATACACCCCCCCCTTCATTCAAGCCTCTTTTCTTTCACAAAAACCCTAGTTTTTCCTACAACTTCACACCCTCACAATTCAATCAATTTAGCTCCAAATTGAGCCAAATTTCTTGCATTGGAACCCCCCTACTATTGAGGATACTAAGGGAGGCTAGCTAGCAAGGTTGATCATCATATTGTCATCACCAAGAGAAGTGGACACCCCCCCTATTTTAGGCTTTCTATTGAGTTTTGCACTCATAGGTAAACACCCTCAAACCTAGTAATATTGTAATTTTTTCTTCATAAATGTATGCATATAGGTATACCCTAACTGTAGGTCAAGTTTGGTAGGAAATAGATTTGGTTTGGTGTCCGTATCGGACACGTATCTGTGCTTAAATTATAGTGTTTGGTGAAATGCCACTTAGGAATAAAAGTTGTTGTTTTCCAAAACAAATTACACATTTGGGTAGCCCTTGGCATGATGATCACGAAACCCTATGACTGAGCACATTTCTGTGCTGTGTCTGTGTCCAAAATGGACACGAACTCACAGCACGAGGCTACGCGCGCGTGTCCTGCTACCACGCTACTCGTGCTCACTGTACAGAGCACTAGGACACGTAAAATTTGACATGGACACGGGGGCAATGTCTGCGAACATGCCCCCAAGGTTTCGTGTCACGCCGTGTCGTGTCGAGTGACAAATCTCACTCCCACGGGACACACATTGTACTGCACGCGCACATTTTCTTCACTGACACGCGACTCGTGTCGTACGAACACGAGTCGTGGACACCTCGTGGTGACACGAGTGTGTAGCCCGACACGTGGGCTACACGTGGACATGACCACGAGGCCCCACATGGCTCGTGTCGTGTCCACGAGACACGTGCACCGCTGTACGATGCGGTGCTAAACCGCGTGTATAAGTCGAGTTTTCTCGACTGATACGGGTCTCGTGTCGACACATGAGGACACGTGGACACCGTGCAGGCTACCCTACACCTAGCCTGAACCTAGGCGAACCTACACACGTGTGCACGAGACCTATGGACACTTGTGTCATGTCCTACACTCGTGTGCACCTTTGTACGATACTACACAGAGCACAGTTTACCCGATTTGGTATTTACACGCTTGGACACGTTGTGTCGTGTCGTGGTGGACTCCTAGGGACACCTACGGCACGTGTACACATGGGGGCACGTTTACCAACCACTGCACTCGAGTCTTAACACGGTTTTGTGTTGATTTTGGGTTTATCCCAATATTCAGTAATGAACAGTGTTTCCTGGGTAAATTTTAGTATTTATTTTGAGATTCAAATTGATTTTTAATGTATATATATATGTATATTTATGTGTGTATATACTGTATATATATGTATATATGTATGTATGTGTGTAGGTGGGAATTTGGGTGTATTTATATGGGTATTTGTGTAGATATGTGTGTATATGTACATAGGTGTATATATGTGTATTGTGTGTGTGTGTGTGGTTTCTGTCCTCGGAAATCTGAGAACAGAACACCCCTTTTTTTGTATCATAACAGTTCTCTCTCTCTCACTCTATTTCATTCTCTTTCTAATTCACTCACTCTCTCATTTTCCTCTCTCTCTCTCTCTCTATATGTATTATATAAAGTTTTTGTATATATATATATATATATATATATATATATATATATATATGTTATATATATTTGGTATTAGATTATATTGTATCTATATATATATTATATATGGCATATGAGTATACATAGTCTATAGGCCTATGTAGAATGTTTGTATATGTATATATCTAAAGTTATATATATGTGTATATATATATATATATTGTATAGAGATAGATACCTATATGATATTAGCCCATGGAACCTAATTACTAGCCTATGGCCAAATTGGGGGTTGACCCTAATTTGTCTAAGTGACCCCTTGACCTCGGTACTCTAATGACCCTTATTTGACTAGAATTGACCAAAGTCAACCTTAGGTCCAACTTGACCTAGTTGACCTAGATTGAACTTGAATTAACCTAGAATGACTAGTTTGACATTGGTTGACCTAACTTGACTAGTAGACCTAGTTTGACTAGATAATTGACCATTGTTGACCAAAGTCAACTATTGATCAACCATGACCTAATTGACCTAGAAATGGCTTGGATGAACATAGAAGGACTAGTTGACTAAAGTTTGACTAAACCCTAACTAATTGATTTATGTTTGACCATATGGTTATGAGGATAGTCCTATGTAATTTAAGATATGTATGGGGTTAAGTGGTATACTTAGAGGTTGTGTCATGGTTTGAGTTAGTCTTATGCAGTATTGTCTTAGGTAGTTGACCACTGACCTAATTACCTTATTGACTAGTCTTTGTTTGACCTAATTACCTTGTTGACTAGTCTTGTTTGACCAAAACCGTAGTTAGTCTAAGTTTGACCTAGGCTTGACCTAGATTGATCATGTTGACTAGTAATTAACTAGTTTGGCTAGAATGTTGACCAAGGGTTGACTTTAACCTAGATTAGACTTGTTTGACCTTGTTTGACCTTATTTGACTTAGTATGACTTCATGTGACCTAGTATGACTTCCTGTGACCTAGTTTGACTGTTGAGTTGACCAAGAGTTGACTTTTGACCAGATTGACCAATAATCATGTAGTATGCATTGTATACTCTATTTTTACCATTGTGGATACATTGTGACTTGTATTGCTCTGATTAGGAGCCATACACCTCTCCTCAGGCAGTACATCCTCTTCATACATTCAGTTATCAAGCTAGTACATTCTCTGACCGTTTCATACTTGCCAGGATTTACATTCTTGCTCTAGATTACTTTACTTGATGCTGACACGATGGTTATCACGGATTGGTACTATATGGATCTTTTCATGAGATGTTATCCCCCTCGGGAGCATCAGATACAGCATGTTTGTGCGTTTTTGTCATGCCCCAGAACCAGAATACTGAAGAGCGGAGGCGAACATAGCCAGCTACGTACATTGAAATGAAGTCCATCTCGCTATACGGTCACGGCTGTCTAGATATGAGGGTTTACTACAAGCCAACAGTCTCTTAAGGTCAAGCCTACTGTCTCAATCTCAAGCAAATAATATAATCACAAGATGTTTGACCACCAAATATACAATAAAAGGCGTCCCAAATATTACATATCAGCTGATCATGAAGCTAGTCGTACAAAATGCTAGAAATAGCAAGAGTTAAGTCATACATGATCAACCCTAGGATTTGTTAATCATGTTTACAGCCCGTAGGTAGACAGTAAGTAAAAGTGCATCGAGCTAACAGGTGCTCGTCGGCTAAACGCCTCAAAAGAATAATTTTACAATAGAGTGAGCGAAACAAAATAGAAAACCCACTCGTAGCCCGGGTTCCTTCTAGTCGCCACCATCGGGCTGGAGGTTCGGTACATCCTCGGAAGCTGCTCCGAAATCTGGCCACACAAAACCAGCTGGGTCAAACCCCAAAAAGAGCAAGTGCCACAAGGGAGGCCACGAAATAAGAAAAAAAGCCAGCATATCAGAACATAAGAAAATGAAAGAAATGTACAAGTAATAAAGAGCACGTCAGGACAATAAACGACTAGGGACGTGGAACCATTCTGGGAGCCAGGTTACAACCCGTAAACCAAACAAGGACCGGGGTTGTAACCCTTCGCCTGAATAGCACTCTGTCTCCACCCATTTATTGTTTAATAATAAGTAAAACAGTCAAGTTCAAGAGTAGTCAGGTACTGGTATTAGACAAGACTTAGACAAGGCTGGACTCCATCCATTCACAAGCGGCCAAGCAATTACTACGGCTTACTACTTAACTAACTAGGGTTATCACAAGCCTTAATTACTAACAAGATGTAAGTGAGAAATTCCCAGTCCCAAGCCCTGCAGACCATGCAGTTATCCTTCCGCGGGTTGAGAGTATGGTTGGGTACATCGCCCCGGAGATGTTATACCCTTAGGTGACTTAGAGGGTACAACACATGACAGTGCGCTGGAAATGTGCTCTACTCGTCGGCAAGCTACAAGTCCAATTAAGAGCGCCCAGATAACGAGATTGCCTGTGACTAAAATATCTCCATGAACTATAGTTTGATCTAGTCATTAGCCTAATCCATATTCAGTATGAATCCCTGACCGTGGGAACCAGGGAGTCACGTCCTAGACATGATGCAAAACAAGATAAGTGGATTGCACAAGCAAGCAAGCAGGAACACCCACGGTGTCAAGTTGATTATACGAGTCAAGTTACAAGTTACAAGTCAAGTCAAGTCAAGTCAGGAGTGTGCCGCCGCGGGCCACTATCAAGTTATCAAGATAAATCATGTCAGGGTACTTGTCAGGAGTACGCCACGACGGGCCACTATCATGTCAGGTTTGTCATGTCAGGAGTGCACCACTACGGGTCACTGTCGTGTTATGCTAGTTCCTTGTCATACCATGCCATGTTCAATAGTCATTCCAAACATATTAATTAAAATCAAGTTCACGAATCATCATGTATCTCTATGCTTCCATAGATTCACGAATCGCTTGTGACTCATGTACTCCCATGTTCACAGAGACGCTCATGAATCACCCATTTATGGGCTTATCACGAATCTTAACATAACTTGAATCGATCCTTGTGTATTGATTGGGGAAACGGGGGAGTAGAAGTAGACATGTGAATAATTCTAAAGTAGTGTAATCATGTATAAACTCAGTAGTGTAATCATGTATAAATTCTAGCCAGTCGCATGCCTATCTTGTACTCTACATCACTAGACACTTACAGTTCTCTATATACAGTAGATATTTCCTTTACAGCTATCTCTTTTACAGCGTATATTTCCTTTCAGCGTTTTCTGTATTTTACTCTATTGTATGCTTTATATTTCCTATCATACTATGCACTGCGTGAGATGTATTATGCTCGTTCCTGTCCTGACTGGACCTATTGAAAATATTACAGAGGATGAGGATGAGGCCCTGGTGTCTACCTATTATGGAGCAGGACTAGATGACACTTATGTTGTGGACCCTCAGCAGGATCCACCTGCAGCTGAGGATGTTGTCCAGTAGTCTAGGCTAGTTTAGCTAGGCAGTCTTTTTCATATTATCATTTTGTCTCACATTCTGAGTTGTATTTTGAGATGTTGAGATGTATAGACTCTTAGACTTATATTGTATTTTGGGTTGACATTCTGGATGTTATGTCATCCTAGACACTTGGACTTATTTCATCTATGATACTGTTCTCTTGAGTTACTATCTATCTATCTGTCTTTCATTCTTCTACCCTAGATTTGATTGAGATTGTATTCTGTTATGTTACCTCTATTCGGAGAGTATATACTGTACAGGTACTTTTATATTGCTAGATGTTTGACCTAGGACAGCGTTCTACCGCCGATAGTGCGGCGTAGGCTGGACGACCTAGGGTGCGGGTCGTGACAGGTCGAAGACCTTCCGGATCTGACCTCTCTGGAACTATACTAGGCCCTGCTGCCTGAGAGCGAGTCACTGTCATCCTGAAGACAAATTGAACCCAAGAGATCAATATGGCACAAGATAAGATATTATCAAAGGAGGACAATTGAATTCAAATGCGAGAAGAGTTGTCATGGTAATCAAAAGATCAAAAATTTCCTAAAATGTGATTGAGTAACTCCTATCATACCCTAGATCCTACGTCCTAGTCGCAGACTCGTAATTAGTACTCTAAGTCGAGCACCATTACGATATCGCACTAATTGTGACACTGACCTGCATGGGCCACTACAAAAACGTGTCACGACCCGCACCCTGAAGAGGGGCACGAGTACATGGTTACGTCCAGCCTACGCCGCAGTATCGGTGGTAGAACGCTATATATAGGGTCTGTAAATACTACGACTAAAACAGATAAATGTACCTGTACAGTATATACACTCCGAATGGAGGTGACATAGCAATACAGTCTCAATCACATATATCAAAACTAAGGTAGATAGCATAGAAAAGAAATATGATTAATAAAACAGAAAATGAGTCCAAGATCCACACAAGTCAGAACTACACACAAACATCCAGAGTCACAGAAAAATATATGTAAGATACTACAAACTGAAAGGTACTAGCTGGCTCGCAGGCCAGACAAACCTAACTAACTATACTACTCAGGGTGAGCAAAGTCTAGTGGCTCTACCAAGAAGCCACGGTCTAAGTCTACTCCGTCAGACTCTACCCCATAGTAGGTCGGGCAATCTTCCTCAGAGTCATCTGTAATATGTCAACGGTATCCTGTCAGGAAAATGAGCAAGTACAAACACCAACAACAGTTCCATATGAATTAACAAATACTATAAGACACAGTATGATAAAATACAAGACAAAGATATAGACGACTTGGGAACCATTCGAAAGCCGAGTTACAACCCTTCAACCAAACAAGGACCGTGATTGTAACCCTTCTTTCAAACAAGACTTAGTCTCAAATCATGGTACAGTATAAAGGCAGGTATAGCATGTGAGTAAATGAAATCATAGCATGGTAAGAAGTACAGAAAATAAAGCTGAATTGGATATAAGATACGACAATAAATGTAAAATGTGATTTGAATTATTAGAGCGATATGTGATCGGCTAGGGAGTCATGGAAGGGTTATCCACTTGGCCCGGCAATCCGCGGTGTCCTCAACGAAGAGTCATGCCGACCAACCAGGATAACCTGGACATGGGGTATCTGCTACACCCTACGTGAGGTGAGGGTGGCGCTAGCAGAAATAGTGACAGGGAGGCTTTGATCACATAACCCCTAATAATTTTCCCATCCCCGAATAGTATTATGGATCCGGACATGGCACGTCATGACACGGATTCAAAAGTAGATGATCAGCCTACTCCTAAATTGATGTCTATATAAGCACATAAAACATGGATATCACACACCAATATACCAAGGAAAATCTGGGAATAACATCTCATGACAGGATCCGACGTATACTAGTCCGTGAACCGTCGTGTCGGAAATCATGTAAGACACTACAACTGAATCAGATATAGTAGATATCAAGACAATAAAAAGTATCAATGAATGTACTCGCCTGTGGTCCTGAGCTGATAAGGTGAACAGATGCTCAGAGTAATCACAGACCTATAGATGAGATGCCATGAGTCCAAACAGGTTTTAATATTGAAAGGAAAGCTAATCTAATCATGATATGCAAGTCTAAGTCAAAACTAGGTAAATGTAGGTCAAACTGACTCATACTAGGTCATACTAAGTCACACTAGGACAACCAAGGTCAAACAAGGTCACAGGAAGTCAATCCAAGTCAAACTAGGTCAATCTGGGTCAAGGGTTGACTTACAGTTGACTTTTTGTCAAAAAGTCAACTCTGGTCAACACTGAGTCAACCCCGGGTCAACCATAGGTCAAATTAGTCAAATGTTGACTAACAGTTGACCTTTAGTCAACAGGTCAACTCTGGTTTGGTTTTGGTCAATTCTAAGTCCAGTGTAGACTTGAAGTTGACTTTCGGTCAAAAAGTCAACTCTTGGTCAACGGAGGTCAAGACTAGCCTAAACTACCCTTATCCAAACATTACCTACCAAGACAACCTATATCTAACCCCATCTTAACAATAAAACCCCAAACTTAGACTTACCCCAATACCTTACCTTTACCCTTTACAAGGTATTGCCTATACCTTGCCCCATTACCAAGGTAACCCATCTATACCTTGGTAGACTAACCTTGGCTTCTTAGGGTAGCTAGACACTATCCTATACTAACATTACCTACCAAAAAATCCTAGTATCTAGGTCATCTAGATCATCTTCTAACACTTGTTAAATTCTAACCATTACCTTATCCTTACCCTCTTCACATCTACTAAACACTCACATACCTAAACTTACCACTCATTCACTCATACACTATGGTGTATTGCTACATATATATATACTCACTTATATACCCATATCTAGACACACTCACATACCCAATAACTCACTCACATATATGGGTATCATTTCACACACACACACAAACACATAGGCTCACATGGGCTCATAAAGTGGACTGATTTGTATGTGTTTGGGGCTGTCTATGGGGGCTGGATTGGTGGTTTTAAGGACTGAATTTAGGGACAAGTAATGGACAGTGAAGGGGGTGTTTTAGGGACTTGTTTGGGGTTAAGTGTGGGCTGATTATATAGTGGCTAAGGACTGATTTTGGGCAGGTAGAGAGGCTGCCATATAGGACTGAAATGGGGGCCTTAAGGTCAGGTTTTTAGGTTGCTATGTAGGATACTCCATGGGCTGATTGAGGCTTCAAATGACAGGTTTTAGGACATCCATTTAGGGTGTTAATGGGCAGCTATATAGGGGCTTCAAGTGTGTCAAGTGGGTAGTTATTATGGACAGCAATGGCTGTGTAAGGGGCTGTTTTATGGACTGTTGTGGGCTGATATGGGACCTGTTTTGAGGGCTGTCACTTAGGAAACTAGATGGGGGTTGATATGGGCTAACAATGGGATGAATCTAAAGCCATCTAAGGGTTAACCTCCCCCTTCTAATCTGCTGTTTAGCAGTGTCTTACTGCTATTGCCCTGCTGCTAATAACAGTCCCCTTTTAGGGACTATTCAGGACCCCAGAGATCAGTCCCCTGTGTGGGGACTAATACTCATAGCTGCTGTGATAGCACATCAGGTCCCCACCCTTGAATCACTCTCTAATCTCACACTAACACAAATACACAATAAAACACCAATCTCTCTACCACTCTAATCTCACTCTCACTCTCTCTATTACCCTCTCATTCTATCAAACACCCTACCAACACAAATTCCTCTCTAAACTAACACAAACACATACATCACTACCAACACCAACTATACAACCACCACTCTATCCCTCACACCTTCATATGCCCGAAACTCCACACATCCCCATAGACTACTTATAACACCATATTCACATATATTTTAGAGAGACACCACATATATATATATATATATATATATATATATATATATATATATATATATATATAATTTTGAGAGCCAAATATACATATATATATATATATATAGAGAGAGAGAGAGAGAGAGACACAAATATACACTCAAACAAATTTTCAAACCCATTCTCTCTACTCTCTATCCCACACTCTATATATATATACATATGCACACACACACATACATACACACCATATATATATATTCATATATATATATAAGCCATAATATATATATACATCTATATATTATATTTTTTTTAATATATATATATATATATATATATATATATATATATATATATATATATATATATAGAGAGAGAGAAAAAAAAAAAATATATATATATATAGAAAGAGAGAGAGAGAGAGAGTAATATATATATAACCCATATATATACAATATATAGGTATACCAATATGATACAATATGATACATAGTAAAAATCATATCAAGACAATACAAATCTGAGAATAATCATATAAATAACATTCACACAATATATAAATATATAAAACAAGTGTCCAATAGGAATTTTTCCACTAGGACACAAGCCTACACCTAGGACACTCCTAAAAGTCTCCAAAAGGACACGAAACGGACACAAATGGAGACACAACCATGGGGGTTATTCCTATGGGTCAAAAATCAACCTATATGCATGTTGGGATGATTTAGATGAGAGATTATACCTTACGGGAGAGAGATTTCAAGGAAAAAGCCTTCCGACACGACACCGACACGTAGAGATTCCAAAAGGACACGAACGAGCTCCGAATCCTCCCAAACTTGGCTAGCACCCTCTAACTATGGAGTAGAGGAGAAGAGAAGAAGATTTGGTTGAAGAAATGGTGGATTTGGAGATGGAATCAATGGAGTTGTTCACTAAAATTTGGGGAAGAACATGAGAGAGAAAATGGATGGATAAAATGAAATGGAAGAGATGATGACTCACTCCTTATCCCCCCCATAGGTGGCTACCCAAAAAGGGTGAGGTGTCCCCTATTTGAATGTCCAAAATGCCCTCCACTAATTTATTTGATTTAAATTAGGAATGGGTTAAAGGTTGAGGTCAATTTAGTCTAGTTTTAAGCCTGTAATTAACTAAACCTATCCATGAAAATTTACTCTAACACACTAACCAAAAATATTATTATGTGGGCCATGTCTAACTAGTGTGTGGGTCCACTAGAGTCAAAACTACACCGGGTCCCCGTTTCAAGTCGGATTGAGCTGAAATTCGAACCCGACTCAAATTATCCCAAAATAATATCAAAAATAAATAAATAATTTTTAAAATATTCTAAAATGAAAATGACAAAAATACTCCTATTTCTAAAAACTGGGGGTGACACCATCTTTTTGCGGCTAGAGCTGGCTGCCGCATGGATCATCTTCCTGTGGCCAGAGTTGTTGTCGCATGAGCTGTCTGCCTGCGGTCAGAGTTGGCTGCCGCATGAGTTGTCTGCCTGCGGTCAGAGTTGGCTGTTGCATGGACAGACTGCCTATCTCCTCTCTACGGCCTCTTCTTTATCCACATGGATTTCCTTTGTGCCCCTAAAAACTCAGTATCATAGTATTTTCCTCTGCTGATTTGGGGATAGTGGGGTCCTCTGCGGTCGGAAACAAAGCCGCAGGAGAGTTCTGGTCACCGTCTTGGGCTGCAGAAGGAGCTTCTTCGAGAACTTTGTCGGGGGCAACAGTTTTGCGTACCGATGCCTTGCGAGTCCTCTTTGGGTTGGCTCGCTTCTGAGACGGGCTGGCGCTCCCTTCAGAGAGCAATTCTTTGAAGACTTGTTGGTCAAAACGAACCACAAGCATCTACTGTGTAGAGCCGAGCATGGATGCGTTAGATTGCGTTACCAACTTCTCATCGGAAGAGAAGGACGTCCCCAGCCGAGTCGCCATCGTGTTTGCCATAAAAAAATCAAAGATAGGTATTACAGAATACTGAAATTGATTGTAAACTCGCTTGTACAAAGAAGAGCCTAGAAAGAAATCCTAGGAAACAATCTAAGTACAATTGTTTAGTTTTGATTCTGGACGGTGACGGTGGAGGCTCGGGAAAATGCTATCAACTCTGCCTTACTCTGTGGACTATCTGATGCAGTCTTTAGCTCGTGAAGAAATTGCGTTTTTCTTTAAGGTTTTCAGCCTTTTGTAGGGGAGTGGCACCCTTCTATTTATAATAGAATGTATGTTGAGCCGCATAGACGGCTTGCCGCCATGTGGCTGATTAGCACGCGAAGACCCGCTCTTTGGCTGCCATCTGTCGATTTGTTAGAATTTTATTACAGCAAATCTGGATAGTTAAGGACTTGGTCAGATTGCCACGTATCCTGTTACGGGGAGCTGCATAGTTTTCTCAGTCTTCGATCTTTATTTTGGCCGCATAAAGCTCATGCGGCTTGGATCACAATTACTCTTGGCTGCATGAAGTTTGGAGATTTTGGGGCCGTATAAGTCTGAGCCGCATAAGGTTCATACGGCTTAGATGACACTCTTCTGGCCGCATGAAGGCGTACGAACCCTACTTTTGGGCGACGTCTCACGTCTTATCTTTTTTGTCGAAGTATCAGAACTGTCATCTTTGTCAGTTTTGTCAGGACTTGTCAGCTTTATCAGTCGAACTGCTTCTCTTGGCCGTATATCTTCCTTCTGCAGCTGTTTGTGGATGGGCTGCATATGTCATTGAACTAGTCATCCGGCCCCCCTTCATGCGGACCTATTTTGTCCAAAGTACCTATGCGGCAATTTGTAATCCGCATGAACCCCATATTTTTCATGCTTCTACAGGTAGTTTCGATAGCGGTGCTATCGAACGACGATGTTATCATCGATGTGATATAGAAGAGCATGCTTGAAATTTAACGAATGGTTCGAAAGGAGATTCGAAGTAGTCGATTGCGAATTGAATGATAGTTTGGAGGATTTGTCAAATGACTTCATTCCTGAGTGGTGTATGGGATAGCCTCGGGAATGTTGGTCGATTGAGGATACGGGGTGCCAATGAGTCTGTCAGCAAGCGTCACATGTATGCAAAGCCATAAATTGAGTATCATTGAGTAAATTATGATCTTAAAGATTTGGATGAGTCGATTCGAACAAAATTAGAGATGACGCACACGTGGGATTGTGCAAGTACGAAATACAAAAATGGTTGAGTAGATAGATTAAATTAAAAAAAGGTTTATGTGTAGCGAACGGGGGACTTGATAGAGGAATTCAATATGAATCATATACAAAAACTTAGCACGATTGGATGATAACGTGCATGGAAATGATTCAAATATTTGAGTTAGCATAAATAGATTCGAGTTGAGGAAATATATGGCTCGATGACTTAAGGTAGACGGATGAACATACATAATCTTAGATTTTGAACGAATTGAATATATAGCTAGTTCGAGGGGTAACGATCGAATTGATCTTGAATATCGAGGAAATATGGTGTATCCGGTTGTACGACTCAAAATTTGTTGCAAAGAAAGATCGTCAGGTTACGTATATCATCGATGGTATTGAGGTATATCAAAGATCGATATATGATAACTAGGGCACTCTAATTCGAGGAATGGCGATCGTGCAAAAGTGTTATTGTTTTGATGGATGTTATACTTAGGATCATGATTGAAATGAATGTTGGATAAAAATGATTATATTTTCGTGGTTACTTTGATAACCACAACGTCGACGACCTTGTCTTCCACGAGCTCAACTCCAGCCTCACACATGTGTCACGTCGGATTTGGGATGATCGTTCAACGTGAGCGTTGACATGGTGATTCATGTCGTAGGAATGATCGCGCTCAGAAAAATCAGGGCATGGCAATTTGGAATGCTTCGACTTGTGGCTCGATGTGAAGGTGAATTCGAGGATTAGTTTGATTTATGATTGATGATTGAGTAGACTTGAGGATTGAGTAGATCCAATCTGCGTATCAAGAATGAATTAGTCTAGACTCAAGCAAGAGTTACGTCCCGATGAAGATGGTTATCTCGCGGGAGTGTTGCATGATAATTTCATGTCCACTGTGGATAATCGAACTCGCATAAGATTGGAACGTGATATATTATTAAGTCAGATTACCTCATGATCGGATACGTAAATTATGATAGAACGACTTAGGAAATATGGAAAGAGAATTATGGTTTAGCGACAAGTTGTGTCATAGCGTGCTTGACTTGGAAAGAATAGACAGGTGAATTATATCAAACATGTTTGAAGAGATAGACTATGTGAATTGTAAATTTGGACGAGCGATAGCGATAGGCAAGAAACTTGGTTGAGTATAACTTCAAGTCGGATGGCTTTGCTGAATGACTCGGGCCACTGGACTAAACGTTGCGAATGCGAATAAGAACAATCTATGTTTGAAGTTTAGACATCGTAGTAAGGATAAAATAATCATTTGTAGTTTTAAAAACCCTAATTTAAATATAAACTAAATTTTGGGGCTTACAGGGTATAACCACATAGTCTTACAGTCTCACGGCCTGTCATATAGAGTATGACTCGGGCGGTAGTGTCGCATAGAGTTCAAGTTGGTTTAAGGCATGATGTCATGGGCTTAGTGTTTAAGGCACGGGCCATGGTTGATTAAATTGAGTTGGGAAGAGGGCTTTCAAATAGTCGTTCCTAAATCGAATAAAATGATAGGGCAAAAAGGAAGAATGCTCACGACAATGGGTCATCGAAGCGGTCTCATATGTGAGAAGTGTTGAACTTGGCACTGATTGAGATGGTAACATTAGAAGAAGAATGACTGTGTAAGACGTTAGTTCGAATCGAGTCTTGCATGGTCATTGGACAACTTGTCGATAAGGTAAAAGTTTTCTCAAGCGGCATCCCTGGGCCACGGGACCGTTTCAGCCTAGGAGGAAACACGATATAGCCGAGCTGGGGGTACCGCTCAGGTTATTCGGGAACTTTCAGTGGGGCTCGCTACTTGCGCTGAAAGGGTCGCCGAATAACAAAGCTATAAGTCCAGGATAGCTTGTGGTGCTAGTGACCTTTCATATAGATGGGTCGATACGGGCGATAATCCGCAGGTCTGTCTTTGGATCGAGTCGAGTTGAATAGGTGCACGATCAGAAGACAATATTTTGGCCTAAGATTTGGCTACAACGTAGACACCGTGTTTCGGCACGAGATATGGCATTGAGTCTTAAGTTGTTGGCATAGAGTTGCACATGTTGGATATGAGTCATTGCAAATTTAAGTCAGAAATTGCCGCAAGGTAAAGCTGGTTAGGTGATACTAAGTTCACAAGTCTTGATTTGGTTAGCTGGTGATTAAAGCAGTAAGGGCCGCGAGGCGGCAATATGGTTAAGTCATACTGAGTTGCGAGGCACGAACTCAATATGGACACACGAATGGGTCTAACAAAGCGACCACATTGACGGCATAATGGACTTGTAGTACGGTCACATGGAAATTAGGTACTATCGTGTAGTTACGTCTCTGAGTATGGGCCGAAAGACAAATACGACTTGATAAGTTGACGTTGTTGACACGAGAAGGGTTTAGAGGCAAAGTATCAGTAAGTTGCTAGTTGTAAGGCATGAGATGGTCTAGAGACGCAAAATAGGCCGAGAGTCTACGTCCTAAAACTGATCCTAAGGCAAGAATAGAAAGACAATCGCAAAAGAGACTATGTTGCACAAAGTAGATAAACGTGTTGGTTTTCTATGGATGGGCGAGGGGCTCACACCACCAGTACAGTTGAGTACTGACACCCACACAGTTTTCATGTGCAGGAATAGGTAAAAGCTCGTTGGCGCGAAGCTCGCTTGGATGGGTCGAGGCATGGAGTTCCTTGGCGTTTCGAGGCACATGGCCGCATGGAGTCTGGACTTATACAGGACATAATGTATGGACATCACCTATCTAAAGCTTTTGCTGACCTACTTGAATTGTATTGAGAGATGTGAGAGAGCAGAGTGACTTGTAATGTGAGAAGAGTGAGCTTGAGTGATTGTAATCTTGGCCTTGCGCCAAATTATAATCTTTGTTTCAATAACAATAAAGAGTATTTGTATGACCAGTATTTTTGCTTCAATGTTTTCGCTTGGGACTTTTGTGCGACAACCCCATCGCTTACCCTGTAATCGGACATTATGGAACCCGTCTTGCATGAGCGCAATCTAGGCTCACACGGCATTACGCCTTAGCGAGGACGATCGCTCCTATGGGAGCGGGGCGTGACATAATGGTATCAGAGCACGGCTTTACGTCATTGGACTTTTGATTGAATTCTTTAACTCTATGTTGCTTCCGCAAATTGATATCGTTGGTGCACTCTCTCTCAAATGTCCCATGGAATGTCCATAAAATAAGTCTATATATTTTGCAAAATCGTATGAAAGAAATTTTGGTTGAACAAAAGTTAACTTCAATAAGCACGGTTGGAAAGTCGGGCTGGGCATATACACCAAAATTGCGTCTGGAAAGAATGAGTTAGGATCGATTCAAAGAGTGTTAGGTAGTTTAGATAGCGGGGCTATCGAACGATGATGTTATCGTCGATGTGATATTGAAAAGCGTGCTTGAAATTTGAGGAATGGTTCGAAAGGAGATTCGAAGTAGTCGATTGCGAATTGAATGATAGTTTGGAAGATTTGTCGAATGACTCTATCCCTGAGTGGTCTATAGGATAGCCTCGGGGATGTTGGTCGATTGAGGATGCGGGATGCCAATGAGTCTGGCAGCAAGCGTCGCATGTATACAAAGCCTTAAATTGAATATCATTGAGTAAGTTATGATCTTGAAGATTTGGATGAGTCAATTCGAACAAAATTAGAGATGACGCGCACTAGATTGGGATTGTGCAAGTACAAAATACATAAATGGTTGAGTAGATAGATTAAATCGAAGAAAAGTTAAGGTATAGCGAATGGAGGACTTGATAGAGGAAATCAATATGAATCATATACAAAAACTTAGCATGATTGGATGATAACGTGCATGGAAATGATTCGAATATTTGAGTTAGCATAGATCGATTCGACTTGAGAAAATATGTGGCTCAATGACTTAAGGTAGACAGATGAACATACATGATCTTAGATTTTGAACGAATTGAACATATAGCTAGTTCGAGAGGTAACGATCGAATTGATCTTGAATATCAAAGAAATATGGTGTATCTGGTTCGGATGATGGCATCAGTTGTACGACTCGAAATTCGTTGCAAAGGAAGATCGTCAGGTTACGTATATCATCGATGGTATTGAGGTGTATCAAAGATCGATATGCGATAACTCGGGGGCACTCTAATTCAAGGAATGGCGATCGTATAAAAGTGTTATTGATTTGATGTATGTTATACTTAGGATCTTGATTGAAATGAATGTTGTATAAAAATGATTATATTTTGGTGGTTACGCTGATAACCACAACGTCGATGACCTTGTCTTCCGTGGGAGCAACTTCAACCTCGCACAAGCGTCACGTCGGATTTGGGATGATCCTTCCACATGAGCACTGACATGGTGATTCATGTCGCGGAAATGATCGTGCTTAAAAAAATCCGGGCATGGCAATTTAGAATACTTCGACTTGTGGCTCGATGTGAAGGTGAATTCGAGGATTTATCGAACTTGTGATTGATGATTGAGTAAACTTGAGTAGATCCAATCTACGTATCGAGAATGAATAAGTCTAGACTCAAGCAAGAGTTACGTCCCGATTAAGATGGTTATCTTGCGGGAGTGTTGCATGGTGATTTTATGACCACCGTAGATAATCGGACTCACGTAAAATTTGGGCGTGATATATTGTTAAGTCAGACAACCTCATGATCGAATATGTGATTTGCGATAGAACGACATAGGAAATATGGAAAGAGAATTATGGTTTAGCGACAAGTTGTGTCATAGCGTGCTTGACTTGAAAAGAATGGACAGGTGAATTATATCAAACATATTTGAAGAGATAGACTATGTGAATTATAAATTTTGACGTGCGATAGCGATAGGCAAGATACTTGATTGAGTAAAACTTGAAGTAGGATGGTTTTTCTGAATGACTCGGGCCCCTGGACTAAACGTTGCGAATGCGAATATATAGGAACAATCTATGCTTGAAGTTTAGAAATCGGGGTGATGAGAGCATGGGTAGAAAAACCCGTAATATCAACTTTAGTTTGACCATAGGATGAGGTCAGTATTGATTTTATTATTTGGGTACTGCCAATTGACTTTAGCCTAGAGAGATGGCCTAGAGGTTAGGCGAGACATCCATGTTGCGAGAGTTAGCATCGGTACAAGTAATCTTGAGGATTGATTAGTTTGGATGTTGGTGTTGATGAATGGGATGATTCAAGAGTATGAGAATACAACCCATGAGCCTCGACTGAAATGCATATATATCAGGGATGCCCGAATATGTACACGATCCGACTCGAGTGAAAATAACAGAATTCTCTATCACGAGGCTTGGTTAAAATGTACGTATTTTGGGGACACCTGAAATATGTGCACGATCCAACTAAGTGATACATTGAATTCAAGTGAGACTGTAGGAATGGAACGGTCGAGGATTTTGAGATTGTGAGTTGCAAAGAAAAAGATTGAGGGTAGCACGAGCGTGGCTCGATTTGAAGAAATGTATAGAAAAAAGGTGTACGAGAATGGTGGGATGTTGAACCAAAGTTATAAGTATATAAGTAAGTACTCAGTTAGTTTCAAGGACGAAACTTTTTCTGAGTGGTGTATGATGTAGTGCCCCATCCCGTTCAGTCAATCGGAAGAATCGGAACGACGACAGTGTTTGGACTTAGCCATGCAATGGCTACTCGAAGACCCACTCGGTCGAGGCGACTCCTCGCACAGGTGGGTGGCTTCGGTTAACTTTTTTCGTATTGGCTTTCGCACTATTAATACAAAAGTTTTCAATGCACGAGTAGGCTTGATAATAAAAAAGATGAATTGACATAGCTAAGGGAATAATCCCAAGTCAGGTCAAACTGAGTTAGAACATGGAAAGGTCCCACAGCCGGTTTAGAAATGTTGTACGATGGCTTTTAAAATAACACTCGGTCCTTCGTCCCGTGGCTTGGGAGAAGGAAAGTTAGTTTTCACTACAAAGCTATGAGTTAGCCTAAGTCATAGGCGTCGCCCGCATAAATGCTTGATAAAGCATGCACGGTTCCAGCGTTTGAGGCTTGGCATAGCCTTTGCTTGCCCTACGGGTTAAGTTGTATCGCACGGCTTGTGACATAAGTCTAGGCACCCAAAGAACTTGGTTGTTCAAAGTCGAAGCATGCACGACACATTCCCACGACACATTCCCAGCGTTTGAGGCTTGATTATGGTTTTGTTGAAAGCGTCAGCCAGACCGTTGGCCGATGGGTTATATGCTGTCGAGGCCATGTTTTGAATCCAATTTTTGTCACAAAATTGATAGAAAGAGGCTTGCGAACTGCGGACCATTGTCGTAAATAATCCTTCGGGGCTGTCCAAAATGGTAGATGACGTGATATTTTATGAAACTAATCACGTTCGACGTCTTAACCTCTGCCAACGGAATAGCTTTCGCCCATTTGGAGAAGTAATTGGTGATTGCAAGTATGAACCGATGCCCTCTAGACGACGGTAGGGTGATTGGCCCAATGATGTCCATTCTCTGTGCTTCGAATGAATAAGAGGCCACTATCGGATACAAGAATTCAGATGGTAAATGTATAAAATCTGCATGGATCTGGCAATCCTTGCATTTCCTTACATAATCAACTGCATCTATAACCATTGTGGGCCAGTAATAATCCATCCGACGAAGGCGATCTTGCAATTTCGGGCTAGGTTGATGAGCCCCACAAGTACCGTCATGAGCTTCACATATGGCTTCTTTGGCTTCTGTATTTGATAGGCATCTTAGTAGTAGTCCATCGTAGGATCGTCGATATAGCATTTTCTTCTCCGTATCGTAGAAGAATCTGAGGGAGCGTCTTCTGATTGAAGTTACTTCCTTCACATTCTCTGGCAGAATTTCATAGACTGTAAAGTCGATGAGCGGACGTCTCCAGTCTTATATATCGTTGGTTATCTGGGCGGAGCAACTCATACCCAATTGAAGATTATTCCTGGGGCAGACCAGTTCATGGCCTATTATGTCGACTAGATGATGAGTATTATTTAGAAGCACCAAGGAAGCGACGAGACCTGCTAGAGCATCGATTTCGATATTTTGGAGCCTAGGAACATGCTCTATAGAGAACCCTTCCAAGGTTGTAATAATGGCAATTGCTGTCTGATAATAGGAAATCAGGTCCTCGTTGCGAACCTCGTATGAACCTCGGATCTGGTTAACAACAACTGTGAGTCACCATATGCTTCCAGGTACTTGATCCCCACTTATTTTGCGAGTTGGAGCCCGATGACTAGAGCACTATATTCGGCTATATTGTTCGAACATGGTTCTGTAAAAGAATACGCTCGAGTGACTACTAATCTCGAGGGAGAAATTAATACCACCCCGACTCCAGCGACGATATCATCTTGTGGCCCCGTTCTTAAAGTACCGTCGAAGAACATTCGCCAGATAGCGGCGTGCGAAGTCATGTTCGAGGTGACGACTTCATGAAGAATTTCTTCATAAATTCTGGCTATTTCTGAGCCTAGATGGGCTGCTAAGAAGTCAGCCAGGGCTTAACCTTTAATAACCTTCTGCAGAACAAAAACCATGTCGTATAGGGATAATAGTATCGCCCAGGTGGCTAGACGAGAACAGAGTGTGCCTTTCTTGGTCATGAGAACCCTGAAGGGATTAACTCGTGAAATAACATGGATGGTCTGCCCTATCACATAGTATCGTATTTTATGAATGGCAAACACTAGGGCAAGGCACTCCTTCTCCACGACGGTGTACCTATGTTCCGGTCCTACCATCATCTGGCTGAGATAGTAAATGGCTTGTTCATGTCCCACGTAATTATTTTGTTCTAGCAGAGCACCGAGGGAGTGTTCCATCGCCCGTATATAGAGCAGGAAGGCCTTTACGGCGGCCGGGGCTACCAGAACTGGCGGATTCATCAGGTACTCTTTAATATCATCGAAGGCACGCTGACATTCCTCGTTCCATACAAAAGAGACACCTTTCCTCATAAGTTGAGTGAAGGGTTGACATCGCCCTGAGAGGTTAGATATAAACCTTCTGATATAGGCTAGTCTTTTCTGAAGGCCGCGAAGTTCGCGGAGATTCTTTGGTTGATTCATCTCCAGGATTGCTTTTGTTTTGTTGGGATCCATGTGGATGCCCAAGAAGTAATGACAAAGCCCAAGAACTTTCTGCTGGACACCCCAGGAAGGACTTGGTGGGATTCATCTTCAGGTTGTGTACCCGCATGAGGTCGAACACTGTCCTCAAATCATGTAAATGATCGCCTTTGGAGCGGCTCTTGACGGCGATGTCGTCAACGTAGCACTCCACCGTCTTACGCAAATGATCTCTGAAGATGACACTCATAGCCCGTTGATATGTTGTACCAGCATTTTTTAGGCCAAAGGGCATGACCATATAATAATATACGCCGATCGGCGTTCGGAATGACGTATGCTTCTTATCATCAAGAGACATCTTGATTTGATTGTATCGTGAAAAGCCATCTATAAAGGACGTGTGCTCGAAACCACACGTATTATCGATCATTATATCGGTGATCAGAAGAGGGAATTCATCCTTAGGGTATGCTGCATTCAGATTGCGGAAATCGATGCAGATTCAGATTTTTTCGTTCTTCTTGATGACTGGCACTATGTTGGCTACCCAGTCTGGGTGCTGCTATTCACGGATGAAACCGCTAGCTATAAGCTTGTTTACTTCTGCTTCAATAGAATTCATGATGTTTGGACGAAACTGTCATGCCCCGCTCTTGTAGGAGTGATCATCCTCGCTAAGGCGTGAAGCCGTACGAGCCTAGATTGCACTCGTGAAAGGCGGGTTCCATAACGGCCGATTACAGTAGCTACGACGGGGTCGTCACACAGAAGTCCCAAGCAGAGACATTGAACATGCAGCAAAAATTTAGAGTAAAACACAAGTCATTGCCAAATACTCTTTATTGATATTGGAACAAAGATTACAATGGGGCGCAAGGCCAAGATTACAATCGCTCAAGCTCACTCTTCTCACATTTTACAAGTTCACTCAGCCCTCTATCTCATCTCTCAATACATGTCTCGAGCCAGCGGATGCTTCGAAAGGCGATGTCCATACATTATGTCCCGTATAAGTCTTAACTCCACGCGGCCGTACGCTTCTAATAGCTAAGGAACTCCATGCCTCGACGCATCCAACCGAGCTTCGTGCCACAAGCTTCTACCTGTGCCTGTACATGAAAACTATATGGGTGTCAGTACTCAACTGTAATGGTGGAATGAGCTCCTCTCCCACCCATACAAAACTGACACGTTTGATTTACTTTATGCAACATAGCCCCTTTTTTATTATCTTTCTACTCTTACCTTAGGATCAGTTTTAGGACCGACACCTTGGCCTATTTCGTGTCTCTAGACCATTCTCGTGCCAACAACGTTAACCTATCAGGTCGTGTTTACCTTACGGCCCAAAAATTAGAGACGCAACCATACGATAAGACTCCATCCCCATGTGACCGTGCTACAATTCCTTATTGAGGCCATGCCTTGCAACTCAGTGATACTTAACCACGTCGTCACCTCGCAGCCCGTGCTACTTTGGTCACCAACTTGACCCAATCGAGACTTGTGAACTTAGTGTCACTTAACCAACTTTGCCTTGCGGCGATTCCTGAACTTAAACTCGAACGACTCAAACCCAACTTATGCAACGCTATCCAACAACTCAAGACTCGACGTCACATCTCTTGCTGGAGCATGGTGTCTACGTTGCAGCCAAATCTTAGGTCCAATATTATCCTTTGATCGTGCACTTATTCAACTTGACTCAATCCAAAGGCACACCTGCGGATAGCCGCTATTTTATCGACATCTATATGAACTTAGCCACTAGCATGACAAGCTAACCTAAATTTATAGCTTTGTTATTCTGCGACCCTTTCAACGCAGGTAGCTAGCCCCGCTGAAAGTTTCCGAATAACCTGAGCGGTTGGTCCAGCTCGACTATACCGTATTTTCTTCCAGGATGACGCGGTCCCATGGCGCCCAGGGTTATCACTCGTGGAAACATCGCCCATGTCGACAACTTGTTCAATGACTATGCAAGACTCGATTCGAACTGACGTCTCACACAGTCATTCTTCTTCTCGTGTTACCAACTCTTTCAAAACCAATATCAAGACTTCTATCATTTGAGACCGTCTCGACGACCCACGGTTGCGAGCATTCTTCCATGTTACCCTATCATTTTACTCAACTCAGAACGACCATTTGATACCCATTTTTTTCTAAATTCGACTTGAAATCAACCGTAGCTCGTGCCTTAAACACCAAGTCCGTGCATCATGCCTTAAGCCAACCGTGTTCTACGCGACACTACCGCCCGAGTTATATTTTATATGACGGGCCTTGGGATCATGGGACTATTTAACTTGACAATCGCAGAAAGAGCGGGACAACACTTGGAATGACTTAGGTCGACCAGCATAACTTTTCCTAACTTACTCAAGCCTAAAACTTAACCCGAGGGACGAGTAAAGGCCATGCCTAGCCTTGCGCAGTGGAAGCGTGCAAGCTTTATCGAGTATTTACGTAGTGACGCCAATGACTTAGACAAGTTCATAGTGTTGTGTCGAAGACCAACTTTCTTTCTCCCATGCTACGGGACGAAGGACCGAGTGTCATTTTCAAAGCACGCCGTTCACCAACTCTAAGCCGACTGTTGGACCTTTCCATATTCTAACTCAATCCGACTCGACTTGGGATTATTCCCTTAGCTACGTGGGTTCGTCTCTTTTATTACCAAGCCTACTTGTGCATTTGAAAACTTTTGATTTATTATGTGAAGGTTAAGATGATGCAAGTTCACCGAAACTACCCCACCTGAGCGAGCGGTGGCCTTGACCGAGCGATGTCTACGAGCAGCCGTTGCAAGGCTAAGTCCGAACGCCGTCGGCGTTTCGATTCCACCGATTGACTGAGCAGGACGGTGCACTACATCATACACCACTCAGAAAAGGTTTCGCCCTCGAAACTAACTGAGTACACTTATCCACTTATAACTTGATTCAACATTCAAGGACTTTCGCGCACACTATTCCTCTACCTTTTTTCAACTCGAGCTATGCTCCTGCTATGGTTATATTTCACCACAAACAACTATATCTCAACTTAGGTACCTTACTCTCGTCGCGCACACGGACAACTCGGTTCTAGGCAAACTGTCTGATTAACCAACATTCAAGTTCCTATCCATCTAATGATCGCACTACCACCAATCTTTTTCTTGAAACACGACTTCAAAATCTTTGACACTTTTCCATCCTCTAGTCTCACATGTTTTAACGTATCACTTAGTTGGATCGTGCACACATTCCAGGCGTCCCCGAAATACATGCATTTCAGCCAAGCCTCATGATAGAGAATCCACCATCACCACTCGAGTCGGATCATGCATATATTCAAGCATCCCTGATATATAAGTATGTCAACCGAGACTCACGAGTGGCGCCTCCATAATTCCTTTCGCTCTGTACCGAGATGTCTGCCTAACAGTTAGGCTATGTCTTTAGGCTAAGGTTATCCGTCAGTATTGGAATCATAGTTCCCAAACAACGATATCAACACTGACCCCATCCTAAGGTAAAACCAAGTTGATAGCACGGGGTTTTCTACCCAAGCTCGCATCACTTCGATTTCTAAACATCGAGCACAGATTTTCTACTCACCTCCTGATATTCATCGTACGGGGTCGAGTCATTCAGCAAAGCCATCCTACGATAACTCGCGTTCAACCAATCCTTGACATGAACATATCGCTCGTCTAACAAGCAATTTTGTATAGTCTATCTCTTTGATCATGTTCGATATACTCTGCCTATCAATCCTCCAAAGTCACGCATGCTACGACACAATTCATCGCTAAACCATAATTCACATTTTATATTTCCTAAGTCCTTCATTCCAATTCACGTATTCGATCATGAGGTCGTCTAACTTAACAATATGTTGCACCCCGATCTTACGCGAGTCAGATTATCCACGGTGGGCATGAATCACCATGTACGCTCCCGCGGGATAATCATCCTCATCGGGACGTAACTCTTGTTTTGTGTCCAGACTAATTCATTCTCAATGTGCGGATTAGACCTACTCAATCCTCAAGTTTATTTAATCATCAATCGCAAGTCCAAACATCCTCAAATTTTCTTTCATATCAAACCAACAAGTCGGGACAACCAAAGTTGCCGCGTCCTAATTTTTCGAGTTCGATCATTCCTGTGACATGAATCACCATGTCAGCGCTCACGCGAGACGATCACCCCAAACTCGACGCGATGCTTGTGCGAGGCTGGAGTTGCGCTCGTGCAAGACAAGATCATCGACGTTGTGGTTATCAACATAACTATCAAGACACGATCATTTTTATATAACATCCATCTCAATCAAAATCCTAAGTATAACATCCAACCGAACAATAACACTTGCACGATCGTCATCCGCCGAGTCAGACTACTCCCAAGTTATCGCATATCGATCTTTGATACGCTTCAATACCATCGACGATATGTGTAACCTGACGATCTTCCTTTGCAACGAATTTTGAGTCGTGCGAATGATGCTATCGTCTGACCGGATAATCTCTTCGACATTCAAATTTACGTTCGATCATTATCTCTTGAATCATTTACAACATCAATTTCCTTAAACCCAAATTTGCGTATCGTTCATCCCTCTATCTTAAGTCATCAACCAATGTATTTCCTCAATTCGCATCGTCCCTTTGTTAACTCAATCATCGAGTAACATTCAATCCAATCCTTAGAGTCATTCGCGTAACTTCAAAATCAAACCCTTCATGCATGCTATCTACCCATCATGCTAACTTTTTGAATACGATCCGTATCAATATCCTTGATCACGTCATTCATTCGTACACCCTAACTTTTCCTCAATTCGATTTCACCTACTCAATCATTTTGCATTTCATACTCGTGCAATCTTCGATCTCGTGCACGTTCTGTGCGCGTCAATTTCTAGGTTGTTCGAATCGATTCATAAAAATCTTCAAGGCTACATTTTGCTCAATTATATTCAGTCTAAGGCTTTGCATACACACAACGCTTGCTGATAGACTCATCAACACTCCCGCATCCTCAATCGATCGATCGACATACCTGAGGCTATCGCTTACACCACTCAGGGATGATGTCATTCAACAAATCCTCAACTTATCATTCAAATAAAAATCGACTTCTTCAAATTTTCCGTTTGAACTATTTCTAAAGTTCTAAGCACGCTCATCTATAACGTACCGACGTTATCGTCGATCGATAGCACCCCTATCGATAGTCATCTTATTCACTCAATCAAGTCTAACTCTTTTTTGCTCGAAACAATACGAATCTCGCACTCGACTTTTGCTAAGGTCGACACAAATCCTTGGTATATATGCCCAGCCCGACTTAGCCAATCGTCCTTATACGAACCAATTTTTTGTTTCTTGTCAAAAACTGTTATCCTACGTTTTACAAATTATTTAGACTTATTGTATGGACATCCCGTGGGACATTTGAGAGAGAGCGCACCAACGATATCAACTTTTGTGGAAGCAACACTTCAGAGTTTGCAAAAACAATAGAGTTAAAGAATTCAATCGATAGTCCAAGGACGTAAAGTCGTGCTCTGATACCATTATGTCACGCCCTACTCCTGTAGGAGCGATCGTCCTCGCTAAGGTGTGATGCCGCACGAGCCTAGATTACGCTCATGAAAGGCGGGTTCCATAACGGCCGATTACAGCGGCTGCGACGGGGTCGTCGCACAGAAGTCCCAAGCAGAGACATTGAACATGCACGGAAATTTAGAATAAAACACAAGTCATTGCCAAGTACTCTTTACTGATATTAGAACAAAGATTACAATGGGGCGCAAGGCCAAGATTACAATCACTCAAGCTCACTCTTCTCACATTTTACAAGTTCACTCAGCTCTCTCTCTTATCTCTCATTACATGTCTCAAGCCAGCGGATGCTTTGGAAGGCGACGTCCATAAATTATGTCCCGTATAAGTCTTGACTCCACGTGGCCGCACACTTTGAATCGCTATGGAACTCTATGCCTCGACGCATCCAAGCGAGCTCTGTGCCACAAGCTTCTGCATGTGCCTGCACATGAAAACTATGTGGGTGTCAGTACTCAACTGTACTGGTGGAATGAGCTCCTCGCCCACCCATACAAAATCGACACGTTTGATTTACGTTGTGCAACGTAGCCCTTTTTTTATTATCTTTCTACTCTTGCCTTAGGATCAGTTTTAGGACCGACACCTTGGCCCATTTCGTGTCTCTAGACCATTCTCATGCCAACAACGTTAACCTATCAAGTCGTGCTTGCCTTACGGCCCAAAAATCAGAGATGCAGCCATACAATAAGACTCCATCCCCATGTGACCGTGCTACAAATCCTTATTGAGGTCGTGTCTCGCAATTCAGTGAGACTTAACCATGTCGTCACCTCGCGGCCCGTGCTACTTTGATCACCAACTTGACCCAATCGAGACTTGTGAACTTAGTGTCACTTAACCATCTTTGTCTTGCGATGATTCCTGAACTTAAACTCGAACGACTCAAACCCAACTTATGCAACTCTATCCAACAACTCAAGACTCGACGTCATATCTCGTGCTGGAGCACAGTCTCTACGTTGCAGCCAAATCTTAGGCCCAATGTTATCCTTTGATCGTGCACTTATTCAACTCGACTCAATCCAAAGGCACACCTGCGGATAGTCGCTATTTTGCCGACATCTATATGAACTTAGCCACTAGCATGACAAGCTATCCTGAATGTATAGCTTTGCTATTCGGCGACCCTTTTAACGCAGGTAGCTAGCCCCGCTGAAAGCTTCCGAATAACCTGAACGGTTGGTCCAGCTCGGCTATACCGTGTTTCCTCCAGGACGACGTGGTCATATGGCGCCCAGGGTTGCCGCTCATAGAAACATCGTCCTTGTCGACAAGTTTTTCAATGACTATGCAAGACTCGACTCGAACTGACGTCTCACACGGTCATTCTTCTTTCCGTGTTACCAACTCTTTCAAAACCAATATCAAGACTTCTATCATTTGAGACCGTCTCGATGACCCACGGTCGCGAGCATTCTTCCATGTTACCCTATCATTTTACTCAACTCAGAACGACCATTTGATACCCTTTTTTTTCTAAATTCGACTTGAAATCAACCGTAGCTCGTGCCTTAAACACCAAGTCCGTGCATCGTGCCTTAAGCCAACTGTGCTCTACGTAATACTACTGCCGGAGTCATACTTTATAAGATAGGCCTTGGGATCGTAGGACTATTTAACTTGACAATCGCAGGAAGAGCGGAACAACACTTGGAATAACTTAGGTTGAGCGGCATGACTTTGCCTAACTTACTCAAGCCTACAACTTAACCCGAGGGACGAGCAAAGGCCATGCCAAGCCTTGCGCAGTGGAAGCATGCATGCTTTATCGAGCATTTATGTGATGACACCTATGACTTAGGCAAGTTCATAGTTTTGTGTCGAAGACCAACTTTCCTTCTTCCAAGCTACGGGACGAAGGACAAAGTGTCATTTTCAAAGCACGTCGTGCACCAACTCTAAGCCGACCATTAGACCTTTCCATATGCTAACTCAATCCGACTCGACTTGGCATTATTCCCTTAGCTATATGGGTTTGTCTCTTTTATTATCAAGCCTACTTGTGCATTTGAAAACTTTCGACTTATTATGTGAAGTCTAAGATTAGACAAGTTCACCGAAACTACCCCACCTGAGCGAGCGGTCACCTTGACCGAGCGATGTCTACAAACAGCCTTTGTAAGGCTAAGTCTGAACGCCATCGGCATTTTGATTCCATCGATTGACTGAGCGGGATGGGGCATTACATCATACACCACTGAGAAAAAGTTTCGTCCTCGAAACTAACTGAGTACACTTATCGACTTATAACTTGATTCAACATTCAAGGACTTTTATGCATATTATTCCTATACGTTTCTTCAACTCGAGCCACGCTCATGCAATGGTTATCTTTTACCTCAAACAACTATATCTCAACTTAGGTAACTTACTCTTGTCGCGCACACGGATAACTCAGTTCTAGGCAAACCGTCCAATCAACCAACATTCAAGTTCCTATCCATCTAATGATTGTACTACCACCAATCTTTTCCTTGAAACACGACTTCAAAATCCTCGACACTTTTCCATCCTCTAGTCTCACTTGATTTAACGTATCACTTAGTTTGATCGTGCACACATTCCAGGCATCCCCGAAATACATACATTTCAGTTAAGGCTCGTGATAGAGAATTTGCCATCACCACTTGAGTCGGATCGTACATATATTCAAGCGTCCCTGATATACATGCATGTCAACCGAGACTCACGAGTGGTGCCTCCATAATTCCTTTTGCTCCGTACCGAGATGTCCGCCTAACCGCTAGGCTATGTCTTTAGGCTAAGGTCATCCGTCAGTACTGGAATCATAGTTTCCAAATAACGATATCAACACTGACCCCATCCTAAGGTCAAACCAAGTTGATAGCACGTGGTTTTCTATCCAAGTTCGCATCACTCCGATTTCTAAACATCGAGCATAGATTTCCTACTCACCTCCTGATATTTATCACATGGGTCCGAGTCATTCAGCAAAGCCATCCTACGACAACTCGTGTTCAACCAATCCTTGACATTAACATATCGCTCGTCCAACAAGAAATTTTGCATAGTCTATCTCTTTGAACACGTTCGATATAATCCGCCTATCAATCCTCCCAAGTCACGCACGCTACGACACAATTCATCGCTAAACCATTGTCACGCCCCGCTCCCGTATGAGCGATCGTCCTCGCTAAGACGTGATGCCACACGAGCCTAGATTGTGCTCGTACAAGGCGAGTTCCATAACGGCCAATTTCAGAGGCTACGACGGAGTCGTCGCACAGAAGTCCCATGCAGAGTCATTGAATACTAGCAGCGAAAATTTAGAGCAAAACACAAGTCATTCAAAACATGATCTTTATTGATATTTAAACAAAGGTTACAATAGGGTGCCATGGCCAAGATTACAATCACTCAAGCTCACTCATCTCACATTTACAAGTCACTCAGCTCTCTCTCATCTCTTAATTACAAGTCTTGATCCAGCAGAAGCTTTGGAAGGCGACGTCCATACATTATGTCCCGTATAAGTCTGACTCCATGCGGCCGTAGGCTTCGAATCGCCAAGGAACTCCGTGCCTCGACGCATCCAAGCGAGCTCTGCGCCACGAGCTTCTACCTATGCCTGTACATGTAAACTATGTGGGTGTTAGTACTCAACTGTACTGGTGGAATGAGCTCCTCGCCCACCCATACAAAACCAACACGTTAATTTACTTTGTGCAACTTAGTCCCATTTGTATTATCTTTCTTCTCTTTCCTTAGGATCAGTCTTAGGATCGACGCCTTGGCCTATTCTGTGCCTCTAGACCATCCCGTGCTTGCAACAACAATGTCGACTGAAACAACGTAAACCTATCAAGTCGTGCTTGCTTTTCGGCCAAAATTAGAGACACAACTACGCACATGAGGCTCCATTCCCGTGTGATCGTGCTTGGAATACATCGTGCCGTGCCTCGCGGCCCTTGCTACTTTAATCACCAACTAACCCAATCATGACTTGTGAATGTTAGTGTCACTCAACCAACTTTGCCTTGCGGCGGTTTTCCGACTTAAACTCAAACAACTCAACCAACTTATGCAACTTATATGTCGACAACTCAAGACTCGATGCCACATCTCGTGCCGAAGCACGTCGCCTATGTTGTAGCCATTCTTAAGCCCAAACATTTGTATTCTAACTGTACACACATTCAACGACTCACTCAATCCAAAGGCACACACGCGAATTGCGGCCATGCCGACTCATCTATATGATTTGGTCACTGACTCCCAAAGCCATCGTGGACACCTTTAACTTGTTAGGCGGCCGCCCTTGCCAGCGTGAGTAGCGAGCTTCGCTGCAAGACTCTGTACTAACTTGTGCGGTCATCCAGCACGTACTAATGCTGCTTCTCAAGAACCGGTCCCCGTCCTCTTTGGGCCGTTCGAGGAAACTCTACCTTGTCGAAAAGTTGTCCATGACCATGTAAGACTCGACTCAACTGACGTCTCACACAGTCATTCCACCTCTAGTGTTATCATCTCTTTCAGGGCCAAGTTCAATACTTCTCACATCTGAGATCTTGTCTCGACGATCCGTAGTCGCGAGCATTCTTCTTTCTTGTCCTATCATTTTACTCAACTCAAGAACAACTATTCGCAACACTTTCCAAACTCAATGAATCAACCGTGGGCCGTGCCTGAAAACACTAAGTCTGTGACATTGTTCCTTAAACCAACTTGAACTCTACGCGACGCCACTGCCCAAGACATACTCTATATGACGGGCTTGAAACCGTAAGCCTAAGTTGCCATACCCAGCCGTAGAACTCGTAGTACCGTGCTTGGAATGACTTAGGTCGACCAATATCACTTTGCCTAACTTAATCAAGCCTACAAATTAACCCAAGGGACGAGCAAAGACTATGCCAAGCCTTGTATTACGAAAATGTGCATGCTTTATCGAGCATTTACGCGGGCGACGCCTATAACTTAGGCTATGTTCATACTTTGCCTACTCAACCAACTTTTCTTCTCCCAAGCCATGGGACGAAGGATCGAGTGTCATTTTCAAAGCACGTCGTGCACCAACTCTAAGCCGACCGTTGGACCTTTCCATATTCTAACTCAATTCAACCCGTCGGGATTATTCCCTTTAGCTATGTGGATTCGTCACTTTTATTATCAAGCCTACTTGTGCAAGTTGAAAATATGTGATTTATTATGTGAAGGCTAAGATGAGGCAAGTTCACCGAAACTACCCCACCTGAGCGTGCGATCGCCTCGACCGAGCGATGTCTTCAAGCAGCCGTTGCAAGGCTAAGTTCAAACGCCGTCGGCGTTTCGATTCCTCCGATTGACTGAGCGGGACGGGGCACTACAACCATAATTCACATTTCATATTTTCTAAGTCATTCATCCTAATTCACATATTCGATCATGAGGTCGTCTAACTTAACAATATGTTGTGCCCCGATCTCACGCGAGTCAGATTATCTACGGTGGGCATGAATCACCA
This sequence comes from Iris pallida, assembly GCA_029216955.1. Taxonomy (NCBI): domain Eukaryota; kingdom Viridiplantae; phylum Streptophyta; class Magnoliopsida; order Asparagales; family Iridaceae; genus Iris; species Iris pallida. Next base: position 21,945,757 of record JANAVB010005796.1, read on the forward strand.
TACACGCTCCCGCAGGGTAATCATCCTCATCGGGATGTAACTCTTATTTTGTGTCTAGACTAATTCAATCTCAATGCACGGATTGGATCTACTCAATCCTCAAGTTTATTCAATCATCAATTGCAAGTCCAAACATCCTCAAATTTTTCTTCGCATCAAACCAACAATTCGGGACAATCAAAGTTGTCGCGTCCTGATTTTTCGAGTTCGATCATTCCTGCGACATGAATTACCTGTCAGCGCTCATGCAGAACGATTGCCCCAAACTCGACGCGACGCATGTGCGAGGTTGGAGTTGCGCTCGTGTAAGACAAGATCGTCGACGTTGTGGTTATCAACATAACTATCAAGATTCGATCATTTTCATCCAACATCCATCTCAATCAAAATCCTAAGTATAACATCCAACCGAACAATAATACTTGCACGATCGTCATTCGCCGAGTCAGAGTACCCCCGAGTTATCGCATATCGATCTTTCATATGCCTCAATACCATCGACGATATGTGTAACCTGACGATCTTCCTTTGCAACGAATTTCGAGTCGTGCGAATGATGCTATCGTTTGACCGGATAATCTCCTCGACATTCAAATTTACGTTCAATCATTATCCCTCGAATCATTCACAACATCAATTTCCTTAAACCCAAATTTGCATATCGTTCATCCCTCTATATTAAGTCATCGACCAACGTATTTCTTCAATTCGCATCTTCCCTTTGTTAACTCAATCATCGAGCAACATTCAATCCAATCCTTAGAGTCATTTGGGTAACTTCAAAATCAAATCCTTCATGCACGCTATCTACCTATCATGCTAACTTTTCGTATACGATCCGTATCAATACCCTTGATCAATTCATCCATTCGTACACCCTAACTTTTCCTCAATTCGATTTTTCACCTACTCAATTATTTTGTATTTTATACTCGTGCAATCCTCGATCTCGTGCATGTTCCGTACGTGTCAATTTCTAGGTTGTTCGAATCGACTCGTAAAAATCTTTATGACTATATTTTGCTCAATCATATTCGGTCTAAGGCTTTGCATACAAGCGACGCTTGCTGATAGACTCATCAACAACCCGCATCCTCAATCGATCGATTGACATCCCTGAGGCTATCGCATACACAACTCAGTGATGAAGTCATTCAACAAATCCTTAACTTATCATTCAAATAAAAATTGACTTCTTTAAATTTTTCGTTCGAATTCCAAGCATGCTCATCTATATCGCACGGACGTTATCGTCGCTCGATAGTACCCCTATCGATAGTCATCTCATTCACTCAATCAAGTCTAACTCATTCTTACTCGAAACAATATGAATCCCGCACTCAACTTTTGCTAAGGTCGACACAAATCCTTGGTGTATATGCCCAGCCCGACTTAGCCAATCGTGCTTATGCGAACCATATTTTTGTTTTTTGTCAAAATTTGTTCTCCTACGTTTTGCAAATTATTTAGACTTATTGTATGGACATCCCGTGGGACATTTGAGAGAGAGCGCAACAACGATATCAACTTTTTGCGGAAGCAACACTACAGAGTTTGCAGAAACAATAGAGTTAAAGAATTCAATCGATGGTCCAAGGACGTAAAGCCGTGCTCTGATACCATTATGTCATGCCTCGCTCCCATAGGAGCGATCGTCCTTGCTAAGACGTGATGCCGCACGAGCCTAGATTGTTCTCGTGCAAGGCAGATTCCATAACGGCCGATTACAGCAGCTGCGACGGGATCGTCACACAGAAGTCCCAAGCATAGTTATTGAACATGCAGCAGTAATTTAGAATAAAACACAAGTTATTACGAAATACTCTTTATTGATATTGGAACAAAGATTACAATAGGTGTGCAAGGCCAAGACTACAATCACTCAAGCTCACTCTTCTCATATTTTACAAGTTCACTCAGCTCTCTCTCTCATCCCTCAATGTATGTCCCGAGCCAGCGGATGCTTCAAAAGGCAACGTCTATATATTATATCCCGTATAAGTCTTAACTCCACGCGACCGCATGCTTCGAATCGCTAAGGAACTCCATGCCTCGACGCATCCAAGCGAGCTCCGTGCCACCAGCTTCTATCTGTGTCTGCACATGAAAACTATGTGGGTGTCAGTACTCAACTGTACTGGTGGAATGAGCTCCTCGCCCACCCGTACAAAATTGACACGTTTAATTTACTTTGTGCAACATAGCCGCTTTTTTATTGTCTTTCTACTTTTGCCTTAGGATCAGTTTTAGGATCGACACCTTCGCCTATTTCGTGTCACTAGACCATTCTCGTGCCAACAATGTTAACCTATCAAGTCATGTTTGCCTTACGGCCCAAAAATCAGAGACACAACCATACGATAAGACTCTATCCCTATGTGACCATGCTACAAATCCTTATTGAGGCCATGCCTCGCAACTCAGTGAGACTTAACCATGTCGCCGCCTCGTGGCCCGTGCTACTTTGATCACCAACTTGTCCCAATGGAGACTTGTGAACTTAGTATCACTTAACCAACTTTGCCTTGCGGTGATTCCTGAACTTAAACTCGAACGACTAAAACCCAACTTATGCAACTTTATCCAACAACTCAAGACTCGACGTCACATCTCGTGCTGGAGCACGGTGTCTACGTTGCAGCCAAATATTAGGTCTAATATTATCCCTTGATCATATACTTATTCAACTCGACTCAATCCAAAGACACACCTGCGGATAGCCACTATTTTGTCGACATTTGTAAGAACTTAGCCACTAGCATGACAAGCTATCCTAAACGTATAGCTTTGCTATTCGGCGACCCTTTCAACGCAGGTAGCTAGCCCCGCTGAAAGTTCCCGAATAACCTGAGAGATTGGTCCAGCTCGGCTATACCGTGTTTCTCTCCAGGACGACGCGGTCCCATGGCGCCCAGGGTTGCCACTCATGGAAACATCGCCCTTGTCGACAAGTTGTTCAATGACTATGCAAGTTGTTACCAACTCTTTCAAAACCAATATCAAAACTTCTATCATTTGAGACAGTCTCGACGACCCACGGTCGCGAGCATTCTTCCATGTTATCCTATCATTTTACTCAAGTCAGAACGACCATTTGATACCTTATTTTTCTAAACTCGACTTAAAATCAACCATAGCTCGTGCCTTAAACACCAAGTCCTTGCATCGTAACTTAAGCCAACTGTGTTCTACGCAACACTACCGCCCGACTCATACTTTATACAACGGGCCTTCTGATCATGGGACTATTTAACTTGACAACCACAGAAAGAGCGGGACAACACTTGGAATGACTTAGGTTGACCGGCATAACTTTGCCTAACTTACTCAAGCCTACAACTTAACCCGAGGGACGAGCAAAGGCCATGCTAAGCCTTGCGCAGTGGAAGCATACATAATTTATTGAACATTTACGCAGTGACGCCTATGACTTAGGTAAGTTCATAGTTTTGTATCGAAGACCAACTTTTCTTCTTCCAAGCCACGGGATGAAGGACTGAGTGTCATTTTCAAAGCACATCATGCACCGACTCTAAGCCGACCGTTAGACCTTTCCATATTCTAACTCAATCCGACTTGACTTGGGATTATTCCCTTAGCTATGTGGGTTCGTCTCTTTTATTATCAAGCCTACTTGTGCATTTGAAAACATTCAAATTATTATGTGAAGGCTAAGATGAGGCAAGTTCACCGAAACTACCCCACCTGAGCGAGCGGTCACCTTGACCGAGCGATGTCTACGAGCCGTTGTAACGCTAAGTCCGAACCCCGTCGTCGTTTCGATTCTACCGATTGACTGAGCGGGATGGAGCATTACAAAAACCGCCACTGCTGCTGTTTGAAGAGTTTTGCGTCTGGATAAATATTGTGCTTATGAAGTACAATCTCGAGATTTAGTCTTGGCATGTCTTCATAGCTCCTGGCAAAGACATCGACGTATTCTCTGACGAGTTGTAACAACGACTCCTACTCGTCGTCTGTCAGACTTTTTTTGACGAAGATTGGCTTTGGAGAGGTTTCATCGCCGAGGTTAACTTGCATAACCTCATCCTCAATAGAAGGATCACAAAGTTCGAAGCGTTTCTCCCATTGTGCATCTAGCTGCTGGATCTACAGCATCAACTCGAGTGGTTCAAGCAGGTCTTCGTGTTCCTCCTCAATATAAGCGGATGTCATATTGACAGATAATATTATTCTGAACATATCTCCAATACTGCTATCAGAGTCGTAGATGGGTGAGTCGGACGAATGAGAGTACCACTCGCATTCTTCATCAGAACTTTCGGGCGTTGTTGGTGGAGTAACATACCCGAGGCCGCGTCTAGATTTGAGATAATGATCCTGAGGTTTCCCTGCCGGTGCCGGCGGCTGTAGAGGCAATCGCCGACCACTGCCATAATTTAGACCCGGGATAGCCTCCATGTCGTACCCCTACTTTTGCATAAAGTATTTGGCTTGAGGACTAAACAAGTAGAGCGGTAGGCTTCCAGCGTCGGGTCCGAGGTTAGACTCTTGTGGCGTAAAAGATTGAGGACCTTCTTTTCGGCCAAAGATGATTGTGTGATCCCATCTTCTTCTATCTGGGACCGAGAAGTAAGCGCCTTTTATAGAGCAAGTTGATTTAGGGTATGGACGGTTGTCACCTGTGTGTGCAGGCTAACGTCTAGACAGTCCCGTACGGCATACGTTAGATTAGGCTTATCATACTCAGAATAGTCTAACGACAGCCTCTTATTGATAAAATAAGAAATTTTATCCACCGGGATTACATCATCAGGAGAGGGGCTATCTACCTGTGCAACTAAGTATTTGGCGAGTTCTTCGTCCTCCATGGCTACCCCCTGCGAGCTTAGGGGTCGGGATGCTGTCTTTGGCAACTTGACTACCAAGGGTTCTGCTTGAGGTATTGACTTGCCTAAGAGTGTTGGATCGACACTTGGCTGCTGACTCGTCTTGGAAAGACGGATGACAATTGGCTCGGCAAGGGATTTTGTGTCTTCCGGTCGCCTTGGAGCAGATCTTGGCAATCGGATTACCATCGGTGTCATAGAGGGCCCTGCATCTTCCTGTTGCCTTTGATTGAACTTCGGCAGCCGGATCACCATTGGCCCTATAAACAGGTTTTGGCTCCTGGCTGGATCTCGGGAGACGGATGACCATTGGTTCCAACTGCGTAGGTGTGTCAGGAGAACCGAGCACCTCTTTATGCAAGGTTACGACAAGGGGTACGGCCTTGCCCGATTTGCGGGCTTGGAGACGAATCCTCAAGGGTTCTTCTGGCCCTGTGATGACTTCCAGCTCGTCAGTTACATGTTTTCTGGATTCGTCATATAGACAAGCCTCCGAAGAGTAATAAGATTCAACCCATTTAAAGGTATCAATGTCAGCAAATTCAGTTTTTACAGAACCGTGCTTACTGACATACTTAAAACACTGGTAGAGGGTTGATGGCACGATCATATTGTCGTGTATCCATGGACGTCCCAAGAGGATATTATAGGAGGTGTCTGCATCTATGACGTAGCAGGTAACTTTCGTCTTCAGGTCACCAATCTGGCACTTCAACCGAATCTTCTCTAGAGGATAGCTTCTTCCTAAGTTAAAACCGCTGATGGCAGTGTTGGTTGCTGCTAGCCGATGCATAGGGATGCCAAGAAGTTGGAGCAAGCTTTTCGGGATGATGCTTATTGACGAGCCAGGGTCGATATGCATCCGATCCACCTTGATGTCGCCTATGTATCCAGTGTAGTATAAAGGGCGATCATACAAATTGGACTTGATCAACATGTCCTGAGTGTAATACCCTGCTCCGCATGAGGCATTTGGTTGGCTTATTGGATGGGATCAAAATATTGGATCGTGACTTATGTTAGGAATCGGGAGAATTGAGACTGATGCAGTCTCTCTTAGCTGGCTAGACGGAATGGGTATTGGAACGTGGCTCGCTGGTGGAGCTATGCTTAGTAGAATTGTTTATGATCGGAACAGGAAGACCCTTTTATGCAAGTGAGTGGAACGGTCCTTCCTCCTCCTTACTCCTTCATGCCTAGTGAATGAAGTATTGAAATGCTATGAATTGTCCCTAAATGTTCCATGTTTTAGTTGCTGCATAATAGAGATGCTTATGCTGAGAATTATTGAAATGTACAACACATTGAACTGCTAATGTGATTTGAGGCCTGAGATTTAATTGATAACATTGCCCCTTATGCTTAACGTTGCCGGAACAAGTAGACACTTGAATAATGAGATGCCTTATGAACGATAGGATAAGAAATAAACTGGCTATGCTATCGACCGAATGAACTGAACTGAAACACTAGAATCATGTACTCTCTGTATATCTGTTGCAAAAATATAAAATGCTGCCTGTCCCTTATAAGAAATAAATGAATGAATAAATGTCCCTATGAAACGAATGAATGTTACGTTCCTCTTAAGAAAAGAATGATATGAGATACGTTGCAATGAAGCAATGAATGAGAAATTATAAAGCTGGGATCGTTGAGATCACCAAATTAAATGATGGTAATGAGAGAAATGAATAAGTCATTGAATATGACTAATGATGTACTGTTGCCTTTACTTTCTTTAATATATTTTACCATGCCATTATGTTCACAATCGAGTCGGACATGCATTTCCATGGTTATGGACAACTTGTATACAAGGATTGAGCAATAATTTCCTCGAATGGTTCCTAGGGCCCTGGGGACCGATTCAGCCTAGGAGGAAATAATGATGAGTGCTAGGGTAGCACGGATAAGGCGAGGTGGCATAGAGGCTCGCCACCTACAATGCTGACCGTATTATCTTGAAATGAAATGAAATAAAAAGAGTCCATATGGTTTAACAACACCAGTGACCATGTAGTCGGGATGCATGCTAATGAATGTTTTGTGCAGGCAGCGTAAGTATATCTGATAACCTATATTTGATACAGGTATGAGAAGTCGGCTATCGGTAAGGAATCACATAATTATGATATTACATATATTGGTTCAACTTGCCTGCTTAACATGCTAAATGAAATTAATGTTGTGTTATTGCCTTTAAAATAAGAAACTCTATAACATGCTCAACATGTTAAATACGAATTTGTTGATGCATTGCCTTTTAGATCATTGCTTAGATGATGCCTTACATCAAGTATGCTAAACGATGCCTTCAGAACGTATTTCCATAATATGTTCAACGTGTTAACTCAATATTGCTTAGATGATGCCTTACACAAAGAAATGCTATACCATGCTAAGACATGGTTACTTACTTCAATGTTTTTGCTCAAGAACTATAAACTGATGCTAGGCCCCAAGTAGAAAGATCATTCTATTAAATGCTTGCTAAAATTGACCAGTTAATGTTTGTTTAGGCGAGTGGGCTGGATTCTGCTCGCCAGTACATAGATGATGTGTTGACCAACGTTTTGTGGACAGGTGCTCGTGCTTGGAATATTCTACACACGAAGATTGGTTTGATTGGTCCCACGGCATCGAAGATTTGTTGGGCATACAGAAGCTCTTCTTGCACAAGATGATGTCTTCTGTTTATAAAGGGCATAATGTATGGAACGTTATAATCAGTTGTACCAGTGAGATTGTAAGCCAAGTCGGTATATCGAGTTGTAATCCAATGTATCCAAATATCAAATATAAGCTGTATAGCATTGTTCAGTTGGCTTTCAATGTAAAATGAGATGTGCTGTAAACATTATGCTTCAATACAAGTCTTGTACTCTTCTTCAATTGTCAATAAAGAGAATAAAGTTCTATATATCTCTGTGTGACTTCAAGTTATTCTCTTATCTCTGCTGCTATAAAGAAGTTATGTATTTCTATTCAATGAGAAAGATTGTCCTTATTAACTTCAATTTATCTGCTTCTGCCGCTGTAATATATTCCTATTTGAAGAAAAATTATTTATATACCATCTTTACCTTGTACAAGTGTAATACCAGACTTGTACGGCATCACGCCCAAGCGAGGACGATTGATTCCAAGGTATAAAATATGTGAATAAATGACTCTACGAATCGGGGCATGACAAATTGGAATCAAAGCACGGCTTTACGTCCTTGGTCTCTTCTTTGATTCGTTTCAAATCAAAGTTGCATCGACGATTAACCAAAGTTGCTTCCGCGATCACTCAACGTTGCTTCCGCGATTAAATCAAAGATTGCTTCCGCGATTATTCTGTTGCTGTTCTGTAATCATCCTTATGTGGTTCATGTTTGAAAGTTCGTTGACCCTCTTGGCTGCTCACTGGATATTCCATACAATAAGTCTATATACATTATGATGCTCCTAAATGAATAATTATTGTTGGTTTGGACACAAATAACCCAACAATGACTCGATGCCATAATATGCTATATTGTGAATGCTATTTGGAATGTGGGAATAAAGGAAGTTGCTATGTATGCTGTAACAAGTTGAGAAGTGCATGTGATGTTGGGAAAAGAATTGGAAATAAATAATTGATGGATGAGTTTGACATAACTGGTGAGTCGACTCAGGGGTAATGGCTAGTACTTTTGAGACCCTAAGAATGTTGGCTTGTGATATTGAGACCCTGAGATGTTGGCTAAGTGTTGTGATCATTATAGATCACGAATGTCCAGAATAGATTTTAGTTGGTATTGTTTGAGGATGGCTTCGATTATGAGTGGTATATTGCCTCTACCACCTCAGGACGAAAAAATTGTTGACCCTTTCCTTAGGATAGCAATGAGACTATCTGTGGGTACTAGGTAGTGCCGAGACTTAGCAGAGAGTCATGTATTGTTGCTAGATGACTCGAGTGTCCCTTGACAGCGATGATGAGGAGTAGCGAGATTTTCAAAAATTGTAATCGGTGGCTTGGTTATAAATTGTATAGTCGAGTGATGACTCAGACTAGTAAAGACAGTATGTTATGGGTAAATAGATTTGGCTAGAGAATGTTGTGGCTTAGAACATTTGAATGTTGATTTCGATTGGTTGGATGCAAATCAAATGTGGCTAATACAAAGTTGGTTGCGTAGCTAAAAGTTTTGAAAATATCGTCGGTAAATCAAAGGAATATTAAAGATCTGTGCTTTGACCCTAAGGTGTAATAGATGTCAATCCATCTTGATCACCAAAGGATAGTCGCTGCCTATGTGTATGTATACTGAGGAATTTAATGGAATTAGAAAAGTAACAAGTAGCAACCTTGAATATTTGTGTTGCATAGAGAATGGTTAGTTGATGCATGAATTGTCGGATTGAATGGAATGAACTACTCGACCTTTGCTGCATGAGAATTAAGAATGCCCATAAGATAGTTTGATGATTGAGAAATGAATGGGAACGAGAAATTGCAAATATGTTGGATAATGTCAGTATAGGTGATTGTTGGTTGGGATATAGATTGTTGGCTTATGACTTAATGGTGTGACTCCGTCACATGGACCGAATAGTATGGTTCCATAGTCTTGTTGAGACTAACGGAATCGATGACCCTTGAATAGTTAGCCTTGGCTTATGGGTTCGTGTATAACGGAATTAGAATAGAAATTGGATCATTGGGAATTTACTTGATGGATTATTAGAATGATGTGAATCATATGTCGGGTTGGGAATTGACCGTAATGTTGATAGATCGATCTAGTCGATCGTTGGGTAAGTCTAGAGAGAGCCTCTGTGGAAATTATTTCCTTGAAGAAGACACTAGATAGATAGACTTGACCATAGAAACCGTGGGCTGCATGTTGGCATAGCCGACAATGGCGATTAGTATTCAGACTAAGTTGATACCCATAGGTTTGGGTAGAGTTCTTTAGAACTGTTGGTTGCTTGTTGGCCTTAAGAATAAGAAACTAGTATAACCCTAGTAGTCGTCCACTCTAGGGAAGTCACCTGAACAATTAAGTTTAGCTATCAGTGTAGCTAACCTTAGAGATTGACTGAATAATAGGTGACCATTGGAGACCCATAGGATGACCTTGTGGCATTGAATGAGAGATGGTGATAATGAGTATTGACCTAAGGAAATGTATGCTTCAACTTGTGTCTTAAGAGATGTTTGACCCTTGAGGATTATATGTCGGCCATAAGTGGGAATTACAATCGTAAGGTAAGACTTGAGTGTACCTATAATCGGGTAGCTAAGTTAACCTTGACTATTGCATAGAATTATACCCTGACTCGGGTAATCGATAGTGGGTGAAGTCGGATCGTATCTTCTAGAAAAGATGACTTGCCTCGGTAAAAAATATTGTTGGGTTTTGGAAGGAATGTGATTGCATGTTGTGAACCCTTGATATGTTTGGCTCTAAGTTAGACCCTTGATCGAATGTTAGAAATATTATGCTTGGGTAGAGAGCTTAACCAAGTTGTCTCTGATGTTAAGTGTTGTGGCCTGGAAGATAGTGATTGTGGCAAAGTGAGTAAAGTAATAAGTCAATTAAAAGGATGCTAAGTCAGATTTAGAAAAGCGAGTTATATCATGGCTGATCGAATCGCACTAACATGGAAGTTCGCTGAAGTACATATGTTTTGGGGATGCCTAAAATATGTGTATGGATCCAGCTAAAGTGATAGTTTGCAACCGAGATAACATTATGGGAAGAATTTTTTGTACTAGCACGAACTTTGGCTGAAATGCATATGTTTTGGGGACGCCTGAAATATGTGTATGGATCCAAATGAATTGATATATTACGACCGAGATAGAAATACAAGAAAAATGTTAGTGAATCAATGAGAAGTTGCATGTTATTGAAAAAGAGAGGGACAGATCGAATTATTAATGGATTAAAATGGTACAGTTGGATAGCTATTTTGAGATGACCGTGTGTGCTGAAATGAATATTGTGTCACGCCCCGATCCCGCAGAGTCCTTTCGTCCTCGCTTCGGACTCTTTGAGACCGTTCATCCTCGCTAAGGCGTGATGTCATATAAGCCTAAGTTGCGCTTGCACAAGACCAAGACCTGAAGCAAGACAAGATAGACAAGATTGACAATACGCAGCGGAACGTATCGCAGATAATTGAAGCAGCAGCGGACATATTTCAAAATACATGCATTGAACACAATGGTAACAAGAAACAATTCTCTTTATTTACTTCATTTGAACAGATTACAAGCTCTTGATTCTCTCTGATACAATGTTACATTCTCTTAGAACTTTACAGATTACAATGATCCCGTTCACATACATTACATCCCTTTATATACAAAATCAAACTCTTGTAACAGATGTCGTCTCTTGGCATCTGTTCTTATTTCTGCCTCCTGAGGATGAGGATCTGGCTATCGCTTTGGACTATCCTTCTCGATGTATAGTGCACCTACATGCAGACTGATGGTGGGTCAGTATATCAGCATACTGGTGATTGTGAACAAAAAGCTACATTTGTCTGAAATGATCGCTGTTTATTTAGTGAGAAAACGTTTCTTATGATGTGATCTTGCTAGTTTTACCTAGATTTATTCCATGCATATAGAGTCAGTTTATATTCTCTTTCGTAAAACATCTTTGAAAAGCCAATATTTGTTTCATTTCATTTCAAGCATACAAGGGACTATTCAATTCGAGCACGATGAGTATTCATTTGTGCAGTGCGCAGCATGTTTCATGAGCATAATCATTTCTTTATTCAAGAAACTCTTAGGGACATTTACAAGCATGATGTCATATCTTTTCTGTAAAAGGAAATAGCATTTCATTGTATAGATGAATCTATACAAATATTTCATGTCAAGGACTTAAGCAGTACATATGCATCACTTTTAAGTGATTCTTGCCATAGCCGACCGTCCATCCCTGCACAAGACAAGGATTAGCATAAACATTATAAAACTAACATTGTCATTCCCTGTTCTTCTCTGCTTCGTTAGCTCTTAGCAAAACATACGATAGACACATGCAGACTCGATTCTGCGACTCTCCGATTCAGCTCTGAACCAATCCAACACATATCTATATGATGGTCCATGGGCCCGTCCCCCATGATTAGTCGCTGTGACTCACTTGGGTTCAGCTCGTTGCTAAGGACACAACATTCCCGAGGTGTAGCATTTACCTCGGGGTGCTATTACAATCTCTCCTAGGGCGATCGATCCCGGGTGCCCCCAGTATCGTCGAAAGACTATTACCTTGTTAACAAGTTGTCCGAGACCAATGCATGACTTGTACTTTCTATCAGATAAAACATAACAGTACAACAGATAGCGACCACTTCATAACTAGTCTTTACTCGTTCGGTCATTCATTCACATTCAGTTGTCATTCGGTCATTCGATAGCATTCATCACTCATTCGGTCATTCAATAGCAATCAATAGCAATTCACTTCCTTGGAACATAACAACAGTTCTATACAGATAGAGCATATCATTTTACCTTTGAAAGCATACTTGTTCGGGCATATAAGCAATCTTTTTTCTTTTCTTGTTAGCATGACAACAGTTCAATAATCAAAGGCAACATCTCTACTTTAGCATACAGGCATCAGTTCGTTTCTTATTAGCAGGCAACAATTCTTCTTAGCATACAGGTTACTCTTTTCTTGTTCTTAGCATGGCAACATGAGGATTCTCTTAAAGCATACTCAATGATTTACTATCTTGTTATTAATAATAGCATTCATTCAAAAACTCAGATTCTTAAGGCGTAAGCGAATCGGCAAATGAGACTTCGTCCACTCACCCAGATTAATCGTCTTCTATTGCAGAGCCAGCAATTCGATCTTTCTGTCTATCTAGTGCCTTCGCGTAGCGGGGCACTACATAATTATCCACCGAAAAAAAGTTTTGTCCTCGAAACTTAAGTAGAAACTTACGATATCCTTAGCAGCAATAGTCCTCATCCTTCGCCATCATCAATCTATGAAATCATAATTCAGATCATATCAAGTCTCTTGCTCAATCAAGCATTTCAATCTCTATCCATTAAATCGATAAAACATATGCCGGCATCATAAAAATATTTACGGCCTTATTATATGGAACGTTCATCTTATTGATGATATCGAGTAGGCAAAGGAAATTTCGATTAGAAGAACATGTACGAATTCAATCGAATCAACAATTGGCCAGAGGATCGTGTTGCTCTGATACCATTCTGTCACGCCCCGATCCCGCAGAGTCCTTTCGTCCTCGCTTCGAACTCTATGAGGCCGTTCGTCCTCGCTAAGGCGTGATGCCGTGCCAAACCTAAGTTGCGCTTGTACAAGGCCAAGACCTGAAGCAAGACAAGATAGACAAGATTGACAATACACAGCAGAACGTATCACAGATAATTGAAGCAGCAGCGGACATATTTTAAAATACATGCATTGAACACAATGGTAACAAGAAACAATTCTCTTTATTGACTTCATTTGAACAGATTACAAGCCCTTGATTCTCTCTGATACAATGTTACATTCTCTCAGAACTTTACAGATTATAATGATCCCATTCACATATATTACATCACTTTAATTATAAAATCAAACTCTTGTAACAGATGTCATCTCTTGGCATCTCTTCTGATTTCTGGCTCCTGAGGATGAGGCTCGGGCTATCGCTTTGGACTATCTTTCTCGATGCATAGTGCACCTGCATGCAGACTGATGGTGGGTCAGTATATCAGCATACTGGTGATTGTGAACAAAGAGCTACATTTGTCTGAAACGATCACTGTTCATTTAGTAAGAAAATATTTCTTGTGATGTGATCTTGCTAGTTTTACCTAGATTCATTCCATGCCTATAGAGTCAGTTTACATTCTCTTTCGCAAACATCTTTGAAAAGCCAACATTTGTTTCATTTCATTTCAAGCATACAAGGGACTATTCAATTCGGGCACGATGAGTATTCATTTGTGCAGTGCACAGCATGTTTCATGAGCATAATCATTTCTTTATTCAAGCAACTGTTAGGGACATTTATAAGCATGATGTCATATCTTTTCTGTAAAAGTAGCATAGCATTTCATTGTATAGATGAATCTCTACAAACAATTCTTGTTAAGGACTTAAGCAGTACATATTCATCACTTTTAAGTGATTCTTATCACAGCCGACCGTCCATCCCTGCACAAGACAAGGATTAGCATAAATATTATAAAACCAACATTTTCATTCCCAGTTCGTCTCTGCATCGTTAGCTCTTAGCAAAACATATGATAGACACATGCTGACTCGATTATGCGACTCTCTGGTTCAGCTCTGCACCAATCCAACACCTATCTATATGATGGTCCATGGGACCGTCCCCCATTATTAGCCGCTGTGACTCACTTGGGATCAGCTCGTCGCTAAGGACACAACATTCCCGAGGTGTAGCATTTACCTCGGGGTGCTATTACAATCTCTCCTAGGCCGATCGATCCCGGGTGCCCCCAGTATCGTCGAGAGACTATTACCTTGTTAACAAGTTGTCTGAGACCAATGCATGACTATACTTTCTATCAAATAAAACATAACAGTGCAACAGATAGCGACCAGTTCATAACTAGTCTTTACTCGTTCGGTCATTCATTCACATTCAGTTCTCATTCGGTCATTCGATAGCATTCGTCTCTCATTCGGTCATTCAATAGCATTCAATAGCAATTCACTTCCTCGGAACATAACAACAGTTCTATACAGATATAGCATATCATTTTACCTTTGAAAGCATACTTGTTCGGGCATATAAGCTATCTCTTTTCTTTTTTTTGTTAGCATGGCAACAGTTCAATAATCAAAGGCAGCATCTCTACTTTAGCATACAGGCATCAGTTCGTTTCTTATTAGCAGGCAACAATTATTCTTAGCATACAGGTTACTCTTTTCTTGTTCTTAGCATGGCAACATGTGGATTCTCTTAAAGCATACTCAATGATTTACTATCTTGTTATTAACAATAGCATTCAATCAAAAACTCAGATTCTTAAGGCGTAAGCAAATCAGCAAATGAGACTTCGTCCACTCACCCAGATTAATCATCTTTTGTTGCAGAGCCAGCAATCCAATCTTTCTGTCTATCTAGTGCCTTTGCGGAGCGGGGCACTACATATTGAATTAAAGCTGAATGAGTAACTTGTTGTGACTAAGTGAATTAGTAAGATGAGTTGTTGCCTTAAGTTTCAAGGACAAAACTTTTTCTGAGTGGTATATTATGTAATGCCCTGCTCCGCACGAGGCATTTGGTTGGCTTATTGGATGGGATCAAAATATTGGACCGTGACTTATGTTAGGAATCTGGAGAATTGAGACTGATGCAGTCTCTCTTAGCTGGCTAGACGAAATGGGTATTGGAACGTGGCTCGCTAGTGGAGCTACGCTTAGTAGAATTGTGTGTGATCGGAACAGAAAGACCCTTTTATGCAAGTGAGTTGAACTGTCCTTCCTCCTCCTTACTCCTTCATGCTTAGCGAATGAAGTATTGAAATGCTATGAATTATCCCTAAATGTCCCATGTTTTAGTTGCTGCATAATAGAGATGCTTATGCTGACAATTATTCAAATGTACAATACATTGAACTGCTAATGTGATTTGAGGCCTGAGATTGAATTAATAACATTGCCCGTTATCCTTAACGTTGCCGAAACAAGTAGACACTTGAATAATGAGATGCCTTATGAACGATAGGATAAAAAATGAACTGGCTATGCTATAGACGCAATGAATTGAATGAAACACTAGAATCATGTACTCTCTGTATATCTGTTGCAAGAATATAAAATACTGCCTGTCCCTTAAAAGAAAGAAATGAATGAATAATTGTCCCTATAAAATGAATGAATGTTACGTTCCTATTAAGAAAGGAATGATATGAGATACGTTTCAATGAAGCAATGAATGAGAAATGATAAAACTGGGATCGTTGAGATCACCAAATGAAATGATGGTAATGATGAAAAGAATAAGTCATTGAATATGACTAATGATGTACTGTTGTGTTTACTTTCCTTAATATATTTTACCATGGGATTATGTTCACAATCGAGTCGGACACGCATTCGTATGGTCATGGACAACTTGTATACAAGGATTGAGCAATAATTTTCTCGAACGGTTCCTAGGGCCCAGGGGACCGATTCGGTCTTAGAGAATATAATGATGAGTGCTAGGGGAGCACGGATAAGATTGGGTGGCATAGAGGCTCGCCACCTACTATGCTGACCGTATTATCTTGAAATGAAATGAAATAAAAAGAGTCCATATGGTTTAACAACACCAGTGACCATGTAGTCGGGATGCATGCTAATGAATGTTTTGTGCAGGCAGCGTAAGTATATTTGATAACCTGTATTTGATGCAGGTATGAGAAGTCGGCTATCGGTAAGGAATCATATAATTGTGATATTGCATATATTGGTTCAACTTGCCTGCTTAACATGCTAAATGAAATAAATGTTGTGTTGTTGCCTTTAAAATGAGAAACTCTATAACATGCTAAACATGTTAAATACGAATTTGCTGATGCATTGCCTTTTAGATCACTGCCATAACCTATTGAATGATAACATCAAGTATGTTAAACGATGCCTTCAGAACGTATTTCCATAATATGTTCAACGTGTTAACTAAATGTTGCTTAGATGATGCCTTACACAAAGAAATGCTATACCATGCTAAGACATGGTTACTTACTTCGATATTTCTACTCAAGAACTATAAACTGATGCTAGGCCCCAAGTAGAAAGATCATTCTATTAAATGCTTGCTAAAATTGACCAGTTAATGTTGGTTTAGGCGAGTGGGTTGGATTCTGCTCGCTAGTACATAGATGATGTGCTGACCCACATTTTATGGGCATGTGCTAGTGCTTGGAATATTATACACACGAAGATTGGCTTGATTGGTCCTCCGGCATCGAAGATTTGTTGGGCATACAGAAGCTCTCCTTGCACAAGATGATGTCTTCTGTTTATAAAGGGCATAATGTATGGAACATTGTAATCAGTTGTACCAGTGAGATTGTAAGCCAAGTCGGTATATCGAGTTGTAACCAATGTATCCAAATATCAAATGTAAGCTGTATAGCATTGTTTAATTGGCTTTCAATGTAAAGAGAGATGTGCTGTAAACATTGTGCTTCAATACAAGTCTTGTACTCTTCT
Source organism: Iris pallida (assembly GCA_029216955.1). NCBI lineage: Eukaryota > Viridiplantae > Streptophyta > Magnoliopsida > Asparagales > Iridaceae > Iris > Iris pallida. Next base: position 21,962,816 of record JANAVB010005796.1, read on the forward strand.
TCAATTATCAATAAAGAGAATAAAGTTCTATATATCTCTGTGTGACTTCAAGTTATTCTCTTATCTCTGCTGCTATAAAGAAGTGATGTATTTCTATTCAATGAGAAAGATTATCCTCATTAACTTCAATTTATCTGCTTCTGTCGCTGCGATGTGTTCCTCTTTGAAGAAAAATAATTTATGTACCATCTTTGCCTTGTACAAGTGCAATACCAGACTTGTACAGCATCACGCCCAAGCGAGGACGATCGATTCCAAGGGATAAAATATGTAAATAAATGACTCTACGAATCGGAGCGTGACACTGAGGAGTAAATATGATGTTGGGCATTGCATCTGAGCTATCGCCGCTCTGTAAATCTGCTGGTGGGTCTTCTCCTGGAGGCTTGGCCTGGGCTTAGTAGGCGTCAGCATTCTGGAGTGCTTCTCTTAATGCGACACGAAGATCCTTCGAGAGCCTTAGGAGCTCGTATAGCGACAACTTTGCTGGCATATTGCGGAGTGGCCTATCGAAGCGGGTCTCCTTTATCTTGGACTTACCCGCCAATGGAGGCTAAGATGACCTTGGAACATCAGAGGGAGGCAACATTGCTGGCTGAGAATCGTCGGTTGAATTATCTCGTGCGGGCTGGACTTGTGCTCCAGACCTGGTAACAATAGTTACAACTTCCTCAGTCTCGGCTAAAATTGTATGGCAGGATCTAGACTTCCTGCCCTATTTCTTGCTGGTAGGAGATGACACCCCCTGGGTAACTTCGGGTACTAAGTCTGGATGCACCCATATAATTTCTTCTCGCGAGGTAGTATGATGTACCAGTCCAGATGTATGGTTTCGGACGGGTGGAAGATTAATAACCTCCATCGTTGCCCGAAGGCCAGGTATGACCCCGTCGGGAGCGCTTGTTGGAGGAAAGTTGCCGAACTGAATAGACACCATGTTTGCTGCCACGGTAACCTCTTCAAAGTCTATCGACAAAGCTTTGGAGTAGATAAGACTCTGAATGTACCGCTTCAATTGGAAGCAATCATGAGTGGCATGATGGACATAGCGTTGGAAGTGACAATACTTTGGGTCCTCCATTTCTGCTGCTCGGGGCTTACGCCTTGGTAGAGGGAGCTGGATCCTATCCCCTTGTAAGAGCATATCGAAGATAGATTTGACATGACTATCTTCAAATGAGTAGTTGATCTTGGGGCACGGACCTTCCGTCTATTTTTGTTCGAGCTTCTGAGTCACATCCATGACCAAGGCCTATTTTCCCTTATTGTCCCGGTTAGTGGTGGCGCCACTGTTGTTGTTACTGGAGGTGGAACCAGGACATCTGCCCTTATCTTCTCCGTCTGGGATGTGTAATCCCAGCTGGCGAGTCTTCTTCAGTTTTGCCTTTGCATTGGTAGCACTTATGATAAAGGTTGTCCAATACCTGAACTGATCGTCACCCATCCAGAGGATAATTGCAGGGAGCAGCTTCTTCTGGCAGATTTCAATCAAGGAGCTCTGGAGATTACCTTGGGGCAATCTCATTGCGGTTTGGCAGAACCGCTCGATGTAGTTCCTCGTTAGCTCCCTTTCTTCTTGAACGACGTCTATGAGAGACGACATCGTTACATCATGCCCCAATTTGTAAAATCTTTCCAGGAATATGCGTTTGAAGCCGTCAAAAGAGTGGACACAGTTGTCGGCAAGGTTGCGGTACCAGTCGAACGCGATCCCCTCCAATGCTCCGATGAATAATCGCGTGAAGATGGCGTCACTATACGGCAAATGGTCGGTTGTGACCTCAAAGTAAGTCATGTACCGACTAGCAGAAGTCTTCCCATCATAAGAATTGATATGGAACAGCTTGTACCATGGTGGAAAAGGTACATCTCTCCATGCAACGAGATATGGCTGCCATATTCTGAGATCCCGAGAGGAGTCTCGGGCATTGAACATCGCTCGAAGCTCCTGGACTTCCCTCCTTGCCTTCTTGGCTTTATCTGCAGCTTAAAGAACGGATGCTGCTAACGGATCATCACCCAAAGAAGGGGCGGTCGTGTTGGAGTCCGCATTGACTGCGGGTCCCAAGCTTGTTTGTTCGGGCGTCCTCGCTGGTTGAGTTGGCAAGGCGGGTTTAATCTCGCCCACGGACTTGACCAAGGACAAGAGCATGGCTTCCAGCACTTCTAGCCGTTGTCGGTCAAAAGGTGCTTCATGATCATCATTAACCATAAAGACTGTCCTCACGTGGGTAGAGGTGGAAGGGATTGTGGCAGAGGTACTCTCGGTGCCGTACCTTTGTATAGAAAAATCGTTATGGAATGTCGAAATATCATCTTCGTCAGACTCGGAAGGGGTGCTACCCCCTGTGCTGGAAGCCGTATCATCTTGGTAAGGGTGGTGGCCCTCAAGGAAATCCAAGTCTGTTGTACAGTTTTGGGGACCTCTACCCCCTGTATGTGCTCTTGGTACACCGGGTTGTCGCATATATTGAGGGGACTGCTACCCCAGCTTCATCTACTCTCAAGGAGGCCGAAGGTGCACCTCCGGGTGTCGGAAGCTTCTTTTTGGATCGAGTGCCTAAATAGACACCCCATGTGGTTCTCGATAGGAACCCCCTAGATGAGGGTCTCCTTGCAGTACTGGCCGAGATGGCCGGGCTGGAAGAGCCTGTCGTCTTTCCTTTCTTGCCAGGAGGAACCTTTTGAGTCAAATTACAGAAGGCGACAGAAAACTCCTTGTCCTCTGGAATTTGTACCAGTTTCTAAAGTTGTTTTCGGACAGGTGCTGGCTGCTGCAGTCGCTGGAAAACTGACTGCCGATCTTCAGGTGCTGCTGATTTATCGCAGCAACAGTTGATGATGACTTGGGTGCAACGACGCCCCGAGAGGGACTCATTGCATGTCGATGCTGCTGTCTTGCGTTTGTGAGTAATCACGTCACGTAAGTCGGTAGGAGGCTGCTCTACCTTTGCACCAAACTTGTGAACTCAGGCATCCCGAGCGCATGGGTGCTTAGGTATCTTGTTTGCTCCCTGATCCGTGGCTAGTAAAAGCACTTGCTCTGGATCTTTAGACGGAGACTTTAAAGACCCACCCTGTCCGTTAGCCCTGGGGGACTGGACGCGGGTAGTTCTGTACAACTTTTTTCAGGAGCCCGTGTAACAGTCAACGGGGCCTGCTGACAGTCAGCAACTTGGTTAGTTGACTGGGCTGGTTGGGCCCACACTGCCCTAGACTTTTTTGACTTAGCGCCTAAAGGCGTATAGTAAAAAGAGTCCAGATTGATACATCTGTAGAAGCATGAAAAAGAAGAAAAATATGATCCATGCGGCCAAGGGGCCACATGCGGCTCAAGAGCCCCATGCGGCTCAAACACAGAGCGGACTCTATGCGGCCAGCAGAGGGAAGCCACGTGTCCTTTTTAGAACGGCTGTAACTAGCGTCATTCAAACACAATTAATGCCCTGACGGCTGACAATTGATGCTCTGACGGCTGACAGCTGACAGCTGACAGCCCTGACGAAAAGTAGTCTTGATGACTGACACAAGAGCAACATCTTCCTAGGGAACTGAAGAAAATCTTCACAAACTTCGAGGCTAGTTTATGCGGCCAGTCTAGACGAGTTCATGCGGCCTGTACAGAGAAACCTATGCGGTTCGATCATGAAGGTCCCCCATGCGGCTTGGTCATGAAAGAAACCCATGCGGCTCAGCCATGAAGACTCTCATACAGCTCGGCCATGAAGACCCCCATACGGCTCGGTCATGAACATATTCATGCGGCTCGGTCATGATGACCTTCATGCGGTTCGAGTATAAAGACTATTCATACGGCTCGGTCATGAAACATTTCATGCGGCTCGGTCATGACGACCTTCATGCAGCCCAAATATGAACGCTCCTCATGCGGCTCAACAATAATGACAGAACATGTGTCCTAAAGATAATCAAATTTTGGGTCAGATCCCAATGATTTGGGACACGTGGCAAGAGAATGAATTAAATTGATTCATTCAGATTTGCGGATATCAGCAAATCATCATGATGGGGATTTATTGCAATCAACATTAATAACTGACATGATTTAGCATAATCCTCATTAATGGCCCAGATCCTTCACGCTCAAGATTAATGGTCCAGATTGATCATTTACCAGGCGGCCGCCACTTTTGGAATGGGCAATCATTGTAAACCCTAATGATGCTCCCCACTATTATAAATAGCAGGGTGCCATTCCCTTGCAGAAGGAGACCTACGGAGAGAGAGACGCACATACGGAGAGACACTCCCCCAATAATCAGAGAGAAATCCACAGAGATCAATCCAGAGAGAGAGAAGCCAGAAGAATAATACGAGGAGAGCAAGAAGAGCATTTCTTCATCAACGCCAACCATCTCGTCACAGGAGCCAAGGCTACGTCCGATCGTCCAAGGAGTAAGGCAGAGCTGCCGTCGCTTTCCCGAGCCTTTATCGTTACCCCCCAGAATCAAAAATAAACAATTGTACTTAGATTGCTGCACCTAGGTTTTCGTCCCTAGGCTTTCTTTGTACAAGCGAGTTTGTAACGTGAAGTAAAAGTCCAGTCCTCCCAAAAAACTGTTCTGCTCTTTTATATTTCATGGCAAATACGATGGCGACTCTGTTGGGGACAAACTTCTCCACGGCTGAGGAGTTGGTGACGCAATCGGATGCAGCCAAACTTTGCTCCACTCAACAGATGCTGGTCGCCCGGTTTGACCAACAGGCGTTTGAAGAAATGCTCTCCGACAAGAGCACTGGCCCGGTCCAGAAGCGAGCCCGCACAAAGAAGGCCCGCAAAGAGTGGAGACCAAGATCATTCGCTCCTACTGAAGCTCTTGCAGAGATACCCTCTGTTGTTCAAGACGGCGAGGAAGACTCTCCTGCGGCCCCACTTTAGACCGTAGACGACTATGCTGTCCCCAAGTCCGGCAGAAGAAAACACTATGATGCTGGACTTGCAGGGGCAAAGAGGAACTCTATGCGATCCGAGTCGTATAAGGGTGCTAGCCGCATGGAGAAAGTTCGTACGGCCACATCCGCCAGCCACATGAAGCATAAGGGTGCTAGCCGCATGGAAAAAGCTCCTGCGGCTATATCCGCCAGCCGCATGAAGAAAATCCACACGGCTACATCTGTCAGCCGCATAGCTTATGCGGCTACAGCTGCCAACCACATGTATGAAACTTATGCGATCACTGAAGTCAATTGCTTGCAGAAAACCCATACGGCCATAATTGCCAACCGTATGCGGCCAGCCTGCATGGTCGTGACTCCTAGTCTCACAAGAACAACTCATCTAGCAGCTAAAGACAGCCGTATGCAGACAGCCTGCACGGTTTCCAATCGTAGCCGCATAGCGTCTGTTCCACGCTTCTCTCAATCAGTCTTCGATCGTCTCTCATACGGTCCTGACCCTGATGATTCTCTGGATGATAAGCCAGACTCCGAGGAATTCAACTTGGACTCTTCCTATTACGCACCCGCAAGTGCTAAAAGAAAGAAGTCTAGGGAAGCGCAGGCTTACCAAGCCCAGTCAGCTGCCCCAACCTCTGACCATCGGGGCGTCCCGCTGATTATCACGCGGGCCTCTGATGGGAAGTTGTACAGAACTACTCGAATCCAGCCCCCGACGGCGAAAGGACAAAGTGGTTCCTCTGACCTACGTGAGGCTATCCTCCACAAATGCAAGGAAAGAGAAGGGGTCTCGATGTGCAAAGAGTCCTCACACGAACGTCACCGCACCCAGATCATCATCAACTCCTGTTGCAACAACGCGGCAGTAAAAGAAGGCCGGTCGTCCGTCTTCCAAAGGCTACAGCATCTGAGCTCAGAGGACGAGGCGTCTCCAGTTGTCTCTTGCAACTCTACTCATAAGAACCCCGCCGAAGGGAGAGGGAAGAAGACAAGTATCTCCAGCCCAAAAATATCAACCTCTACAGCCAAAAGGCTTTCTTCTAAACAGTTGCCCGCTACCGGAGTTTTCCAAAACACCCGTTCGAAAACGAAATCTGCTACAATGGGAGATTCATCGTCCGCATCGCTGGGGGTCGTGGAAAATGGGGGTAGCACTCCTCCGAACATCCACGACAATCCGGTGTTCCAAGGAGACGAGCCCGGGGAAACAACTCTCCTATCAGGTACAACCGATGCTGATGTCCCCGAGGACATCCATGAATCTTAAGATGAAGCAAGCTCCGAAGCTGGGGGTACTATTCCCTCCGAGTCTGAACCCGAAGAGAACATTCCCATATACCCCGATGACTTCTCGGTACATGGGTATGACTCAGAGGGCACATCCTCCACCGTTCCTTCCATCACTCCTCATGTAAGGACGATGTTCATGATGGACAGCAATCAAGGTGGTTCCAGTGATCGCCAACGCATCGACACTTTGGAGGCCATACTGCAGGCCTTGGTCAAGTCTGTAGATGAAATCAAAGCAGCTCTTTCGACTCTACAAGGAAGGACGCCTAGCCAAACAAGCATGGGTCCCGCGGTCAATGCGAACTCAAACTCAGCGGCACCAAATCCCGGTAATAGTCCTCCCGAAATAACGGCCCCTACCATGATAGATGAGGCCCGAGAAGTAAGTAGACAGGTTCAGGAGCTCAGAGCCATGTTCTATGCCCGAGAAAATGCTCAAGACCTCAGAATGCGGCAACCAGACCCTGCTGAATGGAGGGATGTTCCATTCCCACCAAGATATAAGCCGTTCAATATCAACCCGTATGATGGCAAGACCTCAGTAAGTCGGTACATCACTTACTTCGAGGTCACCACCGACCATCTGCCCCATGATGATGCTATCCTCACGCGATTATTCATTGGGGCATTGGAAGGAGTCGCCTTCGACTGGTACCGCAACCTGCCAGACAACTGCATCCACTCCTTTGCTGGCTTCAAGCGCTTATTCTTGGAGAGATTCTACGAGGTAGGATAGGACGTCACAATGTGTACCCTCATGGACGTCATCCAAGGAGAGAAAGAGCTGACGAGGAATTATATTAAGCGGTTTCGTCAAACCGCAATGAAGTTCCCGTCTGGTAATCCGGATTCCTCCTTAATTAAATTTGCCAAAAGAGATTGCTCCCAACAATCAGTCTCTGGATGGGCGAGAGTCAATTCAAGGACTGGAAGGCATTTATCATCAGTGCCACAAGTGCCGAAGAACGGTTGAAGAAGGCTCGCCAACTGGGGTTGCACATCTCAGAGGAAGAGAACAAGGGCAAGCGTCCCAACACCAACAAAGACAATGGGGGTAGCCCTCCGACAATCGGGACAGCAGAGGAAAGCAGGCTATGGTGACCGACACGGCATAGAAACTTGAGCCAAAGCCGGCAGACAAACAATGGCCGCAAATCACTTACTCCTTCGAAGACGGTCACGTCAAGCCCATCTTGTACATGCTCATACAAGGGGACAGAATTCAGCTCCTCCACCAAGACGGGAACCACGGCCGGCAGAGATGGAGAACCCAAAGTACTGCCATTATCATCGCTACGTCTAACATACTACACACGACTGCTACCAGCTGAAACGGTACATCCAAAATCTCATCGATTCAAACGCTCTGGCCATCGATTTCGAGGAGGTAACCGTAGCAGCCAACATGGTGTCCGTACAATTCGTCAGCTTCCCTCCAACAGAGACTCAAGTACGGTGTTATACCCATCCCTCTGGCGACGATGGAGATTGCTAACCTTCCACCTTCTCGGGATCAAGCTGCTGGTTTAGTACCCCTCACCACATCACGAGGGGAAATCATGTGGGTCATCCGGATCTAGTACCTGAAGTGACTCAGTCTCCGTCGCCTCCCATTTACAAGAAAGGAAGTAGAAAAGTCAGATCCTGCCAGTACCGCCTCGGCAGATATGGAAGAAGTCACGGCCGTCGTTACTCGATCTGGAGCACAATCCTAACCTGTGGCTGAGAACTCGACTGATGATCATCTGCCAGCTACCACTGACGCTCCAGCGCCTCCTCAGCCTCCGACGACCGACAAGCCTAGGCCGAAAGAGACTCGCTTCGACAAATCCCTCCGAAAAGAGACACCTCAGGGGCTGGAGAGGCCCTACAACTTCGACATCTTGGCGCAATTGGCCAATACACCGGCCAAATTGTCCTTATATGAACTCCTAAGGCTCTCGAAGGATGTCCGCGTAGCTTTGAGCGATGCACTCCAAAATGCCGATGCATACTTGGCTCAGGTCAACCTCACAGGAGAAAATCAACTTGCCGATCTCCAAGACAGTGCTTGTACGGGAGCGATGCCCAATATCGTCTTTACTCCGTAAGACTTGCTCATCAAAACCAACCTGCACGATCGCCCGTTATACTACACCGGATACATCAGCGATATAAAGGTGGACCGGATGCACATTGATCCTGGGTCTTCCATAAGCTCATACCGAAGGGTCTGCTACATCATCTTCGTATTCCGATGCATCGCCTGACGCCTACAAGTACCGCCATCAGCGGTTTCAATTAGGACAGGAGCTACCCAATCGGAAAGATTCGCCTGAAGTGTCAGATTGGCGATCTCCAGTCAGAAGTCACCTGCTACGTCATAGATACCGACACTTCTTACAACATCCTTTTGGGGCGCCCTTGGATACATGATTATATGATCGTACCGTCCACACTGCACCAATGCTTCAAATATGTCGATATGTATGGCTTCGTGAGGACAAAATTTACTGATATCGATCCCTTCAAGGGTGTCGAATCTTATTACTCAGACTCCTGCCTTTACAAAAAATCAAAGAGGCACCTTGGTGAAGAAGATGTGCGAGCTCGTACCGAGACAGCCACAGGATCAGAAGGGCCTCTGACGATCCACCTCCAAGCTCGCAAACCGGGCAGGTCTGTACCCCTTGCCGCCACTTTGCGTAAAGACGCAATCAGCCTCTCGGCACAAGAAGAGCAGATGATAATCCGGCTGCCAAGGTCAGGCCAAGTGCCAAGATCCACATCAGGGCCACTGACAATCAGACTGCCAAGAGTCGGTCAGCCCCAAACGGAGAAGCTCAATCCCTCCGACAAGCCACTGACGATACGCCTTCCCAAGAAGGGTCGTCACCGCGATGCAAGGTCTGACAGTTCCAGCGAACCAGCCACTCCCCGTCTCACAACGAGTACCAAACTGGGGGTCGCTAGTCAGCCAACAACTCCACGCTCGGCACCATCAGCTGAACCGCTGACGATCAAGCTCCCCAGGTCGTCCTCTCCGTCTTCGTTCACACAGGGGGTAGTCGAAGAGGAACCGAAGCTGGCCAAGTATGTGGCTCCCCACACTGATGTTCCCTCCACAGATGATGTAATCCCTCTAGAAAAAATACCTTACTTCATCAATAAAGGGTTATCTTTGAACTACCTCGAGCTTAATAAGCTTTGTACAATGTACGCTATGGAACACGGTATAGGCACTCACCTACACACACAAGTGACAAATGTCTACACCACAGTCCAACTTACTCCAGCAGAAGACGCTTACCGAATAGTCGAGGGAGGGGACCATCCAATCATATTCGGCCGGAAGGACGATCCGCATCCCTTTACCATAGAAGAAGTCGACCTTAGATCGGATGCCGGGAGACTACCTCTGTATCTTTATAGCCCCCAATCTAAATATCTCATGCAGAAACAGGGGTATGACCTGGAAACGACATCGGGTTTGAACTACGGTACTGGACGACGATTACCTTTAAAGCCATCGGTCCCGGCTGGCAAACCACGGGACTACTATAGCAAGACTCGTGGATTAGGGTATGTAACACCCACGACGACCCTTGAGAGTTCAGATGAAAATGCGACTAGCATTCACGTTCGACCGGGTCACCAACTTCTGACTCGGATACCAGCATCGGAGACGTATTCAGACAAATCCTCTCAGTCAATATGGCATTCGCTGACGCTTATGAAGAAGATGAAGACATTCCGAAAATTCTCGAGCTAGAGCCATGGGCCCAACAGCTAGATGAACAATGGGAAAAGGGTTTTGAGCAAAGAGAACCTCCCACTGAGGACGAGGTCATACAAGTTAATCTTGGTGATGAAGCCTCCCCGAAACCAATCTTCATCAGCCAAAGTTTGACAGATGAAGAGCGAGAGTCGTTGCTCCAACTCGTCAAAGAGTATATCGATGTGTTCGCCTGGAGCTATGAAGATATGCCAGGATTGGACCCCGAGATCGCACTTCACAAACTCAATATTCGTCTGGATGCAAAACCTGTCAAGCAACAGCAACGACGGTTTCGCCCCGATGTCATGAATGCTATTGTAGCCGAGGTCAACAAACTGATAGCCAGCGGCTTCATTCACGAAGAACAACATCCAGACTGGGTAGCCAATATCGTACCAGTTCTCAAGAAGAACGGAAAGATCCGAATATGCATTGACTTCCGGAATCTGAATGAGGCCTGCCCTAAAGATGAATTCCCTCTCCCTATCACAGATATCATGATCGACAATACCTGCGGCTTTGAACGTATGTCCTTCGTAGATGTTTTCTCAGGGTACAACCAGATCAAGATGTTCCCTGACGACGAGAAGCACACATCATTTCGAACATCGATTGGTACATATTGCTACACCGTTATGCCTTTCGGGTTAAGGAATGCTGGCGCCACTTACCAGAGAGCTATGAGCATCATCTTTAGAGACTACTTACGTAAGACAGTGGAGTGCTACGTCGACGACATCACCGTCAAAAGCCGTTCGAAGGAAGATCATCTGTAAGATCTCTGGACAGTGTTCGACCTAATGCGAGAACACAACTTAAAGATGAACCCTACTAAATCATTCTTGGGTGTCTCCAGCAGAAAATTCCTGGGTTTCGTCATCACTTCTCAGGGCATTCACATCGACCCCAAGTCCTGGATGATGTCAACCATTCACCCACCTCATGAAGAAGGGAGTCTCTTTCATATGGGATGAGGAATGCCAGCGCACTTTCGACAGCATCAAAGAATATTTGTCGAACCCTCCAGTCCTGGTAGCTCCCGTTGCTGGGAAGCCATTCCGGCTCTATGTGCGAGCTATGGAACATTTTCTTGGTGCCCTATTAGCACAGAATAATGATGCGGGCCACGAACAAGCTATATACTACCTCAGTCGGAAGATGATCGGGCCAAAATATCGGTACACGGCCGTAGAGAAGGAATACCTTGCTCTCGTGTTCGTAATCCAGAAGACGCGACACTACGTCACGGGACAAACCATCCACGTGACATCGCGGATCAACCCCCTCAGGGTCCTCATGACCAAACCTGGGGTACTCAGCTCTCGCCTTGCTACCTGGGCGATATTACTATCACCATACCACATGATCTTCGTCCTGCAAAAGGCTGTTTAAGGCCAGGCTCTGGCAGACTTTCTAGCAGCCCATCCAGGTTCGGAGACGACTAGGGTATATGAAGAGATACCGGACGAAGTCACCAGTTCAAATGTAGTTTCCCATGATGCCATCTGGCGAATGTTCTTCGACGGCACTTCAAGAACTGGATCCAAAGGCAACATCGTCGCTGGAGTTGGAGTGGTGCTGATTTCTCCCTCCGGCTTGGTAATCAATCGGGCCTACTCACTCACAGAGCCCTGTTCAAATAATGTGGCCGAATACAATGCCTTGGTCATTGGCCTCTGGCTTGCGAAGGAGCTGGGGGTAGAGTATCTTGAAGCATACGGCGACTCACAGTTAATCGTCAATCAGATTCGGGAGGCGTACGAGGTCCGCCACGAAGACATGATCCCGTATCATCGAATAGCAATCGACATCATCTCGACTCTGGGAGGATTCTTCATAGAACATTGAGGCTGATGCCCTAGCTGGTTTGGCCGCTTCCCTAGCTGTGCCAAATTATGCTCGTCATCAGGTTGACATAATAGGCCGTGAACTGGTCTGTCCTAAGGATACCGTTCAATGCATGGAAAGCTACTCTACCCTTTCAGTCGACGAAGCACCAGACTAGAGACAGCCATTCATCGACTTCGTAGTATACGACATCCTGCCAGAGAATCCGAAGGAAGCTACTTCTATTAGAAGACGTTCTCTCAGATTTTTCTACGATACGGAGACGAAAATGCTGTATCGCCGATCCTATGATGGTTCACTGCTTCGGTGTCTATCAAATACAGAAGCCAAGGAAGCCGTGTGCGAGGCCTATGATGGTGTCTGCGGAGCCCATCAACTTGGCCCAAAACTGCAAGACCGCCTTCGCCGAATGGGCTATTACTGGCCCAAGATGGTGGCAGACGCAATAGATTATGCACGAAAGTGCAAAGCCTGCCAAATCTATGCCGACTTCATCCACCAGCCATCTAAATTCCTGCATCCGACTGTAGCCTCCTGGCCATTTGAAGCATGGGGTATGGACATCGTCGGCCCAATTACCCCGCCTTCGTCCAGAGGACACCGATTCATACTCGCGATCACCGATTATTTCTCCAAATGGACGGAAGCCATCCCATTGGCTGAGGTGAAAACTTCAAACGTGATCAGCTTCCTTAAGCATCATGTCATCTACCGCTTTGGACTACCCCGAAGGATCATTCACGACAATGGGCCATAGTTTGCAAGCCACGTATTTTATCGGTTCTGTGATAAGCACCAAATTCAGAACATTGCTTCGACACCCTACAACCCAGCAGCTAATGGGTTAGCAGAAGCATTCAATAAAACCATAATCAAGCTACTCAAGAAATTCGTGTCCTCTAACAAGCGCGACTGGAACGAGAAGCTCGGCGAATGCTTATGGACGTATCGCACCATAGTTCGAACAGCCACCGGGAATACACCATTTTCCCAGGTATACGGGAGCGAGGCAGTTCTCCCATTAGAGACTCAGATCCCCTCACTTGGTGTCGCCCTCACACATCAGTTGACGACAGACAAAAACCACCATCGCCGACTACAGAGATTGGAGGCCCTAGACGAGAAACGTCTGTTAGCTCAACAGCGAATCGAACTATATCAGGCCAGAATCTCCGGAGCTTTCAACAAGAAGGTCAAGGTCAGAACATTCCAAGTAGGCTATCTCGTTTTAACGCGGTTCGGAGGCCGATGGTTATGACGCATAAAACCGCCGGTAAATTCTAACCAAAATGGGAAGGCCCGTTCATCAGCAGTATTCTCCAACGTGCCCCGCCTCGCAAAGTGAAATGGAGACTTGCTCATGTTACCCATCAACGACAAGTTTCTGAAGAAGTATTATGTCTGAAACAAAATCCTCAAGATATCTCAGAGTGTCGAGTCATGTACCTCCCTGTACCACTGAACTTACATTTTTTTCTCATAAGAGTCACGTGCCTGCTGGTACCTCTGAACTCATTCCCCACATTTTACAAACATTCGAGTCACGTGCCTGCTGGTACCTCTGAACTCATTCCCCACATTTTACAAACATCCGAGTCACGTGCCTGCTGGTACCTCTGAACTCATTCCTCGCATTTTCCAGATCAACGAGTCACATACCCGCTCGTACCGCTGAACTCACTCTCACCACTCTCTAGATTCCCGAGTCATGTACCCTCTCGTGCCGCTTAACTCACATCCACAACATCCAAGATTATCGAGTCATGTGCCCGTGGTACCACTGAACTCACACTTTCACAATATCGAGTTATGTACCCGCTAGTGCCCCTGAACTCACATCCCGGTCACTCTTTCAGATAGTGAGTCATGTATGATCATACCTCTGAACTTTCTTCCTATAAGAGATCCTCCCTCATGATCCACTACCCGTACTCTCAGTGCACAAAAAAGGGTAACGGGCCCACAAACTCCCAAAACGACCATGTCGATGCTACCTCTGAGTCGTTCCACTTCCGCAAAAACAAATCACCCCCTACATAAAACTTCTATGTCCTCATTACCTCTGAGTCATTTTATGTACCCCCTCTTCATTGAGCCCACTCCTACCATGTTCTCATTACCTCTGAGTGGGAAGGCTCCGTAGAAGAAACCTTCATAATTGCCATGTCCTCATTACCTCTGAGTAAGTATGTCGGTTCCCTTTCATCACTATCTGTACCCACAACCAGTACGACAAGGATAATAGGTCGACAAATATCCTCTGTTGACCACAAATGTCCTCTGTTGACCACAAATGTCCTCTGATGACCACAAATGTCCTCAGTCGACCACAGATGCTGTACTGGGTCTCCAGTACATGCCCATCCCTTCCCTATCATGCCTGGGAGCCCAGTTGCTCCCTGGCATTCTTCCGAATACCAAAAACTTCTATAGCTATCTTATCGCGAAGTTGTTCTAGGTATTCCTCTCCAAAACTTGTTACTCGTACCTAAAACTAAGGTACGCCCAGGGTAACAGGTCCAAAAATAATCCCCCAGCAGGTCCAATTCCACAACACCACAAGTACAAGAAAGAGAAGATAGTTGAAACATGCTCATTTATTCAAAATTCAAAGTGCTACATCATTTGGGATCTCATCCCTTACAAAATGAAGACAAAAAGAAAAAAAAGACAGCAAAAGAAAAACAGAAAACTGATTACTGCTCCGGGGCACATAACGCCATGAGACGGTCCGTCAGCAAGGCAACCGATCGCTCAAGCCTCTGTTTAGTTCGACGCTCCGCTTCTTGGCTCAGCACCGCAGCATCCTCCAGATGAGCATGTGCTTGCCAGTTGTCTTCGAATTTATTGAAAGCCCGCTCCAGGTTAACAGAAGATCGGAAACCTTCTCGGCCTCCTGAACGATTGACTCATGTTTCGCATAAGCAGCCTTCAGCTCTGACTCTAAGAAGGCCAACTCCCTCTGAAGTGCGAGAATCCGCTCCTTCGTGTCAGCTATTCCACGAGAAGCAGACTCTTCCCGAGCCCTACAAGCCTGACTTCGACGACCCAGCCTGTCATACGAAGCAGAAAACTTATCAAGGTCCCCCTGCACAACTGGCCCGGCAGTATCTCGAGCAAGCTTGATCCTATCCCGAACAGCAATGAGAAGCCCCGCTCCCGTTCAATCGCAGCAGGCAAGCCAGCCTACCGTATCGCCAGCAATTGGGTCACAAGCTGATCAGCCTCTGCCAACTTAGGCTCCAGGAGTGCAGCCAACCCCACCCCGCCAGGAAGAGCCTTCAAAGTGTTAATCTGACCCCAAGCGCCCCGCAGAGACAGAGAAAAAGGGATCCCTCGTTCTACAGCGTCTACGCCCCTCTTTAAGTGGCGATAGACGCTGTCGACCACATCCTGTGTCACCTCATCCAGAGCCTCCGAAGACGGCATCAACAGGAGTGTAGCTGGCAACACTGAAGAAGACGTAACAGAATCTGCCGCTCCTGCCACAAGAGAAACAAACTCCGTGCGGAAGACGCATGAACAGCGGCCAGCTCCTCTTCAGCAGCCCGCAGAACTTGAATGCTCGGCAGGGTCGAGAGGTCAATCTCCGAAGCCGTATAAGCAGCAGAGGATGAGGCGGAGACCATCGCCATCTCCATTCCTATATGCCCGGAGCTGGCAGGAGGTCCTTCGACATGAGACGGTGAAGGAGAGGAAACGCTCCTTTCCCCCAGATCGTGGCAGGCCGAGCCTTCCCCAAGAACATCCGCTGTGGGAAGTAAAGGGTCAGGACCTGTAGGGCCAAGACAACCATGAATCGATTTGACCCAGAGGATATGTTGATAGAGAAAATAAGCCCCCACACTAGTCAATATTTGGCTTATCTTACCAGCGGAAGAGTGTGGAGGCTGAGGTTCGCCTACAGCCACCGCAGCCTCTTCACCAGCAGCCTCCGAGTTGAATATGATAGACACCTCCGCCCCAGCACCCTCGGGAGGGGATGCGACGAGATCGGCGTCGCTTTGCAGAAATTCAGCAATCTTGGAGACAGGCCCGAGAAAACCTTCGTCACCCCGGACCGGGGCCACAGCAACTTGGAGTCCTCAACCGCCACCGAGAGAGCCCCCGCAGAAAGGACCGCGGCACACACGCCACTAATCAAAGCAGCAAGGCCGGATCAACTCCAGGGGTAGCAACGGTTCAGGAGAGCCTGGTTCGTCAGACGCCTACAAAGAAAAAAAATGATTAGGTCATATCTCAAAAAAAAAAAAAAAGAAGCCATAACAAGGAGATGTCTCCAACATAGTCTTACCTCCGGAGCATCGTCAACATCCTCACCCCTCTCGGTAATAAGCAATCCCTGAGACCTAACGGCGGCTCTTTTCACAGAAAAGGTTGTTCTGCCGTCAGAAGACTCACGTCTGACTCATTTGCGTGAGGAACCTGGCACAGCGGGAGGCTATCCTTCCTCACTACTTCCTCTTGTGTAGCAAGCGATGGATCCTCCGTTCGTCTGGTGTGGTAAGCGGTTGATCCGCTACTTCTTCACCCCCACAAGAAAGAGAGTCTTCGCTATCATGATCATCATCCTCCTTAGCCGCCTCGAAGATTCTGATTCAGGGAGGGGAGTCTGGAGCGCTAGTTGCTTTCTAGCCTTAGCCCCCTTAGGCTTTTCCTCTAAATCGGTACCCACGGTGAAACTGGTACTCGGATCGAAATTGACAGGAGGCTTGTTCGCCATAACATGATAAAGGCGCCACGTACAAAATTTCCCTCGGCGCCTTAGCATCAGGGACCGAGAAGCTGGCCCGAGTATGGTAAGCGTCATAATAATTCCATGCCCTGACACCGTCAAGAACGCTACCTTCAAAGCCCAAGCAAGGGCTAGGACAGTCAAGGAATAACTGGCTATAGCCAAATTGGTGGGAAAACCTACTAGACAGGTAGTGCTCCAAGTACACATTATCGCGGTTACGATAAACCAGATGCGTGGGGCGGATGTTGCGCAACCAGGTGAGCATCTTCAGATACAGAAAGTGAGGAGGTTCGGTACCATAAAGGTGTATCCCTCACTTCCTTATCGGAAAAATGAGGAACAGACACGAAAAAGTCACACCCATCCACCCTCGCCAGCGCCTTCCGACAAGCTGGCATAGTACTGTATTCCCAAGGTTGGTGATGGCGTTGGAAAAGGAAAGCGTCTTCGTCTGTAGCATCTTCTGCTATTCCAGATCCCATCAAAGACTTGTAGTGCATCAACAACCACCCATGAAATAGTGGAAAGATAGCTCTATGTGCTCAAAATCTAGTCTTCTTGTGGGCAATAACCTTGGACGAGAATGTTCTAAGACCATGGTGTATGCTACACACCATAGCCGGGAGAAGAGCCAGTCTAACTCCAAATACCAGCTTAACGGCAGGAAGAATGAAGTGGCGGCTGATCCTCTCAATAGAACTTGCTCCCCCCGAGACTACGCAGTTCCGTAGCCATATCATCAAAAATCCAGCCAGGAGCTCCTTCTCTGACATCTTCCTAGTGCCGTAGTAAAAATAGCTGAGAGAGTCAGCTTGACTCCCGAATATGTCGCTATTAGACCGCGACTTCTTGACGTTCAACATCAGGTCTTTTATCTCTCCCCGGGTTTGAGGGGTCCGAGGAATATCCTCGCCAGCAGGGCCAACTTTAAAAAGATAATTAACCCAGGATGTGGTGTGGGGAGCATTCCCTTCTGAGCTATCCTCCTTTTTTGTAGCCATCTGATGACAAGCACTATGATGGCATAGCAACTCCTGGTACACCGCAACAAAACCTGGGAGTCGTCGGTTCAGGTCCTCGAACTCCTCGTTCGACGGGGTGTACACCTCGAAAGGCTCGTTCCCCTACGGAAGCTTGGAGACAGTATACATCTCATGGAGAACAAGCCCCAACTCCCCTCCGGGTACAAAGAACGCCCCCGTTCGTCGGTTATACATCTCCAAGAGTGCCACAAACAATGGTTTATTGATAGAAAGAACGTGACAGGTGCCCCGAATGGTATGATAGAGTCCCACCTCCCGCAGGAATATCCCGTTGGTCTGCAGAACCCAAGTGGTCAAGTAGGCCCACGTAGAAATAGGGTTGATCCAGTTCAGCAATGCTAGTCTGCCAACCGGATAAGATTTTTTGCGAGCGAGCCGATTTAGAAATGTATCAGCTTTAGTGAATATGAAGTTGGGACCATATACGTTCATGAAAGAACCTGGGGCCAGGCCCATCATGTACCGGAGGACGGAATCCTTACCCGCGTACTCTGACCTAATGTTCGGGTTATAATGGATGTCGCCCATCAACATCCCTGATTGGGTAGGAGTTAAGTTATACACCATCTTCCTGACCAACAATACCATATTGAACCACGACAGAGGATAATGATGCTCCATGAGAGGAATATGGATCGCCATCCCATCCAAAGTAAAATCCCAGTTCTCAGAGATCTCTAATACCCGGGGATTCTTTATGATCAAAGCATCTCCGAAGAGGATGAGGGCTTCAGGTATGATCCATCCAACTTCCCAGAATTCATCATGACACGGGGATAATGGAGGGTCTGATTCTCGATGGCGTTCAACCTCCCCGAAGGCTCATTAACAAGAAATTGATTCAGCACGTACTTAACTAAGTCATCAAGACGCACGCCTAAGGCAAACTGATTCGAGCCCACCAGAAGTTCCTCCGCAGGATTTACTGGCAGATTTACTGAAGAAAGAAGAAAGAAATAAGATTAGAAGATAGTCAAAACAAGAAGCATTTGAATGATCATTTGAGTCTATGCGGCTCGGGTCGTCACAGCCTCATGCGGCTCAGAACCAGATGAGTCCATGCGGCTCTGGTCGTCACAGCCTCATGCGGCTCAAAACCATATGAGTCCATACGGTTAGGTTCATCATAGCCTACTGCGGCTCCGAGTCAAACGAGTCCATACAAATCAAGTTCAGATGAACTTATGAAGCTTCTGCGGTTTAGGTTCGAAAGGGCCTATGCGGTTCAAGGTTCACATGGACTCAACGAACAATCCTAGACGCTGATGCGGCTCAGTTTTAGGTGAGACTATGCGGCTCAGAGTCCACGCAGACTCATGCGGCCCTAAACAGGCAGACTCATGCGGCTACAAGCAGATGAGCTCATGCGGTTCAAAAGTGAACTACGCTCATGCGGCCTAAACCGAAAATATATATGGGGTTCAGATCGAGTATGACAAGCCAATGCGGCCCCCCTGGGCAAAGTGCTTATGCGGTCATATCGACGAACCTTGTACATGCGGCTTGTGCATAAAGTATGCAGCAGAGCCATGGCACTTAGGGTTCTAAAGCAATGCCTTTACCAGCAATCGGCAGATGAACGTCAAGGTGAACGGAGGGAACAGCAGCCGGCGGGGGAGCGGCCACGTTCATCGTCGTAGTCGCCATAGAAGCAACCGTCTTGCCCTTCGGAGCCTTCGACACAGCAGCCTTCTTGGGAGCCATGGATGTTTGGGAGAGAAAGGAAGTTAGAACAGGAAAAGATCGAAGACGAAAGAGAGAAAGAAGACTCCCCAGAACGAGAGTGTTCCTATTTATAGACAAAGAAGAAACGTCTCGATCCACGTGTAATATGATGACCGACTCTTCGGTCATCGAGGCAAAAACGGCTGAATAATAGCTTGACTCTTGGGATCCTGGCCCAAGAAAGCGGTCTTAAAATCTGCAACAAATCAAGAGCATTAAATGCAGGAGATTCACAGAAGCTTTGCACACGTGGCAGGAAGACGTGGCAAGAAGCTCATGCAGCCAAAATAGCCCATGCGGCTCAGAGAGTAATACGGTTGAGGTAATTATGCGGCTGGTCAAATCCATGCGGCTAGGACAGAATACATCCATGCGGCTCTGGCATAATCATGCTTCTTATTCAAAGTATTTCAATTTTGCAAATTGAAAACTTTGAAGGGGGTCTTGTAGAAGCATGAAAAAGAAAAGAAATATGATCCATGCGGCCAAGGGGCCACATGAGGCTCAAGAGCCCTATGCGGCTCAAACACAGAGCAGACTCCATGCGGCCAGCAGAGGGAAGCCACGTGTCCTTTTTAGAACGGCTATAACTTGCGTCATTCAAATGCAATTAATGTCCTGACGGCTGACAATTAATGCTCTGACGGCTGACAGCTGGCAGCTGACAGCCCTGACGAAAAGTAGTCATGATGACTGACACAAAAGCAACATCTTCCTAGGAAACTGAAGAAAATCTTCACAAACTTCGAGGCTAGTTTATACGGCCAGTCTAGACGAGTTCATGCGGCCTGTGTAGAGAAACCTATACGGTTCGATCAAGAAGGTCCCCTATACGGCTCGGTCATGAAAGAAACCCATGCGGCTCGGCCATGAAGACTCTCATACAGCTCGGCCATGAAGACCCTCATGCGGCTCGGTCATGATGACCTTCATGCGGTTCGAGTATAAAGACTATTCATGCGGCTCGGTCATAAAACCTTTCATGCGGTTCGGTCATGACGACCTTCATGTGGCCCAAATATGAACGCACCTCATACGGCTCAACAATGATGACAGAACACGTGTCCTAAAGATAATCAAATTTTGGGTCAAATCCCAATGATTTGGGACAGTGGCAAGAGAATGAATTAAATTGATTCATTCAGATTTGCAGATATCAGCAAATCATCATGATGGGGATTTATTGCAATCAACATTAATGACTGACATAATTTGGCATAATCCTCATTAATGGCCTAGATCCTTCACGCTCAAGATTAATGGTCCAGATTGATCATTTACCAGGCGGTCGCTACTTTGGGAATGGGCAATCATTGTAAACCCTAATGATGCTCCCCACTATTATAAATAGCAGGGTGCCATTCCTTTACAGAAGGAGACCTACGGAGAGAGATACGCACATACGGAGAGACACTCCCCCAATAATCAGAGAGAAATCTACAGAGATCAATCCAGAGAGAGAGAAGCCAGAAGAGCAATACGAGGAAAGCAAGAAGAGCATTTCTTCATCAACGCCAACCATCTCTTCACAGGAGCCAAGGCTACGTCCGATCGTCCAAGGAGTAAGGCAGAGCTGCCGTCGCTTTCCCGAGCCTCTATCGTTACCCCCCAGAATCAAAAAT
Organism: Iris pallida; assembly: GCA_029216955.1. Classification (NCBI taxonomy): domain Eukaryota; kingdom Viridiplantae; phylum Streptophyta; class Magnoliopsida; order Asparagales; family Iridaceae; genus Iris; species Iris pallida. The sequence goes on from JANAVB010005796.1 coordinate 21,983,756, forward strand.
AAAGAATTGTACTTAGATTGCTGTACCTAGGTTTTCGTCCCTAGGCTTTCCTTGTACAAGTGAGTTTGTAACGTGAAGTAAAAGTCCAGTCCTCCCATAAAACTGTTCTGCGCTTTTATATTTCATGGCAAACAACATCCTGCAACCTCAGTGGGCCATATGGTGTCGGGCCCGCTGTCATAACCCGCACCCTAGAGTAAGGGCACGAGAAGTGGGTACGTCCAGCCTACGCCGCAATGTCGGCGGTAGAACGCTGTCCTAGGTCACAACATCTAACAATATAAAGCTTAAACAATTTACACTCCCCGAATGGGGGTGACATAGCAGAAAGTAACTCAATCATAACTAAGGCAGATGATAAGATAGCAGATAGATAGATAAATAAACTGCTGAAATAAAAGGGAAATCCCAAGTACAATAGAGAGTCTAAGTGTCTAAGATAAATACATAGTGCCAGATCCCAAGTATCAATATGTACAATCATCCATAGAATACTTTAAATGAAAACATCCTAATCTAAGGGTGTGTCATCCACAGCTAGTGGGGCCTGCTGATGGTCCAGGTCCAACATCTCATCTAAAGTGGCCCCGTAATAGGTATCCACACCAGCCTCCTCCTCGTCCTCTGTAATATTTTCAACAGGTCCAGTCAGGACAGGAACGAGCACAATACATCTCAACAGTTCATGGCAGGTTAGAAAATATAAACATGCAGTAGAGTAAGATACAGGATCTGAAAGAAGTATAGCATGTAAACAGAGAAAACTGTAATGGAAATATATATACTGTAAATAGAGAGCTAACTGTGGCTAGTGAGTCAGAGTACAATATAAACATGTGAATGGCATAGGAGATTCTGGGAACTATACTATGGAGTGATTCTGGGAACTACACTACTTGGATATTATTCATATGTTTACTTCTACTCCCCCGTACCCCCAATCAATACACAAGGATCCAGCCAGATTATGTTATGATTCCATGCAAATGCCCACAAAGGGTGATACATGGATAGCCCATAAATGGGTGATTCTGGGAATGCCCATAAATGGGGTAATTCTGGGAAGACTCTGTGATCATGAGAGTACATGTCACAAGTGATCGAAGAATCGTGAAGCATAGTGATACACCATGTAAGTGAAACGCACAGAACATGTAGTATACGATGCTCCCTGAGGGGATAACATCTCAAGAATGGATCCATATAGTACTAATCCGTGTTACCAACGTGACAACATCAAGTAAAGTAATCTAAAGCAGGAAAATAATTCTATCATAATATGAAATGATCAGAGAATATACTCGCCTGGTATCTGAGTGTCCAACTAAAAAGTATTGTCCGAGGAGTGGTGTCTGGCTCCTATTTAGAACAGCACAAGTCACAACAAGTCCAGAATGGTAATATGAAGTTCTACTATGCATTCTACATGATTCCAGGCCAATCTAGGCCAAAGTCAACTCTTGGTCAACTCTGGTCGACCCTAGAAGTCAAACTAGGTCAACTAGGTCTAACCAAGTCTAAACTAGGCTATACTAGGTTACACAAGCCTACACTAGCTAGAACACACCACTTCAAGGCTATCCAAGCCTAAATCAAGCCAACACACACATTCATAAGTCACACTTGTCCAATATTCAAGTTATCTATACTAGGTATTTAAGAACAATACATAAAAGAAACTAACTATATATATATAGGCATGCATCACTACACATTAGCTATAAATAATATGGCATTTAATATATATATATATATATATATATATATATATATATATATATATATATATATATATATTTTTATATATATATAAATATATATTAATATATATATATATATATATATATATATATATATATAAAGAGGGCTATGTGTGTGTGTGCATGAATGATGTGAGTATGTGCCATAGGCCAAGTATTAGTGAAATATGAAGTGTACATGTGAAGAAGTGAAGCAGGTGATGTGAATGCAAAGAGCCAACTAGTATGTGTGTGTATGTGTATGTGAAGAGCATAGGTGTAAAGGGAGATAGGGTGTGAGAGTGAACAGTGAAGTGTGTGTGTGTTAACAGTGAGTGATATGCTGTGAGAGAGAAATGTGAGTGAGAGAGGGGACTGTCCTGATGACAGGAAGGTAGGGGTAGGCTAGTGTGTAGTATGTGTGAAGAGTGGGTGAGAATGTGAGTTGTGTGAAAGGCATAGGTGTGTACAGTTTAGGAATTATAGAAGGAAAATCCCATTCAAAACTCAGGTTTGCAATATACTGATATAACATCAACACAGGTTATATGTGACTCAGATTTGAGTTCAACAGCAAACAATTCTCAGGAAAATCAATTCTTAGTCCTTGCAAAACAGTCCAACTTTATCAATGCATTTCGAAATCAAAACTCATCAATTTTATCCCAAAATTCACACACAGGTAAATAAATTATAGGAGAACCCTATTAGGGGTCTAAACAGGAAATTAACCACATTTAAAACAATCAAAAAGACTGTCAAAACTCGAATTCAAAACTGGAAAAAAAAATAGTAGGTGAACCCTTGTATCAGACTTCACAAAACAGTGCCAACCATTGACAGTTTTCACATGTCAAAATCGACATCGAAACCCCACAATTACAACCCAAAAATTAGCATATATGTGAATTATATATAGGTAACCAACATTAGGGATTTAGACATATAATTAACAGCATTTAGGTTAATCAAAAAGGATGATAAAACTCAATGAAAAACTGGAAACTGATAACATAGTGTGTATCGGGTTTTTGGGGGAAAAAGGAAATTAAACATCAAATTGAACTAAAATGCCAAACTAATGGTTGGTAAAGTACATACAACATGTGCTCGTGTCATATGATGTGTTTTCTCCCAGCAAGAGGACAAAAACGTGTCCAATCGATTTAAAATCCAAACAGTGCACTGAGACTCTGTGCAGTATGCACAGGCTCGTGCGTGTGTGCACGCGTGTCGTGCACTCGACACGACACGAATGGGGTTGTGTCCTTGTGTAGGGTAGTTCACCTAGGGTCCAGCTAGGTCTGTGTCACCCTGAATCAGGTTCTAGCGTGTCGTATCCTGACATCCAAAGCCGTGTCAGTGGCTCAAAACACACTGTACGCAGAACAGTGTAATCCCCGTGCACGACGAATATCTTCCTAACCCGTACACGAGACTCGATAAAATTTTGGGGGCATGATGTCAGTGCATGCCCCCTCGAGTCCACAAAGTTTCGTGTCCAACAATGGCGTGTCGCATCCTGCAGGAGCCACGAGTGGCAGGGGACTCGCCTGGGCTGCGCGCGCGTGTCCAAGAACGTGTACACGAGTGTTATAGCAACACGACACGGACTTGATGATGACTCAGAGCAATAGAAACGTATAAGAGACACAAAAATACATTTTTCCATTCATAAAGTTTCATAAAAACAGAACGAAATATCCATTGAGGTATTTCGTCAAACACCTATAGCCATCACTAATACGTGTCCGATACGGACACGTACAGGACACAAAATTCTACAAAACATATTCCTACAGGACCAGGACACTTAGGGCTAGGTGTTCATGTAATTAAAACCAAACTTTAATGGGTGGATTAGAATTTTACCTATGGTGTTCTCCAACACAAAAACCCTTTGAATGAGGATTCCCAAAAGCCACCAAACTCCTTCAAATTGGTAGAAAACTGAGAATAACAAATTCCAACAGCAAGAAAACATCAATTAGAATCAATTGCAATTTGTTTGGATTAAAAAAGAGTTAAAATAGATTTTCTAGGGGTTTTTGAAGTTGGGAAAATACCTCTTTCTAAACTTGCTCCTTCCTAAAGAGGCTAGCCCTAAATGGAGGAGAATACTTATAGGGGGGTTCCCAATGGGTGTAGTGGCTGGACAATAAAGTTAGGGTTAGGGTTAGGTACTAGTTAATGGGCTTTGGGCCTCTTTGGCTAGTTATTGATTTAAGGTTTAATCACAAGTCATGGCTTATGACTTAAATCTAACTTAAGTCAAATAACCATACCATGGGTCAACTCTAGTCTAACTAGGGTTGCATAACCTAACCAAGTCCAAACTCAACTTGGGTTAGCTCCTAGGTTAGTCTACCATGGTCATTGCTAGTCAACGTCAACCTAGTCAACCCTCACTCAAACAATTCCAAAATAAATTCTAAAAATTCCCATAAATTCAAATAAATTATAATAAATTCAAATAACCCCAAAAATGATAAAAATATCCTCAAACTAGAAATGTGGTAGTGACAAATCTACCCTCCTTTAAAGAATTTCGTCCTCGAAATTGAAAGGCGAAATACAACTGATGAGAAGGATAGAAAGTATACCTCACGGTCCAAAAAGATAAGGGTATCGCTCGCGCATCTCATCCTCCCGCTCCCAGGTAGACTCTCCTGGAGAATGATGCCTCCATGCGATGCGTACCAAGGGTATCACCTGGTTCCTCAGAACCTTCTTCCGTCGATCCAGTATCTCCACTGGCTGCTCTGGATAGCTGAGAGAAGGTTCAACCTCAATCTCCGAATGATCGAGCACATGGCTAGGGTCAGCCACGTATCGTCTCAACTGTGATACATGGAATATGTTGTGGACCCCCACAAGTGCAGGTGGCAAGTCTAGCCTGTATGCCACGTCACCGACTCTTCCGCTGATAACAAAAGGGCCGATGAAGCGCGGGCTAAGTTTCCCGCCTCCACCAAAATGTATCATACCACGAGTCGGAGATATCCTCAAGAAAACCTGGTCTCCGACCTAATCACAAGAAAGGTCTCAATTTATTATAATAAACAAACATGATTAACAAAACACAAACAATCAAACATAAATCTAATCTTACTATAATCTGTACCTCAAACTCCAAGGGCCTCCGGTGGTTATCGGCCCTGTGTCGATGTCTGTCCTGCACCATGCGAAGTCTGTCCCTGATGAGCTTCACCTTCTCGGCTGCGTCAACAACCATATCTGGCCCCAGTAAAGCTCGCTCACCATCATCATCCCAAGATAAGTGTGTACGGCACCTACGCCCGTACAGAGCCTCGAAAGGTGACATCTCGATGCTGGCCTGGAAACTGTTTTTGTAAGCAAACTCCACCAAATGAAGATAATCCTCCCTGGAGCCTCCAAAGTCCAAGACACACGTCCGTAATATATCCTCAAGTGTCTAAATAGTCCTCTCTGACTGTCCGTCCGTCTGGGGGTGCTATGCGGTACTAAACTTGAGCTGAGTGCCCAAGCTAGTCTGCAGACTCCTCCATAAATGAGGAGTAAAGTGACTATCCCGATCTGAGACGATGCTGACCGGAACTCTGTGAATTCTGACTATCTGCCGCATATACATCTCCGTAAGCCTCTTTGTAGACTGATGGAACTGGGGATTTCCAGGACCCTTCTTTTGGTGTGCGTATTGATTTATAGAAAGTTAAACAGATCTAATACGTATTCTAACCCTTCATAGGTGGGAACTAAGGTTCACGAATTATACCTGCAGCGGAAAGGAGACAAGTAATTCCTGGCAATCTCGAGCGGACGATCCCAAGATCTTCTGTACGTATTCCTTCCTCGAGTTAGACGTCGTGTGGGCGACCATCTCCCAACCTTTTCTTCTTCTTGGCAACACTCTCTTTCTCTTCTTACATGAATCACGAATTTAGAGAAAATTTTAGATTTTTGATCAGTAATCTGGCGGACAGAGAATAGAGGATATATATAGGCTACGACAGGAACCATGAGGAGAAATTAGGGTTAGGCCTCCTAACAGATCTGGATATCCCGTGTTCAGACCGAACACACAATCCAGGCCCATTAACAATAGCTCGGTCCACTAATGAGCTATTGTTGCACTACCTCCCTAATTCCAAATTATGTTTGTGGGCTCCTTTTATTATATGCTCGTTTGGCTCTCCATGTTAAGATATCGCATGTCCGTCGATCAAATTAAGTTACTGACAACTATATTAATTCGACATCTTTTATCCTTACCGCTCAACTTTATTTGCCTTGTCGGATATAATCCACCTGCAGGGTTGTAACACCCAGTTTTCTAAAATTGGGATATTTTGAAAATTTATTATTTTTATTACTAAATAATGGTGTTTTAGTCATAATATGATTTTGTGAATTTTAGTTAGATTAAAACTATTTTCTAAGTCATGGCTTATGACTTTGTGATTTTACTAGTATAACCCAAGTGTAAACCCTAGAAATTTCATAACCTAGAGACTAACCATGACAATGTAAGCCTAACCATGTAATTAGGATATCAAATTACCACTTTTTAGTCAAAAGGGTATTTTGGTAATTTATTAGAATTTATTTGGATTTATGTAATTTATTATTATTTAATTAGTTAATTAGTGTCATGTTAGCTCCTAACCTAGTTTAGCACTAATCTAGAGGTTAGCAACTAACCTAGAAGACTAATGTTAGATGTTAGTTTTATGTTAGAAATATCTAAGGTTAGATAAATATCTAGATATTTAACTTTAAGGATATTTCCTTTTGAAACCTAGAAATATCTAAGGGTCAAAGACTTAGAGGCTAAGTTTGCTAGGTGGAAAGGAACACTAAAGCCTACCCCCATACCCCCATGGCAGCCCAACCCTACCCCCATCCTATATAAACATACCTCCCCTTCATTCAAGCTTCTTTTCATTACACTTAAAAAACCTAATTTTTCCTACAACTTCACACCCTCACCACTTAACTAATTTGACTCCAAATTGAGCCTAGTTTCTTGCATTGGGATCCCCTACCATTGATGGTCCTAAGGGGAGCTAGCTAGCTAGGTTGCTTAGCATTTTGGGCATCATCATTTGAAGAAGACACCCCCCCTACCTTGGTGTTTTCTTGAGTTTTGTACTCATAGGTAAATATCCCTAAACCTAGTTAATATTGTGTTTTCTCTTCATAATTGCATGCATATAGGTAAACCCTAACTGTGGGTCAAGTTTGGTAGAAAATAGATTTGTTTTTGTGTCCGTATCGGACACGTATCTATGTTTAAATTTCAGTGTTTGGTGAAATGCCACTTAGGAATAAAAGTTATTATTTTCCAAAACAAATTACACATTTGGGTAGCCCTTAGCATGCTGATCACGAAACACTAGGACTAAGCACGAATCTGAGTCGTTTCGGTGTCCAAAACGGACACGAATACTTTGTACACACACAAACACTGTGTCCTGTTGCTCGAGCCCCATTTCTCACTGTACACGACACTTCGACACATCAATTTTGGTGGACAGGAAGGGGCCATGACTGACATATCAACCCCCAAGTGCCATGTTACCTTGTGTCGTGTCGGATGAGAAATTCGACACGCACTAACCGCACCCTACACTGCACACAGTATAAAACATGCACTGACACGGCCTTCGTGTCATGTCTAGACACGACGTGGACACAGAGTGTCATGCCTAATCCCTATCCCTAGACCTAGGCTACACCCTGACATGAGCACGACACGTATCCACATATGTGTCGTGTCCACGAGGCTCTGTCCTCGCTGCACGAGGCACCGCACTGTGCCTGTATTCTCCCCTGCTACTCGGGATAGACACACGACACGACACTATATGGCACAAAACTTTGTGGACACATGGGTCTAATGTCTGACACGAGACACACAAAGTTTAGGTCGAGTTGGTTTGGTATTCACGACGTTATCAAGCTCGCACTGATTTGTGCTGTCCACACACACACGCACAGTTAGGCTCTGATACGGGCTCGGACACGACACTGTGTGACGCTTGGACACGTTTCAGGCTGTGGGACACGTAGCCCTATCCTAGGCGAACCTAGGGACACGACCAAGAGACACATGGACACGTGTGTCGTGTCCTACACGCGTGTGCATCTCTGCACGACGCTGTAATACTGTGGTGTCTGGAATTTACCTGATTGGGGTTTTTCACTCTTGGGCACGTCGTGTCGCATCGTGGTGGACACTTGAGGACACGAGTATACCTAGGGGCACGATTACGAACCATTAGATTAGGGTATTAGTAGGTTTTTGTGTTAATTTTGGGTTTAACCCACTGTTCAGGAGTGAACAGTGATTTCTGGGTATAATTCAGTATTTATTTTGAGTTTTAAATCAATTTTTATGTATATATGTATGTATGTTTGTGTGTATATACATAATATATGTGTATGTATATGTATATGAGTGTGTAGGTGTGTGTCTTAGAGTATATGGATATGTATATATGTAGATATGTGTGTATATATAAATAGGTATATATATATATGTGTGTGTGTGTGTCCCATTTCTCAGATTTCTGAGATCAACCCCCCTTGCTGTCATGACCCCCATCACCCACACTCTCACTCTCCTTTCTCTCTCTCTCTATATATGTAGTATACATATATATATAGAGTATTATATGTAGTGTATCATATATATATATATATATATGTATTATATATAGAGAGGGGTTATATGTGGATATATATAATATACATATATATATTGGTTATGTATGTTATGCAGGAGTTGGGTATATATGGTATTATATAAGTTGGGTATATGGTGTATACATTGTAGATATGTATATCTACATGAGATGGCCTATGTATATATATTGTATAGATATGAGTATATCTAAGATACCTATATATATGTGGTAGTGTCCTAGATATACTAGCCTATGGCTAATAGGGGTTGTCCTATACTTGGCCTAATTGCCTCTTGAATGGTTGACCTAGGTAGCCTTGTTGACCATGGTTGACTAAAGTCAACTATAGGTCAAACCTTGACCAAATTGACCTAGAATTGACTTGAATAGACTTAAAAGGACTAGTTGACTAAGGTTTGACTAAACCCTAGACTATTAAACTAGTTGATTTATGTTTGACCATATGGTTATGAGGATAGTCCTAGGTAATTTAAGATATGTATGGGGTTAAGTGGAATACTTAGGAGTTGTGTCATGATTTGTGTTAGCCTTAGAAATTGACTAGAAGTTGACCATTAGTCAAGATTGACCTAATTACCTTGTTGACTAGTCTATGTTTAACCAAAACCTTAGTTAGTCTAAGATTGACCTAGACTTTGACCTAGTTTGACCATATTGACTAGTTTGACCATTATTGACTAAACCCTAGATAACTTGACTAGTTTGACTAGAATGTTGACCAAAAGTTGACTTTAACCTAGATTAGACTTGTTTAACCTTGTTTGACCTCGTATGGCTTAGTTTAACTTCTTATGACCTAGTATGACTTAATTTGACTTAGTTTGACTGTAGAGTTGACCAAGTTTGACTTTGACCTAGATTGGCTTAGAATTCATATAGATTGCATTGTAGATTTCATTTACCTTCATTTTGGACATGTCATAACTGTATTGCTCTATTTTAGGACATTGTGACCCTGTTACAGACATCTGATATTACACTACTCTTTTCAGAGTATCAGGCGAGTACATTCTCTGATAGCTCTCTCCTTTATTTGTCAATTACTATATTTCAGTTCTAGTTAGTTCTATATGATTCTCTGTATCAATACGTATGGATATTTCTGGATTTATGTATCGACACATATCTTACTTGCTGGCCTCTATTACTGGAGTCATTGGTATCATTCCGGAATCATTTCTGGAATTATTTCTGGAATCATCATGTATTGGCCAGACTCATCTCGATTCTTTTGTCGATTTTGGATTCACTTGTTGGGCGGGGAAATATTGAGTAAGACATGTAGACATACCCCAAATCCGAAATCTCCCACAGGAATCTATCGGAAGCATAGCCATCTCTTGCCTGATCCGTAAAAGATGTGCCTGATACCTACAGCCGTTTACATGTCGACCTCGATATTTTAAAACACACTGTTAGATCATAGTTGGACTCATCCTGGATTCATTGATCACTGTTGGACTCATCTTGTACTGGAAATCATCTGGTATCGGATTATATGGACTGGACTCATACTGGGATTACTTTAGACTTATATCGTACTGTCTGGACTCGTACATATTATTCTAGTTCAGTTAGATTTTATTACAGTCTTCATTGCCATGATTCTTCTATTATTTTAGTTACCTTTCTTTTCTTGTATCTTACTGCCTCTCTATGCCATAATTACCTGTATAAAACTGCCATGCTCATCAATACTATAACTGCTTTATAGTTCTTTGTCATTTACTTGGGTTTTTCTAGATGAGTTGTACTCGTTCCCGTCCTGATTGGACCTGTTGAAAATATTACAGATGATAATCCTGAGGACACATGCCCTACTTAACATGGACCTGGCGAGGGATTAGCTACCTTTGGTCCCGACTCTCAGGAGTGATTCAGGAGATTAGCTAGTAGACTACTTTAGCTTTCATGTTTTGACTTGTTGTAATAAAGTTAAGTTATTGAGTTTGTATTAAGTTGGTTTGAGACATTGTTGTATTATTTTTAGTAGTTAGTTGTTGTTGTCTTTAATTCCTTAGGTATAACTTCTGTGCTTTAGACTGTGATTGAGTATATCATACCCTTTGCTTGTCCTCCTTTCGGAGCTGATATCTGGACAAGTACTTTTTATTCACTGCATGAGATTAGTTAGCAACCTAGGACAGCTTACTACCGCCGACACTGCGGCGTAGGCTGGACGTACCCACTTCTCGTGCCCTATACTGGGTGCGGGTCGTGACAAGGGTTTACATGACAATCCTTATGAGCTCCTTAAGAGGACATCATCAACCCGATGTATGGGGACATGGATTCCATTTATAATCAACAGCCCATCATACATACAATGTTATTACCCAATTCATAGAGGTTGTTGATCCATCATGAATCTCCCTCTTTTATGAGTCAAAGTAATGCACACTGCATATACATGTCCGTTATTATATCCGGATTAAGAGTACAAGCATCCATAATAAAAGAGGTGTTTGTTCTTTTATGTAGTCAGAACAAAGAGAACAACCTCAAGTAGTCCTGTTCAATACACACAAAGTGTACTAGTATAAACCTATAGTCAAGATAGACTAATACCAGATTACACTACAACCTTTCTAATAGATTGTCCAAGTCCATCTAGGTTGTGAACTATTATATACTCCATAGGAAACTGATAATATGATCTTCTGTGTGACACCACACACCATATTATCTACAATATAGAATATCAGACATTTGTATTAACACTTGCAACAAATACAATATACAAACATTTGCCCATATGATTCTCATTAAAAATTTAAGGAAATAAGGTTACTACAAAAGTGATGCTTTTAGTATATAACCCTAACAATCTCCCACTTATACTCAAAGCATTGCTTTTCAGTATACTGTTACAAATCTCCTACTTATACTTAAAGCCATGCTGCTACACATCTGACTCCCATTCCCTCAACATGACTGTCAAAAGCCTTAGCTGGTAAGCTCTTGGTAAAGGGATGAACTAGGTTGTCGGCTGATGCTATCTTGATTACAGCAACTTTTCCTTTCTTTACGAAATCTCGTATAAGGTGGTACTTGCACTCAATGTGTTTGTCTGTCTTATGGGCTCGTGGTTCCTTCGAGTTTGAAACTGTACCACTATTATCACAATAAAGCGTAATAGACTTAGGCAAACTAGGTACCACGTCCAAGTCCAACAGAAAGTTTCTGAGCCAAACCGCTTCTTTGGCTGCCTCAGAGGCTGCCACATACTCGACTTCCATGGTGGAATCAGCAATACATTTTTGCTTGATACTCCTCTACACAATGGCTCCACCTCCCAAAGTAAACACATAACCTGATGTAGATTTCCTGGAATCCCTATATGACTGAAAATCTGAGTCTATATACCCCAAGGGAACTAAACTATCTGCCTGGTAAACTAGCATATACTTTTTAGTCCTTTTCAGGTACTTCAAAATATGCTTTACGGCAGTCTAGTGCTCTTGTCCTGGGTTAGACTGATATCTGCTGACCATGCCTACGGCAAAGCAGATGTCTGATCTCGTACATAGCATTGCATATATTAAGCTTCCTACTGCTGAAGCATAAGGAACTGCCTTCATGTTCTCTATCTCTTTAGGTGTCCTCGGACACTGCTCCTTTGATAGAGCAATTCCATGTCTAAAAGGTAAGAAACCTTTCTTAGAATTTTGCATACTAAAATGAGTTAGTACAGTATCGATATAGGAAGCTTGGGATAAGCCCAACATCCTTTTCTTGCGATCTCGTAGAACTTTGATCCCAAGGATGTGACCTACTTCTCCCAAGTCCTTCATATCAAACTGTTTGGATAACCATACCCTTACATCAGATAATACCTTCACATTGTTTCCAATGAGCAAGATGTCATCCACATAATGTACTAGGAACACCACCACGTTTTTGTCACACTTTCTATATACACATGATTCATCATGACATTGATCAAATCCATAGGATTTTATCACCTGATCAAAACATATGTTCCAAGATCTAGAAGCTTGCTTAAGTCCATAAATTGACTTTTTGAGCATACAAACAAGATGCTCCTGGCCCTTTTCAATGAACCCATCTGGTTGCTTCATATAGATGTCTTCCTCAAGACTTCCATTAAGGAAAGCTGTCTTGACATCCATTTGCCAAATCTCATAATCGAGATGAGCTGCAATAGATAAAAGAATCCGAATAGACATAAGCATGGCTACAGGAGAAAAGGTTTCCTCATAATCGATACCCTCTCTTTGAGTAAAACCTTTTGCTACAAGCCGAGCTTTAAAGGTTTCAACCTTACCGTCTGATCCTCTTTTTCTCTTATAGACCCACTTGCATCCAATGGCTTTTACACCAACGGGTGGTTCTACAAGCTCCCAGACCTGATTAGAATCCATAGATTATATTTCAGATATCATTGCTTTTTGCCAAGACTCTGCATCTTTATCTTGGAGTGCTTCATTGTAGGTACAGGGATCATAATCTTGTTCCTCAGGAACGAAGTCTGACGACTCTCCCAAGAACATATATCTATCAGGTTGTATGACAACCCTCCCACTACGACGAGGCACTATCGGTTGTGGTGTAACATTTGTGACACGTTGTGCAGTTACTTGTGGTTCATCCTCTTGTACTGTTGGTACTGAAGTACTTGGTGTCTCACGTCTCAGTTCTTCTAGAACAACTCTACTTATGGGTTTATGGTTCATCACATAGTCTTCCTCTAAGAATTGGGCATTGGTGCTAACAATGACCTTCTGATCCTTAGAACTATAAAATAAACCTCCTTTTGTTCCTCTTAGATAGCCTACAAACAAGCGTACTTCTGTACGAGATTCCAACTTATCTGCTTTCCCATTCAGCACATGTGCTAGACTACCCCAAATACGAACATGTTTCAGACTAGGCTTACGCCCAATCTACAGCTCTGTGGGAGTAAGAGGTACTGACTTAGAAGGAACCAAGTTCAAAATATAAGCTGCAGTCTCTAAGGCATATCTTCAAAACGAATCAGGCAAATCCGAATAACTCATCATTGACCTAACCATCTCCATAAGAGTTCTATTCCTTCTTTCGGCTACACCATTCTGTTGGGGCGTTCCAGGTGTAGTCAATTGGGATGCAATCCCAGCCTCTGATAAATAATCCCTAAACTTTCCAAAAAGGTACTCGCCACCACGATCTGATCGTAATGACTTGATACATTTTCTATGACATTTTTCCGTTTCAGCCTTGTACTCTTTGAATTTCTCAAAGCACTCAGACTTACAGCGCATTAAATAAATATATCCATACCTTGAATAATCGTCAATAAATATGACAAAATATTCAAAGCCACCTCTAGCTTGGATAGTCATGGGTCCACACAAATCAGAATGAACCAATTCCAACACATCTTTGGCCCTATACCCCTTTGCCGTAAAAGGCCTTTTGGTCATTTTACCTTCCAAGCAGGATTCACAGACTGGTAGTGCCTCTACTTCCAATGAACTCAAAGGTCCATCTTCAACCAGTCTTTGAATCCTTCTTAGGTTAATATGTCCCAATCGTAAGTGCCAAAGATATGTTTGGTTCATACAAGAAGGCTTTTTTCTCTTATTTAAGTTAGATGACATATTATTCATTTCCATAAGTTGCATTGTGGGCGAAATAGGATTAATGACATACAAATTATCAACCAATGCACCAGAACAGATAAAATGTTTATTCTTTCTAATAACAATATTGTCATTAAAATAAACTGAATATCCATCCTTAACTAACATAGAAACAGAAACTAAATTCCTTCTAAGTGAAGGTGCATAAAGACAATCTCTCAATGTCAAAGACTTATTTCTACCAAAAGATAAAGTAACATCTCCTAATGCAACGACCGATACTTTTGTAGCATCACCTATGAACAAGCATATCTCTCCATCATTGAGCCGTCTGGTTTCCTGGAACCCCTGTAATATATTGTAGACATGATTAGTGGCTCCTGTATCTACACACCAGGTACCGGTAGATAACACCGCTAAACATGTTTCAACTACTAGTAAATAAGATATACCTTCTTTGTTCCCTTGTTTGAGAAGTGGACAATCAGTCTTCCAATGTCCTGACCCTTTGCACTTGAAACATTTGCCTTTCGGCTTTTTGACCGCGCCTTGAGGTCCCATGCCCTTCTTTGCTGAGTTTGCCTGTTTCTGAATGTTATTCTTCTTCTTACCGCCTTTTGGCTTAGAAATAGAAGCATTTTCAGAAACAAAAATATGACCACTCTGCCTAAAGAGAGATTCATCATCCTGTAGCTCTTTAGCAAGTTCTGCCAAACTATACAACCTTTTGTTCATGTTGTAATTAAGGTAGAAATTGTCAAAAATTTTAGGCACAGTCTCGAGAATGATATCGACATTGGTTTCCCCATCGATTTCAGCTCCAAGGATCTCCATCTCATTCAGATGACCCATCATCTTGAGAACATGATCCCTTACTGGTGTACCCTCAGCCATTTTTGTATTCATCAAACATTTCATAGCAAACTGCCTAGCTGCTCTACTCTGATGTCCGAAGAGTTCCTTGAGGTTATACATCATGTCATAAGCTGTGGCCATGGCCTGATGCTGATGTTGCAGTACATTTGACATAGATGCCAGAATGTAACACCGCGCCATCTCATCTGCCTTTTTCCACTTCTTATAAGCCTCTTTGACCTCTTCATCAGAGTTAGCATCAGGATTAGGTGGGTATTCCTCAACAAGTACATATTTGTACTCCTCAGCAGTCAGAACAATGTCCAAATTACGTTTCCAGTCAATATAATTAGGTCCAGTAAGTTTGTTTTCTTTAAGAATCACCATAAGTGGACTGAAAGAACCCATTTTTGAAATCCTGAGAATCACATAAATAAAATTATGTAGGGCAAAAAAACTTTTTGAATTAACTAAATATTGATTCCCTCAAAATAATAATAAGAAATTCACCAACACCTTGAACACCATGAATTTAGCATGCCACGATAGTGTGGACGTATACAAATTCAACTTTGTTCAAGTAGATTTTTCTTATTAATTTTACTATCATGTCAATATAACTTTATGACAAATAAAATTAATATGCTGGTCCTGCTCTGGTCATACAAATAATAGCAGTGACTCCGATGGGGAGGATACCATTATTTGTATCTAAGTGTATACCATTACTTAATACTAAGTCTATTACCTTGTAATGAGTTCCTTCAGATGGAGAAGTAAACACATACTAGGTAACTTTCTACAATTATCCCTAAGGAAGTTTGTACTGGTGATCCATAATTATACTCATCCGATATGGAGGAAAGCACTAAAGCCAACAAGCAAGTATAATTACATCACCTACAAACCAGTAATGGAGACCATAGGATTTATACTAAATAAAAATCCTCTCCAACTTAGTTATTTAACAATGAGGATTTTTCTACTAGTTGATATTTTGTCCATGTTGTCCATTATTAATGTAGGTTTGGTTTTTCAAAAAAAATCGACATAATAATAAACATGCATAATCAGAAAAAGCAAAATGACAAAAATAAGATAAAATATCCAACTATTATGGTCATCTTTGCTGCTCCGTCCTCAACTATCCGAATCCAAAATCTGGCACTGCGCAGATCTATACGGGGTTCGACCTGCACGGTCAGGTCGCGGGGTTCGGGGCAGCGCCCCGATATTATTTTTTATTTTTTTTAGGTTTTGGCTGTCGATTTCTTCATCGAAAATCATCTGTCTGCCTCTGGATTGCTTAAAACCGGCATCTAGTCCGACGTCAGAAATAGCCGCCACCGCCATCACGAATGAGCAAAAATAATTAAAATTACATCAATCCTATGCCTCCCGAAGGAGTTCACACATAATCTAGATTGAAAAATTAAATTAATAAGCACGATCAACCCTCGTGATTTTAATTACATCCACAGCAACAACAACATCCACGACATGTCCGTGGTTTAAACAACACAATAAAAAAAATATGCATTGGACCATAATAGTTGGATCTAAGATGCCTGTAAAACCGAGTTAGAACAGATCTACATCTACCGACCATTACATAGCGCAAGTTTTATTGGACAACATGGACGTATCAATCAATACGTAGATCCAAAGTGGCTCTGATACCAATTGATGGAACTGGGGATTCCCAGGACCCTTCCTTTGGTGTGCGTATTGATCGATAGAAAGATAAACAGATCTAATACGTGTTCTAACCCTTCATAGGCGGAAACTAGGGTTCACGAATTATACCTGCGGCGGAAAGGAGACAAGTAATTCCTGGCAATCTCGAGCGGACGACCCCAAGATCTTCTGCACGTATTCCTTCCTCGAGTTGGACGTCGTGTGGGCGACGATCTTCCAACCTTTTCTTCTCCTTGGCAGCACTCTCTTTCTCTACTTACGTGAATCACGAATTTAGAGAAAATTTCAGATTTCTGATCAGTAATCTGGCGGCCAGAGAATAGAGGATATATATAGGCTACGGCAGGGACCATGAGGAGAAATTAGGGTTAGGCCTGCTAACGGATCTGGATATCCCTTGTTCAGCCCGAACACAATCCAGGCCCATTAACAATTGCTCGGTCCACTAATGAGCTATTGTTGTACTACCTCCCTAATCCTAAATTATGTTTGTGGGCTCCTTTTATTATATGCTCGTTTGGCTCCCCATGTTAAGATATCGTATGTCCGTCGATCAAATTAAGTTACTGACAACTATATTGATTCGACATCTTTTATCCTTAAGTAGTACAGCTCAACTTTATTTGTCATGTCGGATATAATCCACCTGCAGGGTTTACATGACAATCCTTATGAGCTCCTTAAGAGGACATCATCAACCCGATGTATCGGGACATGGATTCCATTTATAATTAACAGCCCATCATACATACAATGTTATTACCCAATTCATAAAGGTTGTTGATCCATAATGAATCTCACTCTATTATGAGTCAAAGTAATGCACACTGCATATACATGTCCGTTATTATATCCGGATTAAGAATACAAGCATCCATAATAACAGAGGTGTTTGTTCTCTTATGTAGTCAGTACAAAGAGAATAACCTCAAGTAGTCCTGTTCAATACACACAAAGTGTACTAGTGTAAACATATAGTCAAGATAGACTAATACCAGATTACACTACATCTTTTTAATAGATTGTCCAAGTCTATCTAGGTTGTGAACTATTTATATACTCCATAGGAAACTGATAATATGATCTTCTGTGTGACACCACACACCATATTATCTACAATATAGAATATCAGATATTTGCATTAACACTTACAACAAATACAATATGCAAACATTTGCCCATATGATTCTCATTCAAAATTTAAGGAAATAAGGTTACTAGAAAAGTGATGCTTTTAGTATATAACCCTAAAATCATGTTAAACTCCTTCTGAGTGAACACATACTTTAAGCTCTTGTGATCTGTGAAGATCTCCACCCTCTCCCCATGCAGATAATGCTTCTACAACTTCAAAGCAAATATCACCGCTGCAAGCTCCAGGTCGTGGGTAGGGTAGTTCTTCTCATGGGGACGTAATTGCCTGGAAGCGTAGGCAATCACCTTCCCATGCTGGTGCAAGACGCAACCCAGCCCCTTCCCTGAAGCGTCACTATAAATAGTGAAACCACCTGATCCTGAAGGCAATGTCACAATCGGAGCTGTCGTAAGCCGCTTCTTCAACTCATCAAAAGCTGCCTGACACTCCTCTGACCAAACATACTCAGCATCCTTTCGGGTCAACCGAGTCAACGGCTCTGCAACCCGGGAGAAATTCTGCACAAATCTCCGATAATATCCTGCCAGCACCAGGAAACTCCTGATCTCTGCAACTAAAGTCGGCGCTGCCCATGCCTCAACTGCTACAATGTTCTTGGGGTCAACTGAGATACCATCTCCAGTCACCACATGCCCCAAAAAGTCCACCCGGTCCAAGAAAAACTCAGACTTGGAGAGTTTCCCATAAAGCTGCTCCCTCCTGAGAGTCTCCAGCACTATCCGCAGATGCTCCTCGTGCTCCTCCTCAGTCTTGGAATATATCAAGATGTCGTCTATGAACACCACCACAAACTGATCCAGATACTGGTAGAACACCTTGTTCATTAGGTTCATAAACACTGCTGGTGCATTGGTTAGCCCAAACGGCATAACCAAAAACTCAAACTGCCCATACCGCGTCGTGAAAGCGGTCTTAGGAATATCATCCCCCTTCACCTTCACCTGGTGATATCTCGACCTCAGATCAATCTTGGAAAATACCCGATCTTCGCTCAACTGGTCAAAAAGATCGTCGATCCGCGGCAGTGGGTATTTGTTCTTGATCGTGAGGTTGTTGAGTGCCCTATAGTCAATACACATCCATACTGACCCATCCTTCTTTGGCACAAACAACACTGGTGCACCCCATGGCGACAAACTCGAGTGGATGAAGCCCTTGTCCTGCAGCTCATCCACTTGCTTCTTCAGCTCCACCAACTCGCTGTTGTTTACCCGATAGACATGCTGAGAGATGGGTTCCGCTCCTGAAACCAAGTCTATCGAGAACTCTATGTCTCTGTCTGGTGCAGTCCCGACAACTCCTCTCGGAAAACATCTATATAGTCTGCTATCAAGGGGTGTGGAATCGCATGCTCCTCAACCGAGACTCCGCAGAAAACTCCGCTGCTCTGCTCTGTCTGACGTCTGGAGTACTCGAACTCTGGCTCCCCCGATGCTCTGAAGAGAACTCTACCCCCCTCTGTAATCAATGCTGGCTTGGTGCCTGCTCAACCAATCCATGCCGAGTACTATATCGTAGTTCGGCAATGGCATTACGAACATGCTCACCTCCAACTCACGGCCTCCCAAAACAACTCTCCGACCCTTACAAACATCACGTACGAGGATAATGCCACCCCCGGTCATGATCTTGTAAGTCCTAGGCAACGATTCAGCTATGATACCGTGTCTAATCGCAAACGATTCTGATATAAAACTATGCGAAGCACCGGAATCGAATAATACAAAAGCTGGACTAGAGTCGAGGAGAATCGAACCTGCGATCAGCTCTTCTATCACCTCTGCATCCTCAGCCGCCATGGCGAAAGCTCGCCCCGACTGGCCTCCCCTGGCCTGCTGCTGGTGCTGAACAAATCTCTACTGCTGGGTCGGCAGGGCTGGTCCCCTCTGTTGGCCTGCTGCTGTCCTGGCTCCTCTTTCCTGAGCTGATCGTCCAGTGGTCAAAGCACACTCCCTCATCTGGTGATCTTCCGAGCCACATACCAGGCAATTGCCCAGCCTCTTCCTACACTCGTTCCACCCGTGCCCTGGCTTCTTGCAATAAGCACAGGTGGTAGCCTGCTGCCTCGGTGGCTGCTGCTGTACCCTCTGCTGCTGATGCTGCACTGGCTGGTGCCTCGGCTGCTGAAACTGCTGCGGCTGGAACCTCTGCTGCTGGTGGTGCTGCTGGTGCTGCTTCTAGAAATTCGACCTCTTGGCCGGTCCTTCGCTACTGCTGCCTTCCTGGGAGTCTCGCCCCCTCTTGAGCCGAAGCTCAAGATTATCCTCTGCAGCTAGTACGTCCACCAGGATCTCCTCAAATGTAGCGCTGCGGGCGTTCTTGGTGTAGGACGTGACCTCCTTTACCAAGCCCTTTCGGAACCTCCGAGCCTTCGTCGTCTACGACAAGTCCTCCATAAATCTGCTCAGGCAGCAGAACTCTCCGGCGTACTCCTCCACGGACTGGCTCCCCTAAACTAGGGCCTCGAACTGGGTCTCGAGGGCTCCCAGTGCTGCGTCTGGAAAGAACTTCTCCTTGAACAGCTTCTTGAATGCTGCCAAAGTCTGTCCTGCTGTGCCAACCCTCGGGTCTGTCTGGTACCAGGTACGGGCTAGATCCTGCATCATGCTGGCCGCTGTATCTATCTGGAGCCTCGTCGGGATCTCAGCCAATCTGAAAATCTCCTCCATATGCTCGATCCACTCATCGGCGTACAAGATCCCCTCTGTCCCCCGAAAGTCTCTAGGGTGCATCTTCTGGAAATCTTGGATGCCCTTCTCCCGTGGCTGGTGCGGCTGCGGGGCAACCGCTGGCCGAGCTACGACTCTCCCCACTGCGGTCACTGCCAGCTCAATGCCTCGTTTGAGCTCTGCCGTGTGCCTCTGCTGCTGGGTCTGCTGACCCTCCATATACTGCCGGAAGAAGGTCAACAGCTGAATGGCGTCAACTGTCCCCGCTGTAGAAGTATGTAAAATATGAAAGAAAGATCCATGCGGCCAGGTAACTCCATGCGGGTCAGGAAGCCCATGCGGCTCACAGATTCATGTGGCACGAGAGACTATACGGCTCAAGATGTCCTATACGACTCAGAACAGGAGACACATGGCTTGTAAAACAGTTCTCCCCTCCTGCATTAATTACTTTGACGGCTGACAACTCTGAAAAAATGGCAGCCCTGACACAAAAAAGGTAATTATGACTCTGTCATAATGACAGACCCCTAGAGAAGTGAAGAAGATCTCTGACACAATCTCTCGAGATCCACGTGGTCCTGACACGTGGACGGTCATATACGGCTCGAGCGAAGATCCTCTATGTGGTTCAGGATGAAGCTGCCTTATGCGGATCAGACCGAAACAGTCTCATGCGGCTCAGGCAGAAACAGTCTCATACAGCTCAGGCAGAAACAGTCTCTTGCGGCTCAAGTAGAGGCCCCCCATGCGGTTCGTAAGGATCATTTCCATGCGGTTCATTACCCATTGTGCGGCTCAAATTATCAATATAGTTCGAAGGTTCGGGGGGGGCACTCCCCAAGCAGACCCGACACGTGGCTAGCCTTATGCGACTCTATCCTTATGCGGCTCAACCCTTATGCGGCTCAATCCTCCTCAGCGGCTTTCGGGACACGTATCATAAAGCCAATCAATTTTCCAGATTTACTGCAATCAAAGATTGGGTCAGATCCCAATAATCTGGGACACGTGGCAGGAGAATAAATTAAATTTATTCATTCAGATTCGCAGACATCATCAAATCATCACCACGGAGATTTATTCCAATCAGCATTAATTACTGATAGAATTTGGTGTAATCTACACTAAATGGCCCAGATTTATCACGCTCAGGATTAGTGGCCCAGATTGATCGATCAACAGGCCGCCGCCACTTTGAGGGGTAATCATTATGAACCCTAATAAGGTCCCTCCATTCCTATAAATAGTAGGGTGCCATTCCCTTGCAATAGAGACGCACATACAGAGAGGTACATATACATACAGAGAGAGACTTTTTCGAGATCAGATAGCATCAGGATACTTAAAAAGAAGAAGTAGAGAGAGAGCAAAGGGAGCACTTCCTCCAACGCCAAGCAATCTTCTGGAGCCAAGGCTGCATACCGATCGTCGAAGGAGTAAGGCAGAGCTGCCGTCGCTTTCCAGAGCCTCTATCGTCACCCCCCAGAATCTAAAATAAACAATTGTGCTTAGACTGCTGTACCTAGGTTTTCGTCCCTAGGCTTTCTTTGTACAAGTGAGTTTGTAACGTGAAGTAAAAGTCCAGTCCTCCGATAATTGTTTTGCTCTTTTATATTTCATGGCAAACATGATGGCGACTCTACTGGGGACAAACTTCTCCACGGCTGAGCAGTTGGTGACGCAGTCGGATGCAGCCAAGCTTGGCTCCACGCAACAGAAGATGGTCGTCCGTTTCTGTAATGCCTGTGGTTCGTATTACGTATTTCTGGAATACGTGTACGTATTTTATTCTATATTGCATGATTCCTTGTTTAGTTTTCTTCATGGCTTGGCTTGGTTTATTCTTGGCCCGGGTTGGCTTGGTTCGGTTGGGATTATTTTGGTTCATCATGAACCATGGATGAACCCCCTACCTACCACCACCTTTGATATTTATTGCCCTTTCTTCTTTCTCTCTCATTCATTACTCATCTTCTTCTTCCTCATTTACTTCCTTACCTACCAGAGAGAGGAGAGAGAGGTCTAGGTAAGTGCAACTTGCTTCATGGAGGAACTCTAATTTTATTGCTTCATTCTCTTCCTTACTGCATTCTAAAGCTCTTTAGTACTTGACATTTTTAATTTCCATGGCTAGATTCTTGTAGATCTAAGTTTATTTCATTTTCGGATTTCTTGGGTTTTGATCTACTTAATCTTGTTATTTCTATGTTTTGATGGTTCCATGTTGTAGAGAATCTCGTTCTACCCCATTTTGACCAAAGAAAGTTCGGATTTAGGCTCCGGATGATGGAGTTATGGAGCTTGAGGACTTGGCTCTCATGGTGTTCTTCTTCTCTGAAATTTTGGAGAAGATGAACAGTGCTTGACTTGACCGCATGAATATTCATGTGGCAAGTGTTCTCTTTAGTCGCATGGCTCGAAGTACTTGAGCCGCATGAGGTCCGGACTCATCTTGCTGCATAACTCGCTCAATTCCCAGCCGCATAAGTTCTGAACTCTGCAGCCGCATGCGCCCTTCCCGCTGGCCGCATGAGACTTGCTTGACCCAGCCGCATGAGTACTCTTCCCTTCTGAGCCGCATATGGTTCCCTTCCCCCGCAGCCGCATGGGTTGCTTCTTCTCGAGCCGCATGGAACCACACTCCCCCCCGGCCGCATGTACCTGATTGGCCAGCTAGCCGCATAAGACCTATTTTCTCCAGCCGCATGAGTTTCCTATCTTCCTGACCGCATGCGCCCCCTTGTCTTAGCCGCATGGGATCCAGTGACCCTGGCCGCATGCGCTCTCCTAATTGGGCCGCATGAGTCTACCCTTTCCTGGCCGCATGTGCCTTAGCCGCATGGCTCTCCTATAGCCCTGTATATTGATATTTTATTAGATATTTAACGTCCATTTTATATTCTTACGCCCTTTGTCCTGAACTTGAAAATCATGAATTCATTTGTATGTTTGGAATTGATAATTGAACACGACGTGATAGTGACCCGTAGTGGTGCACTCCTGACATGATAACCTGGCATGACCTGATAGTGGCCCGTCGTGGCGCACTCCTGACAAAGTACACTTGACATGATAACCTGACATGATTTCTCGAATAGCTGTTACGATGGCTACCTGACATGACATGACCTGTATAATTGATCCTAACACCGTGGGCGATTGTGCTTGTACAAATAATCCAGTCCTGTCTTGCATCATGTCTAGGAGGGGACTCCTGAGTACCACGGTCAGGAGTACCTACTGAAATGGACTAAGGTTAATGAATAGTATAATTCACTAGACATGAAGAAATGTTCCCCAGTTACAGGCGATCCCGTTATCCTGGCCGGAAATGTTTGGACTTGTAGCCTGCCGACGAGTAGGGCATATTTCCAGCCCACTGTCATGTGGGGCACTCTTGACTGTCACTTAAATAATTGAACTCTATTGTCACTCTAATATATTATACTCTCTGAATTGTCACTATAATGATTGCCTGGATAACCTGGATAGCTGCAGGGCCTGTGACTACTTGGAGCATCTCATTGCATCTTGCTAGTAATTAGGATTGTGATAACCCTAGTTAGTTAATGTAGAAAGCTGTAGGCAATGATTGCCCGTGATTGCTTGGATGGAGTCTAGTCTAGTATAGTATTGTCTAGAATTGATTAATTATAAGATTGTACCAGAATGATTGAATGATTGTCACTCCAGATTGTCACTATAATGATTATCACTCCAGATTGTCACTCTAATGCCTTGTACTCTCCAGATTGTCACCATAATGATTGTCACTCCAGAATGTTACTTGACCTGATTTTTTTATATTTATCTTGCCGATAAATGGTGAGAGAAACCAAGTTCCGTTCAGACGAAGGGTTACAACCCCGGTCCTTGTTTGGTTTACGGGTTGTAACCTGGCTATCTGAATAGTCCTATAGTTATCTCATCGTATATCATCCTGTCATGCTTTCTTTCCATATGTCCTGTCTTTTAGTGATTCTATACAAGATTGTCTTTTATAATTACCCATCATGCTTTTTCTTAAACTACTGCCTTTTATTATGTAATTTTACTCTTGTGCTAATTGCTGGTTTTAGTTCTTAAGTGAAGCCTCCTTTGTGGCACTTGCTCTTTCTGGGGTCTGATCCAGCTGGTTTTGTATGGCCAGATACCGGAGCAGCACAAAAGGATCTCCCTGCTTTTCAGCCCGATGGTGGTCACCAGGCGTAACCAGGGCAACGAGTGGGTTTATTTTTGCTCTCCCACTCTATTGTAAAATTATTCTTTTGAGGCGTTTAGCTGCCGAGCAAGTGTTTGCCGAGCAAGTGTTAGCTCGTTTGCAACTTTATTTACTGTCTGCCTACGGGCTGTAAGCATGATTGGCAACTCGAGGTTGATCATGTATGACTTAAACTCTTGCTAGTCCTTACATTTTGTACGACTAGCTTCATGATCATCTGGATATGTAATGTTTGGGACGCCTTACAATTATATATTTGGTGATCTGATATCTTGTGATTATTATTAGTTGGTTGAGATTGAGACAATAGGCCATTTTATGACCTTAAGAGACTGATGGATTGTAGTGAAACCCTCACATATCTAGACAGCCGTGACCGTATAGCGGTGTGGATTCCATTCCGTTATACGTAGCTGGCTATGTCTGCCCCCGCTCTCCAGTATTCTGGTTCTGGGGTGTGACATGGTTTAAGTGGTGGCCCATGCAGGTCTTGATTAATCAAGATGTGTGAGGGTTTACCAGATAGATGTCTCAATCTGTACTCGCCCTTGATCTCTGCTCGTATCCTCTTGATTCCTGAAAATTCTTGTCCTGATCACATGCTTGTAATCGTTGATCTGTCCTGGTCCTTCCTTATTGTTCCCATGTCGTCTTCTTCAGCGGCATTGAACCTGGACCTGCCGATCAGCAAGGCGGATCACCTCCCGTGGACCAGCAGCAACCAGAAGATCAGGCCCAGCACTCAGGAGCAGCCTCCCGAGTCGTACCTACTGAAGGAGAGCCGCCAGTTCAGCCAGTCCAGCCTGTAGATCCTGATGATGGCACTTTGGTGGGTATCATCAGATCATTGTTAGTTTCCCAAGATCGTAGAGGCGATGCCTTGCACCAGGCAGTAGAAGATGCTCTGAATAGAAGTGGACCCCGAGGGAACAGTGCGGTCAACAGTTTTAAGCGCCTGAACCCTCCATTCTTCGATGGCAGCGAGGATGCCATTGCTGCCGATGCTTGGCTACAAGATATAGAGGTGATTCTCGAAGCCGCGAAGACTCCAGAAGACGAGAAGGTGGCTGTGGTGCGCCTACAGTTATTGGATCTAGCCCGAAGTTGGTAGGCCACACAAGCAGTGGGATTGGCAACACCTGTCCCCTGGGCAGTGTTCAGCGAGAAGTTCCAGACCAAGTATTATGATGCAGTGGCTCGGTATGACTTGCAGACCAGGTTCAGTAATCTTAAGCAGATGGGGAGGACGGTCGACGGATATGCGGCCGAGTTTTCCCGACTCAGTCGGTTTGCCCCCACCTTGGTGGCGACCGAGTTTGATAGGGCCCAGCGGTTCCAGCAGGGGCTCCACTTGGAGATCTTGTTGGCAGTAGAACAGTTCGAGCATCAGACCTATGATGCGGTGTTACGAGCAGCTAGGAGGCACGAGTATACCTCCCAGAGGATCGTGGACAGGACCGGAGGTCGAAAGCGGTCCCACCATCAAATGAATCAGTCTTCAGCCCCAGCCCCGGCAGCCAGGGCTTTAACTATTGGAACTCCGAGGCAAGCAACCTCAGCTACGTCGGTTCAGCACTCAACCCCGACGTACCCTCAGCAGAAACAGAAGCAAGCACAGTCTTCCGCCGTAGACTGTTCTTATTGTGGAAAGCCCGGACACGTGGTAGCAGAGTGTCGCAAGGCATTGGGATTATGTTTATTGTGTGGAGCACCGGACCATAGGGTGGGGTCCTGCCCTTTCAGAGTTGATTCAGTATCGACAGTATCTTGTCCCTCGGTTAGGGGACCAGCACCAGTACCAGCACCAGTACCAGCTCCAGTCCAGCAGCAACAGCAGTTCCCGTTCCCGAGGCCATTGCCAACTCAGGCCCAGACTTTCCAGCAATAGAACCCGCGGCAGTTTGCCCTAGCCCAGGCTCAGGTTCAGAATCGACCGAGAGGTATATGTGTCCTCTCATCTTGCTTTTCTACCGTCATTATGCGGGGTGCATGACGTATTTCATGTATCCTAATTACAACGGTACATTCCGGACCCGAGCCATGTCCTAGATCATTCAAAAAGGTTGGTACTAACCTTTTCGTATGAGGAAAGGCCCGTGTCCCTGTTTAACCAAGGAGAGAGACCTCAAGCGCAAGACTATCAATTTAGTTCATGTTGCTTGAGTTCATCGCTCCTTGGGAGAGTCAAACGTGGGAGTATGAGGATGATATCCGATCACGTTATCCCGACTTGTTTGACTCGTGAGGTATATTGTCCTTCTTATGCCTCATGCCTTCGATTCCTTGCTTGAATGAGTGATTGTCTGCCTAGTTATAGCTTGCATGTGATTAATGTAGCTTGTCATTGCTCCTCTAGCCTCTTGATTAAATTTCGAGGACGGAATTCTTTTAAGGTGGGTAGAGTTGTAATGCCTGTGGTTCGTATTACGTATTTCTGGAATACGTGTACGTATTTTATTCTATATTGTATGATTCCTTGTTTAGTTTTCTTCATGGCTTGGCTTGGTTTATTCTTGGCCCGGGTTGGCTTGGTTCGGTTGGGATTATTTTGGTTCATCATGAACCATGGATGAACTCCCTACCTACCACCACCTTTGATATTTATTGCCCTTTCTTCTTTCTCTCTCATTCATTACTCATCTTCTTCTTCCTCATTTACTTCCTTACCTACCAGAGAGAGGAGAGAGAGGTCTAGGCAAGTACAACTTGCTTCATGGAGGAACTCCAATTTTATTGCTTCATTCTCTTCCTTACTGCATTCTAAAGCACTTTAGTACTTGACATTTTTAATTTCCATGGCTAGATTCTTGTAGATCTAAGTTTATTTTATTTTTGGATTTCTTGGGTTTTGATCTACTTAATCTTGTTATTTCTATGTTTTGATGGTTCCATGTTGTAGAGAATCTCGTTCTACCCCATTTTGACCTAAGGAAGTTCGGATTTAGGCTCCGGATGATGGAGTTATGGAGCTTGAGGACTTGGCTCTCATGGTGTTCTTCTTCTCTGAAATTTTGTAGAAGATGAACAGTGCTTGACTTGACCGCATGAATATTCATGCGGCAAGTGTTCTCTTCAGCCGCATGGCTGGAAGTACTTGAGCCGCATGAGGTCCGGACTCATCTTGCCGCATAACTCGCTCAATTCCCAGCCGTATAAGTTCTGAACTCTACAGCCGCATGCGCCCTTCCCGCTGGCCGCATGAGACTTGCTTGATCCAGCCGCATGAGTACTCTTCCCTTCTGAGCCGCATATGGTTCCCTTCCCCCGCAGCCGCATGGGTTGCCTCTTCTCGAGCCGCATGGAACCACACTCCCCCCCCCGGCCGCAAGTACCTGATTGGCCAGCTAGCCGCATAAGACCTATTTCCCCCAGCCACATGAGTTTCCTATCTTCCTGACCGCATGCGCCCCCTTGTCTTAGCCGCATGGGATCCAGTGACCTTGGCCGCATGCGCTCTCCTAATTGGGCCACATGAGTCTACCCTTTCCTGGCCGCATGTGCCTTAGCCGCATGGCTCTCCTATAGCCCTGTATATTGATATTTTATTAGATATTTAACGTCCATTTTATATTCTTACGCCTTTTGTCCTGAACTTGAAAATCATGAATTCATTTGTATGTTTGGAATTGATAATTGAACACGACGTGATAGTGACCCGTAGTGGTGCACTCCTGACATGATAACCTGGCATGACCTGATAGTGGCCCGTCGTGGCGCACTCCTGACAAAGTACACTTGACATGATAAGCTGACAAGATTTCTCGAATAGCTGTTGCGACGGCTACCTGACATGACATGACCTGTATAATTGATCCTGACACCGTGGGCGATTGTGCTTGTACAAATAATCCAGTCCTGTCTTGCATCATGTCTAGGAGGGGACTCCTGAGTACCACGGTCAGGAGTACCTACTGAAATGGACTAAGGTTAATGACTAGTATAATTCACTAGACATGAAGAAATGTTTCCCAGTTACAAGCGATCCCGTTATCCCGGCCGCAAATGTTTGGACTTGTAGCCTGCCGACGAGTAGGGCACATTTCCAGCCCACTATCATGTGGGGCACTCTTGATTGTCACTTAAATAATTGAACTCTATTGTCACTCTAATGCATTGTACTCTCTGAATTGTCACTATAATGATTGCCTGGATAACCTGGATAGCTGTAGGGCCTGTGACTACTTGGAGCATCTCATTGCATCTTGCTAGTAATTAGGATTGTGATAACCCTAGTTAGTTAATGTAGAAAGCCGTAGGCAATGATTGGCCGTGATTGCTTGGATGGAGTCTAGTCCAGTATAGTATTGTCTAGAATTGATTAATTGTAAGATTGTACCAGAATGATTGAATGATTGTCACTCCAGATTGTCACTATAATGATTATCACTCCATATTGTCACTCTAATGCCTTGTACTCTCCAGATTGTCACCATAATGATTGTCACTCCAGAATGTTACTTGACCTGATTTTTTTTATATTTATCTTGCCGATAAATGGTGAGAGAAACCAAGTTCCGTTCAGACGAAGGGTTACAACCCCGGTCCTTGTTTGGTTTACGGGTTGTAACCTGGCTATCTGAATAGTCCCATGGTTATCTCATTGTATATCATCCTGTCATGCTTTCTTTCTATATGTCCTGTCTTTTAGTGATTCTATACAAGATTGTCTTTTATAATTACCCATCATGCTTTTTCTTAAACTACTGCCTTTTATTATGTAATTTTACTCTTGTGCTAATTGCTGGTTTTAGTTCTTAAGTGAAGCCTCCTTTGTGGCACTTGCTCTTTCTGGGGTCTGACCCAGCTGGTTTTGTATGGCCAGATACTGGAGCAGCACCAAAAGATCTCCCTTCTTTTCAGCCCGATGGTGGTCACCAGGCGTAACCAGGGCAACGAGTGGGTTTATTTTTGCTCTCCCACTCTATTGTAAAATTATTCTTTTGAGGCGTTTAGCCGCCGAGCAAGTGTTAGCTCGTTTGCAACTTTATTTACTGTCTGCCTACGGGCTGTAAGCATGATTGGCAACTCGAGGTTGATCATGTATGACTTAAACTCTTGCTAGTCCTTACATTTTGTACGACTAGCTTCATGATCATCTGGATATGTAATGTTTGGGACGCCTTACAATTGTATATTTGGTGATCTGATATCTTGTGATTATTATTAGTTGGTTGAGATTGAGACAATAGGCCATTTTATGACCTTAAGAGACTGATGGATTATAGTGAAACCCTCACATATCTAGACAGCCGTGACCGTATAGCGGTGTGGATTCCATTCCGTTATACGTAGCTGGCTATGTCTGCCCCCGCTCTCCAGTATTCTGGTTCTGGGGTGTGACAGTTTCGACCAACAGGCGTTTGAAGAGATGCTTTCTGAAGGAAGTGTCGGCCCGATCCATAAGCGAACACGCACAAAGAAAGTTCGCTGCGAGTGGAGGCCAAAATCGTTCGCTCCCCCACAAGCTTTGGACGGGGTACTCTCGGCTACCCAAGACGGCGAAGGCGACCCTCATACGGCTCTACTTCGAGCCGTAGAGAACTCTGCTGTCCCCAAGTCCGACAGAGGAAAGCACTATGATGCTGGACTTTTAGGGACAAAGAGCTACTCTATGTGCCCCAAGAAGAAGCCGAGCACTCCTGTGGCCGAATCTGCCAACCACATGCAGGAGGCTCATGCGAGTGGATCTACCAGCCGTATGAAGAAAATCCATGTGGCTAGATCATCTAGACGCATAAAGAAGACTCATGCGGCTTAGACTCCTAGCCTCATAAAGAAAGCCTATGCGGCTACGTCTGCCAGCCGCATACGGACCAACGATGACAGCCGCATGACGCCTACTCCACGCGGCTCTATCTTCGACCGCCTCTCGTACGGTCCTGATCTCTTGGGCTCCCAAGAAGATATGTCTGACTCTCTCCAGTATCACTTAGACTCTTCCTAATATGTGCCCTTACACACTAGAGCGAAGAAGTCTAAAGCAGCGCGAGCCTGGCGAGTTCGGTTCGCTGATCTGACCTCTGACCATCCGAGCGTTCTGCATACTGTTACGCGGGCCTCGGATGGGAAGTTATACAGAACTACTCGAGTCCAGCCCCTGGCGGCAGACGGACAGAGAGGTTCGCAAAAGTCTCCCAAAATCCCGGGAGAGAACATGGTCGGTCCAGACCCATCTGACTTGCGTGAGGCCATCCTCCACAAATGCAAGGAAAGAGAAGATGCATCGGGGTGCAAAGAGTCCTCCCACAGACGTCACTGCACCTAAGTCATCGTCAACTGCTGCTGCAACAGCACGACGATGCGAGAAAACCGGCAGTCAGTCTTTCAAAGACTGTAACAGCCATCTTCAGAAGATGAGGCACTACCCGTCGTCTCCTGCAACTCTGCTCGGAATGTCCCAGCTGATGGGAGGGGGAAGAAGACAAATGTTCCTAGCCCGAAGATTTCAACCACTGCGATGAAAAGACTGTCATCTAAGCGGGTGCCCACCACCGGAGTTTTCCAAGGTACTCGCTCTAAGACGAAATCTGCTATAATGGGAGATTCATCGTCTACAATGCAGGGGGTCGCTGGGGCTGGGGGTAGCACCCCCCCGAACTTCCATAGCAATCCGATGTTCCAAGAAGACGAACCGGGGGAGACAACTCTCCCATCGGATACAGCAAACCTCGACGTCTCCGAGGACGTCCACAACTTCCAACACGAGACGAACTCGGAGACTGGGGTATTGTTCCTTCCGAGTCTGAATCAGAAGAGAACATACCCACATACCCCGAAGACTTCTCACTACAAGGGTACGATTCGGAGGGCGCTTCCTTCACCGCCCCGTCTATCTTTCCTCATGTGAAAACGGTATTCATGACAGACAGCAACCAAGGTGGTTCCAGTGATCGCCAACGCATCGACACTCTAGTGGCCATACTGCATGTCTTGGTCAAGTCTGTAGACGAGATCAATGCGGCCCTTCCAACTCTCCAAGGAGGGACGCCTGGCCAAACAAGTGCGGGTCCCGCGGTCAATGCGGACTCAAACTCAGCGGCACCGAACCCGGGCAACAGGCCTCCCGAAGTAACAGACCCCACCGCTGTGGATGAGGCCCGTGAAGCGAGAAAGAGGTCCAAGAGCTCCGAGCCATGTTCCATGCTCGAGAAAAGTCTCAAGACCTCAGAATACGGCAACCATACCCTGCTGCATGGAGGGATGTTCCATTCCCACCAAGATATAAGCCGTTCAATATCAATCCTTATGATGGCAAGACCTCAGCAAGTCGGTACATCACTTACTTCGAGGTCACCACCGACCACCTGTCCCATGACGATGCCATTCTCATACGATTATTTATCGGGGCATTAGAAGGAGTCGCCTTTGACTGGTATCGTAATCTGCTGGACAATTGCATCCACTCCTTCGCCGGCTTGAAGCGCATGTTCTTGGAGAGATTCTACGAAGTATGGCAGGACATCACCATGTCCACCCTCATGGACGTCGTCCACGGGGAGAAAGAGCTGACAAGGAACAACATCGAGCGGTTCGTCAAACCGCCATAAAGTTGCCCTTTGGAAACCCGGATTCCTCCTTGATTGAAATTTGCCAAAAGAGACTGCTTCCAACAAGTAGTCTCTGGATGGGCGAAAGTCAATTCAAGGATTGGAAGACGTTCATCATCAGTGCCACAAGCGCCGAAGAACGATTGAAGAAGGCTCGCCAGCTGGGATTGCACATCTCGGACGGAGAGAACAAGGGCAAGCGTCCCAACAACGACAATGGGGGTAGCCCCTCCAATAATCGGGACAGCAGGGAAAGCAGGCTATGGTGGCCGATACAGCACAGAAACCTGAGCCAAAGCAAGCAGACAAACAATGGCCGCAAATCACTTACTCCTTCGAAGACGGTCACGTCAAGCCCATCTTGGACATGCTCATATAAGGAGGTAGAATCCAGCTTCCTCCACCAAGACGGGAACCGCGGCCGGCAGAGATGGAGAACCCAAAGTACTGCCATTATTACCGCTACGTCCACCATGCTACACACGACTGCTACCAGCTAAAACGGTACATCCAAAACCTCATCGATTCGAACGCTCTGGCTATCGATTTCGAAGAGGTAACCGTGGCAGCCAACATGGTGTCAGTACAATTCGGCAGTTTCCCTCCGACGGAAACCCAAGACGGTGTAATCCCCATCCCTCTGGCGACAATGGAGATTGCTAATCTTCTACCTCCCCGAGATCAGGCTGCTGGTCTAGTGCCCCTCAACACATCATAAGGAGAGGTCATGCGGGTCCATCCGGACTTAGTATCTGAAGTGACTCAGTCCATACCATCTTCAATTCGCAAGAGCAAGAGTGGGAAAGTCAGGTCTTGTCGCACAATCTCGGGAGATATCGAAGAAGCTACAGCCGTAGTCACTCGGTCTGGGGCACAATCCCAGCCTGTAGCCGATAACCCGGCTGAAGATCATCAGCCCACCACAACTGAGGCTCCGCGACCGGCTCAGCCTCCGACGACCGACAAGCCTAGGCCGAGGGAGACTCGCTTTGACAAATCCCTCCGAAAAGAGGCATCACAAGGGCTGGAGAAGCCCTACAACTTCGACATCTTAGCACAATTGGCCAACACACCGGCCAAGTTGTCATTATACGAGCTTCTGAGACTCTCCAAGGATGTTCGTGCGGCTTTGAGCGATGCACTCCAAAACATCGATGCATACCTCGCTCAGGTCAACCTCACAGGAGAGATCCCGCCTGCAGATCTCTAAGACAGCGCCTGTATGGGAGCAATGCCCAACATCATCTTCACTCCGCAAAACATGCTCATCAAAACCAACCTGCACGATCGCCCGCTATACTATACTGGATACATCGGCGACGTAAAGGTGGATCGGATGCACATTGATCCTGGCTCTTTTATAAGCATTATCCCGAAGGGTCTGCTACATCATCTCTGCATCCCAATGCATCGCCTGACGCCTACAAGCACCGCCATCAGCGGTTTCAATTCGGGCAGGAGCTACCCAATTGGGAAGATTCGTCTGAAGTGTCAAATTGGCGACCTCCAATCCGAAGTCACCTGCTACGTCATAGATGTAGACACTTCTTATAACATCCTCTTGGGGCGTCCATGGATATACGATTATATGATCGTGCCTTCCACGCTGTACCAATGCTTCAAATATGTCGACAAACATGGCTTCGTGAGGACGGAATTTGCTGATATCGATCCCTTCAAAGGGGTCGAATCCTACTACTCAGACTCCTGCCTGTATGAAAAATCGAAGAAGCATCTTGGTGAAGGAGATGTACAAGCTGGTACCGAGACAACCACAGGATCAGAAGAGCCTCTGACGATCCACCTCCAAGCTCACAAACCTGGCAAGTCTGCACCCCTTACCGCCACTCTGCGTAAGGATGCAATCAGCCTCTCAGCACAAGAAGAGCAGATGATAATCCGGCTGCCAAGGTCTGGCCAAGTGCCAAGACCCACAATGGAGCCACTGACAATTAGGCTGCCAGGAGCAGGCCAGCCTCAAACGGAGAAGCTCAATCCCTCCGACAAGCCAATGACGATACGTCTTTCCAAGAAGGGTCGTCACCCCGATGTAAGGCCTGGAACTTCTAGTGAACCAACCACTCCCTGCCCAGCATCGAGTGCCAAGCTGGGGGTCGCTAGTCTACCAACAACTCCCTGCTCTACTCCCTCAGCTGAACCTCTGACGATCAAGCTGTCCAGGTCGTCCTCTCAGTCTTCATTTATGCAGGGGGTAGCCGAAGAGGAACCGGAGTTAGCTAAGTATGTAGCTGCCCACACTGATGTTCCCTCCGCAGATGATGTAATCCCCCTAGAAAAGATACCTTACTTCATCAATAAAGGGCTATCTTTGAACTACCTCGAGCTTAATAAGCTTTGTACGATGTATGCTATGGAACAAGGTATAGGCACTCACCTACATACACAGGTGACAAATGTGTACGCCGCGATTCAGCTTACTCCCGTAGAAGACACTTACCGCATAATCGAGGGAGGGGACCATACAATCACCTTCGGCCGGAAGGACGATCCGCAGCCCTTCACCGTAGAAGAAGTCAACCTTGAATCAGATACCGGAAGACTGCCCCTGTATCTTTATAGCCCCCAATCCAAACATCTCATGCAGAAATAGGGGTATGATCTGGAGACAACGCTAGGCTTGAACTACGGTACCGGACGATGACTACCTTTAAAGCCACCGGTCCTGGCTGGCAAATCATAGGACTATTATAGCAAGACTCGATGTGGGTTAGGGTATGTTACACCCACGACGACTCCTGAGAGTTCAGATGAAGAATGCGACTGGCATTCACATTCAACCAGGTTACCAACTTCTGACTCAGATACCAGCATCGGAGACATATTCAGACAAGTCTTGTCAGTCAATATGGCATTCGTCGACGCTTATGAAGAAGAAGAAGCCATCCCTGAAATCCTCGAGCTAGAGCCATAGGCCCAACAGTTGGATGCACAATGGGAAAAGCGGTTGGAACTGAGAGAACCTCCTACTGAAGATGAGGTTATGCAGGTCGACCTCGGCAGTGAATCTTCTCCAAAACCAGTTTTCGTCAGTAAAAGCCTAACAGACGAAGAGCGAGAATTGCTGCTGGAACTTGTCAAAGAATATATCGACGTGTTCGCTTGGAGCTATGAGGACATGCCGGGGTTAAATCCCGATATTGCTCTTCACAAACTTAAAATTCGGCCGGATGCAAAGCCAGTCAAGCAACAACATCGACGCTTCCGCCCGGGCATCATGGATGCGATCCAAGCCGAAGTCAACAAACTGATAGCCAGCGGCTTCATTCGTGAGGAGCAACATCCTGACTGGGTCGCCAACATAGTGCCCATCCTCAAGAAAAATGGAAAGGTTCGAATCTGCATTGACTTCCGCAATCTGAACGAGGCATGCCCCAAAGATGAATTCCTTCTCCCTATCACAGACATCATGATTGACAACACCTGCGGCTTCGAACGTATGTCATTTATGGATAGCTTCTCGGGGTACAACCAAATCAAGATGTCTCCTGACGACGAAAAGCATACATCATTTCGAACACCGATTGGCACGTATTGCTACACAGTCATGCATTTCTGTTTAAAGAATGCCGGCGCCACATATCAAAGAGCCATGAGCATCATCTTCAGAGACCATTTACGTAAGATGGTAGAGTGCTATGTTGATGACATCGCCGTCAAGAGTCGCTATAAGGGAGACCATCTGCATGATCTGAGGACGGTGTTCGACCTGATGCGAGCGCACAATTTGAAAATGAACCCTACGAAATCCTTTCTGGGTGTATCCAGCGGGAAGTTCTTGGGTTTCATCATCACCGCCCAGGGTATCCATGTAGACCCTGAGAAGACAAAGGCAATCATGGAGATGGGTCCCCCGAGAAATCTCCGCGAACTCAGAGGCCTTCAAGGGAGGCTAGCTTACATTAGGAGGTTTATTTCTAACCTCTCCGGGCGATGCCGACCATTCACCCATCTCATGAAGAAAGGCGTCTCATTCGTATGGGACGAAGAATGCCAGTGGACCTTCGACAGCTTCAAAGAATATTTGTCGAACCCTCCAGTCTTGGTGGCCCTGGTTGTTGGAAAGCCATTCCTGCTCTATGTACGAGCAATGGAGCACTCCCTCGGAGCTCTGCTAGCACAAAACAACGATGCAGGCCATGAACAAGCCATATATTACCTCAGCCGAATGATGATTGGGCCAGAGCACTAATACACCGCTGTGGAGAAGGAATGCCTTGCCCTAGTATTCGCCATTCAGAAGACACGACACTACGTCACCGGACAAACGATATATGTGATCTCATGAGTCAAACCTCTCAGGTTCCTTATGACTATACCAGGGGCACTCAGCTCTCGTCTCGCTACATGGGCAATATTGCTATCCTCCTACCATATAATCTTTGTACCACAAAAGGTGGTCAAAGGTCAAGCCCTGGCAGACTTTTTGGCAGCCCACCCGGGTTCAGAGTCATCCATAATATATGAAGAGATCCCAGATGAGGTCGCCGACTCGCATACAACCTCCTACGACGATATATGGCAAATGTTCTTCGACGGTGCTTCAAGAACAGGACCCAAGGGCAACATCGTTGTCGGAGTCGGGGTGGTGTTAGTGTCCCCTTCCGGATTGGTGATCAACCGAGCTTACTCCCTCACGGAACCCTGCTCTAACAATGTTGCCGAGTACAACGCTCTGGTCATTGGCCTCCAACTTGCAAGAGAGCTGGGGGTAGAATATCTTGAAGCATACGGCAATTCCCAGTTAATTGTCAATCAGATCCGGGGCTCATATGAAGTCTGCCATGAAGACATGATCCCATATCAGCAAATAGCGATCGACATCATCTCGTCGTTCGAGGGGTTCTTCATCGAGCACGTTACCAGACTCCGAAATATCGAAGCAGATGCCTTAGCAGGTCTGTCCGCTTACCTAGTAGTGCCAAATCATACTCAACAATCGGTGGATGTGATAGGCCATGAACTGGTCTGCTCCAAGGATAACATTCAATTCATGACGAGTTGTTCCGTCCAGGCGATTGATGATGCCCCAGATTGGAGACAACCATTCATCGACTTCGTCGTCTATGATATCCTGCCCGAGAACCCAAAGGAAGCCACTTCTATCAGACGGCGTTCCCTCAGATTCTTCTACGATACAGAGACAAAAATACTGTATCGACGATCCTACGATGGATTATTGCTTCGGTGTCTGTCAAAGCAGAAGCCAAAGAAGCTGTACGAGAAGCTCATGACGGTATCTGCGGGTCCCATCAGCCTGGCCCTAAATTGTAAGACCGTCTTCGCCGAATGGGCTACTACTGGCCCACGATGGTAGCAGATGCGATAGACTATGCTAGAAGGTGCAAAGCCTACCAAGTCCACGCAGACTTCATCCACCAACCATCCGAATTTTTACATCCGACAGTAGCAGCCTGGCCCTTCGAAGCATGGGGGATGGATATCATTGGTCCAATTACTCCACCTTCCTCCTGTGGACATCGCTTCATACTTGCGATCACGGATTACTTCTCCAAATGGGCGGAAGCTGTCCCGCTTGCAGAAGTAAAGACTTCAAACGTGATCATCTTCCTCAAGCATTACGTCATCTATCGCTTTGGACTGCCCCAGAGAATCATCCACGATAATGGTCCGCAGTTTACAAGCCACGCCTTTTATCGGTTCTGCGACAAACATTGCATCAGAATATTGCTTCGACACCGTACAACCCAGCAGGGAACGGGTTGGCAGAGGCATTCAACAAAACAATCATCAAACTCCTCAAGAAGTTTGTCTCTTCCAACAAACGCGACTGGAACGAGAAGCTCGGTGAATGTTTATGGGCGTACCGTACTACAGTCCGAACAGCCACAGGGAACACACCATTCTCCCTGGTGTACAGGAGTGAGGCAGTTCTCCCATTGGAGACTCAAACACCCTCACTCCGCGTCGCCCTCACTTATCAATTGACGACGGATGATAACTACCGACGCCGACTACAAGAGTTAGAGGCCTTAGATAAAAAACGCCTCCTAGCCCAGCAAAGGATCGAACTATACCAAGCGTGCATCTCTGGAGCCTTCAACAAAAAGGTTAAAATCAGAACATTCTAAGTGGGCGATCTCGTTCTGGCAGTCCGGAGGCCGATGGTCATGACTCACAAGACCGTCAGCAAGTTCTAGCCAAAATGGGAAGGTCCATTTATCATCGAGGCCGTATTCTCTAACGGTGCTTACCGCCTCGCCAAGCAAAACGGGGATTTGTTCATGTTGCCCGTCAACGGCAAGTTCCTGAAGAAATATTATGTCTAAACAATTCTCCAGATTATCGAGTCACGTACCTGCTGGTACCACTGAACTTACCTCACAATTCTCTAGATTATCGAGTAAACGTACCCGCTGGTACCACTGAACTCACCCTACAATTCTCCAGATTATCGAGTCACGTACCCGCTGGTACCACTGAACTCACCCCACGATTCTCTAGATTATCGAGTCACGTACCCGCTGGTACCGCTGAACTCACACTCAACATCCCAGATTATCGAGTCATGTACCCGCTGGTGCCACTATACTCACACTTTCACAATATCGAGTCATGTACCCGCTGGTGCCTCTGAACTCACATCCCAGTCACTCTTTCAGATAGTAAGTCATGTATGATCATACCTATGAACTTTCTTCCTGGAATAGATCCTCCCCCATGATCCACTACCCGCACTCCCAGTGCACAAAAAGGGTAACCGATCCACAAATTTCCAAAACGGCCATGTCCTCATTACCTCTGAGTCGTTTCACTTCCCCCAAAAACAAATTACCCCTACATAGAACTTCCATGTCCTCATTACCTCTGGGTAGTTTTATGTACCCCCTCTTCATTGAGCCCACTCCTGCCATGTCCTCATTACCTCTGAGTGGGAAGGCTCCGTAGAAGAAACCTTCATACTTGCCACGTCCTCATTACCTCTGAGTAAGTATGTCGATTCCCTTTCAACCTATTATCTGTACCTACAACCGGAGTACAATAAGGATAATAGGTCCACAAATGTCCTCTGTTGACCACAAATGTCCTCTGTTGACCACAAATATCCTCCGTGAATTCACTCCTGCCATGTCCTTATTACCTCTGAGTAGGAAGATTCCACGACAAAACTCTCATGCTTGCCATGTCCTCATAACCTCTGAGCAAATATGTTGGTTTCCTTTCATCCTATTTCCGTATCCTAAACCAGGGTACGCCAAGGATAATAGGCCCACAAATATCCTCTGCTAACTTTCTTAGCACACGCCCACCATCTCATCATGCCCCAGTAGCCCAGCTGCTCTACGGCATTCTTTTTCCCAATACCGAGAGCACCTATGACCACTTTGCCATGGCTGTTCTAGGTACCCTAACCAAACTTGTTATTCGTACCTAAAACCAAGGTATGCCATGGGTAACAGGTCCACAAATAAGTCCCCTAGACGAGGAGAACATCACCACAATATAATAGGTACAACAAGCAACGCAAATAAAGGGTAGAATGGAAAGTACTCTTTATTTGAAGGAAGAAAAAAAAGCATTACATGTTTCGGGACCGCGTCCCTCTCAAAAAGAAAACAGGAACAAAACACAAGAAGAAAAGGCGACTATAGCTCAGCATTACACAATTCCAGGAGCCAATTTTTCACCAATGCAGTCCCCCGCTCAAGCCTCCGTTTAGCTCGACGCTCGGCCTCTTGGGATAATTCCTCTGCGTCATTCAAATACATATACGCCTGCTAGTCGTTCTCTATCTTCTTCAGGGCAAGTTCTAGATTGGCTGAAGCCCTACTAAACTTGTCGGCCTCCTGAATGGCAATCTCTTTTTCAGCACGAGCAGCTTCGAGCTCGGACACCAGAAAGGCTAGCTTTCTTTGGAGCTCTAAGATCTGTTCCCGGGTGTCGGTTACCCCGCGGGAGGCATCCATTTCCCGAGTCGTACAGTATTCAGTTCGACGGTTCCATTGATCATACGACCAAGTCAGATCCCGGCGGTCCGTCAATATGGCCGGCTTGAGCGACTCTCGTGTAATCATCACCTTTTCCATCGCAGTAACAAGGAAATTGCGCTCTTGGTTTATCGCCGCGGGTAAATCAGCTTGCTGCAGCCTACAAAATTTAGCCACAAGACGATCAGCCTCTAACAATTTAGGCTCCAGAATCGCAGCCAGTCCCCCTCCACCAGGGAGTGTCCTAAGGATATTGATCTGGCCACCGGCGCATTGACGGGCCAGAGTAAAGGGAGTCCCCCTTTCCACAGCTGCCTCGATCCCCCTCTTCAGATGGCGGTAGAAAATGTCGACCACATCTCGGGACGTTTCATCCAAAACCTCTGTGGAGGACGGAGTCAAAGGGAGTATCGCAGGCAGTACCGAAGGAGTAGCCTCAGAAGTCGCAGCCCCTGCCACCAAGGAAGCAAATTCCGTACGGAAAGATGCTTGAATAGCGGCTAGCTCCTCTTCCGCCGCCCGAAGAGCCTGGATGCTCGGCAAGGCGAAAAGGTTAACCCCCGAAACTATATTCGCAGAAGAGGGCGCAGGAAGCATCGTCCCTTATCCCAGCTGTACTGCTACCTGGGCTCCCAAACTCGACCCAGATGGAGGCCCCTCAATGCAAGGAGGTTCCGTCAGTTCTCCTCCGGTAGGGTCCGCCCTAGCAACGTCCGTCACCAGCAATGAAGGGTTGGGATCTGAACATCCAAAGCAACCATTAATCGGCGTAATCCGAAGGATAGGATGACGGAGTAAATAAGCTTATTCATAGGTTAAGGGTTGACTTGTATACCAGGGAAAGAGCATGGAGGCTGCGGTTCGTTCACGGCCGACGTAGTCTCCTCACCCGCAGCTTCTGGTCCGAATTCAACTGGTTTCTCTGTCACGGCCATCCCTAAAAAGGAGCCAGCCAGGACAGTGTCATCCTGTTGGGGTTCAGATGTCTCAGGGATGGGCACAGTAAAACCCCTATCCCCTTGAGTTGAGGTCCCAGCAAGGTGAGACTCCTCGACCGCCTTCGGAAGAACCCCATCAGCAATAATAGCAGTGCACACATCGCTGACCAAATGGGACAGAACCGGATCAACCTCAGCAATCGGGTACTGACAAGCGAACTCATCTGACGCTTATAAAGAGCAAAAGGAAAAAACGATTAGGCCATATCATAAAAGAAGAAGAAAGGAGGTAGTCGAAACTCAAATCACCTCAGAAACGTTAATATCATCAATAAACAGCCTGCGACGTCTTACCACAGCATGCTTTATGGAGTAGGTTCGGCCATCAGCGGCAGTCACGCACTTGCTTCGCTTACGCGAAGGGCCAGGTACAGCAGATGGTTGATCCTCCACCACCTCGTCAGACCAAGTAGGCGGCTGACTCGACACCCTTTCATCTGGCATAATAGGGGGCTGATTTCCAACTTCCTCGTCTGAAGAATGCGACGAGTCGTCGGCATCTTGTTCATTATCCTCCTCGTCCGCCATTGTGGACTCTGAGTCCGGCACAGGAACCCTGTTCGCCCCCATCTTCCTCTTCTTGTATCCCTCTGGCTTCTCAGCCAAACAAGTGCCAGCAATGAAGCTAGTATTTATATCAAAATCGACAAGAGGCTTGCTCGCTGCGACATGATAAAGGGCCGCTATATACAAAATATCTCCTGTCGTCTTGGCATCGGGGACCGAGAAGCCGGCCCGGGTATGGACCGCATTGTAATAATGCCAGGCCCGGATGCCATCGAGTACACTGCCCTCAAAGCTCAAGCAAGCGCTAGGACAATCCAGGAACAATTAACTATACCCGAATTGACAGGAAAATCTACTCGGCAGATAAGGCTCCAGGTATACGTTATTTCGGTAACAATATACCAGGTGCGCAGGGCGGATGTTGCGTAGCCAAAGAAGCATCTTCTCAGATAAAAGTTGGGGAGGATCAACGCCGTCAACATACACTCCCCTCACTTCTCTGAGGGTAAATTGAGGAAGAGAGACGAAGAACTCGGGCCCGTCAACTCTCGCCAATGCCCTCCGGCAGGCTGGCATGGTATCGTGCTCCCAAGGCTGATGACGATATCAAAAAAGGAAGGCATCGTCAGTAGTAACATCTTCTTCAGTTCCTGGCCTCATCAACGACCGGTAGTGCATTAATAACCACCCCATGAGGTAGTGGTATGGTAGTTCTATCCGTTCAAAGTCTAGAGTCGTTTCACGAGCAATGACTTTGGATAAAAAGGCGCGGAGGCCATGATGTATGCTACACACCAAAGCCGGGAGGAGGGCCAGTCTTACTTTGAAGACTAGCTTCACAGCAGGGAGAATAAAATGGCGGCTGATCCTTTCCATAGAACCAGCTCCGCACGAGACTACGCAATTACGTAACCACACCATCAAGAACCCGGCTAAGATCGCTTTATCGGACATTTCTCGGGTATCGTAGTGGAAGTAACTGCAGGAATCAATACGGCTCCCAAACCTGTCACGGGTAGACCTCGACCTTTTGACCTTCAACATCATATCTTTCACCTCCTCCGGGGTTTGAGGACTTCGAGACGAAACTCGACCGGAGGGACGTAACTTGAAAAGATACGCAACCCAGGCCGTGGTGTGAGGGGTGCTCCCTTCTGAGCTATTTTCTTTCTTGATAGCAATCTGGTGGCAGATGCTATGATGGCACAACAGTTTTCGGTACATGGCGACGAAACCAGGAAATCGCCGATCCAGGTCATCGAGTTCCTCGTTCGTCGGGGTATATACTTCAAAGGCTTCGCCTCCCCACGACAGCTTAGAAACAACATGCATCTCATGGAGAGCAAGTCCCAACTCTTCCCCGGGCGTGAAGAAAGTCCCCGTATGTCGGTTATACAGCTCCAAATGGGCCATAAACAAAGGCTTGTTAATAGGCAACCCGTAACAGGTGCCCCGGACGGCATAGTAGAGGTCAATTTCCCGAAGAAATTCCCTATATTTCCTCAGGATCCGTGAGGTAAGATTGGTCCATGTAGGGATGGGGTTGAACCAGTTCAGCAGCGATAACCTGCCCACAGGATAACACCCCTTGCGAGCGAGCTAATTCAGAAAAGTATCAGCTCGAGTGAAAGTAAAGTTAGGACCAGTCACGTTTACGAAAGTGCCAGGGAGCAGCCCCATCACACTCCGACTAACTGAATCCTTGCCCGCACATGCTGAACCAGTACGCCTGTTGTAGTAGATGTTGCCCACAAACATTCCTGGTCGGGTGGGAGTCAAGGAGCCCACCATTGTCCTGCCCAGAGGTACCATGTTAAAATACGAGAGGGGATAATGCTGCTCCATCTCGGGGATATGGATCTCCACTCCGTCTACAGAAAAATCCCAATTCTCGAAAACATCCAGCAATCGGAAGTTCTTTATGGAAAAGGCATCCCCAAAGAGAAAAGCCGGTTTCAGATATTCTCCGTCCAGCTTTCCCGAATTCATCATAGAACAGAGAAAGTGGAAAGGTTGGTTGTTAATAACAGCCATCCTCTCCCTAGGTTCATTAGTGGGAAGCTGGTCCACTATGTGTTGAATTAAGCCATCGAGCCGCACGTCCACAGCAAACTGAGCTGAACCCACAAGAAGCTCTCCTGCTGGGTTGGTTAGAAGGCTCACTGAAAAAAGGACAACATGAAATAGGATTAAAAAAGGTTACTGAACTCAAGTCCCTATGAGACTATGCGGCTCGGATCAAACGAAGCCCTATGTGGCTTAACTGCAACTGGATTCCAAGTGGCACGGCCCCAAGGAAGCTTATGTGGTTCAGCCAACACAGCCTCATGCGGCCTAAATCAATTGAGAGTTCTATATATGACATTGGTCCGATAGCTTATGCGGATCAATCGAACATATATGGTTCTAAGCAGAAGAACTTTTGTGGCACTGAAGCGCTATACAAATCAGTCTGTTAGAAGCGTATGCGGATCAATCGAACATATGCGGTTAGAAGCTTATGCGGCTCCAAAAGGGAGACTTCATGCGGCTCAAAACTTTTTCATGCGGCTCAAACATAGAGTATCTCCTATGTGGCTCGGATATGAGAGGGTCATGCAGCCCATACAGCATATGCGGCTCTATCATAGCCGAACTTGGGTGAAGGCTTGTGCATGAATATACAACAGAGCCATGGATTCTTAGAATTCAAAGTATCCAAATACAACCCTTACCATTAAGGGCAGGACGAACATCT
The DNA here is from genome assembly GCA_029216955.1 of Iris pallida. NCBI lineage: Eukaryota > Viridiplantae > Streptophyta > Magnoliopsida > Asparagales > Iridaceae > Iris > Iris pallida. The sequence continues at coordinate 22,028,131 of JANAVB010005796.1, forward strand.
GGGTGCACTTCGGGAACGACGGCTGACGAGGAAGCCGCCTTCTTGCCCTTCGCAGCAGTAGAGGTGACCTTAGAGGATTTGGGGGCTATGACCGACGATCGAAGAAGGGAAATGAAGAAAGAAAGGCAAGACAGCAATAGTTGAACGAAGGAGAAAGTAAAGAAATCCCCCGTCCGTACTCGTCCATATTTATAAACAAAAGTGAAGCGTTTCAATCCCCGTGCATACACGAAGACCGACTCTTCGGTTATCAAGGTGAGCCGCCGAAAATGAAGGCCAGGCTCTACGGATCCCGCACCAAAATGTGGCCTTTAATGCTGACAGCAAATCAAATAGCATTTAATGCAAAAAATTGCCATACGTGGCAATGATGACGTGGCCGAAAGTCCCCTGCGGCTAAGCCCTCCATACGGTTTAAACATCCATGCGGCCAGGACTTCATATGCGGCCAAAAGAATACAACCATGCTTCTTATTCAAAGTATTTCAATTTTGCAAATTGAAAACTTTGAAGGGGGTCTTGTAGAAGCATGGAAAATATGAAAGAAAGATCCATGCGGCCAGGCAACTCCATGCGGCTCAGGAAGCCCATGCGGCTCACAGATTCATGCGGCACGAGGGACTATGTGGCTCAAGACGTCCTATGCGGCTCATAACAGGAGACACGTGGCTTGTAAAACAGTTTCCCCCTCCTGCATTAATTACTTTGACGGCTGATAACTCTAAAAAAGTGGCAGCCCTGACACAAAAAAGGTAATTATGACTCTGTTATAATGACAGACCCTTAGAGAAGTTAAGGAGATCTCTGACACAATCTTTCGAGATCCACGTGGCCCTGACACGTGGACGGTCATATGCGGCTCGAGCGAAGACCCTCCATGCAGTTCAGACAGAAACAGTCTCATGCGGCTCAGGCAGAAACAGTCTCACGCGGCTCAGACAGAAATAGTCTCATGCGGCTCAAGCAGAGGCCCTCATGCGGTTTGCAAGAATCATTTCCATGTGGTTCATTACCCATTGTGCGGCTCAAATTATCAATATAGTTCGAAGGTTCGGGGGGGGGCCACTCCCCAAGCAGACCCGACACGTGGCTAGTCTTATGCGGCTCCATCCTTATGCGGCTCAACCCTTGTGCGGCTCAATCCTCCTCAGCGGCTTTCGGGACACGTGTCATAAAGCAAATCAATTTCCCAGATTTACTGCAATCAAAGATTGGGTCAGATCCCAATAATCTGGGACACGTGGCAGGAGAATGAATTAAATTTATTCATTCAGATTCGCAGACATCATCAAATCATCACCACCGAGATTTATTCTAATCAACATTAATTACTGATAGGATTTGGTGCAATCTACACTAAATGGCCCAGATTTATCACGCTCAAGATTAGTGGCCTAGATTGATCGATCAACAGGCCGCCGCCACTTTGAATGGTAATCATTATGAACCCTAATGAGGTCCCTCAATTCCTATAAATAGCAGGGTGCCATTCCCTTACAATAGAGACGCACATACAGAGAGGCACATATACATACAGAGAGAGACTTTTTCGAGATAAGAGAGCATCAGGATACTTAGAGAGAAGAAGCAGAGAGAGAGCAAAGAGAGCACTTCCTCCAACGCCAAGCAATCTTCTGGAGCCAAGGCTGCATACCGATCGTCCAAGGAGTAAGGCAGAGCTGCCGTCGCTTTCCCGAGCCTCTATCGTCACCCCCCAGAATCTAAAATATACAATTGTACTTAGACTGCTGTACCTAGGTTTTTGTCCCTAGGCTTTCTTTGTACAAGCGAGTTTGTAACGTGAAGTAAAAGTCCAGTCCTCCGATAATTGTTCTGCTCTTTTATATTTCATGGCAAACACCCGCAGGTGGCTGCTGCTGGAAGTGTTCGTCTGCAATGACTGGGTCCTGCCTCCGAGCCGGTGGAGGCATACCCCTTGCTGCTGCTGCTGGAGCCACAATACGGACAGAGGTGGTAGGAGCTGCAGTCTCCTGTCTCTGCTGAACTAGCTGAGAGGTAGCAGATCCCTCTATAGCATCTCCATGAATGGTACGCTGCTGACGAGTCTCTACCATCCTGAAGATAGACCAAACAAGAGTATCAATTTCAGAGAAAGAAGCGATATAACAAAGGCGGACATTTAAAATTCAAAGGATCAGCTGAAAATAAGGATTTAGATGGCAATAAAAAGAATTTTTCCTAATGTGATTGAGTACCTTAAAAATTAATGTCCTATATCCTACTGCAGGCTGTAGTGATACTCTAGTTTAAATACTACTACACTTCTAGTCTAGACCTGCATGGGCCACTACTAAAAACGTGTCACGACCCGCACCCTAGAATAAGGGCACGAGAAGTGGGTACGTCCACCCTACGCCGCAGTGTCGGCGGTAGAACGCTGTCCTAGGTCACAACATCTAACAATATAAAGCTTAAACAGTTTATACTCCCCGAATGGGGGTGACATAGCAGAAAGTAACTCAATCACAACTAAGGCAGATGATAAGATAGCATATAGATTGATAAATAAACTGCTGAAATGAAAGGGAAATCCCAAGTACAACAGAGAGTCTAAGTGTCTAAGATAAATACATAGTCCCAGATCCTAAGTATCAATATGTACAATCATCCATAGAATACTGTAAATGAAAATATCCTAATCTAAGGGTGTGTCATCCACAGTTAGTGGGGCCTGCTGATGGTCCAGGTCCAACATCTCATCTAAAGTGGCCCCGTAATAGGTATCCACACCAGCCTCCACCTCGTCCTCTGTAATATTTTCAACAGGTCCAGTCAGGACAGGAGCGAGCACAATACATCTCAATAGTTCATAGCAGGTTAGAAAATATAAACACGTAGTAGAGTAAGATACAGGATCTGAAAGAAGTATAGCATGTAAATAGAGAAAACTGTAATGGAAATATATATACTGTAAATAGAGGGATAACTGTGGCTAGTGAGTCAGAGTACAATATAAACATGTGAATGGCATAGGAGATTCTGGGAACTATACTATGGAGTGATTCTGGGAACTACACTAGTTGGATATTATTCACATGTTTACTTTGACTCCCCCGTACCCCCAATCAATACATAAGGATCCAGCTAGGTTATGTTATGATTCCATGCAAAGGCCCACAAGGGGTGATACATGGATAGCCCATAAATGGGTGATTCTGGGAATGCCCATAAATGGGGTGATTCTGGGAAGACTCTGTGATCATGAGAGTACATGTCATAAGTGATCGAAGAATCGTGAAGCATAGTGATACACCATGTAAGTGAAACGTACAGAACATGTAGTATACGATGCTCCCTGAGGGGATAACATCTCAAGAATGGATCCATATAGTACTAATCCGTGTTACCAACGTGACAGCATCAAGTAAAGTAATCTAAAGTAGGAAAATAATTCTAACAGGATATGAAATGATCAGAGAATGTACTCGCCTGGTATCTGAGTGTCCAACTGAAAAGTACTGTCCGAGGAGTGGTGTCTGGCTCCTATTTAGAACAGCACAGGTCACAACAAGTCCAGAATGGTAATATGAAGTTCTACTATGCATTCTACATGATTCCAGGCCAATCTAGGCCAAAGTCAACTCTTGGTCAACTCTGGTCGACCCTAGAAGTCAAACTAGGTCAACTAGGTCTAACCAAGTCTAAACTAGGCTATACTAGGTCACGCAAGCCTACACTAGCTAGTACACACCACTTCAAGGCTATCGAAACCTAAATCAAGCCAACACACACATTCATAAGTCACACTTGTCCAATATTCAAGTTATCTATTCTAGGTATTTAAGAACAATACATAAAAGAAACTAACTATATATATATATATATATATATAGGCATGCATCACTACACATTAGCTATAAATAACATGGCATTTACTATATATACATATATATATATAATATATATATATATATGTATATATATATATAAAGAGGGCTATGTGTGTGTGTGCATGAGTGATGTGAGTGTGTGCCATAGGCCAAGTGTTAGTGAAATATGAAGTGTACATGTGAAGAAGTGAAGAGGGTGATGTGAATACAAAGTGCCAACTAGTGTGTGTGTATGTGTATGTGAAGAGCATAGGTGTAAAAGGAGATAGGGTGTGAGAGTGAACAGTGAAGTGTGTGTGTGTTAACAGTGAGTGATATGCTGTGAGAGAGAAATGTGAGTGAGAGAGGGGACTGTCCTGATGACAGGAAGGTGGGGGTAGGCTAGTGTGTAGTATGTGTGAAGAGTGGGTGAGAATGTGAGTTGTGTGAAAGGCATAGGTGTGTACAGTTTAGGAATTATAGAAGGGAAATCCCATTCAAAACTCAGGTTTACAATATACTGATTTAACATCAACACAGGTTATATGTGACTCAGATTTGAGTTCAACAGCAAATAATTCTCAGGAAAATCAATTCTTAGTCCTTGCAAAACAGTCCAACTTTATCAATATATTTCGAAATCAATACTCATCAATTTCATCCCAAAATTCACACACAGGTAAATAACTTATAGGAGAACCCTATTAGGGGTCTAAACAGGTAATTAACCACATTTAAAATAATCAAAAAGACTGTCAAAACTCGAATTCAAAACTGGAAAAAAATAGTAGGTGAACCCTTGTATCAGACTCCACAAAACAGTCCCAACCATTGACAGTTTTCACATGTCAAAATCGACATCCAAACCCCACAATGACAACCCAAAAATTAGCATATATGTAGATTATATATAGGTAACCAACATTAGGGATTTAGACATGTAATTCATAGCATTTAGGTTAATCAAAAAGGATGATAAAACTCAAATGAAAAACTGGAAACTGATAACATAGTGTGTATCAGGTTTTAGGGGGAAAAAGGAAATTAAACATCAAATTAAACTAAAATGCCAAACTAATGGTTGGTAAAGTACATACAACATGTGCTCGTGTCATATGATGTGTTTGTTTCCCAGCAAAAGGACATAAACGTGTCCAATCGATTTAAAATCCAAACAGTGCACTGAGACACTGTGCAGTGTGCACAGGCTCGTGCGTGTGTGCACGTGTGTCATGCACTCGACACGACACGAATGAGGTCGTGTCCTCGTGTAGGGTAGTTCGCCTAAGGTCTAGCTAGGTCTGTGTCACCTTGAATCATGTCCTAGCGTGTCGTATCCTGACATCCAAAGCCGTGTCAGTGGCTCAAAACATACTGTACGCAGAACAGTGTAATCCCCGTGCACGAGGAATATCTCCCTAACCCGTACACGAGACTCGAAAAATTTTTGGGGCATGATATCAGTGCATGCCCCCTCGAGTCCACAAAGTTTCGTGTCCAACAATGGCGTGTCGCGTCCTGTAGGAGCCCCTAGTGGCAGAGGACTCGCCTGGGCCGCGCACGCGTGTCCAAGAACGTGTGCACGAGTGTCATAGCGACACGACACAGACTCGATACTAACTCAGAGCAATAGAAACGTGTAAGCGACACAAAAATATATTTTTCCATTCAAAAAGTTTCACAAAAACATAACGAAATATCCATTGAGGCAATTCGTCAAACACCTATAGCCATCACTGATACGTGTCCGATACGGACACGTACAGGACACAAAATTCTACAAAACCTATTCCTACAGGACCAGGACACTTAGGGCTAGGTGTTTATACAATTAAAACCAAACTTTAATGGGTGGATTAGGATTTTACCTATGGTGTTCTCCAACACAAAAACCCTTTGAATGAGGATTCCCAAAAGCCACCAAACTCCTTCAAATTGGTAGAAAACTGAGAATAACAAATTCCAACAACAAGAAAACATCAATTAGAATCTATTGCAATTTGTTTAGATTAAAAAGGAGTTAAAATGGATTTTTTAGGGGTTTTTGAAGTTGGGAAAATACCTCTTTCTAAACTTGCTCCTTCCTAAAGTGGCTAGCCCTAAATGGAGGAGAATACTTATAGGGGGGTTCCCAATGGGTGTAGTGGCTGGACAATAAAGTTAGGGTTAGGGTTAGGCACTAGTTAATGGACTTTGGGCCTCTATGGCTAGTTATTGATTTAAGGTTTAATCACAAGTCATGGCTTATGACTTAAATCTAACTTAAGTCAAATAACCATACCATGGGTCAACTCTAGTCTAACTAGGGTTGCATAACCTAACCAAGTCCAAACTCAATTAGTGTTAGCTCCTAGGTTAGTCTACCATGGTGATTGCTAGTCAAAGTCAACCTAGTCAACCCTCACTCAAACAATTCCAAAATAAATTCTAAAAATTCCCATAAATTCAAATAAATTATAATAAATTCAAATAACCCCAAAAATGACAAAATACCCCCAAACTAGAAATGTGGTAGTGACACCCGTACGAGAGGTGGTCGAACACAGAGCTTCTGACAGGGCTGCATGAGACGTCATGTTTGAGGCCTGGATTATTCGTCACATGGACCAACTTCTTGTGGCTAGAGCTGGCTGCCACATGGATCATCTTTCTGCGGCCAGAGTTGGCTGCCGTAAGAGTTGTCTGCTTGCGGCCAGAGTTGGCTGCCGTATGAGTTTTCTGCCTACGGCCGGAGTTGGCTGTTGCATAGACAGACTACACATCTCCTCTTTGCAGCCTCTACTTCGTCTGCATGGATTTCCCTTGTTTCCCCAAAAACTCAGCATCATAGTATTTTCTTCGGCTGATTTGGGGACAGTGGGGTCCTCTGCGGTCGAAAACAAAGCCGTAGGAGAGTTATGCTCACGTCTTGGGCTGCATAAGGAGCTTCTTCGAGAACTTGGTTGGGGGCAAAAGTTTGTGCACCGACGCCTTGTGAGTCCTATTTGGGTTGGACCGCTTCTGAGACCGGCAGGCGCTCCCTTCAGAGAGCAATTCTTCGAAGGCTTATTGGTCAAAATGAACCACAAGCATCTGCTGTGTAGAGCCGAGCTTGGACGCGTCAGATTGCATCACCAACTTCTCATCGGAAGAGAAGGACGTCCCCAGCTGAGTCGCCATCGTGTTTGTCATAAAAAAAACAAAGACAGGTATTACAGAATACTGAAATTGATTACAAAATTGCTTGTACAAAGAAGAGCCTAGAAAGAAATCCTAGAAAACAATCTAAGTACAATTGTTTAGTTTTGATTCTGGAGGTGACGGTGGAGGCTCAAGAAAGTGCTATCAACTCTGCCTTACTCCGTGGACTATCTGATGCAGTCTCTAGCTCGTGAAAAAATTGCTTTTTTCTTGAAGGTTGCCAGACTTTTGCAGGAGAGTGGCACCCTTCTATTTATAATAGAATGTATGTTGAGCCACATAGATGTCTTGCGGCCACGTGGATGATTAGCACGCGAAGACCCACTCTTTGGCTGCCATCTGTCGATTTGTTGGGATTTTGTTACAGCAAATCTGGGTAGTTAAGGACTTGGTCAGACTGCCACGTATCCTGCTACGGGGTGCTATATAGTTTTCTCAGTCTTCAAACTTTATTTTGGCCGTATAAAGCTTATGCGGCTTGGATCACAGTTACTCTTGGCTGCATGAAGTTTGGAGATTTTGGGGCCGCATAAGTCTGAGCCGCATACGGTTCATGCGGCTTAGTTGACACTCTTCTGGCCGCATGAAGGCGTACGAACCCTGCTTTTGGGCAACGTCTCACGTCTTATCTCTTTTGTCGAAGTGTCAAAACTGTCATCTTTGTCAGTTTTGTCAGGACTTGTCAGCTTTACCAGTCGAACTGCTCCTCTTGGCCGTATATCTTCCTTCTTCAGCTGTTTATCGACGGGCCACATATGTCATTGAACTAGTCATCCGGCCCTCCTTCATGCAGACCTGTTTGGCCCAAAGTACCTATGCGGCAATTTGTAATCTGCATAAACCCCATATTTTTCATGCTTCTATAGGTAATTTCGATAGCGGCACTATCGAACGACGATGTTATCGTCGATGTGATATAGAAGGGCATGCTTGAAATTTGAGAAATGGTTCGAAAGGAGATTCGAAGTAGTCGATTGCAAATTGAATAATAGTTTGGAAGATTTTTCAAATAACTTTATTCCTGAGTGGTGTATAGGATAGCCTAGGGGATGTTGGTCGATTGAGGATACGGGGTACCAATGAGTCTGTCAGCAAGCGTCACATGTATACAAAGCCTTAAATTGAGTATCATTGAGTAAGTTATGATCATAAAGATTTCGATGAGTCGATTCGAACAAAATTAGAGATAACGCCCACGAGATTGGGATTGTACAAGTACGAAATGCAAAAATGGTTGATTAGATAGATTAAATCAAAAAATAGTTAAGGTGTAGCGACTGGAGGACTTGATAGAGTAAATCAATATGAATCATATACAAAAACTTAGCACGATTGGATGATAACATGCATAGAAATGATTCGAATATTTGAGTTAGCATAAATCGATTCGACTTGAGAAAATATGTGGCTCGATAACTTAAGGTAGACGGATGAACATACGTCCTCTTAGATTTTGAACGAATTGAATATGTAGCTAGTTCGAGGGGTAACGATCGAATTGATCTTGAATATCGAAGAAATATGGTGTATCCAGTTGTACGACTCAAAATTCGTTGCAAAGAAAGATCGTCAGGTTACGTACATCATCGATTGTATTGAGGCATATCAAAGATCGGTATATCTAATTCGAGGAATGGCGATCGTGCAAAAGTGTTATTGTTTCGATGGATGTTATACTTAGGATCTTGATTGAAATGAATGTTGGATAAAATTGATTATATTTTGGTGGTTACGTTGATAACCACAACATCGATGACCTTGTCTTCCACGAGCGCAACTTCAGCCTCGCACATACGTCACGTCTGATTTGGGATGATCGTTCAACGTGAGCGCTGACATGGTGTTTTATGTCGCGGGAATGATCGCGCTCAGAAAAATCAGGGCATGGCAATTTGGAATGCTTCGACTTGTGGCCCGATGTGCAGGTGAATTCATGGATTAATTTGATTTTTGATTGACGATTGAGTTGTGTTTGCTATTGATTGTAAAAGAACAGAATAGTTTTTTGGGAGGACTGGACTTTTACTTCATAACACAAACTCGCTCGTACAAATAAAGCCTAGGAATGAAAACCTAGGTACAACAATCGAAGTACAATTGTTTAGTTGTTTAGTTTTTTTCTGGAAGGTGACGGTAGAGGCTCGGGAGAGTGCTATCAACTCTGCCTTACTCCTTGGACGATCGGACATAGCCTTGGCTCTGATGAAGAAATGCTCTCGGGATGTGTAGGAAGATTCTTCTGTGCGTCGCCGCTCTCTTTGTGCCTTTTTCTCTCTGTCTCTTGCAAGGGAATGGCACCTTGCTATTTATAGGAGTGGAGTGTGATAAGTAGGGTTTGTAATGATTGCTCCTTGAAAAGGGGTCGATTAGGGATTTGTTACGATTTGCCTTGATCTTGTTTGTTGGAAATCAATCTGGGCCGTCAATATTGATTGTAACAAATCTGGGCAGTTAATGTTGATTACACCAAATCTGTATGGGTAATTAATATTGATTGCAACAAATCTGTATGGACAGTTAATATTGATTGCAACAAATCTGTATCATGATAATTTATTGATATTAGCAAATTCGAGTGAATAAATCTTGGTCAATCTCCTGCCACGTGTCCCAACTGCATGTTATGTCGTTTGCCATAAATCTGGATTGTTGGGATTTGATCAACTCCTGCCACGTGTCCCAACTGCTGTGAGCCACATGGAGGACTGTCATAGTTGGGCCGCATGAGTGTAGCCTCGTATCAGAGCCGCACAAGGGTGGCCTTTTCTGAACCGCATGGAAGTCCTTTAATCCGAGCCACATGAGGGTGGCCCCCATGATCCGAGTCGCACGGGAGTAGCAGCCGCATGGGTGTAGCCCCCAGCCGAACCGCATAAGGGTGGCCACGTGTCAGAGCCGTATGGGTGTGGTTTTCCAAAATCGGAGCCGCATGAGGGTGGCCCCCACGATCCAAGCCGCATGGGAGTAGCAACCGCGTGGGAGTGGCTGTCGCATGAAGGATGGTAGCAGCATAGGGAGCTTCGAAATTGGTGGATCGCGCCAGCTATAAAGATTTTCTTCGTTTTCCTAGGAGCGCGCCATTATGTCAGAGTCATCATTGCAGCTTTATGTCAGAGCTGTCAATTCACCTTTATGTCAGAGCTGCCGTGTTACGTCAGAGCATTAAATGAGGCCGCTGCTTGATGGCCAGCTGTAGAGGCGAACCGCATAGGGCCACTTGGCTTTTACCCGAGCCGCATGGAGCTATTGGGGATTTCTGAGCCGCATGAGGCTCTGAAGGACTTTTGAGCCGCATGAAGCTCTAAAGGACCCTTGAGCCGCATGAAGCTTTAAGAGATTCTTTGAACCGCATGAGCCTCCCTCTGTTTTGAGCTTCATAGACTTTCCTGTTCTTTTCTATGCTTCTACAAGACCCCCTTCAAAGTTTTTAATTTGTAAAATTGAAATACTTTGAATAAGAAGCATGGCTATGTCCACATAAGCCCTTCTGGCCGCATAGAATGTTCTGGCCGTATGAACTTCCTAACCGCATAGACTGCTCTGGCCGCATAGACTTCCTAGCCGCATAGATTGATCTGGCCGCATGAACTTCCTAACCGCATAGACTGCTCTGGCCGCATGGAGTTCTCTAGCCGCATAGACCGCTCTGGCCACATACTATCCCTTCTGCCACGTAGGCATCCTGTTAATTGCTCTTGATTCATTTTGATTTAGAGCCATCTTTTGGGGGTAATCCCAAGAGTCGGTTTTTTTAAACATTTGGATTTTTGCCTTGATGAATCTCCTACATGAGAGGGAATGAAATCCCAAGAGTCGGTTTTGTCTGCTGCACGTAATCTTAAGCGTTCATCGGTCCACATGACCCCTTTGTTCGCCTATAAATAAGGATAATTTTTAGAGAGAAACTTTTTACTCTCTTCTCCAGTTCAAGCTTTTCTTGCCCTAACTGCTGTCTTCTTTTTCTTCTTCTTCGATCATCGATGGCCCCCAAGACTTCCAAGGCTGCAGCGAAGGGTAAGGGAGTGGCTTCTACGTCAACTGTGGCGCCTGAAGTTTATCCCGACGTTCACTCCGCCATTGCTTGTAAGGATTTTGGGAGGAATTATATGAACTCATAACCTAACCATCATGGCTATGTCGCATATTTTATGCGCGGGCCTTCTTCGTCTTCATTGAACTGTTCAAATTGTATGTGCCGCATGTACGTCCCATGTCCGAGCCGCATGAGAGTCGTCTAGTGGCCGTATAAGCACTTTGCAAACTGAATCGCATAAGGACCCGTCGAACATAGCCGCATAATTCCCTCTGAACTGAGCCGCATGAAGCCCCATCAGACAGGACCGCATAAGCCCCCTTTGAACTGTGCCGCATAATGTCCCGCTAAGCAGAACCGCATAAGCTTATCAAAACAGAGCCGCATGAACTCCGTTTAAAACTTTTTCTGGCCAACTCCCGACTTTGTTTCTTTTATCTTTGATTCTTGCAGCATCCCTGCCGAAGGCTGAGATCGTTGTGAAGGAGGAGATGTTGCCTCCTTTCATCAAACAAGAGTCATCGTTCGTTAAGAAGGTGATACCAAAAATAGAGGAACAAAAAAAAGACCTGGCGCCTATAGGGGAGGAAAACACTCCCAATATTGAAGTTGCTGTAAAGGAGGAGCCCCAGTTTGAGGGTAGTAGTATTGGGAGTTCTGACCCTCCTGTCCCGGACGAGGATCTTACTTAAATACATCCTTCATATGCAAAATAATTGAGGGAATGGTATATGCGCCCCCACAACTAGGATTCGTGGGTTCATAAATGTCCGTCTTTTGTCTTGATATTTCTGCCTGTCTTTAGCTGTAGTTTATGTTTCGCTTCTTTTGGACATCAATGTAATCTTTTTTTCTTCTTGTCCGAATAAAGCGATGGAGAATTTTTTTGGCTTGCTCATGAGATGTGGTCATGTGAATGTAACTGATTTTGAATGAACGAAATACATTCGCTCCATTCTTTGCTTGCAGTAGTTGCCCTAATGGCAGACTTTTTGTGGACCTATTATCCTTAGCGTACCCTGGATCTGGATACGGATAATAAGATGAGTGAGAACCAACATACTTACTCAGAGGTAATAAGGACGTGATAAAATATGAGGGTTTCTTCAATGGAGCCTTCCTACTCAGAGGTAATGAGGACGTGGCGGGAGTGGGCTCCATGAAGGGTACATAGAACAACTCAGAGGTAATGAGGATGTGGAAGTTCTACGTAAGGGATGGTTTATTTTTGATGGAAGTGAAACAAGTCAGAGGTAACATTGACGTGGTTGTTTCGGGAAATTTGTGGATCTGTTACCCTTTTTATGCACTAAAAGGGCAGGTAGTGGATCATGAGGAAGGAGCTCTTTTAGGAAGAAAGTTCAGAGGTATGATCATACATGACTTACTACCTAGAAGATGCGATACAGATTCATCTGTAGTGACCATAGTATAAATTCAGCAGTACCTGCGGGTACATAACTCAATAATTCGGGATATTTGGAGTCTGAATGTAAGTTCTGGGGTACAAGAGGGTACATAACTCAATCATCAGGGATTTGGAGGATGTGTTTCAGACGTAATACTTCTTCTAGAACTTGTCGTTGATGGACAGCATGAGCAAGTCTCCGTTTTGATTTGCGAGGCGGTAAGCTCCATTGGAGAATACAGCCTCGATGATAAATGGGCCTTCCCACTTTGGCTGGAATTTGCCGACGATTTTATGAGTCATAACCATCGCCCTCTAAACTGCCAAAACAAGATCGCCCACTTGGAATGTTCTGAGTTTAACCTTCTTGTTGAAAGCCTCCGAGATACGCGCTTGGTACAGCTCGATTCGTTGTTGAGCTAACAGACGCTTCTCATCTAAAGCCTCCAACTCCTGTAGCCGGCGACTGTAATTATCATCCGTCGTTAATCGATAAGTGAGGGCGACACGGAGCGAGGGGATTTGAGTCTCCAAGGGGAGAACTACCTCACTGCTGTAAACCAGAGAGAACGGGATATTCCCAGTGGCTGTCCGGACTGTAGTACCGTAGGACCATAAGCATTCGCCAAGCTTTTCATTCCAGTCACGTTTGTTAGAAGACACGAACTTCTTGAGCAGCTTGATTATAGTTTTGTTGAAAGCTTCAGCCAGACGATTAGCCGCCGGGTTGTACGATGTTGAAGCAACATTTTGGATTCGGTGTTTGTTGCAGAACCGATAGAAGGCATGGCTTACAAACTGCGGACCGTTGTCGTGGATGATCCTTCGAGGCAGTCCAAAGCGATAGATGACGTGATGCTTGAGGAAGCTGATCATGTTTGAAGTCTTCACTTCTTCTAGCGGAATAGCCTCCGCCCATTTGGAAAAGTAATCTTTGATTACGAGTATGAAGCGGTGCCCTCAAGACGAAGGTGGAATGATCGGACCAATGATGGCTATTCCCCATGCTTCGAATGTCTAGGATGCCACCGTCGGCTGTAAGAACTCGGATGGTTGATGGATGAAATCTGTATGGACTTGACAGGCTTTGTACTTTCTTGTATAGTTTATCACATCTGCTACCATCGTGGGACAGTAATAGCCCATTCGGCGAACGCGGACTTATAATTTTGGGCCCGACTGATGGGCCCCGCAGATGCCGTCGTGAGCTTCGCGTACAACTTCCTTGGCTTCTGTATTTGACAGACACCGAAGCAGTAATCCATCGTATGATCACCGATACAGCATTTTCGTCTCTGTATCGTAAAAAAATCTTAGGGAACGTCTTCTGATAGAAGTGGCTTTCTTCGGAGTCTCTGGCAGGATATCGTAGACTACGAAGTTGATGAATGGTTGTCTCCAGCCTGGTGCTTCATCGACTGTCAGAGCGGAGTAACTCTCAATACATTGAACATTATTCTTGGGACAGACCAATTTACGACCTATTTTGTCAACCAGATGATGAGCCTGATTCGATACTACTAGGGAAGCGGCCAGGCCTACTAGGGCATCGACCTCAATATTCTGGAGTCTGGGAACATGTTCTATAAAAAATCCTTCCAAGGAAGAGATGATGTCGATCGCTATTTGGTGATAAGGGATCATATCTTCATGGCGAACCTCGTATGAACCCCGGATCTGATTGACGATTAACTGCGAATCGCTGTATGCTTCCAGATACTCTACCCCAGCTTCTTTACAAGTCGGAGGCCAATAACCAAAATGTTGTACTCGGCCACATTATTTGAACAGGGCTCCGTGAGGGAGTAAGCCCGATTGATCACCAGCCCGGAGGAAGAAATCAGCACCACTCCGACTCCAGCGATGATATTGCCCTTGTGCCTAGTTTTAGAAGCGCCGTCGAAGAACATTCGCCAGATGGCATTATGGAAGACCGCATTTGAATTGGCAATCTCGTCTGGTATCACTTCGTATATTCTGGTTATCTCCGAGCCTGGATGGGCTGCCAAAAAGTCTGCCAAAGCTTGACCTTTAACAGCCTTCTGTCGGACGAAGATCATGTGATATGGAGACAATAATATCGCCCAGGAAGCAAGACGAGAGATGAGTGCCCGTGGTTTGGTCATTATTTGCCATTGATTATAAAAGAACAGAACAATTATATGGGAGGACTGGACTTTTACTTCACAACACAAACTCGCTCGTACAAAAAAAGCCTAGGGACGAAAACCTAGGTACAGCAATCTAAGTAAGATTGTTTTGTTTTGATTCTGTGGGGTGACGGTAGAGGCTCGGGAAAGCGACGGCCGCTCTGCCTTACTCCTTGGACTATCAGACGTAGCCTTGGCTCTGATGAAGAAATGCTTTCTGGATGGGAAGACTCTTCTGTGCGCACCTTTTGTCTCTCTGTGTGTCCAGCCGGTTGGAGAGGATCTGTTTTGCAAGGGAATGGCACCTTGCTTTATTTTTTGGGTTTTGGATCCGGAGGTTTTACAAGGGTATGTCACCTTGCTATATATAGGATTGGGGTGTGATCATTAGGGTGTACAATGATTGTCCCTTGAAAAGTCGACGGCCAATCATCTGGCCATTAATTGTGATTGCATTACATCTGGGCCATTGATTCTTGATTGTACCAAATCTGTATGGTCAATTAATGCTGATTGTCATGAATCTTTGGAAGCTCGGATCTCCTGCCACGTGTTTAATCCGTGTGAATACAATAAATCTGCTTTAATTCGGGTAATTATGATGATTGTACTAAATCTGGTTGTTAGAATTTGTTGATAAATCTTGATTGATTTAATGCCAGGTGTCTAACCATCATTACGGGGAAACTGATCTTCTGCCACGTGTCTTAGCCGTGAGCCACAATCGCATGAGGGTAGCTTCTTCGATTTTAAACCGCATGAAGGTGGCAGCTGCATAGGTGTAGCCTTCGAAATCTGAGCTACATGGGGGTGGTTTTCAATTGAGCCGTATAAGACTAGCCACGTGTCAAGGCTGCATAGGCATGGCCTCTCAATATTTGAGCCGCATGGAGATGATCCCCACGATCCGAGCCGTATGAGACCAGCGGCCGCATGGGGGTGGATTCTTTGAGCCGCATGACGATGGTCTTCATAATCCAAGCCGCATGATAGCATCAGCCGTATGGAGGGGGCTTTGGAGTTGGTGGATCGTACCAGCTACATAGGAGATTTTTATCGTTTCCCGAGGAATATGCCATCATGTCAGAGTTCATCATTTCAGCTTTAAAGTCAGAATTATCACCTCATGTCAGAGCATTTAATGGGAGCAGTCACATCATGGATAGCTGTAGGGGAGAACTATTTAGGGCCACGTGTCTCTTTTCTGAGCCGCATAGGGCTACTCGAGCCGCATGAGGCTCTAAAGGACTTTGAACCGCATAATTCATTAGTGGATTTCTGAGCCGCATAATGATCCTTCTGTTGGAGCCGCATGGGCTTTTCTCTATTCTTTTCCATGCTTCTACAGTCATGAGGACCCTGAGAGGGTTGACTCGTGATATCACGTGTATGGTTTGTCCTGTGACGTAGTGTCGCGTCTTCTGAATGGCGAATATTAGAGCAAGGCACTCCTTCTCTACGGCAGTGTATCTGTACTCTAGCCCCATCATCTTTCGACTGAGGTAGTATATAGCTTGCTCATGGCCTGCATCGTTGTTTTGTGCTAGCAGAGCAACGAGAGAATGTTCCATCGCTCGTACATAGAGCCGGAATGGCCTTCCAACAACCGGGGCTACCAGGACTGGAGGGTTCGACAGATATTCTTTGATGTTGTCGGAGGCCCGCTGACATTCCTCATCCCATATGAATGAAATGCCCTTCTTCATGAGGTGGGTGAATGGCTGACATCGTCCGGAGAGGTTAGAGATAAACCTCCTGATGTAGGCCAGCCTCCCTTGAAGGCCTCGGAGTTCACGGAGATTTCTCGGGGGACCCATCTCCATGATTGCCTTCGTCTTCTCAGGGTCTATGTGGATACCCTGGGAAGTAATGACAAAATCAAAGAACTTCCTGCTGGATACGCCCAAGAAGGATTTTGTAGGATTCATCTTCAAATTGTGCGCTCGTATCAGGTCGAACACTGTCCTCAGATCGTACAGATGATCTTCCTTAGAGCGGCTCTTGACTGCGATGTCGTCGACGTAGTATTCTACTGTCTCGCGCAAATGGTCTCTAAAGATGACGCTCATAGCTCTTTGATAGGTGGCGCCAGCATTCATTAAACCGAAAGGTATGACTTTGTAGCAGTATGTGCCAATTGGTGTTCGAAATAATTTATGCTTTTCGTTATCAGGGAACATCTTGATTTGGTTATACCCTGAGAAACCATCCATGAATGACATACGCTCGAAGCCGCAGGTGTTGTCAATCATGATGTCGGTGATAGGGAGGGGAAACTCGTCCTTACGACACGCCTCATTCAGGTTCTGGAAGTCGATGCAGATTCGGATCTTCCTATTCTTTTTGAAGACTGGTACTATATTCGCTATCCAGTCTGGATGTTGTTCCTCGCGGATGAAACCGCTAGCTTTCAGTTTGTTGACCTCAGCTTCAATGGCATTCATGATGTCGGGGCGGAACCGTCGTTGCTGTTGCTTGACCGGTTTTGCGTCCGGACGAATATTGAGTTTGTGAAGTGCAACCTCGTGGTTCAGTCCTGGCATGTCTTCGTAGCTCCAGACGAACACGTCGATGTATTCTTTGATGAGTTGTAGTAGCGATTCTCGCTCTTCGTCTGTCAGATTCTTGCTGACGAAGATGGGTTTTGGAGAGGACTCATCACCGAGATCAACTTGCACAACCTCATCTTCGGTGGAAGGCTCTCTTTGTTCGAACCGCTTCTCCCATTGCGTATCTAGCTGTTGTATCCACGGCTCTAACTCAAAAAGTTCAAGAATGTCTTTATATTCTTCATAGGCATCGGTGAATGCCATATTGACAGACAAGACTTTCCTCAATACGTCCCCGATACTGACATCTGAATCGGAAGTTGGTGATCCGATTGAGTGTGAATGGCAGTTGCATTCCTCATTTGAGCTTTCACGGGTCGTTGCAGGTGTAACATAACCTAGCCCACATCTGGTCTTGTTGTAGTAATCCCGTGGTTTTCCAGCGGGGACCTGCAATTATAAGGGTAATCGTCGTCCAGTGCCGTAGTTCAAGCCTGGCATAGTTTCCAGATCATATCCCTATTTTTGCATGAGGTACTTAGATCTGAAACTATACAGATAAAGAGGCAGTCTCCCGGTGTCGGGTTCGAGATCAACTTCTTCTATCCTGATGGGTTGTGGATTATTCTTCCGGCCAAAGATGATTGGATGGTCCTCTCCCTCGACTATGCGGTAAGCGTCTTCCTCTGGAGTAAGTTGGTTTACGGTGTAGACATTTGTCACCTGTGTGTGTAGGTGGGTGCCTATACCGTGTTCCATAGCATACATTGTACAAAGCTTATTAAGCTCGAGGTAGTTTAAAGATAGCCCTTTATTGATGAAATAAGATATCTTTTCCAGTGGGATTACATCATCTGTGAATGGAACATCAGTGTGAGCAGCCACATACTTGGCCAGCTCAGACTCTTCTTCAGCCACCCCCTGTGTCAATGAAGACTTGAGAAGATGACTTGGACAGCTTAATCGTCAGGGGCTCCATAGGTGGAGCAGAACGTGGAGTCGTTGGCGTACTAGCGACTCGCAGTTTGGTGCTCGAAGATGGACGGGGAGTTGTCGGCTGGCTAGAAGGCCCCGGCTTAGCGCTCGGCTGCCGATTTATTCTTGGAAGGCGAATCGTCATCGACTTGATAGAGGGATTGAGCTCCTCTGTTTGTTGCTGGCTAGCTCTAGGCAGCCTGATTGTCAGTGGCTCTGTCGTAGGTCTTGGCGCTTGGCCAGACCTTGGCAGTCGGATTATCATCTGTCCCTCTTGTGTAGAGAGGCTGATTGCATCCTTACGCAGAGTGGTTGTAAGTGGTGCAATTCTGCCAGGTTTGCGGGCTTGAAGGTGGATTGTCAGAGGTTCTTTCGATCCAATTGCCGCCTCAGTATGAGCTTGAGTATCTCCTTCGACAAGGTACCTTTTTGACTTCTCGTACAAGCATGAGTCGGAGTAGTAGGATTCGACCCCTTTAAAGGGATCGATGTCGGCAAATTTTGTCCTCACGAAGTCATGCTTATCGACGTACTTGAAGCATTAGTGTTGTGTGGAAGGCACGATCATGTAATCGTGTATCCAAGGACGCCCCAGGAGAATATTATAGGAAGTGTCCGCATCTATAACATAACATGTCACTTCTGACTGAAGGTCGCCGATTTGGCACTTCAGGCAAATCTTCCCGATCGGATAGCTTCTGCCTGAATTGAAACCGCTGATGGCGGTGCTTGTCGGCGTCAGGCGATGCATTAGGATGCGCAGATGGTGTAGCAGGCTCTTTGGGATGATGCTTATGGAAGAACCGGGATCAATATGCATCCGATCCACCTTGATGTCGCCAACGTATCCAGTATAATATAGAGGGTGATCGTGCAGGTTGGTCTTGATAAGCATATCCTGTGAAGTGAAGACAATGTTGGGCATTGCACCTGTATAAGCGCTGTCCTGGAGATCTGCAGGCGAGCTCTCCCCAGAGAGATTGAACTGAGCCAGATATATGTTGGCGTTCTGGAGTCCTCGCTCAGTACGACACAAACATCTTTGGAGAGTCTCAGGAGCTCGTATAATGACAATTTGGCCAGTGTGTTGGCCAATTGTGCTAAGATATCAAAGTTGTAGGGCCTCTCCAGCCCATGAGATACCTCTCTTCAGAGCGGTTTGTCAAAGCGAGTCTCCTTCGGCCTAGGATTGTCGATCGTCGAAGGCTGAGAAGGTCCTGGAGCATCAGCGGCCGCCGACTGATGATCGTCAGCCGAGTTACCCGGTGGAGGTTGAGTTTGTGCACCAGATCGGGTAACAACAGCCGTAGCTTCTTCGACCTCTGGCGAGATTGTGTGGCATGATTTGACTTTCCCTCTCTTCTTCTTGCTAGTGGAGGATGGTGCGGACTGAGTCATTTCAGGTACCATGTTCGGATGGACCCACATGACCTCCCTTCGTGATGTGGTAAGGGGCACTAGACCAGCAGCCTGGTCTCGGAGAGGTGGAAGGTTAGCGACCTCCATCTTTGCTCTGGGGACGGGTACTACTCCATCTTGAGTCTTTGTCGGAGGGAAGCTGCCGAATTGTACTGACACCATGTTGGCTGCCATGGTCACCTCTTCGAAATCAATGGCCAGGGCCTTAGAATCGATGAGATGCTGGATATATCGCTTCAGTTGGAAGCAATCTTGCGTGGCATGGTGGACGTAGCGATGGTAGTAGCACTACTTGGGGCTCTCCATCTCTGCAGGACGAGGTTCACGTCTTAGAGGAGGGAGCTAAATTCGACCTCCTTGTATGAGCATGTCCAAGATGGGCTTGACATGGTTGTCCTCGAAGGAGTAGGTCATCTGAGGCCACTGCTTTTCTGTCGGCTTTGGTTCAGGCTTCGGAGCTGTGTCGGCCACCATAGCCTGTTTGCCATTGTTTCTCGGTTGTTGGAAGAATTACCACCATTGTTGTTGTTGGTATTAGGGCATTTGTCCTTGTCCTCTCCTTCCGAGATGTGCAATCCCAGTTGGCGAGCTTTCTTCAACTTGTCTTCTATGCTAGTGGCCCTGATAATGAAAGTCTTCCAATCCTTAAACTGACTTTCACCCATCCAGAGGCTGATTGTGAGGAGCAACCTCTTTTAGCAAATTTCAATTATGGAGGAATCAGGATTACCGGAGGGCAACTTCATCGCGGTTTGGCAAAACCGCTCGATATAGTTCCTTGTCAGCTCCTTTTCTCCCTGAACAACGTCCATGAGGGTGCACATTATCACGTCTTGTCGTACTTCGTAGAACCTCTCCAGGAACATACGTTTAAGGCCAGCAAAGGAATGGATGCAGTTGTCCGACAAGTTGCGGTACCAGTCGAAGGCGACCCCTTCCAAAGCTCCAATGAACAATCGCGTAAGGATGGCGTCGTCATGAGGCAGATGGTCGGTTGTGACTTCAAAGTAGGTGATGTACCTGCTTGCAGATGTCTTTCCATCATACGGATTGATGTTGAATGGTTTATATCTTGGTGGGAAGGGAACATCTCTCCATGCAGCAGGATACGGTTGTCGTATCCTGAGGTCCTGGCAGGTTTCTCGGGCATAGAACATGGCCCGGATATCCTGGACCTCTCGTCTTGTCTCCCTGGCCTCGTCTGCAGTGGTGGAAGCCGATATTTTAGGAGGATTATCACCCGGGTTTGGTGCTGCTGAGTTCGAGTCCGCATTGACCGTGGGTCCCAAGTTTATTTGGCCTTGCGTCCTTCCTTGCAGAATTGGAAGGGCCGCTTTGATCTCGTCCACGGATTTGACCAAGGTATGCAGTATGGCCTCCAGAGTGTCGATGCATTAGCGATCACTGGGACCATCTTGGTTGCTGTCCATCATGAACACCGTCCTTACACGAGGAGAGATGGAAGGAAAGGTGGAGGACGTGCCCTCTGAGTCATACCCTTGTACAGAGAAGTCGTCAGGGTATGTGGAAATGTTCTCCTCTGGTTCGGACTCAGAAGGAGTGGTACCCCCAGCTTCAGAGCTTGCCTCGTCTTGAGAGTTGTGGACGTCCTCGGGGACGTCGGAACCTGCTGCATTTGTTGGGGGAACCGTTTCCCCTGTATTATCTTCTTCGAACACTGGATTGTCGTAGATGTTTGGAGGAGTGCTACCCCCGGCTCCAGCACCTCCCAGAGATATGGACGACGAATCTCCAAGTGTGGCAGATTTCGTCTTTGAGCGAGTACCTTAGAAAACCCCTCCTGTAACGGTCGTGGACAACCGCTTATAAGAGAGCTTCTTGGTTGAGATTTTCGGGCTGGAGATATTTGTTTTCTTCCCTTTCCTGCCGCTAGGGATCTTCTGAGCAGAATTGCATGAGGCGACGAGAAGCGCTTCATCTTCTGAGCTTGGTTGTTGCAGTCGTCGGAAGACGGATTGCCGGTTCTCTTGTGTGGCCGCCATGTTGTAGTAGCAGTTGACAATAACTTGAGTGCAGTGATCTCCCCGAAATAACTCTCTACATACCAAGTTTTTGTCTCTTTCCCTGCATTTGTAAAGAATCACGTTGCACAAGTCACACGTTTTGTGGGCTCGGAAGTCCTGAGCACATGAGTGTGTTGGCATCCTGTCTGCTCCCTGATGTGGGGGTAGTACGAGTACTTGTCCTTGATCATTGTTGGGAGATTCTTGATAACTATCCTGTTCGTTGGCCGCCGGAGGCTGGACACGGATAGTTTTATACAACTTTCCATCAGGGGCCCGCGTAATAGTCAGCAGGACGCCCTGATAGTCAGAAGTCGGGACAGCTGATTGAGCTCGACGAGCCCGTGCTGTCCTAGACTTCTTCCCTCTAGCACCCGAGAGTGCATAGTAGGAAGAGTCCAAGTGGTGCATCACAGAGTTTGGCACAACCTCCTGAGAGCCTCTAAGGTCAGGACCGCATGAGAGGCGGTCAAAGACTGACCGTGAGCCGCATGGAGCAGATGATATGCGACTGGGATTGGTGGCCGTACAGGCTGTCTGTATGCGGCTGGCATGTGTGGCCACATGAACCTTCTGTATGTGGCTAGAAGCGGTGGCCGCAAAAGCAATCTGCATGCGGCTGGCAGTTGTGGCCGCATGAACCTCCTTCATGCGGCTGAAAGTTTTGGCCGTATGAGCCTTCTGCATGCGGCTGGCTTCTGTGGCCGCATGAGTCTTCATGTGGCTGGCGCCCTTATGCAGCTTCTTCTTGGACCGTACAGAGTTCCTCTTTGTCCCTGCGAGTCCAGCATCATAGTATTTTTCTCTGCCGGAGTTGGGGACATCAGAGTCCTCTATGGTCTGAAGTGGGGCCGCAAGAGAGTCTTTCCCGCCATTTTGGGTAGCAGGAAGCATTTCCTCCAGAGCTTGGGGAGGAACAAATGATTTGGGCCTCCACTCCCTGCAAGCCTTCTTCGTACGGGCTAGCTTCTGGACCGGGCCAGCGCTCCCGTCGGAGAGCAATTCTTCAAACGCCCGCTGGTCGAAGCGGACGACCAGCATCTGTTGAGTGGAGCCATGTTTGGCTGCGTTCGATTGCGTCAACAACTCCTCAGCCGTGAAGAAGTTAGTCCCCAGCAGAGTCGCCTTCGTGTTTGCCATTGATTGTAAAAGAACAGAACAGTTTTATGGAAGGACTGGACTTTTACTTCACAACACAAACTCGCTCGTGTAGAAGCATGGAAAATAATAAATAAATAAAGATCCATGCGGCCAGGAAACCCTATGCGGCTCAGAAAGCCCATGCGGCTCAGAGAGTCATGCGGCACAAGGGACTATGCGGCTCAGAAGACACGTGGCTTGCAAACAGTTCTCCCCTCCGCCCTATACTGCATTAATTACTTTGACGGCTGACAGCTCTGACAAAGTGACAGCCCTGACACAAAGAGGTAATTATGACTCTGTCATAATGATAGACCCCAAGGGAAACGAAGGAGATCTCTGACACAATCCACCGAGATCCAGAAAATGCCACGTGGCCTTGACACGTGGACGTTCGTATGCGGCTCGAGCGAAGACTCCCCATACGGTTCAGGATAAAGCTGCCCTATACGAGGTATCCCCATGCGGCTCAAGAGGACCATCTCCATGCGGCTCAAGCAGAGGCCTCCCCATGCGGCTCAAGAGGACCATCTCTATGCGGCTCAAGCAGAGGCCTCCCCATGCGGCTCGTAAGGATCATCTCCATGCAGCTCACTATCCATTATGTGGCCCAAATTATCATGTGGATTCGAAGGTTCGGGGGGCCCACTCTCCAAGCAGTCTTGACACATGGCCAGTATTATGCGGCTCAATCCTCATGCGGCTAAGATCCCCTCTGTGGTCCCAAAACACGTGTCATAAAGCCAATCAATTTCCCATATTTATTGCAATCAAAGATTGGGTCAAATCCCAATAATCTGGGACACGTGGCAGGAGAATGAATTAAACTTATTCATTCAGATTCGCAGACATCCGCAAATCATCATCACGAAGATTCATTCCAATCAGCATTAATTACTGATAGGATTTGGTGCAATCTACATTAAGTGGCCCAGATTCATCATACTCAAGATTAATGGCCTAGATTGATCAATCAATAGGCCGCCGCCACTCTAAGGGGAAATCATTGCAAACCCTATTGATAGCATTCCCCTTCTTATAAATAGCAAGGTGCCATTCCCTTGCAAGGGACACCTTTTTCGAGATCAGAGAGCATTAGAAGACTTGGAGAGAAAGAGCAGAGAGAAAGCAAAGAGAGCATTTCCTCAACGCCAAGCAATCTTCTGGAGCCAAGGCTGCATACCGATCATCCAAGGAGTAAGGCAGAGCTGTCGTCGCTTTCCCGAGCCTCTATCGTCACCTCCCAAAATGTAAAATAAACAATTGTACTTAGATTGTTGTACCTAGGCTTTCGTCCCTAGGCTTTCTTTGTACAAGCGAGTTTGTAACGTGAAGTAAAAGTCCAGTCCTCTGATAATTGTTCTGCTCTTTTATATTTCATGGCAAACACGATGGCGACTCTGCTGGGGACAAACTTCTCCACGGCTGAGGAGTTGGTGACGCAATCGGATGCAGCCAAACTTGGCTCCACACAACAGAAGTTGGTCGTCCGCTTCGACCAACAGGCGTTCGAAGAAATGCTCTCCGAAGGAAGCGCTGGCCCAGTCCAGAAGTGCACCCGCACAATGAAGGCTCACAAAGACTGGAGGCAAAAATCATTTGCTCTTTCCCAGGCCCTCCTCGATGGAGTACTCTCTGCTACCCAAGACGGCGAAGGCAACTCTCGTGCGGCCCCACTTCAAGCCATAGAAAACTCTGCTGTCCCCAAGTTCGGCAGAGGAAAGCACTACGATGCTGGACTTGCAGGGGCAAAGAGCGATTCTATGGGCTCCAGAAAGAAACCTAACAAGGGCACCAGCCGCAAAGCGAAGACTCATGCGGCCCAGATTGCCAGCCGCATGAATGATAACCATACGGCTGAAACCGCTAGCCAAATGCATGGTACTCCTACGGCCAGGATTTCTAGCCGCATGGAGAACACTCATGCGGCCATGGTTTCCAACCGCATGGAGAAAATCCATACGGCTACGACTGCCAGCCGCATGAGGATTGCAGATTCCAGCCGCATGACGTCTACTCCACGTGGCTCTGTCTTCGACCGCCTCTTCTATGGTCCTGATCTCCTGTGCTCCCAAGAAGACATGTCTAATTCTCTCCAGCACCACATAGACTCTTCCTACTATGTGCCCTTACGCGCTAGAGTGAAGAAGTCTAAGGCAGCACGAGCTTGGCAAGCTAGGTCCGTTGATCCGACCTCTAACCATCCGAGCGTCTCGTGTACTGTTATGCGGGCCTCTGATGGGAAGTTGTACAGAGCCACTCGAGTCCAGCCCCCGGCAGAAAACGGACAGAGAGGTTTCCAAAAGTCTCCCAAAATCCAGGGAGCAAACATGGTCGATCCGGATCCATCTGACTTACGTGAGGCCTTCCTCCACAAACGCAAGGAAAGAGAAGGTGCCCCAGGGTGCCAAGAGTCCTCTCACGGACGTCACTGCACCCAAATCATTGTCAACTGCTGTTACAACAATGCAACAGTACAAGAAGACCGGCGGTCCATTTTCCAAATACTACAATGACCGAGCTCAGAGGACGAGGCACCTCCTGTTGTCTCCTGCAACTCTACTCAGAAACTCCACGCCGATGGAAAAGGGAAGAAGATGAACGTTTCCAGCCCAAAGATTTCAACCACCGTGACTAAAAAGCTGTCATCTAAACGGTTGTCCTCCACCGGAGTTTTCCAAGGAACCCGTTCAAAAACAAAATCTCCCATGGCGGGCGATTCATCATCCACACCACTGGGGGTCGCTGGGACCGGGGGTAGTACTCCTCCGAATATCTATGATAATCCGATGTTCCAAGGAGACGAGCCCGGGGAAACAACTTTCCCATCAGATACAACAGGTGCTGATGTCCCCGGGGATGTCCAAGATGAAGCAAGCTCTGAAGCCGGGGGTACTATTCCTTCTGAGTCCGAACCAGAGGAGAATATTCCCACATATTCCGATGACTTCTTGGTACATGGGTATGACTCGGAGGATAGGTCCTCCACCGTTCCTTCCGTTTCTCCTCATGTAAGGACGGTGTTCATGACGGACAGCAATCAAAGTGGTTCCAGTGATCGCCAACGCATCGACACTCTGGAGGCCATACTACAGGCCTTGGTCAAGTCTGTAGATAAAATTAAAGCGGCTCTTCCAACTCTGTAAAGAGGGACACCTGGCCAAACAAGCACGGGTCCCATGGTCAATGCAGACTCGAACTCAGTGGCACCGAACCCGGGCAATAATCCTCCTGAAATAATGGCTCCCACCGCTGCAGATGATGCCAGGGAAGCAAAAAGAGAGGTCCAGGAGCTCCGAGCCATGTTTTACGCCCAAGAAAACTCTCAAGACCTCAGAATACGGCAACCATACCCTGCTGCATGGAGGGATGTTTCCTTCCCACCAAGATATAAGTCGTTCAATATCAATCCCTATGATGGCAAGACCTCAGCAAGTCGGTACATCACTTACTTCGAGGTCACCACCGATCATCTGCCCTACGACGATGCCATCCTCACACGATTATTCATTGGGGCATTGGGAGGGGTCGCCTTCGACTGGTACCGCAACTTGCCAGACAACTGCATCCACTCCTTCGCCAGCTTCAAGCACATGTTCTTGGAAAAGTTCTACGAAGTAGGGCAGGACGTCACAATGTCCACTCTCATGGACGTCGTCCAAGGAGAGAAGGAGCTGACAAGGAACTATATTGAGCGATTTTGCCAAACCGCGATGAAGTTGCCATCTGGTAATCCGGATTCCTCCTTGATTGAAATTTGCCAAAAGAGACTGCTCCCAACAATCAGTCTCTGGATGGGCGAATGTTAATTTAAGGATTGGAAGACGTTTATCATCAGTGCCACTAGCGCCGAAGAACGACTGAAGAAGGCTCGCCAACTGGGATTGCATATCTCGGAGGGAGAGAACAAGGGCAATCATCCCAATACCAACAACGACAATGGGGGTAGCCCCTCCAATAATCGGGACAATAGGGGCAAGCAGGCTATGGTGGCCGACACAGCCCAGAAACCTGAGTCAAGACCGGCAGACAAACAATGGCCGCAAATGACCTACTCTTCGAAGACAGCCACGTCAAACCCATCTTGGACATGCTCATATAAGGAGACAGAATTTAGCTCCCTCCACCAAGACGAAAACCTCGGCCAACTGAAATGGAGAGCCCAAAATACTGCCATTTCCATCGTTACATCCACCATGCTACACACAACTGCTACCCACTGAAACGATACATCCAAAATCTCATCGATTTGAACGCTCTGGCTATCGATTTCAATGAGGTGACCGTGGCAGCCAACATGGTGTCTGTACAGTTCGGTAGCTTCCCTCCAACGGAGACTCAAGACGGCGTAGTACACGTCCCTCTGGCGACAATGGAAATTGCTAATCTTCTACCTCCTCGGGATCAAGCCATTGGTCTAGTTCCCCTTACCACATCACGGGAGGAGATCATGTGGGTCCATCCGAACCTCGTACCTGAAGTGACTCAGTCCACACCACCTTCCATTCGTAAGAAGAAGAGTGGAAAAGTTAAATCTTGCCGTACAACCTCGGCAGATATCGAGGAAGTCACAGCTGTCATTACCCGATCTGGGCACAGTCCCAACCTGTGGTTGATAACTCAACTGAAGATCCTCAGCCAGTTACTACGGACACTACGGGACCGTCTCAGCCTCCGATGACCGACAAGCCTAGGCCGAAGGAGATACGTTTTGACAAATCTCTCCGAAAAGATGCACCTCAGGGGCTGGAGAGGCCCTACAACTTCGATATCTTGGCGCAATTGGCCAATACAGCAGCCAAATTGTCATTATACGAGCTCCTGAGACTTTCAAAGGATGTCCGTACGGCTTTGAGCGATGCACTCCAAAATGCTGACGCCTATCTAGCTCAGGTTAACCATGTCACTGTCACCCTTATTTCCCGTATTTACCGTATTTCGTACTTATACTCGTATCTGGATTTTGGCATGTATTTTTATTTTTTTCAAACTTGTAGGATTTCGGTATTTCTTGTATTTGGGTTTTTGGCTTGGCTCAGTTTTATTGGTTTGGTTCGGTTTGGTTTATGTGTTGGATCACCTTAACCTACACTCCACCCTCAACCCACCACAACTCCCCCTCTTTATATCCCCACCTACCACTCTCTCTCCTCATAACTTCCACCATTAATTTCCTTCTTCTTCTTCTCCTTCCGCCACAACTCTCCTAACCCTAGGCAAGTGCACCTTGCCACTTCATGAGAGCCCTATTTTCTTGGTTCATTTGCTAGATTAGGACATGGTGACCAACATTAGAACTTGGTATTTTGTGATTTGAAGTCTCCTTTGCTCTAGATCTAAGTTATTTCTATTTTTGGATTTTGCATGGTTTGAGCTGTTTTGGTTGGATTTTCGTGGGTTTTGATGTTTCCAAGTGGAAGAGCATTCAATTCCACCCTGGTTAGAACTTTGGAAATCTGGATTTGGAGTTCGGATGGCCAAGTTATGATGCTTTGAAGCCTTGGGTTCATCCATGGTGTTCTTGCTGTTTGGAGAAGACAGTGAGCAGTGTGCAGAGCTATTTTGCTTACGCATACTTAGCTACGCGCACTCTTTAGCACTGCGTACGCAGGCTTGAGTACGCTTCCTGTTGGAAGCGTGTCTCCTTGAGTGTGCGTGACTTTCACGCACTGCTCCCTTGAGCATGCGTGACTTTCACGTACAGCTGCTTCCTGTAGCGTGCGTGACTTTCACGTACACTGCTCCCTCGAGCATACGTGACTTTCATGCACTGCTCCCTTGAGCGTGCGTGACTTTCACGTACACTGCTCCCTTGAGCGTGCGTGACATTCACGTACACTGCTCCCTGTAGCGTGCGTGACTTTCACGCACTGCTCCTTTGAGCGTGCGTGACTTTCACGTACACTGCTCCCTGTAGCATGCGTGACTTTCATGCAGCTGCTTCCTTGAGCGTGCGTGACTTTTACGTACACTGCTCCCTGTAGCATGCGTGACTTTCACGTACACTGCTCCCCTGAGCGTGTGTGACTTTTCACGTATGCAGCCTCCCTCGAGCGTGCGTGACTTTTACGCAGCTGCTCCCCTTGAGCGTGCGTGACTTTTCACGCAGCTGCTCTCTTGAGCGTGTATGACTTTCACGCAGCTGCTCCCTGTAGCGTGCGTGACTTTCACCTACGCTGCTCTCTCAGCGTGCGTGACTTTTCGTATGCTGCTCCCCTGACCCCTTGCTTAACCCATTGGCTCTTGGAGTTTGGTCTTATTTCTTTGAGCTTGGCTTTTCTATAGTCCTGTATATTAATATTTTATTAGATATGTTTGGAATGGACTGTTGTACATGGCTTGGTATGGCAAGAACTAACATAACACGACAGTGACCCGTAGTGGTGCACTCCTGACATGACCAACCTGACATGATAGTAGTCCGTCGTAGCGCACTCCTGACAAGCACCCTGACATGAATTGTCTTGATAACTTAACTTGACCTGCCTTGACACCGTGGGTAGTTCTTTCCTGCTTGCTTGTTAAATCCACTTGTCCTGTCTTGCATCATGTCTAGGATGGGACTCCTGAGTACCACGGTCAGGAGTACCTACTAAAATGGATGATGGTTAATAACTAGAATAATACAGTAGTCATGAAAAGATGACACAGCTACAGGCAATCCCGTTACCTGGGCGCTCTTGGGATCTGTAGCCTGCCGTCGAGTCGGGCACATTTCCAGCACACCATCGCGTGTTGCACCCTCTAAGTCACCTAAGGGTACATTTGTGCTCGGGCGATGTACCCACCTGAATTCAACCCTAATCTTTCATCCTGGGTAGCCTGGATGGTCTGTAGGTCTTGTGGCTGTGGAACAATCTCACTGCATCTTATTAGTAATTAGGCCTGTGACAACCTTAGTTAGTTAAAGTAGTAAGCCGTAGTATCTGCTTGGCCGTGTTTGATTGAATGAGGTATAACCAGTTAGCCATGTCTTGTTCCAGTACAAGATTGCTCCCTGTCTCGATTTCTTGCATCATTATCTTGCCGATAAATGGTAGGAAACCAAGTTCTGTTCAGACGAAGGGTTACAACCCCGATCCTTGTTTGGTTTACGGGTTGTAACCTGGCTATCGGAATAGTTCCATGATTATCTCGTCGTATATCATCCTAACATGTTTTCATAATTTTAGTTTTAATATTAGATTTTCTGTGCTGATTGCTGGCTTTCGTTCTTATTTCGTGGCCCCCTTGTAGCACTTGCTCTTTCTGGGGTTGACCCAGCTGGTTTTGTGTGGCCAGATTTCGGAGCAGCTCCCGAGGATCTACCAAGCTTCCAGTCCGATGGTGGCGACTAGAAGGAACCCGGGCTACGAGTGGGTTTTCTATTTTGTTTCGCTCACTCTATTATAAATTTATTCTTTTGAGGCGTTTAGCCGACTAGCACCTGTTAGCTCGATGCACTTTTACTTACTGTCTGCCTACGGGCTGTAAACATGATTAACAAATCCTAGGGTTGATCATGTATAACTTAACTCTTGCTAGTCCTAACATTTTGTACGACTAGCTTCATGATCAGCTGACATGTAATATTTGGGACACCTTTTATTGTATATTTAATGATCATACATCTCGTAATTATATTACTTGCTTGAGATTGAGACAATAGGCTTGACCTTAAGAGACTGTTGGCTTTTTGTAAACCCTCATATCTAGACAGCCGTGACCGTATAGTTGAGATGTATTCTATTTCAATATACGTAGCTGGCTATGTCTGCCCCCGCTCTCTAGTATTCTGGTTCTGGGGCGTGACATGGTTTAAGTGGTGGCCCATGCAGGTCTTGTCAATCAAGAAATGTGAAGGTTTATCGAATAGATGTCTCAATCAGTATTCGCCCTTGATCTCCGCCTGTATTTTCAAATCCCTGAAATTCTTGCCCTGATTACATGCTTGTATCGTTGATCTGTCCTGGTCCTTCCTTATTGTTTTCTCTGTGTTATCTTCCTCAGCGGCACTGTACCTGACCCTGCCGATCAGCAAGAAAGAGCACCTCCCGTGGGCCAGCAGCAACCTGGAGATCAAGCCCAGCATTCCGGAGTCGCCTCCAGAGTGATACCTACTGGAGGAGAGTCACCAGTTCGGCCCGTCCAGCCCGCAGAGCCCGATGATGGAACCTTAGTAGGCCTCATCAGAACCTTGATAGCTTTCCAGGATCGTCGAAGCGACGCCCTGCACCAGACAGTTCAAGATGCTTTGACCCGAGGCGGACATCCAGGGAACCAGGCGGCCAACAGCTTCAAGCGATTGAACCCTTCTTTCTTCGACGGCACCGAGGATGCGATTGCCACGGATGCATGGCTTCAGGATACCGAGGTGATTCTGGAAGCAGTTAGGACACCTGAGAATGAGAAGATGGCGGTGGTACGCCTGCAGTTGTTGGATTTAGCTCACAATTGGTGGGCGGCGCAGGCCATGGGATTAGTGGCACCCATTGCTTGGGCAGTGTTTAGGAAGAGATTCCAAACGAAGTACTTTGATGTTGTTGCTCGGCACGACCTGCAGACCAGATTTACCAACTTAAAGCAAGGAGGCAGAACAGTCGACAGTTATGCATCGGAGTTTTCTAGACTCAGTAGGTTTGCCCCCACCTTGGTGGCGACCGAGTTTGATAGGGCCCAGCGGTTCCAACAGGGACTGCATTTGGAGATCTTGTTGGCAGTTGAGCAGTTCGATGACCAGACGTTCGATGCGGTCTTGAGAGCAGCTAGGAGGCATGAGTATACCTCCCAGAGGATCGTGGATAGGACCGGAAGTAGGAAGCGGTCCCACAGTCAGATGTACCAATCATCAGCTCCAGCCCCAGCAGCTAGAAGTTTGACCATTGGGACTCCGAGACGGGCGGCCTCAGTAACGTCGGTTCAGCATTCGACCCCGACGTACCCGCAGCAGCAGAAGCAGAAGCAAAATTCCGCAATGGGATGTTCTCATTGCGGCAAGACAGGGCATGTGGTGGCAGACTGTCGCAGGGCGCAGGGATTGTGCCTGGCTTGTGGAGCAGCAGATCTTAGGATAGGGGCTTGCCCGAATAGGGGTAGTTCATCAGCATCCAACCCTTCTAGCTCTTCGGTGAGAGGACCGGCCCCAGCTCCAGTTCAGCAGCAGCAGTATCAGTCTTCGAGGCCCTTGCCGCCTCAGTCTCAGGCATTCCAGCAACAGCACCCCCAGCAGTATGCACAAGCCCAAGCTCAGACCCAGAATAGGCAGAGAGGTTTCCAGTAGAGGGGACCAGCAGCCAGAGGACAAGGTCAGGCCATGATGATGGCTATGGAAGAAAAAGTTGCACCAGGTGAGGTAGTGGCAGGTACTATTCTCGTCAACTCCTTTCCAGCTTCGGTATTGTTTGATTCTGGTGCATCGCATTCATTCATGTCTGCACGATTCGCGACATGGATAGGATTGGAGCCCGAGTCATTATCAGTGAGGCTCAATATACTTACTGGTAATTGTCTTGTGGGAGTAGATCGAGTGTTTTCCTCGTGTCGGATCGTAGTTAGCGGTAGGGAGTTCCCCGCTAGATTCATAGAGTTTCCTTTGGCAGACTATGATGTAGTCCTAGGCATGGATTGGTTGAGGAACCAGTATGCTAGGATAGACTGCCATGTTGGCAGAGTTGTCTTTAGTATCCCCGGCAAGCCAGAGTTTTCGTTTTCCAGAGGCGCAGTGGAGCCGTCTTCCCCAGCATTGCGGATGGCAGTAGCAGCAGTGCAGTTACCCCGGATAGTTGAAGAGTTTCCAGATGTCTTTCTAGAGGAGCTTCCAGGGATGCCGCCAGAGCGGGAGATTGAGTTCACTATAGACTTGATTCCCGGGACAGCACCAGTGTCAGAGCGAGTCTACAGAATGGCGCCTTCAAAATTGGAGATTTTGTACAAGATGATTGAAGAACTGAGGACCAAGGGATTCATCCGTGCAAGTGGATCGCCTTGGGGAGTCCCGATGCTTCTTATGAAAAAGAAGGATGGTACGTCCAGGCTATGTGTTGATTATCGTACCTTGAATTCGGTGACAATCAAGAACAGATACCCTCTTCCGAGGATAGATGACTTGTGTGATCAGCTCAGAGGGGCTTCATTGTTCTCGAAGATCGACTTGCGGTCAGGATACCACTAGATCAGAGTCAGAGAGTAGGACATCCCGAAGATAGCATTCAGATCGAGGTATGGACATTGGGAGTTCCTTGTTATGCCCTTTGGAGCGACCAATGCGCCGGCCGTATTCATGGACCTCATGATTCGTATTTTTATACCTTACTTGGACCAATTTGTGATCGTGTTCCTAGATGACATCCTGATCTACAGCAAGAGTGAAGCAGAGCATGAGCAGCATCTCAGAGTCGTCCTCCAGACGCTTAGGGAGCATCATTTGTATGCCAAGTTTAGTAAATACGAGTTCTGGCTCGATCGCATTTCGTACTTGGGTCACATCATTACCCGAGGAGGAGTGGAAGTAGATCCCCAGAAGATTGTGGCTATCGAGTCATGGCCGGTACCCAGCTCAGTGGCAGAGGTTCGCAGCTTTCTTGGATTGGCCGGCTACTACCGACGGTTCGTTTCAGATTTCGCAAGGATTTCAGCGCCGATGACCCAGTTGACCCACAAGGATGTGCCGTTTGTTTGGACAGCAGAGTGTCAGGAATTATTTGAGAAGTTGAAGCGAGGTTTGATAACGGCTCCCATTCTCATTCTTCCAGATGGGACCAGAGGATTCACAGTTTATTGCGACGCTTCAGGCAGAGGATTGGGCTGCGTCTTGATGCAGCATGGGAAGGTAATATCTTATACGTCACGTCAACTACGTGATCATGAGAAGAATTACCCGACCCACGATATGGAATTGGCGGCGGTAGTGTTTGCCTTGAAGTTGTGGAGATACTACTTGTACGGAGATAGAGTGGAGATCTTTACTGATCATAAGAGCCTGAAGTATGTTTTCACCCAGAAGGACCTTAATATGCGGCAGAGAAGATGGCTCGAGCTACTGGTGGACTATGATGTGGATTTACAGTATCATTCCGGAAAGGCCAACGTTGTAGCAGATGCATTGAGCAGGAGAGCCGGAGTTTATCTCCTGACTGCGCAACCAGAATTATTGGCAGATCTTCAGAAGATGGGAATTGAAGTGGTTCTTCCAACCAGCATGGCATTGATTGCCAGCCTACAGATTCAGTCCAGCATAGTTGAGAGAATCCGAGTGGCACAGTCGACAGATTCTAAGATCCAGCGACTCAGAGCAGAGTTCGAAGCAGAAAGAAGGCCAGTGTTATGTATCCATGAAGACGGTACACTTCGACATGGTAAGCGTCTTTGTGTACCTAGTGGAGATATCAGACAGGAAGTCATGGCAGAAGCCCACAGTTCACAGTATTCTATTCATCCGGGTGGTACGAAGATGTACCGTGATATTCGTCAGCATTTTTGGTGGAATGGCATTAAAAGGGAAATAGCCCGGTTTGTCTCTCGATGTTTGGTTTGCCAACAGGTTAAAGCTGAACATCAGAGGCCCGCTGGACTTCTTCAACCCTTACCGATCCCAGAATGGAAATGGGAGCAAATAACCATGGATTTCGTGACCGGATTTCCCAGATCTCCGGCCGGCAGATATGCTATCTGGGTAATTGTGGACAGGCTTAACAAGGTGGCACACTTTCTCCCATTCAGAGTCGGACAGTCGACGGCACAGTTAGCAGAGATGTACCTCAGGCAGATCGTCAGGCTTTACGGTGTGCCAATCAGCATCACCTCAGACAGGGATTCAAGATTCACATCACACTTTTGGCGCAGCTTGCAGAAGAGTTTGGGGACTCACCTTCAGTTCAGCTCAGCTTATCACCCGCAGACGGATGGTCAATCAGAGCGCATAATCCAGACTCTTGAAGATATGTTGAGATCTTGCACCCTTGACTTCGGTGGTTCATGGGAGAATCATCTGCACCTGGTGGAATTCTCGTACAACAACAGTTATTAGGCCAGTATCCAGATGGCACCCTTCGAGGCTCTTTATGGCAGGAAGTGCAGATCCCCGCTAGCATGGGACGATGTCGGGGAGAGGCAGATGCTCGAACCCGAATTGATTTCCCAGACGGTTGAAGTGGTCAGGAAGGTCAGAGATCGCCTCCGAGTCGTCCAGGACCGCCAGCGCCATTGGGCCGATGCTCATCGGCGTCCCTTAGAATTTGCTGTCGGCGACCATGTATTTCTTAGGATCTCGCCTAACCGCGGCGTCATTCACTTTGGCATGCGGGGAAAGCTTAGTCCTAGGTATATAGGGCCGTTCGATATTCTAGAGCGAGTAGGAGATGTATCCTATCGTCTCGCTCTTCCGCCGTCGCTAAGTGAGGTGCATGATGTATTCCATGTGTCCCAATTACGACGGTATATTCCGGACCCGAGCCACATCCTAGACCATTCGGAATTGGTTGTTGGTACCAACCTTTCGTATGAGGAGAGGCCCGTGTCTATATTGGACCGGAAGGAGAAGATACTCAAGAACAAGACTATTAAATTAGTCCGTGTTGCTTGGGGTCATCACTCTCTGGGTGAGTCAACGTGGGAGCGTGAGGACGACATCCGATCGCGATATCCCTACCTGTTTGACTCGTGAGGTACAATGTCTTTCTTATTCCTTACCTTTTTCCCTTCCTTGATTGCATTGTATGATTGTATGATTGGACTGCTTAGTGTAGCTTGCCTGTGCTTAGTGTAGCTTGTCGTGGCAATCTCTAGCTCCTTGATTAAATTTCGAGGACAAAATTCTTTTAAGGTGGGTAGAGTTGTCACCCTCATTTCCCGTATTTCCCGTATTTTGCATTTATACTCGTATCTGGATTTTGGCATATATTTTTATTTTTCTTAAACTTATGGGATTTTGATATTTTTTGTATTTGGGTTTTTGGCTTGGCTCGGTTTTATTGGTTTGGTTCGGTTTGGTTTATGTGTTGGATCACCTTAACCTACACTCCACCCTCAACCCACCATAACTCCCCCTCTTTATATCCCCACCTACCACTCTCTCTCCTCATAACTTCCACCATTAATTTCCTTCTTCTTCTTCTTCTCCTTCCTCCACAACTCTCCTAACCCTAGGCAAGTGCACCTTGCCACTTCATGAGAGCCCTATTTTCTTGGTTCATTTGCTAGATTAGGACATGGTGACCAACATTAGAACTTGGTATTTTGTGATTTGAAGTCTCCTTTGCTCTAGATCTAAGTTATTTCTATTTTTGGATTTTGCACGGTTTGAGCTATTTTTGTTGGATTTTCGTGGGTTTTGATGTTTCCAAGTGGAAGAGCATTCAATTCCACCCTGGTTAGAACTTTGGAAATCTGGATTTGGAGTTCGGATGGCCAAGTTATGATGCTTTGAAGCCTTGGGTTCATCCATGGTGTTCTTGCTGTTTGGAGAAGACAGTGAGCAGTGTGCAGAGCTATTTAGCTTACGCACACTGAGCTACGCGCGCTCTTTAGCGCTGCATACGCAGGCTTGAGTACGCTTCCTGTTGGAAGCGTGTCTCCTTGAGCGTGCGTGACTTTCACACACTGCTCCCTTGAGCATGCGTGACTTTCACGTACAGCTGCTCCCTGTAGCGTGCGTGACTTTCACGTACACTGCTCCCTCGAGCGTGCGTGACTTTCACGCACTGCTCCCTTGAGCATGCGTGACTTTCACGTACACTGCTCCCTTGAGCGTGCGTGACTTTCACGTAAACTGCTCCCTGTAGCGTGCGTGACTTTCACGCACTGCTCCCTTGAGCGTGCGTGACTTTCACGTACACTGCTTCCTGTAGCGTGCGTGACTTTCACGCAGCTGCTTCCTTGAGCGTGCGTGACTTTTACGTACACTGCTCCCTGTAGCGTGCGTGACTTTCACGTACACTGCTCCCCTGAGCGTGCGTGACTTTTCACGTATGCAGCCTCCCTCGAGCATGCGTGACTTTCAAGCAGCTGCTCCCCTTGAGCGTGCGTGACTTTTCACGCAGCTGCTCCCTTGAGCGTGCGTGACTTTCACACAGCTGCTCCCTGTAGCGTGCGTGACTTTCACCTACGCTGCTCTCTCAGCGTGCGTGACTTTTCGTACGCTGCTCCCCTGACCCCTTGCTTAACCCATTGGCACTTGGAGTTTGGCCTTATTTCTTTGAGTTTGGCTTTTCTATAGTCCTGTATATTAATATTTTATTACATATTTTATGCCTATTTTATATCGTTACGCCTTTTGTCATGAACTTGATTTTACTTAATATGTTTGGAAGGGACTGTTGTACGTGGCTTGGTATGGCAAGAACTAGCATAACACGACAGTGACCCGTAGTGGTGCACTCCTGACATGACCAACCTGACATGATAGTGGTCCGTCGTGGCGCACTCCTGACAAATACCCTGATATGAATTGTCTTGATAACTTAACTTGACCTGCCTTGACACCGTGGGTGGTTCTTTCCTGCTTGTTTGTTAAATCCACTTGTCCTGTCTTGCATCATGTCTAGGATGGGACTCCTGAGTACCACGGTCAGGAGTACCTACTAAAATGGATTAAGGTTAATAACTAGAATAACACAGTAGTCATGAAGAGATGACACAGCTATGTAGGCCTCAAAAATGAAGTCACGCTGAGTTGATCAGAACAAGTCACACAGAGTGATCCAAGAAGCAGCACAAAAGATACGCTAAGTTCTGCCTGGCCATCTCCTTTAGAAGTCATGCAGAGACAGCTCAGCCATACGTCAGAATCATAATGACTGACAACACAACAGTCGAGAAACGTCTCCTCGTATGCCATGTATGCACAGAATTCGAGAGATCATCGCCGTCTTTTGCGTGATTTTCGAAATCTTCCTTAGCAAGACTCACTCTTCACCAAGTTGGCGTGACTTTGGGTCTTATCTTCATTTAATGCGGCTGACAATATAATCAATGTCAGAGATTTTGTGTCAGACGAAGCGTGCCAAATCAAGACAGCTGGCGGTTTGCGTGGATTCTGAACCTTCTCATTCCTCAAGTTTGCATGAACTTTTGAGTTATTCTTCTCAAAGCCTGCGTGAATTCTGAAGTATTCTTCTTCAAAGCTTGCGTGGATTTCGCCTTCAACGAGTCTGCGTCAACGAAACTGCGTAAATTTTTTGCCTTCAGCAAGACAGCGTGGATTTCATTTCAACTGGAGTACGTGGCAGCTATGCCACCGATCTCTCTCTCGCGTGCCCAGTAACTTGCACACGACTCATGCACTAATGCCATGTGTCCAACAGTTACGGGCCACGTCCAGTAACTACTCACTAATCCTGCGTGTATTTAGAGTCTGCGTGACTTTTTAAATGCACTAGTGGTGAGGTAGTTATCTTTTCAGTTACTGTTTTGACTCTATAAATAGAGTTCTTTTTTTTATTCATTGTACAGATACATTGATATCTACTGTAAAAATTTTGAGAGCTTTTCTTCTTCGCATAGTCCAAGGGATAAAGCGATCGTCTTCTAGATCGGATTCCTACAGTTGTAATTTTCCCAGATACACAACAAATAAAGAGAATTTCTTTATGGAAAACAAATTGGCGACTCTGCTGGGGAAAACCATCTCCTCTTCTGAGATGGTAACAACTCAATGCGACACTTTGTCTATCGGCTCGACGAAGAAGGTGATGACGATCAAATTCGATCAACTCGCCTATGAAGAAATGCAGCGGGCTAAGGGTGGCAAGCCCATTCCAGCCTCCATTATCACTGCCAAGTCAAAGGGACACTCTGTCTATGTCCCTAAGAATCAGTTGGCAGTCAATGGTGAAGTCTCTGCCACAGTGTCTACTCCTAACACTGGCAAGAACTCCACTGCAAGCACGCACACTATTGTGCGCTCGAAGATGACAGTAACTAAAAGTCACGTTGACAGTACTGGCTCCTTAGCCGAATCTGTTCCAGCGTGCAAATTCAATTCTAAAAGTCACGCTGACAGTACTGGCTCTTTAG
The DNA here is from genome assembly GCA_029216955.1 of Iris pallida. Lineage (NCBI taxonomy): Eukaryota > Viridiplantae > Streptophyta > Magnoliopsida > Asparagales > Iridaceae > Iris > Iris pallida. The sequence continues at coordinate 22,066,829 of JANAVB010005796.1, forward strand.
CCGAATCTGTTCCAGTGTGCAAATTCAATTCTAAAAGTCACGCTGACAGTACTGGCTCTCTAGCCAAATCTGTTCCAGTGTGCAAATTCAACTCTAAAAGTCACGCTGATAGTACTGGCTCCTTAGCCAAATCTATTCCAGTGTGCAATCCCACATTCAAAAGTCACGCTGACAGTATTGGCTCCTTAGCCAAATCTGTTCCAGCGTGTAATTCTAAAATCAAAAGTCACGCTAACAGCTCTGGCTCTTTAACCAAGTCTGTTTCAGCGTGTATTTCATCAGAGAAGAATAACTCCTTAGTTATCTCTTCTTCTTCACCGAGTTCTACTAGAACTGGGGGTGGTTTTCCACACAAAGTCCCTTCGAAAAGGAATAACTCTTTAGTTGTTTCTTCTGCTCCTGTAGTTTTTACTCCAGGAACAGCTTTGACTGATACTTTTGTTCGTCAAAGGAAAGGAGATGGTCTTTTTACTACTCTTCCTTCTGGACATTCTATGTCTCAACATCTGAATGAGTCTAAGAAGAAACATTCCTTAATGTCTTCTTCTTTGATTTCTTCAAATTGGGCACAGAATTTGTCCATTAAAGAGGGTCTATTACCAACTCCTAATCAAGGGAGTGGTTTAACTCTTTCTTCTCTGCAAATATCCAGATCAATGGAAGGAAAACTCCATGTTTCCAAAATTAATATGTTACCTTCCACTGATTTAAGAACAAAACTCAGCACTTCTGGTGTTAAGAAACCATACCAATTGGATATGAAGATAAAACATCCCGATGCAGAGTATGCAAGAAATTATGTGGCTCACATTAATCACTCTTTGTATAATCAAGAGCCATCAAGACCCAAGAACAGGAAGTATATTCCTCAATCTTCACAAACAGATTTACGGGAATATCTTCAACAGAAGAGAAGGAGTAATTCTATATCAAAGGAACATGCTGAATGTGACTTCTATCCAAGAGTCATAATTCAGTGCAGATGTGAATCAACAGTTCAAGACCATGGTGATTATGCTGAATGTGACTTCCAGCCAAGAGTCATAATGCAATACATATGTCAAAATAAACGACAGTCTGTCTTTAATAGGATTCAGTATGAACCTATGCCTGATGAAGAGGAGCCTTTGTTTGCCTCTGTCAACATGAATTCTCGGGACACCGGGGGTAGAGTTGATAGTCCAGATAGAGTATATAAAAACACCAGAGCAAGAGTCCTGGCTTCTAGTCAAAGAAATTTGATTCCTGAAATTGACTCTGAATTTCTTGGAGAATCTAACTTCCCACCTCTTCCTACTGGGGGTAATTCTCCTATAGTTGACTTTGATACACGAAGCAATGATTCAGAGCATACAACATCTACTAGTTCATCAATAATCCCTCATACAGTCACGACTTACATGGTTGATGGGAATACTGATGAACCCTCTTCTTTCCTGACTCCTCAAGATCAAAGAATTGCTTCTTTGGAACAGCAAATGAAGTCTATGACTGACACAATAAAGTCAATGTATGAACTCATGACAGCTCAGTTGCAAAATCGACAGACTGTATCAGATGCCATACCAGTTGATACTGATATAAGTCCAATACAAGTTCCTCCAGCAGTACAATCCAATACTCCTGGACCTGCTCAACCAAATCCTAGTCTCTCTGGAGCTGGGGGTAGTGCTTACAATGTTGTTCCTCCTCCTAACTATTCTCTACAAGCCACAACTCCACAATCTTCGGGAGTTGTCTCTGAAGAATTGAAAAATCTCAAAACTCAATTCGAGGCATTCAAACAGAAGGATGGTTTACAAAGGTTAGGCATCAAGCAGCCTTATCCAATAGAATGGAAACAAGTATCATATCCTCCTAAATACAAGCCTTCTACTATCTCATTCTATGATGGAACCACTTCTCCAAGTCAGTTTATCAATCACTTTTTAGTGATGACTGATCAACTACAACCAAGTGATGCCCTCCTTACTCGGGTATTTATTGGACGTCTCAAGGGAACGGCTTATGAATGGTATAGAAGTCTCCCAGATGGGAGTATTACCTCATTTGCTGGTTTCAAACAGATGTTTCTTGAAAGGTTCTATGAAGGGCTTAATGACATGACTATGTCTGCTCTTATTAGAATCAAGCAGAAAAATAATGAATCTACAGAGGAATATATTGAACGGTTTCGAAGAGAAGCTCTGAAGATGCCTCTTGGAACTCCTGATGCTGTCACCATTGACACGTGCAAATCAAACTTGTTGCCAATCATCAGTATGTGGACAGGGTCCACTCAATTTCAAGATTGGCCTTCCTTCATAGTCAGTGCTAAAGCTGCAGAAATCAGTGCTGAAACCTTCAAAAGTTTAGGAGTGCAAATGACTCCTAAAGAAACAGGACAAGGGGCTAACAATAAAAATAATGCTCGCAAAGGAAAAGAAACTCTAGAAGTTAATCTTCAGAGCAAAGATGCATCGAATGTTCAAACTCCTGCCTCTACAACTCAACAATCAAGAACACCTCGCCCCAGAGAAGAATATTCTTTTGATGACGACGATGTCCTTGGTATCTTTGAATGTCTGCTGAAAGGTAATAAAATACAATTACCAGAGATCAAGAAACCTGATGAAGCTGGTAAGACAGATCATCCTAAATACTGTCCATATCACAGAATGCTGGGTCATACAATTCGTACATGTTATATATTGAAAGGAAAGATCCAAGAAATGATTAAATTTGGAGCTATCTCTCTTACTCCAAAAGAGAAGACCGTCACCTCCAACGTCGTCTCTATGCAATTTGGAAATTTCCCTCCTCAACTCCTTGAAAGTGGGATTATTCCTATTTCCAAGGCAACTCTTGACATAGTGAATCTTCCTCCTCCACAATCTGAAGGATTAGTGCCAATCACTTTGGAAACAGGAGAAATCATGTGGATCCATCCTGATCTAGTGGCAGATTTTGAATCGCCTTCTCCTCAAAAGATTTCTTTTCAAAAATCTAAGAAGGCTGGAAAGATCAAGTCATGTCATATGACTTCTCTTGGGTCTACCTCTGACACAGAGCCAAAAGACAAAGAAGAAGCACTTGTTAGTGCTACTCGAACGGGGAAACCTTACCTAAAGGATTATTCTAAAAATCCTGAAGATCCTACTGATATCCCTTCAGATGCTAAAGATGCTCCTAATGTTCCTCCCGAGGAAGAACCATCTACTGAACCTGTTCCTCCCAAGCCTACGGCTCTGGAGAAAGGCAAACAACAGGCTCGGTTTGATAAGCCAATCAAGAAATCTTCTCCTCTTGGACTTCAGAAGCCTTACAACTTCGACATTTTGGCTCAGCTTGCTAATACTCCCGCTAGAATGTCCCTTTTTGAACTTCTACGTCTTTCCAAAGAGACTCGGGAGACGTTAAGTGAAGCACTTCTACAAGCTGACTCTTGTCTTGCACAATTGAAGAAGCCGGATGCGGAACCTGCCACTTGCTTACATTGCAACAGTGTACTGGAGATTATCCCAAATATCACCTTTACACAAGACGACATGTTACTGGAGGATAATCGACATGATCGACCTCTCTACTACACTGGTTATATTGATACGATGAAGATAGATCGTATTCTCATTGACCCAGGGTCTGCTATAAGCATAATGCCAAAGAGTTTGTTGGATGAACTAAAAATCCCTCTTCACAAACTCTCCAAGACGGTTACTACTATCTTGGGATTCAATCAAAGCCGAAGTGAGCCTTTGGGAAAGATTCATCTGAAGCTTCAGATAGGTGATTTCAGATCTAAAGTCACTTTCTATGTGATCGAGATCGCGGGATCCTATAATCTTCTTCTGGGGAGGCCCTTTCTTCATGAAAATAATGTGGTGCCCTCTACTCTTCATCAATGTTTTAAGTACATTGATAGCAATAGAAGAGTACAAAAAGAAGTTGCTGATATAAATCCCTTCCATGGGGTTAAAGCTTATTTTAATGATTCCCGAATGTATAAAGAAGAATATACAAGGATCATACAAGCTATGGAGAAAGAAGATGCACAAAGTGAGACTTTAATAATCCCTGTTAAATGTCGAACTACTCAGCAACAATCTCCTAAACCCTCTGGAGAAGATTCTTTTATCATTCCAGTGAGTGGACGGATCTCTCTGTTACCTCAGTCATCTACTCAGAATACACTGATCATTCCTGTCAGTGGGCGTACTACAGTACCTGTACCTTCACAAGATACTCTGCTAATTCCAGTTGGAGGGCGGACTACTCTTCCTACTCAAACTTTAAGGGAGCTTACCTCTTCTGAGCCATTTGTTATCGATCTTAATCGAAACAAAGCTTCTTCTTCTTCTCCCCCTTTAGTCATTGACTTGGCTAAAATCTCTAAGGCTCAGCCTTCTCCCAATGTAAATATTGCTGCTTTTACATTTAATGAAAAGTCTCCACCTTTGCAGTACGTTGATGTGTGTAATTATGTTCATAGTTATTTACATCTGTTTGATGACTTGAACACAATAACCATAGGAGTTGTACAGACTGTTCATACAGATGTATCTCTAGAACCTGTACAATCTTCATACTTTCTATTTCCTAGCAGAAAGCCAGGAGACATTCCAATATTCTTCTACAAAGGGCCTCAAAATCCTTCTGATCTTGAAGATGATGACAAAAATGATGATACTGAAAGATTACAACTACGTCGTTATAGTCAGCAATCTAGAGACATCATCAAAAATATGGGCTATGACTTCAGGACTGGCCTTAATAATGGAAAAGGAAGAAAAATGCCTGTCCGGATTCCTCCTTTGAAATATGGAAGGACGAAATACGGATTGGGTTATACTGCTCCTACTCCTTTCATCAACATTATCGATGAAGATCTTGAGTCTGACGAAGATAAGAGATCTGATTCTTCTAGTACCACTTCTTGGGATTCCGATACGAGTATCGGTGACTTCTATTGCAACCTTCTGTCTTCTAATATGGTTTCCATTGACCATTCTGAAGAAAGTGATGAAGACGAAGAAGAGTTTGAAATCTCACCTGAATCAGAACAGTGGGCCCAAAGATTAGATAATCAATGGGAGTTTCGTTTCGAGCAAAAAGAACCTCCGACTGAAGATAAACTTGTTCAAATAGATGTTGGTGAAGAGGGGTCTCCCAAACCAATATTCATCAGTGAAAGTCTTTCAGAAACTGATAAGAAAGACATGATCAAACTCATTCGTGATTACATCGATGTCTTTGCTTGGAGTTATAAAGATATGCCAGGGCTTGATCGTCAAATTGCAACTCACAAGCTCAACATCTTACCGAATGCTAAACCGGTCAAACAACAACAGCGACGATTTCGTCCGGACATCATGGATGCAATTGAAGCTGAAGTCAATAAACTTATTACATCTGGGTTTATTAGAGAGGAACAATATCCCGATTGGGTGGCTAATATTATTCCTGTTCTTAAAAAGACTGGCAAGATCAGAGTATGCATAGACTTTCGCGATCTCAATGCGGCATGTCCTAAAGACGAATTCCCTCTACCAATCACTGATGTCATGGTTGATAATACCTGTGGATTTGAACGAATGTCATTCATGGACGGGTATTCTGGGTATAATCAGATCAAAATGTTCCCAGAAGACGAGAAGCACACTTCTTTCAGAACGCCGATTGGTACATACTGCTATACAGTTATGCCATTCGGTCTCAAGAATGCAAGAGCAACTTATCAACGAGCTATGAGTACTATATTCCGTGAACATTTGCGGAAAACAGTCGAATGCTATGTTGATGATATTGCAGTCAAAAGTCGACAAAAGGAGGATCATATCAAAGATTTGAAGACTATATTTGATCTAATGCGTAAGCATCAATTAAAGATGAACCCTACTAAGTCCTTCGTAGGCGTCTCTAGTGGTAAATTTCTCGGCTTCGTCATTACCTCTAAAGGTATACACGTGGACCCCGAGAAGATCAAAGCCATCCAAGAGATGCGTCCTCCACGCACCTTAAAAGAGCTACGAGGATTTCAAGAAAGAATTGCTTATATCAGGAGATTTATCTCTAATTTATCAGGACGCTGCAGACCATTCAACAAACTTATAAAGAAAGGTGTCTCTTTTGTCTGGAATGATGAATGTCAGAAAGCATTCGATGATATAAAACAATATCTGATGAGCCCTCCAGTATTGGTACCTCCCGTCTCAGGAATACCGTTCCTCCTCTATACTCGAGCAATGAGTCATTCATTGGGTGCATTACTCGCTCAAAAGAATCAAAATGGCCATGAACAGGCCATTTATTATCTCAGCCGTACTATGACCGGAGCTGAACCTTGATATTCACCAGTTGAAAAAGAATGTCTAGCCTTGATGTTTGCTGTCCAAAAGACACGTCATTATATCATTGGCCAGACTATTCATGTCATCTCCAGGATCAATCCTATGCGGATCATGATGAAGAAACCCAGTATTTTGAATTCTCGATTGGCTAACTGGGGAATCCTACTTGCTCAGTATGATATGCACTATATTCCTCAGAAATCAGTCAAGGGACAAGCTTTAGCTGATTTTCTGGCTGCTCACTCAATTCCAGAAAATTCAAAACTCTATGATGAAATCCCAGATGAAGTCCTAGATTCAAATCAAATTGCTGAAGAAGATCCTACTTGGCGTCTATTCTTTGATGGAGCGTCAAGAATTGGTCCTAATGGCGATATTGTTGCTGGAGTTGGAATTGTTCTTGTATCGCTAGAAGGTCTTGCCATCCAAAGAGCTTATTCTCTCGATCAGCCGTGTTCAAACAATGTAGCTGAGTACAACGCATTGCTTATTGGTCTTCAACTCGCTAAACATCTGAATATTCAACATTTGGAGGCGCATGGAGACTCTAAACTTATTGTCAATCAGATCAGGGGTACTTATGAAGTTCGCCATCAAGATCTGGTTCCTTATCATAGAGTGGCCATATCTATGGCCTCATTATTTAAGGAATTCTTCATTGAACATGTTAGGCGAGCGTGAAACACAGAAGCTGATGCCCTTGCTAATCTTGCAGCGGTGCTGGCTATCCCAATCAGACGGCAACAAATGATCGTTGTTCGTAATCGAGAATTATTTCATCTTGAAAATAACCTGACTCTAGGACTTCCAGTTGACATTGAAGAATCAACATCTCATGACGTCAACACAACAAGAGGATTTGGATTTAGTCGTAAATCGATATCATCTTCATCCGATTCCAGCATGGAATTCATCTTTAGTAACTCGACTGAGAATCAGAATACGGATAAAGATTGGAGACTTCCTTTCTTAGATCTTGTATTGTATGATATTCTTCCGGATGATCCGAGTGAGGCAGCATCTATCAGACGACGATCACTCAGATTCTATTACAATCATACAACAAAGACCTTATATCGTCGAGCTTATGATGGTTTACTCCTTCGGTGCATTGTCGGTGATGAAGCCCAACAAGTTATTCGTGAAGCACATGATGGAATTTGTGGAGCGCATCAACCTGGGCCAAAACTTCAAGACCGTATTCGACGGATGGGATATTATTGGCCAACTATGGTATCAGATACCATTGAATATGCAAGGAAATGCAAAGCTTGCCAAATCCATGCAGATTTTATACATCAACCTTCGGAATTTCTACATCCGACGGCAGCATCATGGCCCTTCGAAACTTGGGGCATGGACATTGTCGGCCCGATTAATCCTCCATCATCTAAAGGTCATCGGTTCATTCTCGCAAATAACCGATTACTTCTCCAAATGGGCCGAAGCTATTCCTTTATCTGAAGTTAAGACGTCTAATGTCATCAGCTTTATTAAGCACCACGTCATCTACAGATCTGGTGTTCCTCGACGCATTGTTCATGATAACGGACCACAGTTCGTCAGCCAGAAATTTACTCGATTCTGTGACGATCACCGGATCAATAATGTTGCTTCTACCGCATATAATCCAGCAGCTAACGGATTGGCAGAAGCTTTCAACAAGACTATCATCAAACTCCTAAAGAAGTTTGTCTCCACTAACAAACGTAATTGGAGTGACAAGCTCGGGGAATACTTGTGGGCTTATCGCACTACAGTCCGTAATGCTACTAAGTGTACACCTTTCTCTCTGGTGTACGGATCTGAGGCTGTTCTCCCATTAGAGATTCAAATTCCTTCTTTAAGGATAGCAATCGCTAATGAACTCACTGCCGAAAATAATGATCGTCTTCGACTTCAAGAATTGGACGCTCTGGATGAAAAATGGTTATCTGCTCAACAGAATATTGAATTCTATCAAGCTAGAATTTCAAGGGCTTTTAACAAGAAAGTCAGAATTCGAACATTTCAGAAAGGAGAACTTGTGCTTACTGTCAGACGCCCGATGACTATGACACACATGAATAAGGGCAAGTTTGATGCAAAATAGGAAGGTCCATTTATTGTCAATAAGATCTTTTCTAATGGGGCTTATCAACTCACTACTCTAGATGGTAAAGCCACTATGATGCCCATCAACGGCAAATTCTTGAAGAAGTACTACGTCTGATATTTCTATCAAGATTGTCCTTCCATCACTCTCCAGCTGTTTCATTGTTCTTTCCGAAGAATCATCTGATATCTATTATCCCTAGTGGAGATAGGTATTCTACTTTGTATCGTTTTATCAACAAATTTGATATCCAGAAAATCATGTCCACATTACCTCTGAATTTTCTATCTCAATATCATATTTATGAAAATGATATTTAGACTTTCTGATTTCTGAGTCAAAAGATCAATGAATAAAGGCAAGTATAAAGTGGAAAGGATATATCGTAAACAAAGTTTCCTTAAACGGGGTTTATTTGAGACAAATCCCTCAAGGAAAAAAAAAGTACATCATCATGGAAGATCATTATGATCCCTTTCATATTTGGGACGAGGACCACATACATAATCAGCAAAAGAATTGAATACATCTTTTTCTGACCGCACCAAGAATTGACAGGCAGCCAACCTCATTGCTTCTTCTTCTTCGGTTTCTCCTGGTTCGACCAGAAAGTCCAGGATATCTTTTGGCGGCTTGGGAGTAGACGAACTTTCGCCCATTTCCTTCTTCTGCGGAGGTGGATGTTCTTTAACACCTTCAGTAGCTTCAAGGGCGACTTCAGCCTTCTTTATGTTCTCTTCAAAAGACATTGTGGATAAAATGCGATCCTTCTATTCAAATATATGCTCTATTTATAGGCATATGGTTACAAGGTTCGAAGGGACGTATTCTTTCCCAATACTCAGTTCATCCATTCATTTCTCATATTCATCCGACGTTTCACATGTTCATTAATACTTGACGGTTCGTCCGTTCATTTATTACATTCACTCGACAGTTCATCTGTTCATCGTTTCTTAACGGTTCATCCGTTCATAATCTTCAATCAGTTCATTAAGTGGGGATTCGTTATTTTTCATGTTTTTATAACCTCTGAATCAATTCCGAATCTGCTTACTCATTTGTCATGTTTTGACCTCTGTATAGAAATTAATCTATTTTCTTTCGAGTTCCTATATATTATCATGTCCATAATACCTCTGATAATATCATATACTCTAAAAACAGAAAAAATGATTTTATTATCTATCATGTCCACAATTCATCCACAAATACAAATCATTGAGCATAGAAGAATTGTCATTTCCATTCCCATTTCACCACAAAAAGTCTATTACATTTTCTTAGACTTTCTTACAAATCATAATGAAAATCTATTACAAATCTTGGATTTTCATTCTATGTACAACTGAGATCTATTTCTTCTTGGATCTTCTCTGGCAATCTCGTTGTTTGTGGCAATTCCTGGGTGTCCAGCAGGAATCAAACTCTGGTCTTATCTCTCAGACGAGAGGAGAACCACAGAGTAGGGCAACACGAAAACGTGCTGCTGCCAATACAACTGGTGGATGGGGGTAACCTCTCAAGAAAGACAGGAATGTATCCAAACCTTGGGATACAATTCCTGGTTCTGCCTTGAAAGGAACTCTACTACCCAATCTCTCGGTAGTAGAGTTAACTCCACCATCCAACTCTCGTGTATAAAGGCTCTTCCTACCATCTAAGGAAGACCCTTCTATCTCACGAAGAGTTCTGAGTTGTCTGATTTACGCGTCAAAAGCGTATGAGCTCCCTGATGTAGATGTCAGAAGAACATTGTCCACAGCATCCATATCACTAATGCCAGTTCTGAAGAAGGTTTTCAGCCAAAATTCTGCAGGAAATAGTAAAGAAAAATCAGTCAACAGAAACTGGCCAAGCAAAGACAGATGCAGTCTGTTTATTTCAGGAAGATGAATTTGTCCTTAGCAAACAAAAATATTCGATGCGTGTATATTGAACTTACCGCTGAGTTTGCTGCTAAGGATTGACAGATCCATGTCTGGTAGCGTGCACAGAGATTTGACATCAGACAACATGGCTTTCCTATTTCCTTCTCATAGAAAATTCATTCTCAGAAGAGAGGAAGAAGAATGGGAAGATGAGTTTGCGTGGAGTTCATCCATCTATTTAAAGGGTCAAGTGCAGGTCTATTCTTGGAAAAGATCCGCATAAATAGCGCTCGTAAATTGTGGAATGAGTGTCACGTGTACTTCGGGAGACCGTACAACATTGGAAACAGTCAAAGAGTGCTAATTAATCTTCTTCATTAAAAGGCACGCAGATCAAACACAAAAGTTGTACTTCATTCTTTAAACAGACACTGATGGCCTTACAAAAAGACCAAAAAAAAGTGCAACAAAAGCGTAGAAAGTTACGCCCTATTTTCCAGAGCGGCTAAGTTTGATGCCTAACTCTTCTACGCTCTTAACTCCCAGGCGATGCAATAGAGTCTCGGGCATTTCACGCTTCTCCATAAGGCTCCGCCCATCAGAAGAAGACGAGCCATCCAATCCAAAGTAGCTCAAGAGGTTCTTGGCTAACTGCGTGGCGTCGTCCTTGAGCTCAATGACGCCAGGTTCGGGTTCTTTACCCCCAAAAGTGGGGTCACCATGGGAACAAAAGCCCAACTTGCGTGCTTCCTCTTCAGCTGCTTCCTTTGGGGTCATATTTTCGAGAGATGAAGTCAAAACTGAGAATCACTCCCTGTTTATATAACAGATCTCGTCGACAGTTCATATTCCACCATAAATTGGACGCAATCAGTCTCGAAGAACGAAAAGTCATTATGACATTTAATAAGTTCATTTGGATGTTTTCAAAGAACTTCGAAGCCTTTTCGACTTCCGAAAAATTTTGGAGCCATCTCAGCGTGAATTTAACTCATTTCATCATCTCTATTTCAAAGTATTTCGAAAATATTTTATCATTTTTCGAAAACTTTGAAGGAGGTTTTGTAGGCCTCAAAAATGAAGTCACACTGAGTTGATCAGAACAAGTCACACAGAGTGATCCAAGAAGCAGCACAAAAGATACGCTAAGTTCTGCCTGGCCATCTCCTTTAGAAGTCACGCAGAGACAGCTCAGCCATACGTCAGAATCATAATGACTGACAACACAACTGTCGAGAAACATCTCCTCGTATGCTATGTATGCACAGAATTCGAAAGATCATCGCCGTCTTTTGCATAATTTTCGAAATCTTCCTTAGCAAGACTAACTCTTCACCAAGTTGGCATGACTTTGGGTCTTATCTTCATTTAATGCGGCTGACAATATAATCAATGTCAGAGATTTTGTGTCAGACGAAGCGTGCCAAATCAAGACAGCTGGCGGTTTGCGTGGATTCTGAACCTTCTCATTCCTCAAGTTTGCGTGGATTTTTGAGTTATTCTTCTCAAAGCCTGCGTGAATTCTGAAGTATTCTTTTTCAAAGCTTGTATGGATTTTGCCTTCAACGAGTCTGCGTCAAAGAAACTGCGTAGATTTTTTGCCTTCAGCAAGACAGCGTGGATTTTATTTCAACTGGAGTATGTGGCAGCCATGCCACCGATCTCTCTCTCGCGTGCCCAGTAACTTGCACACGACTCATGCACTAATGCCATGTGTCCAACAGTTACGGGCTACGTCCAGTAACTACTCACTAACCCTGCGTGTATTTAGAGTCTGCGTGACTTTTCAAATGCACTAGTGGTGAGGTAGTTTGTCACGACCCGCTCCCGAATAATCGGACACGAGTCGGACACGCCCAGCCTTCATTGTTAAACACAATGAAGTAAGCTGTACCAAGCTAGGGAAACTAACCAGATAAACATGAAAGTATAGAATCACAGCATCTATATAGTGTGTCCCAACCAGAAAAGAGATACAATATCTGAATTTATTACAATTCAACTATAAGAGTCTGCTAGTCTCAATACATGGAAAGATAAATGGAAACTAAAGTGAAGTACTAGGCCTCTGCAGCCTCTAGGTCACAAGCAGCTCCAGCTGGCTCAGTAGGGAAAGCAGTATCCTGTCCATAGTATGTGTCACACAAGCCTCCATCTCACCTATCATAACATATCCAGTCAGGAGCGGAGCAAGTACAATTCTAGGTAATGAACAAGACATCATGAAATAAAGTACAAGGGAACATGGAAAGTACAGGAAAATACAGGTAAATAAGTACATGAAGAACAGGATAAAGTACATGAAAGAACATGAATGTAAGAGCATGAATGAACATGATATGTAAGCACCTGAAAGAACATGATATCACAGGAAATAAGTACAAGGTAATCTCCTGAACATGTGTGTAATGCATTTGAAATATAACTAACTATGTGACCGGCTAGGGTAAGCACCTGAAAGCACCTGAAAGCACATGAATGGTGACTTAGGACCTGCGTGCACGATGCGGGGTCTAAGCTAAAACACACCTGAGTTGTTACTTGGGATTGGTCACATAGATAGTATATTTTCCCTCCCCAGATACAAGTAATAAGCACAAGAGAACAAGAGTACCAGAAAGAACATGACGTGTTGCAATTGTGTCACTCAAGGAAGTACAGGGAAAATAATGTAAAGCACAAAACCGTATAGTGTACTTGCCTGGCTCCAGGAAAGTACAAGTAGGCAAAGAAACTGGATATCCTCCTGTATGAATAATGATGTATACAAGTTGGTCAAAATCTAAAATAACCAAATCTTAAATCTAGCAAGTCACTTAAGAATATATCCTAAGTCCTATTCTTGATGAAACAAGTTACCTTAATGATTAAATGTAAAAAATCTAATTGGCCATCACTTAACTAATCTTGATCAATATCTATACACATCCTGGTTTTTCAGGAATTCCTACTTCTTTATTACTTCAATAGAAAATTATCAAACATACTTATTAGTATTGAAACACAACTTCCTAACTAGCCAAGCCTTACACCATAGCAGTTTATAGACTTGCTAAGCTCACTGTTCAGCACCAAATAGTTTACATCTGTTCCCCAAAGTTTTATTAAGACTAAACATCCCAGATACAACACTCAATTCCATATGAATTCATAACTGGACTAACATTCCTTCTTCATTAAACACTCACTGTGCCCAGCTACTTCCTGAAACCAAACTTAAATTCCTTAGTCTATACAGGAATGTACTCCTGGTTTACACAGGAAATACATCCTGATTTACACAGGAATGACAGTGGTTCAGATTCTTCCTGGGTTCAAGTGTCCAGGTTTCCTGAACACTCAAGTCTCTGAGAAATGAGACTTCTCAGATTTCAGATTAACTAAATAATCAAACAGTGAATGAGATTTCATCTCAGGTGCTAAACTCCAAGGATGCATTAATAAGAACTTAACCAGTTCACATAGCCCTGGTTTACATCTAAACAATGATACCCTGAAAATCATCCTGACTGCTGCCTTGCCTCCCTGTCAAACTTCATTTGAACTTCTCAATACCCTTCATTCACTTCAATCTACACTCACCAGATACCCCTTTAACTATCCTTTAGTCTATACTTTCTGAAATAAGCTCGAACCCCCCACTGCTGGTATACATTCAGCCAATAATCTTCCACTCATATCCAACTAAATGTCACTGGTAGTTAACAGTGTTAGAAATCAGTGACTGTTACCAAGTTCTCTTGAACTAGAAGACTACTCCAGAAATACTTCACTGAAATTATATCAAAACTTATAACCCAAAACAATATATGGTTTTGAGAACTGATTTAGAGGCCACCATAGATGCCCAACTTCTAGTTCCTAAATTCTGACCATAGATAATACCCTCCTATCACACAGGATATACAACAATCTAATACAACACAGGAACTATCAATTCAGAAGGGAAAAACTGATTCCCCTCATGCTCAAGATAATCAATCATGATAAATTGAAATGATAGGAACTGATATCACCCAATAAATCGGTTTGGCCAAGGAAGAATGAATTCAAGACATCTAAACCTGTCTCAGATACCTACAGAAATCAAATACATCCTAACTGAAACCTAGACTACACTGACAAAACCTACAGCAACCACCACCTGAGTTTCATAGGGTATGGTTAAAATAGTAAAGCACACAGGTTTACACAACTAGCAGAACAAGTCTTATGCTATCCTGCTCATTCTCCCTTTGCACAATTTAGATACTCTTCTAACAAAATCATGTTTAAAATAAGCTCTATAATTCCTACAATTCCTGCATTATACTGTAACTTAAATAAATTCCAAGTTCACAATGATAAGGTTGACTGAATTACCTAAAAACTTATCTCTCATCTGGACTTAAGGTTCAGATGAGATCAGCTATAACAGTTAGATTGGTTAGAGATCAAAGTTTTATAGCATTTGCAATCCTCACGATCTAAAACCAAAATCTAATATCACACCTGGTATCATTATTCCATATTAAGCATCATCTCACCCTACTAATACTAAATCGAGCTTGGATCAAGGACAGGTATTAACAATTTCAGATTTAGGATTACCTGTTAGATTCCTCCAATGATTTCTTGAACAGAGGAAAAGTATCCTGTCACACTGGTGCTGGGTCCAAATTGTATTCTGAGCTCAATAGAGGAATGATCAAACGATCAACACATTATTTTAACATTTCTAATCCATGGCCTAACCAGGAGTTCAAGAACAGAAGATATTCAGATTACTCTAGAATGAATTAACATCACAATATAGAAACTCACCTCTCCTAATTGATCGATTGATCAGATCAATTCTTGAAGAAGGTTTGAAATGCTATCAACTGCTTCATAATGAAACAACATTCAAGTTCAGGAAAAGAATTTTCAATCGAGAAAATCGAGATCAAACTCTATTAACTCACAGATCACAGAAGAATTTTAGATCTGGTTGGCTCTACTAGATCAAGATCAACCAAATGAAATCCTAATGGCAAGAATATGAAATCAGCTGACAAGGATTCTAGATCGAGTCCTATAATCCATAATTCCTAGATCAAATTAGCAACCTACCTCCTGGAGCTAGAGTGAGCTATGAAGGAGAAACGATTGATTGCTGGAGACGAACTCATTGTCCGAAGAGCTACTCCGATCACCAGGTGCTGCTACACGAGACCCTCCTTGCTGTGATGCCTCCTCCTTCCATGGCCAATCCTTCAATTTACAGTGCAGAACTTGAGGGGAGATTGGTGAAGAAATGATTCTAGATCTGGAATAGAATGGGGATTAAATAGGATCCTAGAATTTACAGAGCTGATACTCCTCTGAAATTTGGCGCCAATTCTCAAGGCCAGCTGGATAGAGGTGGTGGGGTTGCAAACGGTTAGAGAGAATTTGAATTGGAAGGAATTTGGAAAGAGCCCTGGTTGTTGAGCCATGTGCTCTGAGCTCAGGGAGAAGAGCTCCCCAACCGAAATCATTCTTAAAACTTATTAATAAAGGCAACTTGTATAACCCTATGAATGGATAGATATTAAATTGCCTGGGCTGAGAATGAAAAAGCCCATACCTAAAGTAGAGTATTTCTTACAGAGTGGTTTGATCTTGGATTCATGGGCTTTAAATAAAAGTCCAAAATTATTGTAAAGTAAAACCCAATAAGTTGGTTTTAAAAGAAAGAGGAAAAATATACAGTAATACCAATTTAGAAAAAACTTCAGGAGAAATTTATTTATTAGAAATAATAAAAATTTCCGGAAAGTGGAGTTACAAATCTTCCCCCCTTGAAAAATTTCGTCCTCGAAATTGGAATGTAGACACAGACATCAAGAGTAGTGAATCCAAAGAGTTGTTTATTGAATTCAAGAAAATGCATAAAAGTACAAAGCACTCAAGTGAACAAACTAGGATATCGCTCACGCATCTCATCCTCACGCTCCCATGTGGACTCTCCCGGAGAGTGGTGTCTCCACATGACGCGGACAAGAGAAATGGTCTGGTTCCGCAGACGCTTCTCCCTCCGGTCTAAGATCTCTACTGGCTGCTCCTCGTAAGTCAATCGCGGGCCCACCTCCAGCTCAGAATAGTCCACCACATGGCTCGGGTCTGGAATGTATCGTCGAAGCTGGGATACGTGGAAAACATCGTGCACTCCCTCCAAGCTAGCTGGAAGCGCTAATCGGTATGCCACCTCGCCAATCCGTGCCGTCACGTCAAATGGTCCAATGAATCTCGGACTGAGCTTCCCGCCTCTGCCGAACCGAATGACGCCTCTGGTCGGTGAGATCTTCAGGAACACTCTATCTCCAACCTCGAACTCAAGTGGCCGTCTGCTGCTGTCCGCCCAGTGCTTCTGCCGATCCTGTGCAACTCTGATACGCTCCCGGATCAATCTGACTTTCTCTGCTGAGTCCACCACCATCTCTGGCCCAAGTAAAGCTCTCTCGCCAACGTCGTCCCAGGATAACGGCGTGCGACATCTCTGCCCGTACAATGCCTCGAATGGAGTCATCTCGATGCTGGCCTGATAACTGTTGTTATAGGCAAATTCCACCAGGTGTAAATGGTCCCCCCACGAACCGCCGAAGTCGAGTACGCAAACTCGTAGCATGTCCTCCAAGGTCTGA
This sequence comes from Iris pallida, assembly GCA_029216955.1. Taxonomy (NCBI): domain Eukaryota; kingdom Viridiplantae; phylum Streptophyta; class Magnoliopsida; order Asparagales; family Iridaceae; genus Iris; species Iris pallida. Next base: position 22,083,765 of record JANAVB010005796.1, read on the forward strand.
ATGGTCCTCTCGGACTGTCCGTCCGTCTGGGGATGATAGGCCGTGCTGAACTTCAACTGTGATCCCAAGCTCTGCTGTAGACTCCTCCAGAAATGTGATGTGAAGCGGCTGTCTCGATCTGAAACGATGCTAACTGGCACTCCGTGAATCCTCACGATCTGACGCATGTAGAGGTCTGCAAGCTTCTCGGTCGACAGCCCAACCTTGAACGGAATGAAATGAGCGGACTTTGTCAATCTGTCCACGATCACCCAAATAGCGTCCTTGCCACTGGAAGTACGCGGCAATCCAGAGACAAAGTCCATGGTAATGTGCTCCCACTTCCATTCCGGAATAGGTAAAGGCTGGAGTAGTCCCGCTGGTCTCTGGCGCTCCGCCTTGACTTGCTGGCACACAAGGTATCTGGAAACAAATCTGGCAACCTCTCTCTTCATCCCATACCACCAAACATACTCCCGCAGATCCTTGTACATCTTGGTAGATCCAGGATGTATAGAATACTGCGACTGATGAGCCTCCTGCATCACCTCTTCCCGCAAGTCCTTGGGCACACACAGCTGACCCTCGTGCCTCAAGGATCCGTCCTCCGCAATGGTGAAATCATCGAGCAGACCTAACTCTGCCTGAGCTCTAAGACCCTGGATTTCCTAATCAAGCAACTGGGCCTCCTTGATCTTCTCTAGCAACCCCGACTGTATCTGCATATGCATCATCTGACCTCCATACCCTGGGAGTACAACCTCAATCCCAAGGCTCTCCAGATCCTCCAATAAATGCCGGTCCATGGTGAGATACATAGCAATAGGATACCGACTGAGAGCGTCTGCGACCACATTCGCCTTTCCAGGATGATACTGCAGACTGATGTCGAAATTCTTCATGAGTTCCAGCCATCTGCGCTGCCTCATATTCAGCTCCTTCTGAGTAAAGACATACTTCAGGCTTTTGTGGTCCGTGAAGATGTCCACTCTCTCTCCATATAGGTAATGCTTCCACAGTTTCAAGGCAAATATGACTGCTGCAAGCTCCAAGTCATGTGTAGGATAATTCTTCTCATGGGGCCTCAACTGTCTAGAAGCATATGCTATAACCTTCTTGTTCTGCTCCAGCACGCATCCCAAGCCTTTCCCTGAAGCATCGCTGTAGATGACGAATCCTCCTGATCCCGATGGCAAAGCTAGAACTGGGGCCGTCGTCAGTCTTCTCTTCAATTCTTCAAATGCTGTCTGGCAGGCGTCGCTCCATATGAACTCCTCGTCCTTCCGTGTAAGCTTCGTCATAGGCTCTGCTATCCTGGCGAAGTCCTTTACGAACTTCCTGTAGTATCCTGCTAGACCCAGGAAACTACGAATCTCTGCTACTGACTTGGGAGGTGTTCATGCTTCCACTGCCTCAATCTTCTTGGGATCTACAGAAATCCCCTCTCCAGTCACCACATGCCCTAGAAACTCCACTCTGTCCAAGAAAAACTCACATTTCGAGAGTTTTCCATACAGTTTCTCCTTCCGTAGAATCTCCAAAACAATCCGCAGGTGCTCAACATGCTCCTCTTCCGTCTTGGAATAGATCAGAATGTCGTCAATAAAAACTACGACAAACTTATCCAAATACTTATGGAAGACCTTATTCATCAGGTTCATAAAAACTGCGGGGGCATTGGTGAGTCCGAATGGCATCACCAGGAACTCATACTGGCCGTATCGAGTGTTGAAGGCTGTCTTCGGTATATCCTGCTCCCGAACCTTCATCTGGTGGTACCCCGATCGAAGATCAATTTTTGAAAAGACCTTCGCTCCACTAAGCTGGTCAAACAGCTCATCAATCCGCGGTAAGGGATATCTATTCTTGATGGTGATATTGTTGAGTGCACGGTAGTCAATGCACATCCTCACCGTCCCATCCTTCTTGGGCACAAAAAGCACCGGTGCTCCCTAGGGTGAAGCACTGGATCGAATAAATCCCTTGCCCTCCAGCTCATCAATCTGCGCCTTCAACTCCGCAGCTTCCTTCGGGTTGATCTTGTAACAGTGCTGGGACTTTGGTGCTGATCCGGGCACTAGATCAATACTGAACTCCACATCTCTATCTGGCGGTAACCCTGGCAGCTCCTCTGGAAAGACGTCAAGATACTCTGCAATCAGCGGATGCGGCAACTCCTGGTCTTCTGCAACTGCTCCGAAGTAGACTCCCTCTGGCCTCTCTGCAACTCGTCTGCTGATCTCGAACGGTGGAACTCCTGGCGGGCTGAAGATCACCTTCCCTTCATGGCAGTCTATTACAGCAAACTGCTCGCTCATCCAGTCAATGCCGAGGACTACGTCGAATCCAGGCAGTGGCATCACTAGAAGTCGAGCTCCGATCTCTCTCCCAGCAATAGTGATAGGGCATTCCACCATCTCACTTACTGGAACTGATCTGCCTCCTGTCATGATCTGACAGTTCCGCCTAGTGGGCTTGGGTGTGAAGCCGTGTCTATGCAGAAACTCATATGATACAAAGCTATGGGTGGCTCCAGAATCAAACAATGCAATGGCAGGGAAAGAATGCAAAAATATAGAACCTGTGATCACATCTGGTACTGCCTCGTCCTCCTCAACTGCAGCCATGACGTAAGCACGTCCCTGCTGTGCTCCTCCTCTCTGCTGCTGCTGGTGCTGTGCAAACCTCTGCTGCTGGGGTGGTAGAGCTCCTCATCTCTGGGGTGCAGCAGGCAATGCTCGGGGTGGTGCAGCCGGTGGTCCTCCTCCTCGTCCTCCTGCTAGTCTGGCTGTAGCCTGAGCGCAGTCCCTCATCTGGTGTGCATCAGATCCGCAGAAGAGGCAAATTCCCAACCTCTTGCGGCACTCGTCGATGTGGTGTCCAGGGCGATGACAAAATGCACAACTGATCGCCAGATGCTGTCTCTGATGCTGATGTGCTGGAGCTCTGGCTTGACGGTGATGCTGCTGCTGCTGGTGCGGCCTCGTCTGGGTCTGAGTCTGAACCCTCTTCGTTGGTGCCTGGAAGCTGCTGCTGCCCACGTCCCGGTCTCTCTTCAGTCTGGGGTCTGCCTCCTTCTCTACTGCCTGGGCGATCTTAAGGATGCTGGAGTAGGTAGTCGCCTGGCTAATCGCTACCGCATGTCGCAGCTCCCTGTTGAGACCCTTCTTGAATCTCCATGCTCTGTCCTCTGGCTCTCTAACCAGTCTCTCAGCGAACCTGCTGAGCCTGGTAAACTCCGAAGTGTACTGTGCGACCGTCATCGTCCCCTGCTGCAGCGCCTCGAACTGCATCCTCAACTCATCACGCTCCACCTCTGGGAAGAATTTATCCTTGAACAGTGTTTTGAAAACTGTCCAAGACACCCGGGGCTCTGACAACTGGGGGTCCTCCCGGTACCAAGCTCTCGCCAAGTCAAAGAGTCGCATGCTAGCCACTGACACCTTCTGGTCCGCTGGAATGTTCGCCATGGTCAAAGTCCTCTCTGCATTCTCCAGCCATTCATCTGCATAGATGATCCCCTCGTCGCCCCAGAAGTCCATCGGGCTAAGGTGCTGGTACTCCTTCGCTGTCCCGGGTCTCGGTCCTCGCGGTGTTGGAGGTGCTACTGGTGCTGGTGCTGGTGCTGGTGCTGCCGGCTCCCTGGTCCTCAGCGCGTCGACGACAGTCGCTCTGAACTGCGCTGCCTGATGGTTCTGGGCCTCCAGAAAGTGCTGAAACAACGCCATCACCTGGTTGCCGTCAAGCATCATCGTCGGCGGCAGCGATGGAAAGATAGGAGGCGCTGGCGGAAGCTGATCTGCCTGGACGTCTGGTGCGGGCTGCTCTGGTGCGGCCTGCTCCGAACCGCCTGCAACTCCAGAAGTGCCTGCAACTCCAGCCTGGTCTGCGGTCTTCCTCGTAGTGACCATCCTGCATAAAAGAAAACTTGTTGAATGACAAACCCTAAAACCTAACAAACAATGTTTTTATAATAAAGCACCTGATAATCCTGATGATACCTGATATACCCTTATTTCCCGGTTTTCCTATGCTGTGATCAAGTTTCCCTAGTGTAAATCAAGTCCCCCAATAGTACGCTAAGTCCTAGGTACCATTAGGATAGACCTGCATGGGCCACCACTAAAAAGATGTCACGACCCGCTCCCGAATAATCGGACACGAGTCGGACACGCCCAGCCTTCATTGTTAGACACAATGAAGTAAGCTGTACCAAGCTAGGGAAACTAACCAGATAAACGTGAAAGTATAGAATCACAGCATCTATAGAGTGTGTCCCAACCAGAAAAGAGATACAATATCTGAATTTATTACAATTCAACTATAAGAGTCTGCTAGTCTCAATACATGGAAAGATAAATGGAAACTAAAGTGAAGTACTAGGCCTCTGCAGCCTCTAGGTCACAAGCAGCTCCAGCTGGCTCAGTAGGGAAAGCAGTATCCTGTCCATAGTATGTGTCACACAAGCCTCCATCTCACCTATCATAACATATCCAGTCAGGAGCGGAGCAAGTACAATTCTAGGTAATGAACAAGACATCATGAAATGAAGTACAAGGGAACATGGAAAGTACAGGAAAATACAGGTAAATAAGTACATGAAGAACAGAATAAAGTACATAAAAGAACATGAATGTAAGAGCATGAATGAACATGATATGTAAGCACCTGAAAGAACATGATATCACAGGAAATAAGTACAAGGTAATCTCCTGAACATGTGTGTAATGCATTTGAAATATAACTAACTATGTGACCGGCTAGGGTAAGCACCTGAAAGCACCTGAAAGCACATGAATGGTGACTTAGGACCCGCGTGCACGATGCGGGGTCTAAGCTAAAACACACCTGAGTTGTTACTTGGGATTGGTCACATAGATAGTATATTTTCCCTCCCCAGATACAAGTAATAAGCACAAGAGAACAAGAGTACCAGAAAGAACATGACGTGTTGCAATTGTGTCACTCAAGGAAGTACATGGAAAATAATATAAAGCACAAAACCGTAGAGTGTACTTGCCTGGCTCCAGGAAAGTACAAGTAGGCAAAGAAACTGGATATCCTCCTGTATGAATAATGATGTATACAAGTTGGTCAAAATCTAAAATAACCAAATCTTAAATCTAGCAAGTCACTTAAGAATATATCCTAAGTCCTATTCTTGATGAAACAAGTTACCTTAATGATTAAATGTAAAAAATCTAATTGGCCATCACTTAACTAATCTTGATCAATATCTATACACATCCTGGTTTTTCAGGAATTCCTACTTCTTTATTACTTCAATAGAAAATTATCAAACATACTTATTAGTATTGAAACACAACTTCCTAACTAGCCAAGCCTTACACCATAGCAGTTTATAGACTTGCTAAGCTCACTGTTCAGCACCAAATAGTTTACATCTGTTCCCCAAAGTTTTATTAAGACTAAACATCCCAGATACAACACTCAATTCCATATGAATTCATAACTGGACTAACATTCCTTCTTCATTAAACACTCACTGTGCCCAGCTACTTCCTGAAACCAAACTTAAATTCCTGAGTCTATACAGGAATGTACTCCTGGTTTACACAGGAAATACATCCTGATTTACACAGGAATGACAGTGGTTCAGATTCTTCCTGGGTTCAAGTGTCCAGGTTTCCTGAACACTCAAGTCTCTGAGAAATGAGACTTCTCAGATTTCAGATTAACTAAATAATCAAACAGTGAATGAGATTTCATCTCAGGTGCTAAACTCCAAGGATGCATTAATAAGAACTTAACCAGTTCACATAGCCCTGGTTTACATCTAAACAATGATACCCTGAAAATCATCCTGACTGCTGCCTTGCCTTCCTGTCAAACTTCATTTGAACTTCTCAATACCCTTCATTCACTTCAATCTACACTCACCAGATACCCCTTTAACTATCCTTTAGTTTATACTTTCTGAAATAAGCTCGAACCCCCCACTGCTGGTATACATTCAGCCAATAATCTTCCACTCATATCCAACTAAATGTCACTGGTAGTTAACAGTGTTAGAAATCAGTGACTGTTACCAAGTTCTCTTGAACTAGAAGACTACTCCAGAAATACTTCACTGAAATTATATCAAAACTTATAACCCAAAACAATATATGGTTTTGAGAACTGATTTAGAGGCCACCATAGATGCCCAACTTCTAGTTCCTAAATTCTGACCATAGATAATACCCTCCTATCACGCAGGATATACAACAATCTAATACAACACAGGAACTATCAATTCAGAAGGGAAAAACTGATTCCCCTCATGCTCAAGATAATCAATCATGATAAATTGAAATGATAGGAACTGATATCACCCAATAAATCAGTTTGGCCAAGGAAGAATGAATTCAAGACATCTAAACCTGTCTCAGATACTTACAGAAATCAAATACTTCCTAACTGAAACCTAGACTACACTGACAAAACCTACAGCAACCACCACCTGAGTTTCATAGGGTATGGTTAAAATAGTAAAGCACACAGGTTTACACAACTAGCAGAACAAGTCTTATGCTATCCTGCTCATTCTCCCTTTGCACAATTTAGATACTCTTCTAACAAAATCATGTTTAAAATAAGCTCTATAATTCCTACAATTCCTGCATTATACTGTAACTTAAATAAATTCCAAGTTCACAATGATAAGGTTGACTGAATTACCTAAAAACTTATCTCTCATCTGGACTTAAGGTTCAGATGAGATCAGCTATAACAGTTAGATTGGTTAGAGATCAAAGTTTTATAGCATTTCCAATCCTCACGATCTAAAACCAAAATCTAATATCACACCTGGTATCATTATTCCATATTAAGCATCATCTCACCCTACTAATACTAAATCGAGCTTGGATCAAGGACAGGTATTAACAATTTCAGATTTAGGATTACCTGTTAGATTCCTCCAATGATTTCTTGAACAGAGGAAAAGTATCCTGTCACACTGGTGCTGGGTCCAAATTGTATTCTGAGCTCAATAGAGGAATGATCAAACGATCAACACATTATTTCAACATTTCTAATCCTTGGCCTAACCAGGAGTTCAAGAACAGAAGATATTCAGATTACTCTAGAATAAATTAACATCACAATATAGAAACTCACCTCTCCTAATTGATCGATTGATCAGATCAATTCTTGAAGAAGGTTTGAAATGCTATCAACTGCTTCATAATGAAACAACATTCAAGTTCAGGAAAAGAATTTTCAATCGAGAAAATCGAGATCAAACTCTATTAACTCACAGATCACAGAAGAATTTTAGATCTGGTTGGCTCCACTAGATCAAGATCAACCAAATGAAATCCTAATGGCAAGAATATGAAATCAGCTGACAAGGATTCTAGATCGAGTCCTATAATCCATAATTCCTAGATCAAATTAGCAACCTACCTCCTGGAGCTAGAGTGAGCTATGAAGGAGAAATGATTGATTGCTGGAGACGAACTCATTGTCCGAAGAGCTACTCCGATCACCAGGTGCTGCTACACGAGACCCTCCTTGCTGTGATGCCTCCTCCTTCCATGGCCAATCCTTCAATTTACAGTGCAGAACTTGAGGGGAGATTGGTGAAGAAATGATTCTAGATCTGGAATAGAATGGGGATTAAATAGGATCCTAGAATTTACAGAGCTGATACTCCTCTGAAATTTGGCACCAATTCTCAAGGCCAGCTGGATAGAGGTGGTAGGGTTGCAAACGGTTAGAGAGAATTTGAATTGGAAGGAATTTGGAAAGAGCCCTGGTTGTTGAGCCATGTGCTCTGAGCTCAGGGAGAAGAGCTCCCCAACCGAAATCATTCTTAAAACTTATTAATAAAGGCAACTTGTATAACCCTATGAATGGATAGATATTAAATTGCCTGGGCTGAGAATGAAAAAGCCCATACCTAAAGTAGAGTATTTCTTACAGAGTGGTTTGATCTTGGATTCATGGGCTTTAAATAAAAGTCCAAAATTATTGTAAAGTAAAACCCAATAAGTTGGTTTTAAAAGAAAGAGGAAAAATATACAGTAATACCAATTTAGAAAAAACTTCAGGAGAAATTTATTTATTAGAAATAATAAAAATTTCCAGAAAGTGGAGTTACATAGTTATCTTTTCAGTTACTGTTTTGACTCTATAAATAGAGTTCTTTTTTTTTATTTATTGTACAGATACATTGATATCTACTGTCAAAATTTTGAGAGCTTTTCTTCTTCGCATAGTCCAAGGGATAAAGCGATCGTCTTCTAGATCGGATTCCTACAGTTGTAATTTTCCCAGATACACAACAAATAAAGAGAATTTCTTTATGGAAAACAAGCTACAGGCAATCCCGTTACCTGGGTGCTCTTGGAATCTGTAGCCTGCCGTCGAGTAGGGCACATTTTCAGCACACCGTCGCGTGTTACACCCTCTAAGTCACCTAAGGGTACATTTATCCTCGGGCGATGTACCCACCTGAATTCAACCCTAATCTTTCGTCCTGGGTAGCCTGGATGGTCTGCAGGGCTTGTGGCTGTGGAACAATCTCACTGCATCTTGTTAGTAATTAGGCCAGAGACAACCCTAGTTAGTTAAAGTAGTAAGCCGTAGTATCTGCTTGGCCGTGATTGATTGAATGAGGTATAACCAGTTAGCCATGTCTTGTTCCAGTACAAGATTGCTCCCTGTCTCGATTTCTTGCATCATTATCTTGTCGATAAATGGTGGGAAACCAAGTTCTGTTCAGACGAAGGGTTACAACCCCGGTCCTTGTTTGGTTTACGGGTTGTAACCTGGCTATCGGAATAGTTCCATGGTTATCTCGTCGTATATCATCCTGACATGTTTTCGTAATTTTAGTTTTAATATTAGATTTTTGTGCTGATTGCTGGCCTTTGTTCTTATTTCGTAGCCCCCTTATGGCACTTGCTCTTTCTGGGGTTGACCCAGCTGGTTTTGTGTGGCCAGATTTCGGAGCAGCTCCCGAGGATCTACCAAGCTTCCAGCCCGATGGTGGCGACTAGAAGGAACCCGGGCTACGAGTGGGTTTTCTATTTTGTTTCGCTCACTCTATTTTAAATTTATTCTTTTGAGGTGTTTAGCCGACGAGCACCTGTTAGCTCGATGCACTTTTACTTACTTTCTGCCTACGGGCTGTAAACATGATTAACAAATCCTATGGTTGATCATGTATGACTTAACTCTTGCTAGTCCTAGCATTTTGTACGACTAGCTTCATGATCAGCTGATATATAATATTTGGAACGCCTTTTATTGTATATTTAATGATCATACATCTTGTAATTATATTACTTGCTTGAGATTGAGACAATAGGCTTGACCTTAAGAGACTGTTGGCTTGTAGTAAACCCTCATGTCTAGACAGCCGTGACCGTATAGTTGAGATGTATTCTATTTCAATATACGTAGCTGGCTATGTCTGCCCCCGCTCTCCAGTATTCTGGTTCTGGGGCGTGATAGTCACGACCCGCACCCTAGAGTAAGGGCACGAGAACGTTAACAACGCCCAGCCTACGCCGCAGTGTCGGCGGTAGAACGCTGTCCTAGGTCTCATTTCATCTAGCAGTATAAGAATAAACAATTTATACCCTCCGAATGGGGGTGACATAGCAGATACAGTCCCAATCACATCTAAGGTAGAGCATGATAAAGATAGATAAAACATGAAATCCTAAAGAGATACAGGAGATAGAAGTCTAAGTGTCTAAGATACATAAACCCAGAAATACATCTTAAAACTCAAATACATTAATCCATAAAGTAAATACAGCTCCAGACAAAATGAAATAACTATCTAAACAACCTCTACTGTGTCTCCTCTATGCTAGCAGGCAATCCCAGGCCATCTGTAAAATTTATCAACAGGTCCAGTCAGGACAGGAGCGAGCACAATACATCTCATGCAGTTCATATCATGTCATGAAATATAAAGCAGGCAATAGAATAAGATACATGAAATGCTGTAAGAAGATGTACATGAAAACATGAGAGATATTTGATAACTGGAAATATATATACATGATAAGTAAGAACTGTAAGTGACTAGTGATTTAGAGTACGAGATGGCATGTAATTGGCTTAGGTTGTACATGATGAACATGAAAAGTAATAGAGTGTACATGATGGGTAAATCACATGACCATTTATACTCACCCCTATCCACAATCAATACACAATGATCTATTCAAGTTACGTTACGGACATGATGTTTTGGTTATACAAGAAACACATGAGGAAACATGAGCGTACATGAAAGAACATGAGAGTACATGAACGTACATCTAAGAACAAGAGAGAACATGAGTGTACATGAATAACACAGAAGCAAGGAATACATGATGTACATGAAATACATGTCATAAAGTATCCGATACGTCCGCTAAGGAGGTAACATCCCAAGAAGAGATCCGTATAGTACCAATCCGTGATGATAATGTGACAGCATCAAGTAAAAGTAATCTAGAGCGATAATATAATTCGTGACAAGTATGAAACGATCAGAGAATGTACTCGCCTGATAACCTGAACAGCTGATAAGTATAGGGGGTCCGACTGAAGCCACAGAGTCCTATTTAAAGCAACACAGGTTACAAGGTGTCTGGCTCCTAATTGGAACAGCACAAGTCACAACATGTCCAGAAGGGTAATATAAAGCACTACAATGTATTCTACATGAATCTAGGTCAAACTAGGCCAAAGTCAACCCTTGGTCAACTCTGGTCAACTGCACTAGTCAAACTAGGTCATATCCTAACCCAGCAAGTCTTACTAGGCCTAACCAAGACTATCCTAGCAAGCACGTATCAATACAAGGCTATACAAGCCAACATACACCCAACTCTATATAGAATGCAATTATTCAATACTCAAATAGGCAAGAATTCACATTGGATATACACTAGGTAATCTATTAGTTTAAACTATATATGTCTACACATATATACACATGCATATATTGGTATTCAACATTAGGTCTATAATCATGGCATTTCAAATGGTTATATAAACTTATATATTACAACACAATATGCTAACATATATATAATATGCATACATAGCTAAGTTAACTGTATTCATAAATACTTATTTAAGAGGCTACGTGTGTGTATATGAACATGGCAAATGGGCAAGTGAGGGTTAAATGGGCATACATAGTGTATACATATCAAAGAGTGTCAAAGTGTAAGTGAACAAAGTGTCAAGTATGATAGTGTCTACATAGTGTAAGGGGTACATGAGGTAATATAGGATTTGTGTTAATATAGAACATTACATCTCATTAACTTGTATATTACATATATTATATCTATTATTACATTACATTCATGCTTGCATTCATTCATCATTCATTTATTCTCTTGCACTACTATATGCACCATACATTACATACTATGGAACCTACATATTCATTACAAGCCATACTTATACATGCTTACATTAGATAGGATACTTACATCTTATATATTATTTATTTAAACATTTACTCATGCTTGCATTCTCTATTTAATTACATAATGTATATACATTAACATGGATTAGAATCAAATAGAACATTATATTACACACAAGGGTGCACAAAATGCATATGCCGAATAGTAACTCCTACTAATAATCAATACTGTACCATCTCAGCATGAATTAAAATCTAGGATTAAAGTATGTTATAGATCTATGTGTTAGCTTTCAAAAACTTCAAACGGATCGTGTTTTCGTTTCCGGAAACTCCCGGAATCGCGAAAACACCGAGAACGCGTTTGTCTTTCTTACAGTTGACACTCAAATAATTCTCTAGAAAGTTAAAGAAAGAATTAGGCCTATTAATATATGTTTTTGGAAAGCTAACTTCAATACGCTTCTTTTAAAAAAAACGAGAGATTAAACCGAGCTTTGAGTTAGAAGTTATGACATTTCTAAGTTAGGGCTGAAATTAAAAACGTGGATAAAAATCATGACGGATTTGGGTAGTTTGAGACAAAAGAACACAAGTATATAACATAATATATCAAGAACTCACTCTCTACACTAATATATATATATGAGACACTATAGAACACATCTCCAATACAAAAATATGAGATTAAACATGTAATAATTCATTCATACATAACAACAACACATAGTGTGTCCAAATTTGGGGTTTTCCCACATGGACACAACCACAACACAAAGGACACTCCTATGACCTCCAAATGGACACGAAATGGATACAAATTGAGATACAACCATGGGGGTCATTCCTATGGGTTCAAAATAGACCTATTTGCATGAGAAAATGAAAAGGAGAAGGGATTTATACCTCCCGGTAGATCGAATCGAAGAAAAGCCTTCCCGGAGCGACACCGACACGTAGAGATTCCAAAAGGACACGAACGAGCTCTGAATCCTCCCAAACATGGGTAGCTTCCTCCTTGGCTAGAATGGAGAAGGAAAGAAGAAGATTTAGTGGCGAAATGGAAAGATTTGGTGGAGAAATTGCTAGGGATTGCTCTCTAGGAATTTGGGGAAGAACAAGAGAGAGAGTGTGGATGAGAATAATGAAATGAACTTGAGCCTATCCTCTCCCAAAGTGGCTGGCCATATGGGGCTATTTGTCCTATTATGGTAAGGTCCAAAATGCCCCCACAATCCTACTCTATGAGTATTAGAAAAGGGCTAATTGGTTGGGGCTAAATTAGTCATTCTAAAGTCTCTAATCACACTAACCTTATCCATAATAATTAGTCTAACCTCTAACTAAAATATTTCTATCATGTGGACTAAAATTAATATCATGTGGGCCATGCCTAAATAGTGTGTGGGTTCCACTAGAGTCAAACTACCCCCGGGTCCCCGTTTCAAGTCGGATTGAGTTGAAATTCGAACCCGACTCAAATAACCCCAAAACACTATCATAAATAATAAAATAAATTTCAACCCCAAAATAATATCATAAATAATGAAATAAATTTTAAAAATATTCAAAAATATAAAATGACAAAAATACCCCTATTTCTGAAAACTGGGGGTGACAAATCTATCCACCTTAAAAAAAAATTCGTCCTCGAAATTAAAACAAAGCAATCACAGGAAACACATGCAGAAAACAATCTCATTCAAATACTTTTCAAAAAAAATCAGCAATAAAAAAAATCTCTTTGAGGCACATCAAACATTTGTAAATAAAAACTGATACGTGTCCGTTACGGACACAAAACTATCACAAAATCACACCTATCAAAGGTCAAAATCAACAATCACCAACGCAATAAATATCAAAATAATTCAAAGAGGTCAAATGCAAAATATCCTTAGGCCAGAAATGACATTAAAATATCCTAATCACATGGTTAGGCTCTAGGTCAAACAGTCTCTAGGGTTTCACTAGCAAAACATCAAAATTACAAGTCATGATTTTAAATAATTTTAAAATAATTTAAAAATTACCAAAAATTATATCATGATTTAAATGTCAAATCAATAAATGATTAAAATTACAAAATTTCAAAATTACCCTCATTTTAGAGAACTGGGTGTTACAAGTCTACCCACCTTAGAAAAATTTCATCCTCAAAATTAAAATGTTCATACTCCTTCTAGGTCAACCCCCCCCCCCCCCCCACAATCAATGTCTCAGAACTTAAACAATCCTACGATTTAAAAGGATGACATACAGGGTCATGGCATACGGTGGTAGTGAAAGTCTCATCTAGGTATACTAGTCATGCTAAACCAAAACGGTCATATGGTATCAAAACACACAACCAATCTAGGGTGCTAAACTAGAAAAGATACAGAAATAACAATCATCAAGACTGTAAGACAGTCTACCATCCTATATGAAAACTGGTACTTATCAAAATAAAATAAAGTTAACTACCATTTATCTAATAAGGGGTACTATATATTCAAGAAAATCAAAAGTTAAAGAATGAAAGCCAATTGCATGGAAATCCAATCACAATATATTTATATATATAGCGTTAGAGAGGGAAAAGCTAGCATTATGTACAAGTTATGTAGTTCGTGTGTGTATGGGTGTATGTGGACATGTTCATATGGTTAGATAATAGGCGTGTGGGTATGTGAAATATACATGAAAGTGCATAGGAGGATTTGGGGTTTCAAACAATAACTATCAAGTTACACTAATCATGGCATATTGGTTAAACAATCTACAATACACAACTCATTTCCTCATAACATGCATGGCTAACCATGTATATATGTATATATAAAGAGGTAGAGATTTAGTTATGTATGTATATACATTATAACATGTATGCCTAAGCTCTATATATATCTATATAGATATATAATAATGACATAGAGAGGAAGAGTTAGGTTACATGACAGGGTATACTAAGTTAGGGTGTGTGTGTGTCCTTGTACAGGGTTATAGCTTAGTATTGAAAGGTTAAACTCAGTTTTAGTTCAGCATTTACATACAAAATCTAAAAATAAGCTAACATTTAAACCAGTACAATATTAATATAATGCAATTTCAAAATTTAGGAGTTTGAAACATCACAACTAATCTCAATGCTCCCAATACATCCTAACATGATAGAAATAAAACCCTAATATACTATCAATACATTTATCTACGCATACAGTTCAATATTACATGTTAAATCTGAAATTAAACTAAACATGAAAATCAAGGTAAAAATGTTAACATGTATTCAGTTTTCAGGATTTTGGAAAATTTGCATATCAAAACCAACTCAATGTTTATCACAACCTAACATGTAAGAATATGGAACCTAAATTTATATCCCTACAACAACAATGTACACAGCTCTAAATATTACACTTAAAACAATCAATTTGAACTAACATTTAAAATCCCGTATTAAGGGCTAATATGCACACAGTCTCAGATTTGACAAATTTAAACACAAAACTCAACAAAAAAAAAATTTGAATTGAAACCCTACGTATAACATACATGTGCAGTGATATAAATAAAACTATTATCATGAAATATTATATTTAAATTACGAGTTAAGCTAGGAAAAGCAGAGAATCGAAAATATTGGGGTTTTGAAAATTTAAACATTAACGACATATTAATATGTATTCAGATAGGTGGAAATCAAGTGTAGCATGCATAAGTGTCAGGAAAGTGTCCACTATATATATTCATATATATTCTCATGTCCCAATATAAAATTTTAATTCTACGTTAAACCAACAATTAGATTCCTACCAATGTTGCAAGCAGGTGATTGACGTAATCAAGACAGTATTATTATTATTATTATTTAATACAAGAATAATAACAAGAAAGAAATAACGATATAAATCTGTTTTTGCTTATCTGTTTAAAAGAAAAACCCATTTTGAAACCCAGAGCTAAATTTTCAAATCCAAGATAAAGTCTAGCAAAATCATCGATTCATTGTATTAAGAAGAATTTTATAGTAAGAAGTTACACAAAGTTTATAAAAACAGCTAAAGCTACTCCTAAGTTAAATAAATGAGAAACAAAACAAAACAAACAAATAACAATTCTCTCTTTCTTTTTTTTTTTGAAGGACTAAAATAAAAGCAGAGAAAACATGTTCCAAAATTTTTTAGGTACAATCTGATAATCATATGCGTCTTCTTGAAATTATGTTGTCAGAATTCTGCCACGCCAATAAGCACAGCTGTAATAAACGATAGAGTCCATAATAAGGCATACACCCTATAATCATGTTATCTAGAATTCTTACCACGCCACCCGGTATGGCTGCATGAAACTCTAGATTTCATAACTAAGATAAGTATAGCTATATCAGGCTCTACGTCCTTGTCATGCTAGCAAATATGACTGCAATAAATTCTAAATTCCATAATAAAGTAGACTTTTACCTTTCTCTCTATCCTTATCAAGTATGTTATCAGGTTATACCTTAATTCCAAAAAATATATACATATACATATAAATACAAACTTAAATTCAACAACCAACATCAAGATTCAAAATTCAATAATAATCCATCAAAAATCATAAAAATACAGACTCAAATTCAACCACTAACATCAAGATTCAAAATTCAACAATAATCCATCAAAATCAAGTTCAATAACAGGAAGTAAAGGTAAATCAAATCAGGGAAAAACAGATTTCAAATCGAAGTTAAAATAAGATTCTCAAGGGTTGTAACAGAAATCTCTCAAGGAATCATAACCGTGATTGAGTACCTTCAAAATATATCCTATTCCTACTGAAGGCTGTAGTGGTACTCTAGTTCGAATACCACTACATAAACTCGACCTGCATGGGCCACCACTAAAAATGTGTCACGATCCGTACCCTAGAGTAAGGGCACGAGAACGTAACAACGCCCAGCCTACGTCGCAGTGTTGGCGGTAGAACGCTGTCCTAGGTCTCATGCATCTAGCAGTATAAAGATAAACAGTTTATACTCCCCGAATGGGGGTGACATAGCAGATACAGTTCCAATCACATCTAAGGTAGAGCATAATAAAGATAGATAAAACATGAAATCCAAAAGAGATACAGGAGATAGAAGTCTAAGTGTCTAAGATACATAAACCCAGAAATACATCTCAAAACTCAAATACAGTAATCCACAAAGTAAATACAGCTCCAGACAGAATGAAATAACTATCTAAACAACCTTTACTGTGTCTCCTCTAGGCTAGCAGGCAATCCCAGGCCATCTGTAAAATTTATCAACAGGTCCAGTCAGGACAGGAGCGAGCACAATACATCTCATGCAGTTCATATCATGTCATGAAATATAAAGCAGGAAATAGAATAAGATACATGAAACGCTGTAAGAAGATGTACATGAAAACAGGAGAGATATTTGATAACTGGAAATATATATACATGATAAGTAAGAACTGTAAGTGACTAGTAATTTAGAGTACGAGATGGCATGTAATTGACTTAGGTTGTACATGATGAACATGAAAAGTAACAGAGTGTACATGATGGGTAAATCACATGACCATTTATACTCACCCCTACCCACAATCAATACACAAGGATCTATTCAAGTTACGTTACGGACATGATGTTTTGGTTATACAAGAAACACATGAGGAAACATGAGCGTACATGAAAGAACATGAGAGTACATGAACGTACATATAAGAACATGAGAGAACATGAGTGTACATGAATAACACAGAAGTAAGGAATACATGATGTACATGAAACACATGTCAGAAAGTATCCGATGCACCCGCTAAGGGGGTAACATCCCAAGAAGAGATCCGTATAGTACTAATCCATGATGATAACGTGACAGATCAAGTAAAAGTAATCTAGAGCGAGAATATAATTCGTGACAAGTATGAAACGATCAGAGATTATACTCGCCTGATAACCTGAACAGCTGATAAGTATAGGGGGTCCGACTGAAGCCACAGAGTCCTATTTAAAGCAACACAGGTTACAAGGTGTTTGGCTTCTAATTGGAACAGCACAAGTCACAACATGTCCAGAAGGGTAATATAAAGCACTACAATGTATTCTACATGAATCTAGGTCAAACTAGGCCAAAGTCAACCCTTGGTCAACTCTGGTCAACTGCACTAGTCAAACTAGGTCAAACTAGGTCATGTCCTAACCCAGCAAGTCTTACTAGGCCTAACCAAGACTATCCTAGCAAGCACACATCAATACAAGGCTATACAAGCCAACATACACCCAACTCTATATAGCATGCAATTATTCAATACTCAAATAGGCAAGAATTCACATTGGATATACACTAGGTAATCTATTACTTTAAACTATATGTCTACACATATATACACATGCATATATTGGTATTCAACATTAGGTCTATAATCATGGCATTTCAAATGGTTATATAAACTTATATATTACAACACAATTTGCTAACATATATAATATACATACATAGCTAAGTTAACCGTATTCATAAATACTTATTTAAGAGGCTATGTGTGTGTATGTGAACATGGCAAAGGGGCAAGTGAGGGTTAAATGGGCATACATAGTGTACACATATCAAAGAGTGTCAAAGTGTAAGTAAACAAAGTGTCAAGTGTGATAGTGTCTACATAGTGTAAGGGGTATATGAGGTAATATAGGATTTGTGTTAACATAGAATATTACATCTCATTAACTTGTATATTGCATACATTATATCTATTATTACATTATATTTATGCTTGCATTCATTCATCATTCATTTATTCTTTTGCACTACTATATGCACCATACATTACATACTATGGAACCTACATATTCATTACAAGCCATACTTAAACATGCTTATATTAGATAGGATACTTACATCTCATACATCATTTATTTAAACATTTACTCATGCTTGCATTCTCTATTTATTTACATAATGTATATACATTAACATGGGTTAAAATCAAATAGAACATTATATTACACACAAGGGTGCACAAAATGCATATGCCGAATAGTAACTCCTACTAATAATCAATACTGTACCATCTAAGTAGGAATTAAAATCTAGGATTAAAGTATGTTATAGATCTATGTGTTAGCTTTCCGAAACTTTAAACGGATCGCGTTTTTGTTTCCGGAAACTCCCGGAATCGCGAAAACACCGAGAATGCGTTTGTCTTTCTTACAGCTGACACTCACATAATTCTCCAGAAAGTTACAGAAAGAATTAGGCCTATTAATATATGTTTTTGGAAAGCTAACTTCAATACGCTTCTTTTAAAAGAAACGGAAGATTAAACCGAGCTTTGAGCTATAAGTTATGACATTTCTAAGTTAGGGCTAAAATTAAAAACGTGGATAAAAATCATGACGGATTTGGGTAGTTTGAGACAAAAGAACACAAGTATATAACATAATATATCAATAACTCACTCTCTACACTAATATATATATATATGAGACACTATAGAACATATCTCCAATACAAAAATATGAGATTAAACATATAATAATTCATTCATACATAACAACAACACATAGTGTGTCCAAATTTGGTGTTTTCCCACATGGACAAAACCACAACACAAAGGACACTCCTATGACCTCCAAATGGACACGAAATGGACACAAATGGAGATACAACCATGGGGGTCATTCCTATGGGTTCAAAATAGACCTATATGCATGAGGAAATGAAAAGGAGAAGGGATTTATACCTCCCGGTAGATCGAATCGAAGAAAAGCCTTTCCGGAGCGACACCGACACGTAGAGATTCCAAAAGGACACGAACGAGCTCCGAATCCTCCCAAACTTGGGTAGCTTCCTCCTTGGCTAGAATGGAGAAGGAAAGAAGAAGATTTGGTGGTGAAATGGAAGGATTTGGTGGAGAAATTGCTAGGGATTGCTCTCTAGGAATTTGGGGAAGAACAAGAGAGAGAGTGTGGATGAGAATAATGAAATGAACTTGAGCCTATCCTCTCCCAAAGTGGCTGGCCATATGGGGCTATTTGTCCTATTATGGTAAGGTCCAAAATGCCCCCACTAACCTATTCTATGAGTATTAGGAAAGGGCTAATTGGTTGGGACTAAATTAGTCATTCTAAAGTCTCTAATCACACTAACCTTATCCATAATAATTAGTCTAACCTCTAACTAAAATATTTCTATCATGTGGACTAAAATTAATATCATGTGGGCCATGCCTAACTAGTATGTGGGTCCCACTAGAGTCAAACTACCCCCGGGTCCCCGTTTCAAGTCGGATTGAGTTGAAATTCGAACCCGACTCAAATAACCCCAAAACAATATCATAAATAATAAAATAAATTTCAACCCCAAAATAATATCATAAATAATAAAATAAATTTAAAAAATATTAAAAAATGTAAAATGACAAAAATACCCCTGTTTCTGAAAACTGGGGGTGACAAACCTCACAGGAGAGAGCTCGCCTGCAGACCTTCAAGATAGTGCTTGTATAGGAGCAATGCCCAACATCGTCTTCACTCCACAAGACATGCTCATCAAAACTAATCTGCATGATCGTCCGTTATACTACACCGGATACATCGGGGATGTAAAGGTGGACCAGATGCACATTGATCCGGGCTCTTCCATAAGCATCATTTCGAAGGGTCTGCTACATCATCTCCGTATTCCTATGCATCGCCTGACGCCAACAAGCACCGCCATCAGCGATTTCAATTCGGGCAGAAGCTACCCAATTGGAAAGATTCGCTTGAAGTACCAGATTGGTGATCTCCAGTCGGAAGTGACCTGTTACGTCATAGACGCGGACACTTCTTACAACAACCTCTTGGGGCGCCCTTGGATACACGATTATATGATTGTGCCTTCCATGCTGCACCAGTGCTTCAAATATGTTGACAAATACGGCTTCGTGAGGACGGAATTCGCCGACATCGACCCCTTCAAAGGAGTCGAATCCTACTACTCGGACTCCTGCTTATACGAGAAGTCAAAGAGGCACCTGGATGAAGATGTACAGGCTCGAACAGAGACGGCCTCAGGATCAGAAGAACCTTTGACGATCCACTTTCAAGCTCGCAAACTTGGTAAATTTGTACCCCTTACGGCCGCTCTGCGTAAGGATGCAATCAGCCTTGCGGCACAAGAGGGGCAAATGATAATCCGGCTGCCAAGGTCCGGCCAAGTGCTGAGACCCATGACGGTGCCACTCACAATCAGGCTGCCAAGAGTCAGCCAACCATAAGCAGAGAAGCTCAACCCCTCTGACCGGCCAATAACGATACGGCTTCGCAAGAATAATCGTCACCCCGGTACGAAGTCTGGGGCTTCTATCGAACCAACTACTCCCCGCCCTGCATCGAGTACCAAACTGGGGGTCGCTAGTTTGCCAACAACCCCACGTTCGGTTCCACCAACAGAACCTTTGATGATGAAGCTGTCCAGGTCTTCCTCCCAGTCTTCATTTATACAGGGGTGACCGAAGAAGAACCGGAGCTGGCCAAGTATGTGGCTGCCCACACTGATGTTCCTTCCGCGGATGATGTAATCTCGCTAGAAAAGATACCTTACTTCATCAATAAAGGGCTATCTTTGAACTACCTCGAGCTTAATAAGCTTTGTGCAATATATGCTATGGAACACGGTATAGGCACTCACCTACACACACAAGTGATAAATGTTTACACCGCAAACCAGCTTACTCCAGTGGAAGACGCTTACCGCATAGTCGAAGGAGGGGACCATCCAATCATCTTCGGCCGGAAGGATGATCCACAGCCCTTCACCATAGAGAAAGTCGATCCTGAATCAGATGCCGGGAGATTGCCTCTGTATCTTTATAGTCCCCAATCCAAATACCTTATGCAAAAACAGGGATATGATATGGAGACTACGCCAGGCTTAAATTACGGTACCGGTCGACGATTACCTTTCAAGCCACCAGTCCCGACTGGCAAACCACGGGACTACTACAACAAGACCCGATATGGATTAGGGTATGTCACGCCCACAACGACCCCCGAAAGTTCAGATGAGGAATGCGACTAGCATTCACATTCAACCGGGTTACCAACTTCTGATCCAGATACCAGCATCGGAGACGTATTCAGACAAGTCATGTCAGTCAATATGGCATTCGCCGACGCTTATGAAGAGGATGAGGACATTCTTGAAATCCTCGAGTTAGAGCCGTGGGCCCAACAACTGGATGCACAATGGGAAAAACGGTTCGAACAGAGAGAACCTCCTACTGAAGATGAGGTTATACAGGTCGACCTCGGTAGCGAATCTTCTCCAAAACCAATCTTCGTCAGTAAAAGCCTGACAGACGAAGAGCGAGAATCACTATTGGAACTTGTCAAAGAATATATTGATGTGTTCTCCTGGAGCTATGAGGACATACCAGGACTAAACCCCGAAGTTGCCCTTTACAAGCTCAACATTCGGCCAGATGCAAAGCTGGTCAAACAGCAACAGCGACGCTGTCGCCCGGCATCATGGATGCGATCGAAGCCGAAGTCAACAAACTGATAGCCAGCGGTTTCATTCGTGAGGAACAACATCCAGATTGGGTTGCCAACATAGTACCGGTCCTCAAAAAAATAGGAAGATTCGAATCTGCATCGACTTCCGCAATCTGAATGAGGCATGTCCCAAAGATGAATTCCCCCTCCCTATCACGGGCATCATGATTGACAACACATGCGGCTTCGAACGTATGCCATTCATGGATGGTTTCTGGAGGTACAACCAAATCAAGATGTCTCCTGACAACGAAAAGCACACATTATTCCGAACACCGATTCGCACCTACGGTTACACAGTCATGCCCTTCGGTTTAAAGAATGCTGGTGCCACATATCAAAGAGCCATGAGCATCATCTTCAGAGACTACTTACGCAAGACTATGAAGTGCTATGTCGACGATATCGCCGTCAAGAGTCGCTATAAGGAAGACCATCTGCAGGATCTGAGGACGGTATTCGACCTGATGCGAGCACACAACCTGAAGATGAATCCCACAAAATCCTTCTTGGGCGTATCCAGTGGAAAATTCCTGGGTTTTATTATTACAGCCCAGGGGATTCATGTTAATCCAGAGAAGACGAAGGCAATTATGGAGATGGGTCCCCCGAGAAATCTCCGAGAACTCAGAGGCCTTCAAGGGAGGCTAGCTTACATCCAGAGGTTTATTTCTAACCTCTCCGGGCGGTGTCGGCCATTCACCCATCTCATGAAGAAAGGCGTTTCATTCATATGGGATGAAGAATGCCAACGTGCCTTCGACAGCCTCAAAGAATATTTATCGAGCCCTCAAGTTCTGGTAGCCCCGATTGTTGGGAAACTATTCTTGCTATATGTGTGAGCAATAGAGCATTCTTTCGGCGCTCTACTGGTACAAAACAACGATGCAGGCCATGAACAATCCATATATTACCTCAGCCGAATGATGATCGGGCCAGAGCACAGATATACTGTTGTGGAGAAAGAATGCCTCGCCCTGGTGTTCGCCATTCAAAAGATACGACACTATGTCGTAGGACAAACCATACACGTGATCTCAAGAGTTAACCCTCTCAAGGTCCTCATGACCAAACCAGGGGCACTCAGCTCTCGTCTCGCCACCTGGGCAATATTGCTGTCTCCTTATCGTATGATCTTCGTCCCGCAAAAGGCTGTTAAATGTCAAGCTCTCGCAGACTTTTTAGCAGCCCACCCAGGCTCGGAGTCATCCAGAATATATGAAGGAATCCCAGACGAGGTCGTCGACTCTCATACAACCTCTCACGATGATAGATGGAGAATGTTCTTCGACAGCGCCTCAAGGACCGGACCTAAGGACAACATCGTCGTTGGAGTCGGGGTGGTGTTAATTTCTCCTTCTGGGTTAGTGATCGATCACGCTTACTCCCTCATGGAGCCATGCTCTAACAATGTGTCCGAGTACAACGCTTTGGTCATCGGCCTCGAACTTATAAGAGAGCTGGGGGTAGAATATCTTGAAGCATACGGCGATTCGCAGTTAATCGTCAATCAGATCCGGGGTTCATACGAAGTCGGCCATGAAGACATGATCCCCTATCACCAAATAGTGATCAATATTATCTCATCGTTTGAGGGATTCTTCATCGAGCACGTTCCCAGACTCCAGAACATCGAAGCCGATGCCCTAGCAGGCCTTACCGCTTTCCTAGCAGTGCAAAATCATACTCATCATTCGGTTGATGTGATAGGCTACGAACTGGTCTGTCCCAAGAACAACGTTCAAGTCGTGGCGAGTTATTCTGCTCAGACGATAGTCGAAGCGCCAGACTGGAGACAACCATTCATAGACATCGTAGTCTACGACATCATGCCCGAGAACCCAAAGAAGGCTACTTCCATCAGAAGGCGTTCTCTCAGATTCTTCTATGATACAGAGACGAAAATACTGTATCGGCGATCCTACGACGGGTTATTACTTCGATGTCTGTCAAACACAGAAGCCAAAGAAGCCGTACGCTGTATGGTGTGAAAATTATGACACGCTGACATAAGACTCAGCCCAAGTCATACGCTCAAGGCCATACGCTCAGTAAAAGCCATACGCTAAAGGCCATACGCTCAGTCAAAGCCATACGCCCAAGGCCATACGCTCAGCCAAGGCCATACGCTCATCTAAAGGCCGTACGCTCAGTAATATTTTAATATTTCTTGAGATGACAGCACAGCATGTATTTAATGAAGGATGAATCTGACACTTTGTCTTTCGTGCAAAGACAGTTGCTCCATGAAGATTAGCCGTCGTATAGGTTTTCGAGAAAAGATTTTGTCTCTTACGAGGACAGCTCAGCAGCCATCATAAATAAAGAGCCATTATTACTGTCATTTCTGACAGTCTGTCAGCCATCATATCTGCAGCACGACGCTCAAGAAATATTTGTCAGTATTTGAAGATATGGCGTGTTTGAGAAGATTGAGAACAACCACGTGTCTACTCCCTCAATCCACACGGCTTCTTCCCATCCAAATGAGCGTATGGACCTCATACGACTCCTTGCCATCTAAGTGAGCGTATGGACCCCATACGACTCCTTGCTTAGTGAGCGTATGGACCCTATACGACTCCTTGCTTAGTGAGCGTATGGACCCCATACGACTCCTTGCTTAGTGAGCATATGGACCCTATACGACTCCTTGCCATCTAAGTGAGCGTATGGACCCCATACGACTCCTTGCTTAGTGACCGTATGGACCCCATACGACTCCTTGCTTAGTGAGCGTATGGACTCCATACGACTCCTTCCCAACCAAGTGAGCGTATGGACCCCATACGACTCTTTCCCAATCAAGTAAGCGTATCAGCTTTATTTATATGATCCAAGTTAGCGTATGCAAGACATGTGCCTTCAAAAGCTAGCGTATGACTCTTCTTCAAAGACAGCGTATCACAGCAAAGGCATCCAGGACGACTTTCAATGTACAGTCAACACACGTTCTCACGTGTCCTGTATTCAGTTACTCAGTTATTCAGAAGTTATGCAACGTAGCATCCATGCCACCAATCTCTCCTAGATATATTCTACTACTCTCAACCGCACTCCAACGTGTCTTCACCAGAATTCGCCATGCGTCCCTGCAGTTATGTACACGTCAAGTAACTGACTGAGCGTATGCTTCAGAACAGTTATCCAGAACTCTATAAAAGAGAGTTTCTTCATCTTCATCAAGACTACTGTCAATTTCAGAGAGAACAGAGAGATTGCCCAGTTGCTGTCCAAGTTCTTCGAAGTTCGATTTTTCTTCATCGTATCGTCCAAGGGATAAAGTAATCGTATTCTAGATTAGATTCCTACAGTTGTAATTTTCTCAGATACAAAATAAATAAAGTGAATTTATTTATGGAAAACAAATTGGTGACTCTGCTGGGAAAAGCTGTCTCCTCCGACGAGATAGCAACAACTCAATGCGATACTTCGTCGATCGGCTCGACGAAGAAGACGATGGTCGTACAATTCGACCAATCTGCTTACGAAGAAATGCTCAAGGCGAAGGAGGGCCGAACTGCTTCCTCCGTTCTTCCTGCAGTCAAGAAGAAGGAATGCTCTGTCTATGTCCCTAAGTCTTCTTCAACAGCCCGAGACGCTTCTGTCACTTCTCACGCTGACAAGAACACGTCTTCAACTTCAACGAAGCACACTTCGGCTTCTCTGAACACGGCAATAGTGGCTTCTCCTAGTCACGCTGACAAAGTTGGTTCTTTAACCAAGTCAGCGTGTCCAAGGAAAACCATCTCTGGATATGTCAAAGTCTCTTCCCCCTCTACTCTTACGACAGCAGTCAGCTCTTTAGCCATTGATGACTCTGTGCGTATGGCAGTCAAAGGGCAGCGTACGGCAAAGGCAGCGTATGCTAAGCCAAAGCCAGCGTATGCTAATAAAAAGGCAGCGTATGACCAGAAGTGCAAACTGAAGTCAGCGTATGCTAACAGATACATTCCTTTGACTGTTTCTCAAAATCAATCTGGGGGTTCTCTTCCACAGAACATACAAATGATTCCCCCTCAACTTGCACATCTTGTGCCAACCAAGGAGAAAGACTCTTTAGTCAACTCATCTACTCATAAGGTCTTTACCTCTGGAGTTAATTTGACTAGTACTCTTACTAGATCAAACAAAGGAAAATGCCTTTTGGCTAATTCCTCTAAAGATGGATTATTACCGATTCCCAGTCGAAATAATACCCATCTTCCTTCTCTCAAAATTTCTCGATCTGAGAAAGGCAAATTACAAGTATCCAAGACTGATACCAAAGTCAGATCTCCTACGGATCTTCGTAACAAGCTTAATCAGAATAGTCTCACTGAGACAAGTATATTAGACCCTGATACAGAATATGCCAAGAACTCTGTGGCTCAAATTAATCAGTCTTTATACACTCAAGAACCGAGAAGACAGAAGAACAAAAGACAAGTTTCTACAAAGAAACTATCTTCAAATACTTCCCAATCTGTTCCTACAGATCTCCGGGAGTATTTGCAAAATAAACGGAGAATTGACACTCCATCTGGCCAGGACATTGCTCATATTTGCCATGAAAAGCATGGTTGCAACTTCCAACCTCGGATTGTGATTCAGTGTTGTTGTTCACCAAAAAGACGATCTGTTTTCGAACGGATTCAATATGAACCAATATTGGATGATGATGAACTGCTTTATGCTTCTGTCAACAAGACCTCCAGAAATATTGGGGGTAGCCTACGATCTGATGCTATATCAGATTCTGAAGATGGTGTTTATCTCGGCACCCGATCCAGGACCGGAGCCTTGGCCAGGGTCTCTTCTTCTTCTCATCCAAGTGGTAATCCAGAGATCACAGAGGATTTCCTTGGAGAGTCCAACTTTCCAGTATTGACTCCCGTAAATAGCTTCGGGAAAGATACTGACTCATACAGTGATGATTCAGAACAGACTGTTTCATCATCTATTCCTCGAATGATTACCACTTACATGGCAGAGGGCAATCATGAACCTTCAACTAGCACTGAAGCTCATGAATAAAGGATTTCTTCCTTAGAACAACAGTTGCGAGCTATGGCAAATACATTAAATGCTATGCACACTCTTATGCAAGCTCAGCATCAAACTCAGCAAGTCCAACAGACAGCCCCTCCGGTTGTATTAAATACTCTTGTTGCTCCAAACCCGGAATCCTCTACTATTCTGGGGGTACAATCTAATATTCCTGTACAACCCACTCCAAGTCAGTCTGGAGCTGGGGGTGGTACATATGCTGCAGTCCCTTCTCCCAATTACACTCAACAAGTTATAACTCCCCAATCTTCTGGAATTGTTACTGAAGAGTTAAGGAATCTCCGAACTCAATTCGAGGTATTCAAACAGAAGGATGGTTTGCAAAGGTTAGGCATCAAACAACCTTATCCGATAGAATGGAAGCAGGTATCGTATCCACCAAAATACAAACCTTCGACCATCTCTTTCTTTGATGGGACTACCTCCCCAAGTCAGTTCATTAATCACTTTGAGGTAATGACTGATCAATTGGAACCAAGTGACGCCCTCCTTACTCGGGTGTTTGTTGGGTGTCTCAAAGAAACGACTTATGAATGTTATAGAAGTCTCCCTGATGGGTGCATTACCTCATTTGCCGGTTTCAAGCAAATGTTTCTTGAACGATTCTATGAAGGGCTCAATGACATGACCATGTCAGCCCTCATAAGAATTAAACAGAAAA
This sequence comes from Iris pallida, assembly GCA_029216955.1. Lineage (NCBI taxonomy): Eukaryota > Viridiplantae > Streptophyta > Magnoliopsida > Asparagales > Iridaceae > Iris > Iris pallida. Next base: position 22,111,364 of record JANAVB010005796.1, read on the forward strand.
ATAATAAAACCACCGAAGACTTTATTGAAAGATTCAGAAGAGAAGCCCTCAAAATGCCTCTCGGAACTCCCGATGCTGTTACTATCGACACTTGCAAGTCGAATCTCTTACCAATTATCAGCATGTGGACAGGGTCCACTCAATTCCAAGATTGGCCTTCTTTCATCGTCAGTGCCAAGGCTGCTGAAGTCAGTGCTGAGACCTTCAAGGGTCTGGGGGTACAAATGGCTCCCAAGGAATCAAATCAGAGTGCTAGCAATAGTACTCGACCTAACAATCGCAAAGGGAAAGAAGCTCTTGAAGTCAATCTCCAAAGCAGTAGTCAAGAGGTAAAGGCTACCCAAGCTACTCCAGCTCCAACAAATCAACAACAGAGACCTCCTCGGCCGAAGGAAGAATATTCTTTCGACGATGACGATATTCAGGGTATCTTTGAATGCTTGCTCAAAGGTAACAAGATTCAATTGCCAGAAATCAAAAAGCCTGATGAAGCCAATAAGAAAGATCATCCAAAATACTGTCCATATCATAGAATGTTGGGTCATACAATCCGGTTTTGCTATGTATTAAAAAGAAAATCCAAGAGATGATTAAATCAGGAGCTGTGACACTGACACCCAAAGACAAGACAGTCACAGCAAATGTAATTTCAATGCAGTTCGGTGACTTCCCTCCTTTAATGGTGGAAAGTGGGATTGTTCCTATCCCCAAAACAACTCTCGAAGTTGTAAACATCCCACCAGCACAGAATGAAGGACTTGTTTCTGTCACAACTAAGAAGGGAGAGATCATGTGGATCCACCCGGATTTAATGACGGAGTTTGAGACGTCTTCCTCTTCTCCTCAGATGACTTCCTCATCTAAAAAGAAGCTCGGAAAGACTAAGTCATGCAATGTGACTTCTAGTTTCATACCCGATTTTTATCTAACCTCTACTTTCATCTTGGCAGGAAATTCACTCCCTACGGAGATAAAATCTGTACCTCAATCTGAAGATAGGTACAAGCCTGCATTTCATCTATACAGTTCATAATCTCGTGAATTAATGGCGAAGATGGGTTATGATCTAGCCACTGCACCTGGTTTGAACTCAGGCAAAGGACTCCGAGCACCTTTAGCCATCACTATGAGACATAATCAATCTCGTGTTGGCCTTGGTTTCTGGAATGAAACTCTCATCAAGCATAAAAGAACTAAGAGCAAGATAAAGAATTGCAACATGGTTTCCATAGACCCTGAACCGGAATCTGAAGTCGAAGTTCATGCTGGAACTCGGCCAGGAAAAATATATCTGAAAGATTATGCTGACGTTCCTGAAGAAACTTCTGATGTCCCTCCGGTTACAGCTCCAACACCAGTCTCTACTGAAGTGCCTTCAAATATTCCTATTGAGACAGTTCCTTCTAAACCAACAGCAGCTGACAAAGGTAAACAACAAGTCCGCTTCGACAAACCACTGAAAAAGTCATCTCCTAGAGGACTTGAAAAGCCTTATAATTTTGATATATTGGCTCAACTACCTACTACACCAGCTAAATTATCAATCTTCGAGCTCTTACGCCTCTCTAAAGAGACTCGAGAAACTCTGAGTGAAGCATTGCTGCAAGCAGAAACCTGCCTAACTCTCCTCAAGTAGTTGGAAACAGAACCTGTTTCTCATTGCCATAATGGTTTAGAATTTATTCCAAACATTACCTTTACGCAGGACGATATGTTGCTAGAGGATAATCGACATGACCGTCCTTTATATCATACAAGATATATCGATTCTATGAAGGTTGATCGTCTACTGATTGATCCAGCATCCGCTCTCAGTATTATGCCAAAAGCTATGCTAGATGCACTGAAGATACCTGTGCATAGTATTTCCAGCACTATCACTACCTTCTTGGGATTCAATCAGGGAAAAAGTGAGCCTTTGGGCAAGATTCGCCTCAAATTTCAAATAGGCGATCTTCACACTAAAGTTACTTTTTACATCATCGACAATCATGGTTGCTCATACAATGCTCTATTGGGGAGACCATTCTTGCATGAACATAATGTCGTTCCTTCGACTCTTCATCAGTGCTTCAAATATGTTGATGATAATGGAGAAGTTTAAAAGGAGGTTGCAGATCTCTATCCATTCAAAGGAGTCGAAGCTTATTTCAATGACGCTCGCTTGTACAAAGATGAATACTCAAAAGTCTTGCAAGCTATGGATAATGATGATGAGATATCAAAAGTCGATACTTATGTTATTCATGTAAAAGGGCGTATCACTCCTCCGCAGTCTGCTAAATCATCTGAAGAAGGCTCACTGATAATTCCTGTCAGTGGACGTACTACTTCATCATCTGCCCAAGCTCCACATGGCTCACTGATAATTTCTGTCAGCGGACGTACTACTATATCGTCTTCCCAAGCTCCACAAAGTTCACTGATAATTCCTGTCAGTGGACGTACTACTCCCCCTCTACCTTCTCAGGCTAGACCAGATACTCTAGTCATTCCAGTCAGTGGACGTACTACTTATCCACGATCTTCTTCAAGGGAGCTCACATCTTCTGAGCCTTTTGTTATCGATCTTAATCGAAACAAAACTTCTGATCGCTCTTCCTCTCCTCCTTTTGTCATTAATTTGACTAAGTCTAATAAGGCTCAGCCTTCTGTTGTAAATACAGTATCTGATATTAATGAAGCATCTTCTTTGCAGTATATTGATGTCTGTAATCATGTACAAAGTTATTTACAATTACTAGATAGCTTAGAGCCACTAACTATAGGAGTTGTTTAAACTCTTTATACAGACGTATCATTGGAGTCCATACAAAAATCATACTTCGTGGTCCCTATTAGAAAGAAGGGAGAAAATCCAATATTCTTTTATAAAGGACCCCAGAATCCTCCTAACATGGAAAAAGATGACACAAACGACGATACTGGAAGGTTACAACTGCGTCGCTACAGTCAACAGTCCAAAAATATCATCAAGAATATGGGTTATGACTTCAGAACCAGTCTCAATAATGGAAAAGGAAGAAGAATGCCTGTTCGAATTCCTCCACTAAAATACGGAAGGACAAAATGTGGTTTAGGTTACATTGCTCCTACCTCCTTTATCAACATAGTCCATGAAGGTTCAAAATCCGATGAAGATGAACGATCTGAATCTTCTGATTCCCTTTCTTGGGATTCTGACACAAGTATTGGCGATCTCCATCGCTCTATTCTATCCATCAATATGGTCTCTGTTGATGGCCTGCAAGAAAATGATGAAGATGAGGATGATTTTGAAATATCTCCCGAATCAGAACAATGGGCTCAAAGATTAGATAACCAATGGGAATTCAGGTTCGAGCAGAGGGAACCTCCTACTGAAGATAAACTGATCCAAATTGATATTGGTGAAGAAGGGTACCCTAAACCAATATTCATCAATGAAAGTCTTTCAGAAACAGATAAGCAAGACATGATCAAGCTTATTCATGATTATATCGATGTCTTCGCTTGAAGTTATGAGGATATGCCAGGATTAGATCCAAAGATTGTAATACACAAACTTAATATCATGCCAAATGCTAAACCAGTCAAACAACAACAGCGACGATTTCGTCCAGACATTATGGATGCAATTGAAGCTGAAGTCAACAAGCTTATGGCTTCTGGATTTATTCAAGAGGAACAACATCCTGAATGGGTGGCTAACATCGTTCCTGTCCTTAAAAAGACTGGCAAGATCCGAGTCTGTATAGACTTTCGCGATCTCAATGCAGCTTGTCCTAAAGACGAGTTTCCTCTTCTAATTACAGATGTCATGATCGACAACACATGTGGTTTCGAACGGATGTCATTCATGGATGGGTATTCGGGATACAATCAAATCAAAATGTTTCCAGATGATAAAAAACACACTTCCTTCAGAACGCCGATCGGTACATACTGTTATACAGTGATGCCGTTTGGTGTCAAGAATGCAGGAGCAACATATCAGCGAGCAATAAGCACTATATTCCGCGAACATCTCCGGAAAATAGTCGAATGCTATGTTGATGATATTACAGTCAAAAGTCGACAAAAGGAGGATCATATCCAAGATTTGAAGACTATTTTTGATTTAATGCGTCAGCATCAACTTAAAATGAACCCTACTAAGTCCTTCCTGGGCGTCTCTACTGGTAAATTTCTCGGCTTCGTCATTACCGCTAAAGGTATACACGTGGATCCCGAGAAGATCAAAGCCATTCAAGAGGTGCGTCCTCTACGCACCTTAAAAGAGCTACGAGGATTTCAAGGAAGAATTACTTATATTAGGAGATTCATTTCCAACTTATCAGGATGATACAGACCGTTCAACAAACTTCTGAAGAAAGGGGTATCTTTCGTCTGGAACGAAGAATGGCAAAAAGCATTTGACGATATCAAACAGTATCTCATGAACCCTCCGGTTTTGGTACCTTCTGTCTCGGGAATACCATTTTTTCTATATGTTCGAGCCATGGATCATTCTCTTGGTGCATTACTCGCCCAAAAAAATAAAGATGGCCATGAACAGGCTATTTATTATCTCAGTCGCACAATGACAGGCGCTGAACCGCGTTATTCTCCAATTGAGAAAGAATGCCTAGCATTAATGTTTGCTGTTCAGAAGACGCAACATTATATTATTGGTCAAACGATTCACGTCATTTCCAGAGTGAATCCCATCAGGATTATGATGAAGAAACCCGGTGTTCTTAACTCCAGACTAGCTAATTGGGGAATCTTGTTAGCTCAATATGACATGCATTATATTCCCCAGAAGTCCGTTAAAGGACAGGCTCTTGCTGATTTTCTGGCAGCTCATGCAGTTCCAGAAGATTCTAAATTATATGATAAGATTCCATATGAAGTTCTGGATTCAAATCTGGTTTCTGAAGAAATTCCTACCTGGCGTCTATTCTTTGATGGAGCATCTAGAATAGGTCCTAATGGCAATATTGTCGCCGGAGTTGGGATTATTCTTGTATCCCCAGAAGGATTAACTATTCAGAGGGCTTATTCTCTGGATCAATCATGTTCAAACAATGTAGCCGAATATAATGCATTGCTCATTGGTCTTCAACTTGCTAAACATCTAGATATTCAATATTTGGAAGTTTATGGAGACTCTAAGCTTATTGTCAATCAGATCAGAGGAACGTATGAAGTTCATCATCAGGATTTGATACCTTATCATCAAGCAGCACTTTCTATGGCCTCATCCTTTGAAGGTTTCTTTATTGAACATGTTCGACGAGCTTATAATGCATAAGCTGATGCTTTGGCTAATCTTGCTGCTGTATTAGCCATACCAATCAGACGTCAGCAAGTGATAGTGGTTAATAACCGAGAACTATTCTGCATTGAGAATAATTTGGCTTTGGCTTTTTCTCATAATCCAGACAAAGATTCTCTTAACCTTGATGCTGGATTAAAGTTTGACAAAGTGTCCTCGTCTTCTTCTGATTCTACTATGGAATATGTCTTTTCTAATGAAACAGAAGCCATAACTGAAGACTGGAGATGCCCATTTTTAGACTTTGTATTATATGACATACTTCCTGATAATTCGAGTAAAGCAGCGTCTATTCGACGTCGATCTCTCAGATTCTATTATAATCATACAACGAAAACACTATATCGTCGATCTTACGACGGTCTTCTCCTCCGATGCATCGCTGGTGAAGAAGCACAGCAGATTATCCGTGAAGCACATGATGGTGTTTGTGGAGCTCATCAGCCAGGTCCTAAACTTCATGATCGTATCCGACGTATGGGTTATTATTGGCCCACGATGGTGGCTGACGCCATTCAATATGCTCGGAAATGTAAAGCCTGTCAAATTCATGCAGACTTTATCCATCAACCGTCAGAATTTTTACACCCAACAGCGGCATCATGGCCCTTTGAAGCTTGGGGCATGGATGTCATTGGTCCTATTAACCCACCATCATCAAGAGGACATCGGTTTATTCAAGCAATAATCGATTACTTTTCCAAATGGGCTGAAGCAATCCCGTTATCTGAAGTCAAAACATCTAATGTTATCAATTTTGTCAAACATCATGTCATCTATCGATTTGGTGTTCCTCAACGTATTATCCATGATAACGGACCGCAGTTCGTCAGTCAGAAATTTACTCGATTCTGCGACGATCATCGGATCAATAATTTAGCTTCTACAGCATATAATCCAGCAGCTAATGGATTGGCAGAAGCTTTCAATAAACGATCATCAAACTCTTGAAAAAGTTCGTTTCTTCCAACAAACGCAACTGGAGCGAGAAGCTTGGTGAGTGTTTATGGGCCTACCGCACCACAGTTCGCAATGCGACCGGATGTACGCCTTTCTCTTTAGTATATGGGTGTGAAGCTGTTCTTTCCCTTGAGATCCAGATTCCTTCTCTGAGAATTGCAATCTCTAATGAACTTACAACAGAAAACAATGATCGTCTTCGACTTCAAGAATTGGAAGCTCTAGATGAAAAGCGTTTGCATGCTCAACAAAATATCGAGCTATATCAGGCCCGAATCTCAAAAGCTTTTAACCGGAAAGTCAAAGTCAGAGCATATCAGAAGGGAGAACTGGTCCTTACTGTCAGACGTCCTATGACCATGACACATATGAGCAAAGGCAAATTTGATGCGACATGGGAAGGCCCATTCGTAGTAAACAAAGTCTTCTCTAACGGAGCATACCAGCTTGCTTCTATGGATGGAAAAGTCATGATGATGCCTATCAATGGCAAATTCTTAAAAAAATATTATGTATAATATTTTCATCATTCCCCAGCAAATATAAAATTCTTCTCTACAAAAGTTATCTCGATATCGTTATCCCCAGAGGAAACCGATATTCTACCATGTCTCATTTTCCCAGAGAATTTGATATTTTATCTTATTAGATCCCAGTGGATTTAATAAAGATCTTGTATAAAAAATCATGTCCATATTACCTCTGAATTTTCTATCTCAGTATGTATCATATTTTCTATTCTCTGAAAATGATATCTCGTCTTTTGATTTCCGAGTCCAAAGATCATGGAAAATAGAATCCAAAGATATCTTTATATCTGAATTCTGTTTTCTCTAATCAGTATTAAACTAAAATTATCTATGGTTTAATATCATGATAGAGTTACAAAGTTTATTTGTATATTCTATTTTATTGAAATATGTCATGTATTATTTACCTCTGAACATGTTTTCTACAAAAATATCATCCACAGAATTGAAATCAAGACAAGATATTCATTTCAATCAAAATCAGAACATTGATTACAAATGGGTATCAAAACTTCAATACATGATAAATGTAAAAGATCTATTTAGGAGGAGTAATTATCTCCTGAATACGAACGATTACATTATTTATCTTTTCTTCATGAGCTTTCTTGATTCGCTCTGCTGTTTCAGCTCCAATCATCCGTTGGTCATATTCCACAATAATAGAGCTACGGCGATTGGTCTCTTCAATCTGATTGGTTTGCATCAATTCTCGCTCTTGCTGTAAAACTTGACAGCGTTCAGCTGCAGATTTACGATTAGTAACAATCTCTGATTGTTCTGTTTCCACGGAGGCAATTTGCTCCTGAAGACGAGCTAGCTCTTCCCTCAACTTCCTAAGCTCTTCAGCTTTTGACGCTTCATCTTTCTCTAGGCGCTCCATATTCTGATGAGTACTTATTATTTCTTCGTCTTTCGCCATTAGCTCTTTAGAAGACTGAGCGAGGAATTCTGTCAGAGCAATGTGCTGAGCTTGAGGTTCATTCTCCAATTGAGCAATCTCAGCTGCAGTCAGAGACTTAATGTCCTCCTTTTTAATCTCCCAGTATTTATGGATGTTTGCTTCTAAATCATTCAGGAGATGTTCAAAGAAGACACATTGGGTCCCATAACCAGCCTGTCTCAAAGCTGAAAGTGGAAAACTAGTCGCCTCTCGAAGACTCGAAAAGGGCATAGTCTCATCCTTCATAAGTCGTCGTGAGAATGTATCCAGATACGAATAAATAATATCTGAATACATCCCCATGATCTTTGCTATCCTTGTATCAAAATCGGAAGTCGCTGCAATAATAGGAGAAGGAGCAGGAGGAGCCTCTATTCTTGGAGCTGAAGTTAGTGCTTTTGGAGAACTCGGCAAATGTGAACTCCCCTCACCCACATCAGTTTGAACAAGTGGGGCTTGAGTAGAACTCATAGCCGGTGCAGTTCCTACAGCTATTGGAATCAAAACTAAAAGACAATAAAGCAGAGACAAGATAAAACTTTGATGAATAAAATATTATCTGGAGCTGGTTCATATTCAGTTTCCTTCGGATCATTCAGCCCGGTTCGTAGTCTGTTCAGAGTACTTTCTGACACGGGATTTATTTCACTGCTTCCCGCCCCAGAAGTACTCGGAACTTGAACTTCTATATGCCTCTCTGGCTCTGGTGTCAACCCTGAGTGTTGACCAATGGTCTTCAGTACATCAATTGGAATTTTAGACGGTGATTCATCATCTATCTCCATGTCTTCTTCTCCAGAAGAATTAGACGACGGTTCATAGTCAACTTGTTTGCTCTCTGAAGCTTCAGCAATTGGTTTGAGAGAAGTGGCTTCCTTCACTGATTCTTCCGAAATCAGTAAGCCATTAGCTGTTTCAGTCTGATGCTCGGCCTCTACCGCAAGTTGACTAATCTTCCGCGTATCATCGGCCATTAGCGGAATCGATCCTATATCAGAAGGCATGGATGACCCAGCAGGTTCAGGAATATCTTCTTTAACAGGTTCTGCCTTTACAGAAAAATCAAAAGCAGCTTGTTTTTCTGAAGCCAATCGCACAGCACGATCGGTGGGACTCTCTGCATCGAGACAAATTACGGATTTAGTTTTCAAAACTATCACTTTCCTTCCTATTCTTTTTATGAATGGAACAGTAGGATAATTGTCTTTTGGATCACTACCTACTTCATCAGCATCTCCGACTCGATTGAAAACAGGAGAAGTCCCTGGAATGGTAATTCCTCAACGATTTCGAGTCTCTGCTCGAGTGACTCTTTTTGGGGCAGGCCCAGCAGCACCTTTGCCCCACTTTCTCTTCGGAGTATTATCAGCAGATATACTTTCTTCAGCACTCCCGATGGGTACATGTAATGGTTGATGAAGGTCATCAGAGAAGAAAGTTTCTAGAACTTCATCATCAACTTCATCAGTAGCCAAAGGATCTTCTTGATCATGGCAATCTCTAGGCAAGGCTGATTTAGTTGATTTCTTTTCAATATGAATAAAGCTTCTACCTAAGATGCTGAATTTTTTATCAAAGGTATTAGCTGATACATAGAATTTGGCATAAGATGCCAATATTCTAGCTCATCTCTGATAGGTGACCGAATCTGGCATGGAAAAGGTAGCCCCTGTACCTTTAGCAATGTAATATATCCACGCTCTGGCACCATCAATCAACCCGCCTTGATAACCAAAACACGTCGTTGCATTGCCTACATGCAACTGGTCGTAACCAAATTGCCGAGCAAACCTGCTCGGAAGATATGGTTCTAGATAAGTGATGTTGTCACGACGGCAGATTAAATGAGATGGCCTGATCCTCTTCAGCCATTCATGTTGAACATCATCCAACTCATTGCCACCAATGCCATCAACCAACCTCCCAGGCATGGTTTCATAACTAACAGGTGGAGGAACACAGGTGAAGCTCCATAGTTCTTCCCTGTTTAATATAGTTCTGCAATCTGTCAAAGTGTCATATTTCCACTTTGGTGTGTGATTGTATCTTTCCAGAAAGGTGTCATCTGGTCTAGCCATCCCAGCATTCATAAGAGATTCGAAGTGCAGAAGCAGCCATCCAAATAAATATATAAAGGGCATTTCTACCCGAGGAAAGGATGTAAGGCTCTTCCTTGCCAATTCGAACATTCTGTCTGTGTATGCCCTTAATCTAGCATTCAGATGGCATGTCATTACTGTCAGTAAATCCATCTTATACCCAAAAACTAGACGGACTGCTGCGAAAACAACTCCTCTGTGCATCCTGTCTGCTGAATAGGTGCCAGGAACTATAAATTTTCTCAGCCAGAGAGAGATAAATCCGGCCAGATGACCTTCAGCGGATAATTCTCGGCTGCCCTGCTTAATATAGGTCTCAAACCTATCACCGGCTTTATAAGTGCCTTCGTCTTCTTCAATGACAATGTCGTCATGAGTAGTATCCCGGATGAGCCTGTCAATCTCAGCTTGATTCAGAGGTTTAAATTCACCGACATACTGCTCAGACTTCTTCTTCTTCTGAACTTCATCAGTACGGCCTTGAAATAAATAGGCCATCCATTTGGAAGAATAACAGTTGGAATCTCCTTCTCCACCTTGTCTTTTATAAAAAGCCTTACAAATACTGTAATGGCACATCAATTCTTCAAAGATATGAAGAACCAGTGGGTTGGCTTCGGAGATCTTATTCATTTCATCAACGAAAGGGATATACTCTTCATATGGCAGATCTGATGTTAGCAGTTGAGAAATATATGCCATTTCATGAAGGGCGAATCCTATCTCGCCTCTTGGGGTCATGAAGGTGCTAGTACGGTAGTTATACCTCTCCGCTAACGCCAAGAACAAATCTGGGTTTGGCCTGAAACCATAGGCAGTGCACTTAATAGCATCATATAGGCCTATCACCTGTAACTGTTCACCAAAATTCTTCAGGATCCATTTCACAAGAGCAGTCCATCTGGTATTCTCTGGATTTACCAGACCAGTCAGCCTCATAGACTGTTTTGGATAGATGGCATTTTCCAGTTGAGCAAATTTGTTTGCAAAAATTGGGACTCTGACTGGCTTCAGCAGTACCGAGTCCTCAGAAGGGATGGTGGCAGTTAGCAGTCCTCGCAGAGATGTGACATGTGGTTCAGTACCACTGCGGAATCTTCCTTGACGATATCCTATCCACCCAGCCTTTGCTTGTCGGGATGGAGTGATATCCTACTTCATCTGTCTTTGACAACTCGCATGAAATAAACGAGCTATGTTGATGCTTTTTGATAAACCAGTCAAATACATTAGCTGATTTACATCACCATCCCTATAGTAACAGTATGATACTTTGTCCAGAGCAGGCTGAGAATTCATGTCAATAGCATCTCCAAAAAAAATGCTGGCTTCGAATGGGTAACACCATCCACACTTTGTAAAGGCAGTCCACTCATCAGGTTCAGCAAAGTGTCATTTTCTTGATTGGTCAAAAGAGCTATTCTTGTAGAAGGTCCATCGAATTGGGGAAAACGAACATGTGATAGGTCACTTCTATAGTTATTTCCTACACATCCTTCAAATTCTGCCTCCTGAGCCAGAATATCCACTGCAAAAGAAGAATAAAACCTTAGAAATCTTCAACATCAAGAAACTCAAAAGTTCAACATACGCTCAGTTTTTACTAAGCGTATGGCAGACTCAAAATTCAGCATACGCTCAGTTTTCCTTGAGCGTATGGCAGACTCAAGGTTCAGCATACGCTCAGTTTTTACTAAGCGTATGGCAGACTCAAGGTTCAGCATACGCTCAGTTTTTACTAAGCGTATGGCAGACTCAAGGTTCAGCATACGCTCAGTTTTCCTTAAGCGTATAACAGACTCGAAGATCCATATATGCTCAGTTTATCCTAAGTGTATGACAGATTCAGAGATCACTTTTTATGCTCAGTTTATCTTAAGTGAATGATTTTAAAAGTTCAGTTTATGTTCAGTTTGAGCGTATCAGTGTATGGTTGACAAGATGATCATCAAAAACATACGCTAACACTGGAGTTAGCGTATCTCAGTGAGACAACTCGCCATAGCATATTCTTTCAAGACATCGTATTTTGACATTTATATCAAAAATACGCGTATCATACAGAATACGCTCCAAACATATTTTTCGTATAAATAAAAAATGTGGGATACGGCTAAACCCTAAAGAGGGAAGCGTATTTTTTTTGACGTATTTGACCATAAAAAGGGGATACGTTTTATGATTTGGTTCTAACCAGAGCCCTAAATAGGGGATAGTTACAGTTCATCATCATCATCCTCACCATAGAGAGGTTTCAATGGGCGTTCACTTCGTCGAACGCGCTCATTGGTAGTCTTCTTAGCAGCGGCGGCGGCGGGCTGAGATGACTCCGCCGGATCCTTCCCCTTTCCCTTCGCAGCAGCATCAATCTTGGGCGCCATTGATAAAGCTTGAGTTGAAGAAGAAGAAGAAGTTGAGTCTTGAGTTTCTTTTTCTCTCTCGAAGATGGATGCAAAAGTAAAGAAATAAATCAGGTCTTGGAAGACCTATTTATAGAAGAAAAGAAGAAGTTCAAACGGCAGATATTCTTTAAACAGAATCCCTAAAGATTTGCACTAATATTGAGGAAGATAACAAACTCATGCCAGCGTGTCAGGACTTATTCCCACTTTAAGTTCAAAGTAATTTCGAACTTTTAAAATTCATAAAGTTCGAAAACTTTGAAGGGGGTCTTGTAGGGTGTGAAAATTATGACACGCTGACATAAGACTCAGCCCAAGTCATACGCTCAAGGCCATACGCTCAGTAAAAGCCATACGCTAAAGGCCATACGCTCAGTCAAAGCCATACGCTCAAGGCCATACGCTCAGCCAAGGCCATACGCTCATCTAAAGGCCGTACGCTCAGTGAATATTTTAATATTTTTTGAGATGACAGCACAGCATGTATTTAATGAAGGATGAATCTGACACTTTGTCTTTCGTGCAAAGACAGCTGCTCCATGAAGATTAGCCGTCGTATAGGTTTTCGAGAAAAGATTTTGTCTCTTACGAGGACAGCTCAGCAGCCATCATAAATAAAGAGCCATTATTACTGTCATTTCTGACAGTCTGTCAGCCATCATATCTGCAGTACGATGCTCAAGAAATATTTGTCAGTATTTGAAGATATGGCGTGTTTGAGAAGATTGAGAACAGCCACGTGTCTACTCCCTCAATCCACACGGCTTCTTCCCATCCAAATGAGCGTATGGACCTCATACGACTCCTTGCCATCTAAGTGAGCATATGGACCCCATACGACTCCTTGCTTAGTGAGCGTATGGACCCTATACGACTCCTTGCTTAGTGAGCATATGGACCCCATACGACTCCTTGCTTAGTGAGCGTATGGACCCTATACGACTCCTTGCCATCTAAGTGAGCGTATAGACCCCATACGACTCCTTGCTTAGTGAGCGTATGAACCCCATATGACTCCTTGCTTAGTGAGCGTATGGACTCCATACGACTCCTTCCCAGCCAAGTGAGCGTATGGACCCCATACGACTCCTTCCCAATCAAGTAAGCGTATCAGCTTTATTTATATGATCCAAGTTAGCGTATGCAAGACATGTGCCTTCAAAAGCTAGCGTATGACTCTTCTTCAAAGACAGCGTATCACAGCAAAGGCATCCGGGACGACTTTCAATGTACAGTCAACACACGTTCTCACGTGTCCTGTATTCAGTTACTCAGTTATTCAGAAGTTATGCAACGTAGCATCCATGCCACCAATCTCTCCTAGATATATTCTACTACTCTCAACCGTACTCCAACGTGTCTTCACCAGAATTCGCCAGGCGTCCCTGCAGTTATGCACACGTCAAGTAACTGACTGAGCGTATGCTTCAGAACAGTTATCCAGAACTCTATAAAAGAGAGTTTCTTCATCTTCATCAAGACTACAGTCAATTTCAGAGAGAACAGAGAGATTGCCCAGTTGCTGTCCAAGTTCTTCGAAGTTCGATTTTTCTTTATCGCATCGTCCAAGGAATAAAGTAATCGTCTTCTAGATTAGATTCCTACAGTTGTAATTTTCTTAAATACAAAATAAATAAAGTGAATTTATTTATGAAAAACATACGCGAAGCTCACGATGGTGTCTGCGGGGCCCATCAGCCTGGCCCCAAATTACAAGACCGTCTTCGCCGAATGGGCTACTACTGGACCACGATGGTAGCAGATACGATAGACTATGCAAAAAATGCAAAGCCTGCCAAGTCCACATGGACTTCATCCGTCAGCCATCCGAGTTTCTACATCCGACGGTGGTATCCTGGCCATTTGAAGCATGGGAATGGATATCATCGGTCCAATCGCTCCACCTTCTTTCCGGGGACATCGTTTCATACTCGCCATTACAAATTATTTCTACAAATGGGCGGAAGCTGTCCCACTTGCGGAAGTAAAGACATCAAACGTGATCAACTTCCTCAAGCATCACGTCATCTATCGCTTTGGACTGCCCTGAATGATCATCCACGATAATGGTCTGCAGTTTGCAAGCCATGCCTTCTATCTGTTCTGCGATAAGCATCGCATCCAGAATATTGCTTCAACACCATACAATCCGACAGCAAACGGGTTGGCAGAGGCATTCAACAAAACAATCATCAAATTACTCAAAAAGTTTGTCTCTTCCAACAAATGCGACTGGAACGAGAAGCTTGGCGAATGCTTATGGGCGTATCGTACCACAGTCCGAACAGCCACTGGGAACATGCCATTTTCCTTGGTATATGGAAGTGAAGCAGTCCTCCCATTGGAGACTCAAATACCCTCACTCCGCGTCGCCCTCACTTACCAACTGACGACGGATGATAACTACCATCGCCGACTGCAAGAGTTGGAGGCCTTAGATGAAAAGTGCCTCTTAGCTCAGCAACGAATCGAGCTATACCAAGCACGCATCTCTGGAGCCTTCAACAAGAAGGTTAAAATCAGAACATTCCAAGTGGGCAATCTTATCCTGGCAGTCCGAAGGCCGATGGTTATGACTCACAAGACCGCCGACAAGTTCCAGCCGAAGTGGGAAGGCCCATTCATCCTTGAGGCTGTATTCTCCAACGGCGCCTACCGCCTCGCAAAATAAAACAGAGACTTGCTCATGTTGCCCGTCAACGGCAAGTTCCTAAAGAAATATTATGTCTAAACGATATTCTCCGGATTATTGAGTCATGTACCCGCTGGTACCACTGAACTCACTTTCACAAATAGTCCAGATTCATCGAGTCATGTACCCGCTGGTACCGCTGAACTC
The DNA here is from genome assembly GCA_029216955.1 of Iris pallida. Taxonomy (NCBI): domain Eukaryota; kingdom Viridiplantae; phylum Streptophyta; class Magnoliopsida; order Asparagales; family Iridaceae; genus Iris; species Iris pallida. The sequence goes on from JANAVB010005796.1 coordinate 22,126,436, forward strand.
ATGTTCACCATTTTTCATATTCATCGAGTCATGTACCTGCTGGTATGGCTGAACTCACACTCTCTAATTTCAAGATTTTTGACTCATGTACCCGCTGGTACCGCTGAACGTACCTTTACATTGAGTCATGTACCCTCTTGTACCGCTGAACTCACATCCTCCATATCGCAGATTATCGAGTCATGTACCTGCTGGTACCGCTGAACTCATATTTTCCATTTTCCAGATTTTTGAGTTATGTACCTGCCGGTACCGCTGAACTCACATTCTCCATACTTCAGATTTTCAAGTCATGTACCCGCTGGTACCTCTGAACTTACATCCCGGTCACTCTTTTGGGGGAAAGTTATGTATGATCATACCTCTGAACTTTCTTCCTGAAAGAGCTCCTTCCTCTTGATCCACTACCCGTACTCCCAGTGCACAAAAAGGGTAATGGATCCACAAATTTCAAAAATGACCATGTCGATGTTACCTCTGAGTCGTCTAAATTTCGCCAAAAACAAATCACCCCTCTACGTAGAACTTCCATGTCCTCATTACCTCTGAGTTGTTCTATGTACCCCTCTTCATTGAGCCCACTCCTGCCATGTCCTCATTACCTCTGAGTGGGAAGGCTCCGTCGAAGAAACCCTCATGCTTGCCATGTCCTCATTACCTCTGAGTAAGTATGTTGATTCCCCTTCGACTTACTATCCGTACCCACAATCGGAGTACGCCAAGGATAGTAGGTCTACAAATGTCCTCTGTTGACCACAAAAAATCCTCCATTGGGTCCACTCCTACCATGTCCACACTACCTCTGAGTAGGAAGATTCCGCGGTGAACAAAGCCTTCATACTTGCCATGTCCTCATTACCTCTGAGTAAGTATGTCGATTCCCTTTCAACCTATTATCTGTACCCACAACCGGAGTACGAAAAGGATAATAGGTCCACAAATGTCCTCTCTTGTCCACAAATACCTTCTGTTGAATTCACTCCTGCCATGTCTTTATTACCTCTGAGTAGGAAGATTCCGCGGTAAAACACCTCATGCTTGCCATGTCCTCATTACCTCTGAGCAAGTATGTTGGTTCCCTTTCATCCTGTTATCCGTATCCTAAGCCAGGGTATGCCAAGGATAATAGGCCCACAAATATCCTCTGCTAAGTTTTTTAGCACAAGCCCACCATCTCTCATCATGCCCCGGGAGCCCAGCTGCTCTACGGCATTCTTTTTCTCAATACCAGGAACATCCATGACTACTTTGCCATGACTGTTCCAGATATCCTAACCAAACTTGTTATCCGTACCTAAAACCAAGGTATGCCATGGATGACGGGTCCACAAACAAGTCCCCCGCGCGGGGCAAACACCACCATCACACCACAGGCACAACAAGCAATATAAATGAAGGGTAGAATCGAAAGTACTCTTTATTTGAAGGAAGAAAAAAGTGCTACATGTCTGGGACCACGTCCCTCTTAAAAAGAAAAAAAAGAAACAGAAACAAAAGAAGAAAATGCCGACTACAGCTCGGCATTACACAATTCCAAAAGGCGATTCTTCACTGAGATGGCCTCCTGTTCGAGTCGCTGTTTAACTCGACGCTCAGCCTCCTGGGATAACCGCTCCTCATCATCCAAGCCCATGAGATCCTGCCAGTCATCTTCCAACTTCTTCAGGGCAACTTGCAGGTCAGTCGAAGCTTGATTGACTCTGTCAGCCTCCTGAATAATCAACTCCTTATCAATACGGACATCCTCAAGTTCAGACTCCAAGAAAGTTAACTTCCTCTGAAGCTCAAGGATCTGCTCTCGCGTGTCAGTGATCCCACGGGAGGCAGACGCTTCCCGAGCCATTACATCTTCACTCTCGTGGCTCAATTGATCATATCGATCAGACAGATCGCGAAGGTCCTTCAGTACGGCTGGCTTGGTTTTATCCCGAACAGCCCTTGTCTTCTCTATAGTAGTGGTGAGAGAACCATGCTACCGATCTATAACAGCAGATAAATCAGCTGTCGCAGCACCTGCAGCTGGGCCACCAGCTGTTCAGCCTCTAACAACTTTGTCTCCAAGAGTACAGCCAGCCCTGCACCACCAAGAAGAGTCTTGAGGATATCAATTTGACCCTGGGCGCATTGCCGGGACAAGACGAAAGAGGTCCCTCTTTCCACAGCAGTCGTTATTCCCCTTCTCAAGTGACGATGAAAGCTGTCAACCACGTCCTGTAACGCGTCGTCCAGGACCTCTGTAGAGGACAGTGTCAGAGGAAGCATGGCTGGCAATATCGGAGGAGTAATGCTAGAACTTGCCACCAGGGGATGGAATCCGAGCAGAACGATGCGCGGATAACGGATAACTCTTCCTTCGCCACCGAAAGAGCCTGGATACTCGGTAGGGCAGAGAGGTCGACTCTCGGAGCCACCCGAGCAGAAGAGGATGAAAGGACCATCGTCCCCTGCCCTGGCCGTCCCATCACCCGACTTTCCGAACTCGAGCTCGCGGGAGGCCCCTCAAGACGAGCCGGAAGAGGAGGAAGTACGCTCCTCTCCACCGGTGCCCCTTCGGCATAGTTCGTCTCAATAGTGTCCATCCTCTGCACTAGAGAGGCATGACCTGTATGCGTAGAACAATGATCAGTCAACGTGACCTGAAGGATGTAATGATAGAGCAGATAGGCCTTCTCGCAGGTTAAGATTTGGCTTATCTTACCAGGGGAGGAACAAGGAGGCTGCAGCTCGTGCGTAGCTGACGTGACCTTCTTACCCGCAACCTCCAAGTTAGATTCAGCGGGTTCTTCTATCCCAGCCACCCCGGAGGGAAGTGCGACACGATCAACGTTATCTTGATGAAATTCAGCAATTTCAGGGACAGGTTCATTAAAGTCCCCGTCATCCCGGGTCACCACCTCGGCATCTTGAGACTTTTCTTCTTCTTCTGACACCTACAAGAGGGAAAGAAGATGATTAAAATCGAAGCTAGAAGGAAAGAAGAAAAGAAGAATCGGGAGTGGTTTGGTTACCTCTGACGCGGGGTTAACTTCTTCTCCGCTTTCTCTTATAGTTAGCTGGCGGTGTCTGGTCGCAACCAGCTTCCGGGAACGAGAAATACCGCCAACAGGAGAAACTTGCCTGCTACGCTTTGGAGCAGGGCCAGGCGCAACGGGTGGCTGATCTCCCAACATCTCATCTGACAAAATAGGCGGCTGATCCACCTCTACGTCTGCTACCGGAAGGGTAGAGTCATCTCCATCATGCTCGTTGCTTTCATCATCCTTAGCAGCGGAATCCAAATCTGGCACTTCGACTCTAGTCTTTCTCTTCTTGGCCCCTTGGGATCCTTTCTCCAGGCCGGTACCAACAATAAAACTGGCACCCGGGTTAAAACCGACCGGGGGCTTGTTCGCCATGACATGGTACAAAGTTGCCATGTACAAGATCTCCACTGACGCCTTAATAGCAGGGATCGAGAAAATGGTACGGGTATGGAATGTATCATAGTATTGCCAAGCCCTGATACCATCAAGAAGGCTACCTTCAAAACCCAGACAAGAGCTGGGACTGTCTAGACAAAGCTGGCTGTATCCGAACTGTCGGACAAACCTGCTAGGCAGATAAGGCTCCAGAAAAATAGTATTGCGGTTACGATACACCAGATGTGCGGGGCGGATGTTACGCAGCCATAGGAGCATCTGGCCGTCCAAAAGTTGAGGGGCACAATACCGTCAAGATGTACAACCTCTATGTCCTTAGCAGTAAAGCGAGGGACAGATACGAAAATATGGTACATATCCGCCCTCGCCAATGCCATCCGGCAAGCCCGTATGGTCTCATATTCCCAAGGCTCATCACGATAGCGAAAGATAAACGCGTCATCATCAGTTATACCATCTTCAGAGCCCGGTCTCATGAAAGACGGATAATGCATCAACAGCCACCCCATCAAATAGTGATAGGGTAATTCAGTCCGTTCAAAATCCTTGGTCACATCGCGAGTGATGACCTTGGATGTGAAGGTGCGAAGGACACGGTGTATGCTGCACACCATGGCCGGGAGGAGAGCTAGCCTGATTCGCAAAACTAACTTCACAGTCGAAAGGATAAAGTTACGACTGATTCTCTCGATAGAACCAGCTCCTCCAGAGACTACACAATTTTGCAGCCATATCATAAAAAATCCCGTCAGGAGTGCCTTCTCTGACAGCTCTTGGGTATCCTAGTAAAAATAACCGAAAGAGTCGGTCTTACTCCCAAATCTGTCACTGGTGGTGGCCACCCTCTTAGCCGACGACACCAAGTCTTTAACCGCCTCCCGGGATCGAGGGCGACGGGAAGTAACTCGACCTGAGGCATCCGTCGGGAAAAGATAGTGCACCCAGTCCTTGGTGTGGGGAGCATTCCCTTTCGAGTTGTTATCCTTTCTGGCTATCTGATGACATGTGCTATAGTGGCACAATATCTCTTGGTAAAGGGCCACGAAGCCTGGATACCGTCTTTCCAAATCTTTGAAATCCTCATTCGTGGGAGTATACGCCTCAAAAGCTTCGTCCCCCCAAGGAAGCTTGGAGATCGCATGCATTTCGTGGAGTGCAAGCCCCATTTCCTCTACGGGTGTATAGAAGGTTCCCGTACGGCAGTTATACATCTCCAGCAGAGACATGAACAACTTCTTGTTTATGGGTAAGCCATGGCTGGTGCCCCGAATATCATGGTAAAGGCCAATCTCACACAAAAAGGCCTCATACTTTCGCAAGATCCACATAGACAGATTGGTCCACGAGGGAATAGGATGTATCCAACTAGGGAGCATCAACCGGCCAATGGGGTAGGAGCCCTTCCGAGCAAGTTGATTTATAAAAGTGTCGACGGTAGAAAATATGAAATTGGGGCCCGGCACATTCAAGAAAGTACCTGGGACCAATCCCATTACAGAACAGCTGGTGTGCACCTTGCCTGCAGTCACTGACTTCAGGTTGTTGTTATAATGGATGTCTCCCACAAACATCCTACCTCGGGTAGGAGTTAAAGTCTCTTCCATCTTCCGGTCCAGTGGGAGCATATTGAACCAAGACAATGGGAAGTGTCGCTCTATTTAGGGGATACGGATCGCCATCCCGTTAGAGACAAAACTCCAGTTCTCTGACACCTCCAGAACATGACTGTTCTCCACAGTCAAGGCATCTCCAAAGAAGAATACAGGCTTCAAATATTCCCCTTCGAATTTCTCGAAGTTCATCAGAGCGTTAAGGAAATGGAAAGGCTGGTTCTTGATGGCATTCAGTCTAGCCGGAGGTTCGTCACTCGGAAACTGGTCCGTCATATGCTGAACAATATAGTCGTACCTATAGCCAAGAGCAACTTGGGCACTACCTACCAGGAGTTCTCCAGCAGCATTAACGGGCAGATTCACTAAAAAGAAGACAGAGAAAGATAAGTTAAAAAGATGGATAAAAAGAACTGATTGGGCGCTTCCAAGCCTCATGCGGCTCAGGAAAACACCCATGCGGCTCCAACTTAATGAAGCCTTATGCGGCTCCAACATAACGAAGCCTCATGTGGCTCAAGCTCAGAAGAACACTTATGCGGCTCCGTTCAGTGAAAGTCAATGCGGCTCAGCGTCGCTTATGCGGCTTCGTCAGCGAAGTACGTATGCGGACAAAGTGGCTATTCTTATGCGGCTCGCAGCTCAGCCATAGGACGAACATGCGGCTCACAAAGGCTCGTGCATAAAATATGCGACATAGCCATAGCAGTTAGGGTTCTTTAACTCATACAATGTCCTTACCAGTAATGGTGGGATGAATGTCAGGATGAACATCGGGTAGGACGACCGGCGGAGGAGCGGCCGCAGTCGAGGCTGAAGTAGTCTTCTTACCTCTCGCTGTTGCGGTCGATGAAGAGGCCGCCTTCTTGCCCTTTGCTGCCACGGTCTTCTTGGGAGCCATTAGTTATCGGAGAAGAAAAGGATAATCAGGATAGGAAAGGTTTGAAGAAAAAGAGAAAGTAAAGAAGCCCTGTCTCTCTCCAAACTCCTCTTATTTATAGGAGGACGAGAGAAGGAGGACACGTGGACTAGTAACCGCCTCGTAAAAGGCAAAACTGACTCCTCGGATTTCGTCCCCGAGATTCATCCAGGGCATAAAATCCGAAAGATTTAATGAGCCGACCCTTGGGATTTCCACCTAAAGACGACGCTGAAACGAATTGGAGGCAATTAAAGACCCGCACACGTGGCAAGAAGATATGCGGCTCAAAAGTCCCTGCGACTGAAACATCCCGGCGGCTGAAACATCTATGCGGCTAAGCCATCCATGCGGCTGAAACATCCATGCGGTCAGGATTTCATATGCGGCCAGAAGAATTTATATATATACAACCATGCTTCTTATTCAAAGTATTTCAATTTTGCAAATTGAAAACTTTGAAAGGGGTCTTGTTGAAGCATAGAAAATAATAAATAAATAAAGATCCATGCGGCCAGGAAACCCCATGCGGCTCAGAAAGCCCATGCGACTCAGAGAGTCGTACGACACAAGGGACTATGCGGCTCGAGATATTCCATGCGGCTCAGAAGACACGTGGCTTGCAAACAGTTCTCCCCTCCGCCCTATACTGCATTAATTACTTTGACGGCTGACAGCTCTGACAAAGTGACAGCCCTGACACAAAGAGATAATTATGACTCTGTCATAATGACAGACCCCTAGGGAAACGAAGGAGATCTATGACACAATCTACCGAGATCCAAAAAATGCCACGTGGCCTTGACACATGGACGTTCGTATGCGGCTCGAGTGAAGACTCCCCATACGGTTCAGGATGAAGCTGCCCTATACGAGGTCGCCCCATGCGGCTCAAGAGGACCATCTCTATGCGGCTCAAGCAAAGGCCTCTCCATGCGGCTCAAGAGGACCATCTCCATGCGGCTCATGCAGAGGCCTCCCTATGCGGTCGCAAAGATCATCTCCATGCGGCTCACTACCCATTATGTGGCCTAAATTATTATGTAGATTCGAAGGGTCGGGGGGGCCACTCCCCAAGCAGTCTTGACACATGGCCAGTCTTATGCGGCTCAATCCTTATGCGACTCAACCTCATGCGGCTCAGATCCCCTCAGTGGTCCCAAAACATGTGTCATAAAGCCAATCAATTTCCCAGATTTATTGCAATCAATGATTGGGTCAAATCCCAATAATCTGGTACACGTAGAAGGAGAATGATTTAAACTTATTCATTCAGATTCGCAGACATCAGCAAATCATCATCACGAAGATTCATTCCAATCAGCATTAATTACTGATAGGATTTGGTGCAATCTACATTAAGTGGCCCAGATTCATCACACTCAAGATTAATAGCCCAGATTGATCAATCAATAGGCCGCCGCCACTCTAAGGAGAAATCATTGCAAACCCTAATGATTGCATTCCCCTTCTTATAAATAGCAAGGTGCCATTCCCTTGCAAGGGACCCCTTTTTCGAGATCAGAGAGCATTAGAAGACTTGGAGAGGAAGACCAGAGAGAGGGAAAATAGAGCATTTCTTCAATGCCAAGCAATCTTCTGGAGCCAAGGCTACATACCGATCATCCAAGGAGTAAGGCAGAGCTGCCGTCGCTTTCCCGAGCCTCTATCGTCACCCCCCATAATCTAAAATAAATAATTATACTGAGATTGCTGTACCTAGGCTTTCGTCCCTAATCTTTCTTTTTACAAGCGAGTTTGTAACGTGAAGTAAAAGTCCATTCCTCCGATAATTGTTCTGCTCTTTTATATTTCATGGCAAACAGCTCGTACAAAGAAAGCCTAGGAATGAAAACCTAGGTACAACAATCTAAGTACAATTGTTTAGTTTTTTCTAGGAGGTGACGGTAGAGGCTCGGGAGAGTGCTATCAACTCTGCCTTACTCTTTGGACGATCGGACATATCCTAGGCTCTGATGAAGAAATACTCTCGGGATGTGTGGGAAGATTCTTCTGTGCACCGCCGCTCTCTGTGCCTTTTTCTCTCTATCTCTTGCAAGGGAATGGCACCTTGCTATTTATAGGAGTTGAGTGTGATAAGTAGGATTTGCAATGATTGTTCCTTGAAAAGTAGACGGTTAGGAATTGGTTACGATTTGCCTTGATCTTGTTTGTTGGAAATTAATCTGGGCCGTCAATATTGATTGTAACAAATCTGGGCAGTTAATATTGATTGCACCAAATCTGCATGGACAATTAATATTGATTGCAATAAATCTGCATAGACAGTTAATGTTGATTGCAACAAATCTGCATCGTAATGATTTGTTGATATCAGCAAATCCGAGTGAATAAATCTTGGTCAATCTCCTGCCACGTGTCCCAACTGCCTGTTATGTCGATTGCCATAAATCTGGATTGTTGGGATCTGATCAACTCCTGCCACATGTCCCAACTGCTGTGAGCCGCATGAAGGACTGTCATAGTTGGGCCGCATGAGTGTGGCCTCGTGTCAGGGCCGCATAAGGGTGGCCTTATCTGAACCGCATGGAAGTCCTTTAATCCGAGCCACATGAGTGTGGCCCCCATGATCCGAGCCGCATGGGAGTAGCAGCCGCATGGGGATAGTCCCCAGCTGAACCACATAAGGGTGGCCACGTGTCAGAGCTGCATAGGTATAGCTTCCCAAAATTGGAGCTGCATGAGGGTGGCCCCCATGATCCGAGCCGCATGGGAGTAGCAACCGCATGGGAGTGGCTGCCGCATGAAGGATGGTAGCCGCATAGGGAGCTTCGGAATTGGTGGATCATGCCAGCTATAAAGATTTTCTTCGTTTCCTTAGGAGCGCGCCATTATGTCAGAGTCATCATTGCTGCTTTATGTCAGAGCTGTCAATTCACCTTTATGTCAGAGCTGTCGTGTTACGTCAGAGCATTAAATGAGGCCGCTGCTTGATGGCCAGCTGTAGAGGCGAACCGCATTGGGCCACGTGGCTTTTACCCGAGCCACATGGAGCTATTGGAGATTTCTGAGCTGCATGAGGCTCTAAAGGACTTTTATGCCGCATGAAGCTCTAAAGGACTCTTGAGCCGCATGAAGCTTTAAGAGATTCTTTGAACCGTATGAGACTCCCTCTGTTTTGAGCCGTATGGACTTTCTTGTTCTTTTCCATGCTTCTACAAGTAGACTTGAGGATTGAGTAGATCTAATCTGCGTATCAAGAATGAATTAGCCTAGACTCAAGCAAGAGTTACGTCCCGAAGAAGATGGTTATCTCGCGGGAGTGTTGCATGGTAATTTCATGCCCACTGTGGATAATCGGACTCGCATAAGAATGGGACGTGACATATTATTAGGTCAGACGACCTCATGATCGAATACGTGAATGAATAACTTAGGAAATATGGAAAGAGAATTATGGTTTAGCGATAAGTTGTTTCATGGCGCGCTTGACTTGGAAAGAATAGACAGGTGAATTATATCAAATATGTTTGAAGAGATAGACTATGTGAATTATAAATTTGGACGGGCGATAGCGATAGGCAAGAAACTTGGTTGAGTATAACTTGAAGTAGGATGGCTTTGCGGAATGACTCGGGCCCCTGGACTAAACGTTGCGAATGCGAATAAGAACAATCTATGCTTGAAGTTTAGAAATCGGAGTAAGGCTAAAATAATCATTTGTAGTTTTAAAAACCCTAATTTAAATATAAACTAAATTCAGGGGCTTACAGAATATAACCACATAGTCTTACGGTCTCAAGGCCTGTCATATAGAGTATGACTTGGGCGGTAGTGTCGCATAGAGTTCAAGTTGGTTTAAGGCACGATGTCACGGGCTTAGTGTTTTAAGGCACGGGCCATGGTTGATTAAATTGAGTTGGGAAGAGGACTTTCAAATAGTCATTCCTAAGTCGAATGAAATGATAGGGCAAGAATAAAGAATGTTCGCGACCATGGGTCATCGAAGCGGTCTCATATGTGAGAAGTATTGAACTTGGCCCTGAGAGAGATGGTAACATTAGAAGAATAATGACTGTGTAAGACGTTAGTTCGAGTCGAGTCTTGCATGGTCATTGGATAACTTATCGACAAGGTAAAAGTTTCCTCAAGCGGCATCCTTGGGCCACGGGACCGTTTCGGCCTAGAAGGAAACACGGTATAGCCGAGCTGGTGGTACCGCTCAGGTTATTCGGGAACTTTCAGCGGGGCTCGCTACTTGTGCTGAAAGGGTCGCCGAATAACAAATCTATAAGTCCAGGATAGCTTGTGGTGCTAGTGACCTTTCATATAGATGGGTCGGCACGGGCGACAATCCGCAGGTATGCCTTTTGATCGGGTCGAGTTGAATAGGTGCACGATCAGAGGACAATATTTGGGCCTAATATTTGGCTACAACGTAGACACCGTGTTTCGGCACAATGTGGCGTTGAGTCTTAAGTTGTTGGTATAGAGTTGCACAAGTTGGATATGAGTCGTTGCAAATTTAAGTCAGGAATCGTCGCAAGATAAAGTTGGTTAGGTGACACTAAGTTCATAAGTCTTGATTTGGTCAGTTGGTGATTAAAGCAGCAAGGGCTGCGAGGCGACAATATGGTGAAGTCATACTGAGTTGCGAGGCACGACCTCAATATGGACACACGAATGGGTCCCATGATACGACCACATTGACCGCATAATGGACTTATAGCACGGTCACATGGAAATTGGGTACTATCGTGTAGTTGCGTCTCTGAGTATGGGCCGAAAGGCAAACACGACTTGATAAGTTGACGTTGTTGAAACGAGAAGTGTTTAGAGGCAAAGAATCAGTAAGTTGCTAGTTGAAAGGCATGAAATGGTCTAGAGACACAAAATAGGCCGAGAGTCTATGTCCTAAAACTGATCCTAAGGCAAGAATAGAAAGACAATCGTAAAAGGGACTATGTTGCACAAAGTAAATGAACGTGTTGGTTTTGTATGGGTGGGTGAGGGGCTCACACCACCAGTACAGTTGAGTACTGACACCCATACAGTTTTCATGTGCAGAAACAGGTAGAAGCTCGTTGGCGCGAAGCTCGCTTGGATGGATCGAGGCATGGAGTTCCGTGGCATTTCGAGGCACGTGGTCGCGTAGAGTCTGGACTTATACAGGACATAATGTATGGACATCACCTATCTAAAGCTTTTGCTGGCCTACCTGAAATGTATTGAAAGATAAGAGAGAGCAGAGTAACTTATAATGTGAGAAGAGTGAGTTTGAGTGATTGTAATCTTGGCCTTGCGCCAAATTATAATCTTTGTTTCAATATCAATAAAAGAGTATTTACCTGACCTGTGTTTTTGCTTCAATATTTTCGCTTGGGACCTTTGTGCGACGACCCCATCGCTTAGCCTGTAATCGGCCGTTATGGAACCCGCCTTGCGTGAGCGCAATCTAGGCTCACGTGGCTGTAGAAGCATAGAAAAGAACATGAAAGTCCATGCAGCTCAAAACAGAGGTAGTCTCATGCGGTTCAAAGAATCTCTCAGAGCTTCATGCGGCTCAAAAGTCCCCAATATAGACATGCGACTCGGGTAAAGCCACGTAGACTTATGCGGTTCGCATCTACAGTTGGCCATCAAGAAGCGGCTTTATTTAATGCTTTGACATAATAAGGCAGCTCTGACATAAAGGAGAATTGACAGCTCCGACATAAAGCTGCAATGATGACTCTGACATAATGGCATGCTCCTAGAAAAACAAAGAAAATCTCTATAGCTGACACGATCCACCAAATTCCAAAGCTCTATATGCGGATTACTTCAAGGTCTTCCATGCGGCTCTAAACACGTGGCCATCCTTATGCGGTTCAGTTGGAGGCCACCCCCATGCGGCTGCTACTCTCATGCGGCTCGGATCATGGGGGTCACCCTTATGCGGCTCAGGCCACACCCATGCGGCTTTGATACGTGGCCACCCTTATGCGGTTCAGATGGAGGCCACCCCCATACGGCTACTACTTCCATGCGGTTCGGATCATGGGGAGTCACCCTCATGCGGCTCAGATTTCGGAGGTCACACCTATGCGGCTGCCATCCCCATGCAGCTCGGATCATGGAAGGCACCATCATGCGGCTCAATTACCAGACCACACGCATGCGGCTCTGTCAGGATACCCTGTCCATGCGGCTCGCGGTTAGGACACGTGGCGGAGGATCAATTAAGGCTTAATTCCCCGCGTTTATACGGATCGCAGCATAATGACGGTTAGACACGTGGCACAAGATCAACCAAGATTTACCCACCCGGATTTGTTGCTATCAACAAATCACAACAATCAGGTTTATTGCAATCATCATAATTACCCGGATCAATTTCCAACAAATGAAGCAGATTTGTTGCAATCAACATAAAAGCAGGATCAAGGCAAATCTTAACAAATCCTTAACCGCCCACTATTTAAGGGGCAATCATTGCAAACCCTAATTATCTGTAATGCCCCAGTCCCAAAATACGTAGGACTAGGTACATCGATATGCCAGCTGTATACATACGAAGTATACTCCAATATATGGAAACCTCGTATGAATACATAAGCTGTAAAATGCAGTAGAACCATAATAACTAAATCTCATCCACTAGATAAATAAATGATATAAAAGCAACTTTGAATTTGTCATGTATAGAATCGTTGGGAGGAGACAAAGTCTACTACCAACTATCTAAAATAAAATGTACAAGAAGTGATCGATAAAATAACGAGACGAACCAAGCGCAATCGTCTTCGAAAGAATGAAGAAGATCACGGCTTTGGCTAGAACACCTGCAAAATCACAAAAGCACACACCTAGAGAGATAACCAGGTCCTCAGAGGGACGTAACAAGATACATAAAGAACATGCCATAATAAACTGAATATATAATATGTCACAAACCGAAATAAGTGACAAGACGATAATAAGGTAATCTAACCGTACTTTAGTGTTTATGTAGTTAAGAACAAACCTTCAACGCATGGGCACTCTCGCTCAGTAGCAGTAATCTCAGGTATGGCCCATCAGGATACCAGGGACCTCAAAGCATAACATTCATCGAATGTCAGAGGCCAGCAGTAAATCAGTATCAGGATCCAGGACCGTATCTCCGGCGGAGATAACCGGCAATAGGGAAGTGCATACTTGGCCCATACGTTAAGGAACTGTTCTTCCCACCCAATGCCTAACAGAGTCACATCCATGTCTCATATACCCCTACTAACTGCTAAGTCTCCTAACATGCCTCTATTAGCAGTTAGCCCTAACGCATGCGCATGGGAGATCAGCCCACACACAAAAACTTCTACATGCTACTCATCTCACACATCCTCGTGGTACAACTGTGTCAAGGTATATACGAAACACTACAGACGGTAGTCTCTTAACTCTAAGTCCACATGCAATCAAAGGTTAATAACAAAGTATATCTAATATCACTGAGCAGAAAGTAAATCAAGAACGATAAGAACTAAAAATAAATGAACAGTGATACATAATAAAATACAAACTGAATATAAACAGTGTAATGGCAAGGTATCTTGCCCGAGGTTATGTGTAAAAGGGAATAATAAAGTAGCTCGAACAAACAATAAACGAAGCAAGAAAAGCCAAATCCCGCAGATGATTCCGGATGCTGCAACAAACATCACGAACGAGTTTGGAATAAAAGATATGCCTTGGAAACACCTGTCCAAAAGTTAAATTTTGGAACAGGGGCAAAATCATAATTTCGGATCAAAATGATATCTGCCGTTGGACCCGCTTTGCACCGAAATACGTGCCAGAACCTACGGTCTCTAAAGTCGTCAAACTACATGTCTACAGATTTATTTTGATGAGACGAACCCAACGGTATGTCCAATTTTGGATTCCGGTGGGCCGTACACAAAATTGCCCGTTGAGTAGAATTGTGGGCCCGCCAAAATAGCGTCCCGATCAACGGTCTCATAATTGGACCAAACTTGGCTCACAGGACCAGAAAAATATTTTGAGTCCAATGGCGCAAGTTTTGTCGCGATTTGATGAGTGTGCACAAAATAATTGGGAAATTCCGAAAAGCCCGATATGGGAAAATTTGACGGATACGGGTCAAATTCGTCGCGCACACGCAACCAATTTGAATTCCGTCAAAGCCCGCATGTCCGCAAAGTCGATATGGACCTTTCGGTACTCTAGGTTTGCGACGGGGTCGCCCGGTTTGTCGGGACGTACCTCGTACGGGGTGTTTTTCTACTTTTTGAAAACAGAATTTATAATTTTTCGTGAAACTTTAACAACATGTAACTTTCTACATGCTAGGCAAAAAGTGAATCCAAAAGGTGCGTTACAATCTCGATTAGGTTGTCTTTGACTGTCTTCAATTAGTTTCTACAAAATCCTATTGTACAGAACGAAAATTGGCCGACAAGTTGGTGTTTCCAAACAGTTTTTAATATTTCAGAAAAGTGATTTTTCTCCAACTTCGTCTCGATTTTTCGAGCAAGTTGGATGGCCATGTCAAAATCCACCTAGGGGATCTCGAAGAGGGTCATGTGGACTTTCTACACGAATTTACGGATCTAAAAACGGACTAGAATCGTGAGAGAAATCAAACGGGGAAGTTGGGTACCTTAAAGTGGGAATCTGCTGCTGTTGTTTGTTGTTTGTTGTTTGTTGTCGTCGTGGTGACCGGGAGGCGGGGATTCAGTTGCTCCGGCGAGACTGGCACGCACGCCGAGGAGAGGGAGGAGTATGGACGAGAGAGGAGGAAGAAGATGGAGAAGAAGCTAGGGTTTTTGGGATTTTTTTTCCAAAACTTATATATATATATATATATGACTTTTCATATATATGGAAGGGGTCGGCCTCTAAATAGTTGCTGCTTGCTATTAAAGGAGGGGAGCACAAACAGAGGTGTTGCTGCTCTTATTATTATGGGCGCATGGTGGGGGTGGTCGGCCCCCACCACTTTTTTTTTCACTAAGACATATATATATATATACTATATATATGTTAAAGCCTTAAAGGAGGGTGGGGAGTAGTTCGGCCCCTTGAGTGCTGCTGCTGTTTGCTTCTTGCTAGGGGCGCGCATGCTGCTTTGTTCATTTGTGATGTGGTCGGTCCCCACTTGTGGGGCCGACCACACACATTGTTATTTCTTTTTCTTTTCTTTTCTTTTTTTGCTTTATCTTTTCAATCAATCTTTTAAATATATATATCTATATCTATATATGCATATGTATATATCCATACATATACCCATAAATATATATAAAATCCAAATAACAATTTAAATGCTATCTAATCCAAATATTTATTATATTTAAACATATCTATATATATATAAATTCAATCAACTCAAGATAATAATATCTCAATAAACATATTTATTAAATGTTCACAAAATAACTTTAATATTAATAAAATAATAAAAAATTCTCCAATGGGTGGACTGTACCACACACCCTTATCCGGTTCCTAAAAAATGTACCAATTTGTAAAATATTATTTTATTAATAAAATATACATTTTTGTATCCAAAGTCCATAAATATTCAACAAGTTCTAAAAAATAATTTAAAAATATGTGTACATACACAAAATATTCCTATATGGCCACCTTAGTGACCCCACATGCTCACATGGGCTTTAAAATTTTGTTTCGGCCCTGTTGGGGCTGAATTGGCCAAACGGGGTCATAAAAAAATAAATAAACCAAAAATTATATAAATTTATTTTTTTAAGTCAGATAAAATATAAAAATAATAATAATAGTAATAGGGGTTTTACATCCTACCCAACTTACAAGAATTTCGTCCTCGAATTTAGGATTAATAGGGTAGATAGGGTTAGGGGATTGGAAGAGTTCGTCAATACCAAAATACAATTAAATTTTGGAGGAGGAGATGAAACGACGTTCAACGCCACCGTGCAATAGAAAAATTGTGGAGTAGATATATAGAAAAATAATTCATGGTTATGGAGTTCAAATAAGGATTGCTAGTGATGGTAACAAAATTTGATAATCCAGTTTACGTAATAGTAAGGATTTGAGTAGACCAAAGAGAATAAATTAGTCATTCGGGAGATATGGTTCCTTAAGGGAGAACTGGATATTAATCGTCTTGGTCGGGGGTTTGATTTAGTGAACGATTAGAATTATTCTCGAGTGCTCAAGAATAATTGGGAGGACATGATAACAATTCTAAGGTTAAGGAACGAGTAGTAGTTAAAGGCGAGGATACAGCCATATGAGTCGGTCGGTGGCTATCTACATTTGTGTATAGATAACTGATAGGGCAACAAGAGATGATACCTTGAGTCTATCTTAGCAAGTACAGTGCCTTGTCTTTCCAAAATATGTAAAAGACAATAACAACAAAGGTTTCAAAGACGGTGTTATATATTGAGTACAAATTGCGGGGTTCATAGGCGACGAAAATAATTCGAAAGAGAATTGTCAAGGCTGTCGCGGAAGAGACTCTAAGGCAGGTTTTACTATGTCTCCATCCGCATAGAATAAGATATGATAAGCGAACCAAAGTGCAATTGGTTGATCAGACCATCATGCACCGGTTCTGATTAGACAATATGTTAGTAGGTGCACCCAATAAAATATGTCATGATCAAGCTTTATAACGAAAGAAGCTTGTAAAACTGAAGCTACATTAGCAGCATGGGATAGTCTAAATACGTGCGAGGGAGGTACTGATGAAGGAAATTAAATAGTCCCGGATCTTTTAAAATCAAGGATCGTACGAAGTTTGGGCCTATACAGTGGTCCTAGTGTTTATTCATTTATGGCTTGGTAGACTAGATAAGGTAGGGTCCTCTGAATTTACAGTCTAAGTGAACTTACCAATGTGGTTCACAAGGAAAATGGTTTGTTAGGTGGTTAGGTATTCTACCCAACTTACAAGAGTTAAACTAATAGTATCATGGGACAATGGGTCAAGCAATCAAGATAAAGTACAAATTTAAGCATTTGAGGAATTAAGTAGAACACAATCACATATCGGGTCGGAAGAATTGAGTCGAGGTTGGATTCCTATCCGTAGTCGAAAAAAATATATCGGTATCATGGTAAAGATTATAGTTTGGTCATTTTGACCATAAGGTCATATCAAGAAATAGAGTACAAGGAGATGGGTTTTGGTGGGACATGATATGTCTACATGAAGGTGGGCTCGTCTAGGTCTTACATATGAAATTTGTTGGAAGGAAAAGTCTAGTGTTGTGCTCCAAATATCCAAGTCACGGTAAGGGACGCCAAAAAGATCTAAAATAAAAAGTGGGAGGTCACGAGGTGATAATTAATGCACAAAAATAAAGAAGATCAAGTTAAAGCATGAAATAAAATTAATTAAAGAATCTAGTAAAAATAATTTAGGAACACAATTTCGGAGAGATGATAGTCTTCTAGATGAATACAGTTAAGGAACCATTAGATCATTATTCAAATTGCAAATGGGTTAGAAGGTCGCAATTAAAAGATCTAGAACTGAAGGAAGGTCGGGTAAGTCAAGGTGGAAATAGTGTCACATAGCTGGGTAGATGACTAACAACACTTGTGTATATACTACTATTATGGTCATGAGTGACATGACAATTAGTGTGGAATACTGTGGAATTAATCCATCTTATTTGGACTCTCTTGGTTGTCCACCATTAAAATTTTGCTCAAATTTTCTCCAAAAAGCTCTAAATAAAATTTTCAAAAATAACCACCCAAAATTTGTATTCACTACAAGTCTTTTAATTTAATCATGACCAAAATTAAATCACTTTCATCAATCTCAAAGCAAACTTTATCACGTTACTACTAACCTTTTCCAAAATTAACGTTTAAATTCAACTATTTAACTCAAGAGTTCATAATTTACGAATCCATAAAAATTTCACAATCAATCAAAAATTTAACACTCTAAAATTTTCAAATAACTCATAATAAAACTCTTAGCATATTAAAAGCAATCTCAAAAATTAAGCTCCATGTTCTCATCAATTTTAACTTCTATTCATGCTAAGTTATTCCAACAAAATCACAACTTTTAAATGGCAACTTCATTTAATCAATCAAAATGACTTTCCATCACATCCTTCGAAATTCTCCCAAAAATTTTAATATTAGCAATCCTTCATTAAACTAAATTTTCAAATAATCATATCAGTCAAAATCTTTTTTTTACCAAAATCTAATTAGATTTGTAGATCCTCAATCATAGGACACCATTTAAAATAAAAAAATTCAAAAATCGTTTTCATAACTTTCAAATATTTTGAACCAAAATTCACCGTCATTACTTCCACTTAAAATTCAAAATTTACTAAACACGAAAATCGCAAGTTGTACAACTCAAATTTAAATAATTCCTATGGCCATTTTTAAAGCTAAGATCATTTTCAAACTAAATTTATAACCGTTCAAAGGTGTATAACCATAATCAATAAATTATAAACATCAAAACTCGAAAATCAAATAAATTTTATATTTGTTCAAAGATGTATATCTATCACCCGAAAATTACAAATATCACAACTCGAAAAGCAAATCAATTTTATATCTGTTCAAAGATGTATAGCTATAACCCCATAATTTACAAATATCAAAACTCAAAATCTAATCCATTTCATAAATCAATGGTATAAAGATTCTAGCTATATAATTTTTTTTCCTTCCTGCAGTATCAATCCTATGGTGTTTACTAATTAGAAATCTCAAGATTAAAACTTTCTGTGGCAATATCCTACTTTACAAATTACTAATCATTAAATCACACTTTAAAGAAAAACATTACTAACTCAATTAGAGTCTTAAATGTATTCCAATTGCCAATATAACCATTCTAGCCATGTGTTTGACCTATGAGCATATACTAGTGTAGTCATCTTTCTAGTTGACGCTAAGCACGAAAATAAGAATCAACGGTTAGAAAGGAATCAAGCAAGATGCAATTCATGGAAGTCGATCGAGAGTTCGGAATTTGAAGCTAAGGTAAGAGGTCAAGCTTTATGGATGAGATTCCTAGATTCTAATCCTATGTTGCAGGCTCACATCTGTACAGTAACGTAACCGAAGAGACAGACTCGACATGCATGGGCCACCACAAAAACATGTAACGCCCCAGTCCCAAAATACGTAGGACTAGGTACATCGACATGCCAGCTGTATATATACGAAGTATACTCCAATATATGAAAACCTCGTATGAATACATAAGCTGTAAAATGCAGTAGAACCATAATAACTAAATCTCATCCACTAGATAAACAAATGATATAAAAGCAACTTTGAATTTGTCATGTATACAATCGTTGGATGGAGACAAAGTCTACTACCAATTATCTCAAATAAAATGTACAAGAAGTGATCGATAAAATAACGAGACGAACCAAGTACAATCGTCTTCGAAAGAATGGAGAAGATCACGGCTTTGGCTAGAACACCGGCAAAATCACAGAAGCACACACCTGGAGAGATAATCAGGTCCTCAGAGGGACGTAACAAGATACATAAAGAACATGCCATAATAAACTGAATATATAATATGTCACAAACTGAAATAAGTGACAAGACGACAATAAGGTAATCTAACCGTACTACAGTGTTTATGCAGTTAAGAACAAACCTTCAATGCATGGGCACTCTGGCTCAGTAGCAGTAATCTCAGGTATGGCCCATCAGGATACCAGGGACCTCAAAGCATAACATTCATCGAATGTCAGAGGCCAGCAGTAAATCAGTATCAGGATCCAGGACCGTATCTTCCGCGGAGATAACCGACAATAGGGAAGTGCATACTTGGCCCATACGTTAAGGAACTGTTCTTCCCACCCAATGCATAACAGAGTCACATCCATGTCTCATATAACCCTACTAACTGCTAAGTCTCCTAACATGCCTCTATTAGCAGTTAGCCCTAACGCATGCGCATGGGGGATCAACCCACACACAAGAACCTCTACATGCTACTCATCTCACACATCCTCGTGGTACAACTGTGTCAAGGTATATGCGATACACTACAGACGGTAGTCTCTTAACTCTAAGTCCACATGCAATCAAAGAATAATAACAAAGTATATCTAATATCACTGAGCAGACAGTAAATCAAGAACGGTAAGAACTGGAAATAAATAAACAATAATAAATAATAAAATGCAAACTGAATATAAACAGTGTAATGGCAAGGTATCTTGTCTGAGGTTATGTGCAAAAGAGAATAATCCAGTAGCTCGAACAGACAATAAACGAAGCAAGAAAAGCCAAATCCCGCAGATGACTTCGGATGCTGCAACAAACATCACGAACGAGTTTGGAATAAAAGATATGCCTAGAAAATCCCTGTCCAAAAGTTAAATTCTGGAACAGGGGCAAAATCGTAATTTCGAATCAAAACGATGTTCGCCGTTGGACCCGCTTTGTACCGAAATACGCGCTAGAACCTACTATCTCTAAAGTCGTCAAACTATATGTCTACAGATTTGTTTTGATAAGACGAACCCAACGGTATGTCCAATTTTGGATTCTGGTGGGCCGTGCACAAAATTGCCCGTTGAGTGGAATTGTGGGCCCGCCAAAATAGCGTCCCGATCAACGGTCTCATAATTGGACCAAACTTGGCTCACAGAACCAAAAAAATATTTCGAGTCCAATGGCGCAAGTTTCCTCGCGATTTGATGAGTGTGCACAATGTAATTGGGAAATTCCGAAAAGCCTAATACGGGATAATTTAACGGATAGGGGTCAAATTCGTCGCGCACACGCAACCAATTTGAATTCCATCAATGCCCGCACGTCCGCAAAGTCGATATGGACCTTTCGGTACTCTCGGTTTGCGACGGGGTCGCCCGATTTGTCGGGACGTACCTCGTACGGGGTGTTTTTCCACTTTTTGAAAACAGAATTTACAATTTTTCGTGAAACTTTAACAACATGTAACTTTCTACATGTTAGGTGAAAAGATAATGCAAAAGGTGCGTTACAATCTCGATTAGGTTGTCTTTGACTGTCTTTAATTAGTTTCTACAAAATCCTATTGTACAGAACAAAAATTGGCCGACAAGTTGGTGTTTTAAAACAGTTTTTAATATTTCAGAAAAGTGGTTTTTCTCCAACTTTGTCTCGATTTTTCGAGCAAGTTGGATGGCCATGTCGAAATCCACCTGGGGGATCTCGAAGAGGGTCATGTGGACTTTCTACACGAATTTACGGATCTAAAAACGGACTAGAATCGAGAGAGAAATCAAACGAGGATGTTGGGTACCTTAAAGTGGGAATCTGTTGTTGTTGTTTGTTGTCGCCGTGGTGACTGGGAGGCGGGGATTCAGTCACTCCGGCGAGACTGGCACGTACGCCGAGGAGAGGGAGGAGGATGGAGGATAGAGGAGGAAGAAGATGGAGAAGAAACTAGGGTTTTTGGGATTTTTTTTTTCCAAAACTTATATATATATATGACTTTTCATATATATGGAAGGGGTCGGCCTCTAATATAGTTGTTGCTTACTATTAAAGGAGGGGGGCACAAACAGAGGTGTTGCTGCTCTTATTATTATGGGCGCATGGTGGGGGTGGTCGGCCCCCACCACTTTTTTTTTAACTGAGACATATATATATATATATATATATATATATATATATATATATATATATATATATATATATATATATATATATATATATATATATATATATATATATATGTTAAAGCCTTAAAGGAGGGTGGGGAGTAGTTCGGCCCCTTGAGTGCTGCTGCTGTTTGCTTCTTGCCAGGGGCGCGCATGCTGCTTTGTTCATTTGTGATGTGGTCGGTCCCCACTTGTGGGGCCGACCACACACATTGTTATTATTATTTTTTTTTTTTGCTTTATCTTTTCAATCAATCTTTTAAATATATATATCTATATCTATATATGCATATGTATATATCCATACATATACCCATAAATATATATAAAATCCAAATAACAATTTAAATGCTATCTAATCCAAATATTTATTATATTTAAATATATCTATATATATATAAATTAAATCAACTCAAGATAATAATATCTCAATAAACATATTTATTAAATGTTCAAGTAACTTTAATATTAATAAAATAATAAAAAATTCTCCAATGGGTGGACTGTACCACACACACTTATCCGGTTCCAGAAAAATGTACCAATTTGTAAAATATTATTTTATTAATTAAATGTAGATTTTTGTATCCAAAGTCAATAAATATTCAATAAGTTCTAAAAAATAATTTAAAAATATTTCTACGTACGCAAAATATTCCTATATGGCCACCTTAGTTACCCCACATGCTCACATGGGCTTTAAAATTTTGTTTGGGCCCTATTCGGGCTGAATTGGCCAAACCGGATCATCAAAAAAATAAATAAATCATAAATTGTATAAATTTATTTTTTTAAGTCAAATAAAAAAAATAATAATAATAGAAATAGGGGTTTTACATTATCACACCCCACTCCTATAAATAGCAAGGTGCTATTCCCTTGCAAAAGAGGGAGAAGCTGGACACAGAGAGAAAAAGGCACAGAGAGAGCGACGGTGCACAGAAGAATCTCCCCACACATCCCGAGAGCATTTCTTCATCAGAGCCAAGGCTACGTCCGATCGTCCAAGGAGTAAGGCAGAGTTGATAGCACTCTCCCGAGCCTCTACCGTCACCCTCCAGAAAAAAAATAAACATTTGTACTTAGATTGTTGTACTTAGGTTTTCGTCCCTAGGCTTTCTTTGTACGAGCGAGTTTGTGTTGTGAAGTAAAAGTCCATTTCTCCCATAAAACTATTTTGTTCTTTTATAATCAATGGCAAACACGATGGGGACTCTGCTGGGGACTAACTTCTCCACGGTTGAGGAGTTGGTGGTGCAATCGGACGCAGCCAAACTTGGCTCCACTCAACAGATGTTGGTCGCCCGGTTCGACCAGCAGGCGTTTGAAGAAATGCTCTCCGACGGGAGCGTTGGCCCGGTCCAGCGGCGAGCCCGCACGAAGAAGGCCTGCAGGGAGTGGAGGCCCAAATCATTCGCTCCTTCCCAAGCTCTCGAAGGAGTACTCTCTGTTTCCCAAGACGGCGGAGAAGTCTCGCAGGCGATCCCACTTCAGACCATAGAGGACTCTGTTGTCCGCAAGTCCGATAGAGGAAAACACTACGATGCTGGACTTGCAGGGGCAAAGGGTAACTCTATACGGTCCAGGAAGAAGCCGCAGAAGGGCGCTAGCCGCATGAAGACTCATGCGGCCACAAAAGCCAGCCGCAGACAGAAGGCTCATGCGGCCAGGACGACCAACTGCATGGAGGAGGCTCATGCGGCCACCATGACTTCCAGCCACATGGAAGAGGCCCACGCGGTAACTACAGCCCCCAGTCGTATGTAAACTGCCAGCAGTATGTGGACCGCTTATGCGGCCATAAATGCCAACCGCATGCATGCAGGCTAAGCGGCTAACAATCTCAGCCGCAGGCCACCTGCTTCATGCGGCTCGGGCTCAGTCTTCGACCGCCTCTCAGGCAGTCCTGACCCCAGATGCTCTCATGTGCCAGTCTTTGTGTACTCTTTCTACTATGCACTCTCAGGTACTAGAAGGAAGAAGTCTCGGGCAGTGCGGGCTCGTCGAGCTCAGTCAACTATCCTAACTTCTGACTATCTGGGCGTCCCGCTGACTGTTACGCGGGCCCCTGATGGAAAGTTGTATAAAACTATCCGTGTCCAGCCCCCGGCGGCAAACGAACGGGATAGTTATCAAGAATCTCCCAACAATGGTCAGGGGCAAGTACTCGTACTACCCCCACATCAAGGAGCAAGCAGGATGCCAACACACGCATATGCTCAGGACTCCCGGGCCTACAAAACGAGTGACTTGCGCAACGTGATTCTTCACAGACGCAAGAAAAGAGATGAAGACTTGGTGTGCAGAGAGTCCTTCCATGGACATCACTGCACTCAAGTCATTGTCAACTGCTGCTGCAGCAAGGCGGCCACACAAGAGGCCTCATAATCTGTCTTCCAACGACTACAACACCCAAGCTCAGAAGACGAGACGCTTCTCATCGCCTCCTGCAATTCTGCTCTGAAGATCTCTAGCAACGTGAGAGGGAAGAAAACAAACGTCTCCTGCCCAAAAATCTCAACTAACAAACTCTCTTCTAAGCGGTTGTCCACGACCGTTACGGGAGGAGTTTTCTAAGGTACTCGCTCAAAGACAAAATCTGCCACACTTGGAGATTCGTCGTCCACATCTCTGGGAGGTGCTGGAGCTGGGGGTAGCATTCCTCTAAACATCCACGACAATCCGGTGTTCCAAGAAGATAATCGAGGGGAAATGGTTTCCCTAACAGATGCAGCAGGTTCTGACATCCCCGAGGATGTCCACAACTCTCAAGACGAGACAAGCTCTGAAGCTGGGGGTACCACTCCTTTTGAGTCTGAACCAGAGGAGAACATTCCCACATATCCTGACGACTTCTCTGTACAAGGGTATGACTCAGAGGGTGCATCATTGTATAAGCATAGAAAATAATAAAGAAAGATCCATGCGGCCAGGAAACCCCATGCGGCTCAGAAAGCCCATACGGCTCAGAGATTCATGCGGCAGAAGGGACTGTGCGGCTCAATACGTTCCATGCGGCTCAGAAGAGAGGACACATGGCTTGCAAATAATTCTTCCCTTCGTCCTATACTGCATTAATTACCTTGACGGCTGACAGCTCTGACAAAGTGACGGCCCTGACACAAAGATGTAATTATGACTCTGTCATAATGGCAGACTCCTAGGGAAACGAAGGAGATCTCTGACACAATCCCCCGAGATCCAAAAAATGCCACACAGCCTAGACACGTGGACAGTTGTATGCGGATCGAGCGGAGACACCCCATGTGGCTCAGGCCGAAGCTGTCCTATGCGGCTCAGATCGAAACAGCCCTATGCGGCTCAAGCAGAGGCCCCTCCTATGCGGCTCAAGCAGAGGATTCCCCATGCAGCTCGCGAGGACCATATCCATGCGGTTCACTGGCCATTATGCGGCTGCCTACGTTCATGCGGCCCAGATTATCATATGGTTCGAAGGTTCGGGGGCCACCCCCCAAGCAGCCTTAACACGTGGCCAGTCTTATGCAGCTCAATCCTCATGCAGCTCAGATCCCCTCAACGGCTCCCAGGACACGTCTCATAAAGCCAATCAATTTCCCAGATTTACTACAATCAAAGATTGGGTTAAATCCCAATAATCTTGGACACGTGGCGGGAGAATGAATTAAATTTATTCATTCAGATTTGCAGACATCAGCAAATCATCATGATAGAGATTTATTGCAATCAGCATTAATTACTGATAGGATTTGGCACAATCTACATTAATGGCCCAGATGCATCACACTCAAGACTAATGGCCCAGATTGATCAATCAACAGGCCGCCGCCACTTCAAGGGACAATCATTGCAAACCCTAATGATTGCATTCCCTTCCTATAAATAGCAAGGTACTATTTCCTTGCAAGAAGACCCCTTTTCGAGATCAGAGAGCACCAAAATACTTGGAGAAAAAGAGCAGAGAGAGAGCAAAGAGAGCATTTCTTCAATGCCAAGCAATCTTCTAGAGCCAAGGCTGCATACCGATCGCCCAAGGAGTAAGGCAGAGATGTCGTCCCTTTCCTTACACACAACAGAAGATGGTCGTTCGCTTCGACCAACAGGCGTTCGAAGAAATGCTCTCCGAAGGAAGCGCTGGCCCGGTCCAGAAGCGCACCCGCACAACGAAGGCTCGCAAAGAGTCGAGGCCAAAATCATTTGCGCCTCCCCAGGCCCTCGATGGAGTACTCTCTGCTACCCAAGACGGCGAAGGCAACTCTCGCACGACCCCACTTCAAGCCATAGAAGACTCTGCTGTCCCCAAGTTCGGCAGAGGAAAGTACTACGATGCTGGACTTGCAGTGGCAAAGAGCGATTCTATGGGCTCCAGAAAGAAACCTAACAAGGGCACTAGCCGCAAGGCGAAGACTCATGCGGCCAAGATGGCCAGCCGCATGAATGATGACTATGCGGCTGAAACCGCTAGCCAAATGCATAGTACTCATGCGACCAGGATTTCCAGCCGCATGGAGAACACTCATGCGGCTAGGGTTTCCAGCCGCATGGAGAAGACCCATGCGGCTACGACTGCCAGCCGCAAGAGGATTGTTGATTCCAGCCACATGACGCCTACTCTACGTGGCTCTGTCTTCGACCGCCTCTCCTATGGTCCTGATCTCCTGTGCTCCTAAGAATACATGTCTGATTCTCTCCAGCACCACTTAGACTCTTCCTACTATGTGCCCTCACGCACGTGAAGAAGTCTAAGGCAGTACGAGCTTGGCAAGCTCGGTCAGTTGATCCGACCTCTGACCATCCGAACGTCCCGTGTACTGTTATGCGGGCCTCTGATAGGAAGTTGTACAGAGCTACTCGAGTCCAGCCCCCGGCGACAAATGGACAGAGAGGTTCCCAAAAGTCTCCCAAAATCCATGGAGCAAACATGGTCGGTCCGGACCCATCTGACTTGCGTGAGGCCATCCTCCACAAATGCAAGGAAAGAGAAGGTGCCCCAGGGTGCCAAGAGTCCTCTCACGGACGTCACTGCACCCAAATTATTGTCAACTGCTGTTGCAACAACGCAACAGTACAAAAAGACCGGCGGTCCATCTTCCAAAGACTGCAACGACCAAGCTCAGAGGACGAGACACCTCCTGTTGTCTCCTGCAACTCTACTCAGAAAATCCCCGCCGATGGAAAAGGCAAGAAGATGAACGTTTCCAGCCCGAACATTTCAACCACGGTGACTAAAAAGCTGTCATCTAAACGGTTGTCCTCCACCGGAGTTTTCCAAGGAACCCGTTCGAAAACAAAATCTGCCACAGCGGGCGATTCATCATCCACACCACTGGGGGTCGCTGGAACTGGGGGTAGCACTCCTCCAAACATCCACGATAATTC
This sequence comes from Iris pallida, assembly GCA_029216955.1. Lineage (NCBI taxonomy): Eukaryota > Viridiplantae > Streptophyta > Magnoliopsida > Asparagales > Iridaceae > Iris > Iris pallida. Next base: position 22,153,344 of record JANAVB010005796.1, read on the forward strand.
GACGTTCCAAGTGGACGAGCCCGGGGAAACAACTTTCCCATCAGATACAACAGGTGCTGACGTCCCCGAGGACGTCCACGACTCTCAAGATCAAGTAAGCTCTGAAGTTGGGGGTACTATTTCTTCCGAGTCTGAACCAGAGGAGAACATTCCCACATACCCCGATGACTTCTCGACACAGGGGTATGATTCGGAGGGCACGTCCTCCACCGTCCCTTCCATCTCTCCTCATGTAAGGACAGTGTTCATGACGGACAGCAATCAAGGTGGTTCCAGCGATCACCAATGCCTCGACACTCTGGAGGCCATACTACAGGCCTTGGTCAAGTCTGTAGATGAAATCAAAGCGGCTCTTCCAACTCTGCAAGGAGGGACACCTGGCCAAACAAGCACAGGTCCCACGGTCAATGCGAACTCGAACTCAGCGACACCGAACCCGGGCAATAATCCTCCTGAAATAACGGCTCCCACCGCTGCAGATGATGCCAGGGAAGCAAGAAGAGAGGTCTAGGAGCTCCGAGCCATGTTTCACGCTCGAGAAAACTCTCAAGACCTCAGAATACGGCAACCATACCCTGCTGCATGGAGGGATGTCCCCTTCCCACCAAGATATAAGCCGTTCAACATCAATCCCTATGATGGCAAGACCTCAGCAAGTCGGTACATCACCTACTTCGAGGTCACCACCGATCATCTGCCCCATGACGACGCTATCCTTATAAGGTTGTTCATCGAGGCATTGGAAGGGGTCACCTTCGACTAGTACCACAATCTGCCAAACAACTGCATCCACTCCTTCGTCGGCTTCAAGCGTATGTTCTTGGAGAGATTCTACGAAGTAGGGCAAGACGTCACAATATCCACCCTTATGGATGTCATCCAAGGGAAGAAGGAGCTAACAAGGAACTATATTGAGCGGTTTCGCCAAACCGCAATGAAGTTGCCGTTTGGTAATCCGGATTCCTCCTTGATTGAAATTTGCAAAAAGAGACTGCTCCCCACAATCAGTCTCTGGATAGGCAAAAGTCAATTTAAGGATTGGAAGACGTTTATCATCAGTGCCACTAGCACCGAAGAACGATTGAAGAAGGCTCGCCAACTGGGATTACACATCTCGGAGGGAGAGAACAAGGGCAAGCATCCCAATACCAGCAACGACAATGGGGGTAGCCCCTCCAACAATCGGGACAACAGGGGCACACAGGCTATGGTGGCCGACACAGCCTAGAAACCTGAGTCAAGACCGGCAGACAAACAATGGCCGCAAATGACCTACTCCTTCGAAGACAGCCACGTCAAGCCCATCTTGGACATGCTCATACAAGGAGACAGAATTCAGCTCCCTCCACCAAGACGGGAACATCGCCCGGTAGAAATGGAGAGCCCAAAGTACTGCCATTTCTACCGCTACGTCCATCATGCTACACACGACTGCTACCAACTGAAATGATACATCCTAAATCTTATCGATTCGAACGCTCTGGCTATCGATTTCGAAGAGGTGACCGTGGCAGCCAACATGATGTCCGTTCAGTTCGGCAGCTTCCCTCCAACGGAGACTCAAGACGACGTAGTGCCGTCCCTCTGGCGACGATGGAGATTACTAATCTTCCGCCTCCTCGGGATCAGGCTACTGGTCTAGTGCCCCTCACCACCTCTCGGGGAGAAATCATGTGCGTCCATCCGGACCTGGTACTTGAAGTGACTCAGTCCACACCACCTTCTATTCGCAAGAAGAAGAGTAAAAAAGTCAAATCCTACCACACAATCTCGGCAGATACCTAAGAAGTCACAGCTGTCGTTACTCGGTCCGGGCACAATCTCAACCTGTGGCTGATAACTCAACTGAAGATCATCAGCCAGCTACTGCTGACACTCCGGAACCGTCTCAGCCTCCGACGACGGACAAGCCTAGGCCAAAGGAGACTCGCTTTGACAAATCCCTCCGAAAAGATGCACCTCAGGGGCTGGAGAGGCCGTACAACTTCGACATCTTGGCACAATTGGCCAATACACCAGCCAAATCGTCATTATACGAGCTCCTAAGACTCTCAAAGGATGTTCGCACGGCTTTGAGCGATGCACTCCAGAATGTCGACGCCTATCTGGCTCAGTTCAACCTCACAGGAGAGAGTCTGCCTGCAAATCTCCAAGACAGCGCTTGTACAGGAGTAATACCCAATATCGTCTTCACTCCACAAGATATGCTCATCAAGACCAATCTGCATGATCGTCCGTTATACTATACCGGACACATCGGGGACGTAAAGGTGGACCGGATGCACATTGATCCGGGCTCTTTCATAAGCATCATTCCAAAGGGTCTGTTACATCATCTCCGCATTCCTATGTATCGCCTTATGCCAACAAGTACCGCCATCAGCGGTTTCAATTTGGGCAGGAGCTACCCAATTGGGAAGATTTGCTTGAAGTACCAGATTGGCGATCTCCAGTCGAAAGTGACCTATTACGTCATAGATGCGGACACTTCTTACAACATCCTCTTGGGGCGCCCTTGGATACACGATTACATGATCGTGCCTTCTATGCTGCACCAGTGCTTCAAATATATTGACAAACACGGCTTTGTGAGGACGAAATTTGCCGACATCGATCCCTTCAAAGGAGTCGAATCCTACTACTCGGATTCCTGCTTATACGAGAAGTCGAAGAGGCACCTGGATGAAGATGTACAGGCTCGAACTGAGACGGCCTCATGAGCAGAAGAACCTCTGACGATCCACCTCCAAGCTTGCAAACCTGGAAAATTTGCACCCCTTACGGCCGCTCTGCATAAGGATGCAATCAGCCTCTCGGCACAAGAAGGGCAAATGATAATCCGGCTACCAAGGTCCGGCCAAGCGCCGAGACCCACAATAGAGCCACTGACAATCAGGCTACCGAGAGTCAGCCAACCACAAGCAGGGCAGCTCAACCCCTATGACAGGCCAATAACGAAACGTCTTCCCAAGAATAATCGTCACCCCGATGCAAAGTCTGGGGCTTCTAGCGAACCAACTACTCCCCGTCTTGCATCGAGTATCAAACTGGGGGTCGCTAGTTTGCCAACAACCCCACGTTCGGTTCCACCAATAGAACCTTTGATGATCAAGCTGTCGAGGTCATCCTCCCAGTCTTCATTTATATAAGGGGTGACCGAAGAAGAACCGGAACTGGCCAAGTATGTGGCTGCCCACACTGATGTTCCCTCTGCGGATGATGTAATCCCGCTAAAAAAGATACCTTATTTCATCAATAAAGGGCTATCTTTGAACTACCTCGAGCTTAATAAGCTTTGTACAATATACGCTATGGAATACGGTATAGGCACTCACCTACACATACAGGTGACAAATGTTTACACTGCAAACTAGCTTATTCCAGTGGAAGACGCTTACCGCATAGTCGAAGGAGGGGACCATCCAATCATCTTCGGCCGGAAGGATGATCCACAGTCCTTCACCATAGAGAAAGTCGATCCTGAATCAGATGTCGGGAGATTGCCTCTGTATCTTTATAGTCCCCAATCCAAATACCTTATGCAAAAATAGGGATATGATATGGAGACTAAGCCAGGCTTCAATTACGGCACCGGTCGACGATTACCTTTCAAGCCACTAGTCCCGGCTGGCAAACCACGGAACTACTACAACAAGACCCGATGTAGATTAGGGTATGTCACGCCCGCAACGACCCCCGAGAGTTCGGATAAGGAATGCGACTGGCATTCATATTCAACCGGATCACCAACTTCTGATTCAGATACCAGCATCGGAGACGTATTCAGATAAGTCCTGTCAGTCAATATGGCATTCGCCGACACTTATGAAGAAGATGAGGACATACCTGAAATCCTCGAGTTAGAGCCGTAGGCCCAACAGCTAGATGCACTATGGGAAAAGCGGTTCGAACAGAGGGAACCTCCTACTGAAGACGAGATTATACAGGTCGACCTCGGCAACGAATCTTCTCCAAAACCAATCTTCGTCAATAAAAGCCTAACAGACGAAGAACGAGAATCACTATTGGAACTTGTCAAAGAATATATTAATGTGTTCACATGGAGCTATGAAGACATGCCAGGACTAAACCCCGAGGTCGCCCTTCACAAGCTCAATATTCGACCAGATGTAAAGCCGGTCAAACAGCAACAGCGACGCTTTTGCCCGGGCATCATGGATGCGATCGAAGCCGAAGTCAACAAACTGATAGCCAGCGGCTTCATTCGCGAAGAACAATATCCTGACTGGGTCGCCAACATAGTACCGGTCTTCAAGAAGAACGAGAAAATTCGAATCTGCATCGACTTCCACAATCTGAATGAGGCATGTCCCAAAGATGAGTTCCTCCTCCCTATTACAGATATCATGATTGACAATACATGCGACTTCGAACGTATGTCATTCATGGATGGTTTCTCGGGGTACAATTAAATAAAGATGTCTCCCGACGACGAAAAGCACACATCATTCCGAACACCGATTGGCACGTACTGTTACACAGTCATGCCTTTTGGTTTAAAGAATACTGGCGCCACATATCAAAGAGCCATGAGCATCATCTTCAAAGATCACTTGTGCAAGACTGTGGAGTGCTATGTTGATGACATTGCCGTCATGAGTCGCTATAAGGAAGACCATCTGCAGGATCTGAGGACGGTATTCGACCTGATGCGAGCACACAACCTGAAGATGAATCCTACAAAATCTTTCTTGGGAGTATCCAGCGAAAAATTCCTTGGTTTTATTATTACAGCCCAGGGAATTCATGTTGATCCAGAGAAGACGAAGGCAATTATGGAGATGGGTCCCCCGAGAAATCTTCGCGAACTCAGAGGCCTTCAAGGGAGGCTAGCTTACATCCGGAGGTTTATTTCTAACCTCTCCGGGCGGTGTCGGCCATTCACCCACCTCATAAAGAAAGGCGTTTCATTCGTATGGGATGAAGAATGCCAACGTGCCTTCGACAGCCTCAAAGAATATTTATCGAGCCCTCCAGTCCTGGTGGCCGCGGTTGCTGGAAAACCATTCTTGCTATATATACGAGCAATGGAGCATTCCCTCGGTGCTCTGCTGGCACAAAATAACGATGCAGGCCATGAACAAGCTATTTATTACCTCAGCCGAATGATGATTGGGCCAGAGCAACGATACACCGCTGTGGAGAAGGAATGCCTCGCCTTGGTGTTCGCCATTCAAAAGATGCGGCACTATGTCACAGGACAAACCATACACGTGATCTCAAGAGTTAACCCTCTCATGGTCCTCATGACTAAACCAGGGGCACTCAGGTCCCGCCTCGCCACATGGGCAATATTGCTGTCTCCTTATCATATGATCTTCGTCCCACAAAAGGCTGTTAAAGGTCAACCACTGGCAGACTTTTTAGCTGCCCACCCAGGCTCGGAGTCGTCCAGAATATATGAAGGAATCCCAGACGAGGTCGTCGACTCTCATACAACCTCTCACGATGATATATGGTGAATGTTCTTCAACGGCGCCTCAAGGACCGGACCTAAGGGTAACATCGTCGTTGGAGTCGGGGTGGTGTTAATTTCTCCTTCCGGGTTGGTGATCAATCGCGCTTACTCCCTCACGGAGCCCTGCTCTAACAATATGGCCGAGTACAACACTTTGGTTATCGGCCTCCAACTTGCAAAAGAGCTGGGGGTAGAACATCTTCAAACATACGACGATTCCCAGCTAATCGTCAATCAGATCCGGGGTTCGTACGAAGTCCGCCACGAAGACATGATCCCCTATCACCAAATAGCGATCGACATTATCTCATCATTTAAGGGATTCTTCATCGAATACGTTCCCAGACTACAGAATATCGAAGCCGATGCCCTAGCAGGCCTTGCCATTTTTCTAGCAGTGCCGAACCATACTCATCATTCGGTTGACGTGACAGGCCATGAACTGGTCTGTCCCAAGAACAACGTTCAAGTCATGGCGAGTTATTTCGCTCAGATGATCGATGAAGCACCAGACTGGAGACAACCATTCATAGACTTCGTAGTCTACGACATCCTGCCCGAGAACCCAAAAGAAGCCACTTCCATCAGAAGGCGTTCACTCAGATTCTTCTACGATACAGAGACGAAAATGCTGTATCGGCGATCCTATGATGGATTATTGCTTCGGTGTCTGTCAAACGCAGAAGCCAAAGAAGCCGTACGCGAAGCTCACGATGGTGTTTGCGGGGCCCATCAGCCTGGCCCCAAATTATAAGACCGTCTTTGCAGAATGGGCTACTACTGGCCCACGATGGTAGCAGATGCGATAGACTATGTAAGAAAATACAAAGCCTGCCAGGTCCACGTGGACTTCATCCACCAGCCATCCGAGTTTCTACATCCGACGGTGGCATTCTGGCCATTTGAAACATGGGGAATGGATATCATCGGTCCAATCGCTCCACCTTCTTCTCGAGGACATCGTTTTATACTCGCCATTATAGATTATTTTTCCAAATGGGAGGAAGCTGTCCCACTTGTGGAAGTAAAGACGTCAAACGTGATTAGCTTCCTTAAGCATCACGTCATCTATCGCTTTGGACTGCCCCGAAGGATCATCCACGATAATGGTCCACAGTTTACAAGCCATGCCTTCTATCGGTTCTGCGACAAGTATCGCATCCAGAATATTGCTTCGACACCATACAATTCGGCAGCAAACGGGTTGGCAGAAGCATTCAATAAGACCATCATCAAGTTACTCAAGAAGTTTGTCTCTTCCAACAAACGCGACTGGAACGAGAAGCTTGGTGAATGCTTATGGGCGTACCGTACTACAGTCAGAACGGCCACTAGGAACACGCCATTTTCTTTGGTATACGGGAGTGAAGCAGTCCTTCCATTGGAGACTCAAATACCCTCGCTCCACGTCGCCCTTACTTACCAATTGACGACAGACGATAACTACCGTCGCCGGCTGCAAGAGTTGGAGGCCTTAGATGAAAAGTGCCTCTTAGCTCAACAACGGATCGAGCTATACCAAGCACGCATCTCAGGAGCCTTCAACAAGAAGGTTAAAATCAGAACATTCTAAGTGGGTGATCTCGTTCTGGCCGTTCGGAGGCCGATGGTTATGACTCACAAGACAGCCGGCAAGTTCCTGCAGAAGTGGGAAGGCCCATTCATTATTGAGGCTGTATTCTCCAACGGAGCCTACCGCCTCGCAAAACAAAATAGAGACTTGCTCATGTTGCCCGTCAACGGTAAGTTCCTGAAGAAATATTATGTCTAAACGACTTTCTCCAGATCATTGAGTCACGTACCCGCTGGTACCGCTAAACTCACTCTCATAATTTTCCAGATTCATCGAGTCATGTACCCACTGGTACCACTGAACTCATGTTCACCATTTTCCAGATTCATCGAGTCATATACCTGCTGGTGTAGAAGCATGGAAAATATTAGAATAATCATCCATGCGGCTCAGAGTAAGAAGCTTATGCGGCTCACACAGGAGCGGCCCTATGCGGTTCAAAGAATACTCTCAATCGCATGCGGCTCGGGAGCGTATGCGGTTCAGCAAGGCATATGCGGCTCGATGGATCCTTCCCTACAGCTGGTCGTTTGGGGGTGGCCTCATTTAATGCTCTGACACGACTTGGCGACTGTGACTGCTCTGACATAAAGTGTCATAATGGCTCTGCCATAATGACAGACTTTTCGGGAAAGGAAGAAGATCTCTGACCCGAACCGTCAGAAATCCTAGGTTGCCACGTGGCAACTCTCATGCGGCTTAAATGGAAAACAGCTCCATACGGCTCACGAAGAAGTCACTCCATATGGTTAGCAGAAATCAGCCATATGCGGCCCACCGAGAGCTCAATCCCTGCGACTCAATACAATGCTAGCTCATACGGCTCGCAAAGACTATGCATATGCGGCTCACGGAAGGTTCGTCCCCTGCGGCTCGATGAGGCATTGTCTCATGCGGCTCAGGAAGAGTATCTCTCTGCGGTTCGAGGATAGTCAATCCTATGCGGCTCTGACAGGACTCACAATTAAGACACGTGGCATGGGATCAATAAGAGATTTAAAAGAATCTCAACAAATATATTTGACCTCATCGTCATAATTACTGAGATCAGGGCATATCATTTATCATCAAGCTAATGGGACACGTGGCGAGCAATCAGACATTAGCATAATCAATCACAAGGATTTAAAACAGCTAGCATTAATTGCTCATGAGATACGATGCTATCCGCACTAATGGCCGAGATTCACTATGATCAGGATCAAGGGTTCAGATAGAATGAAGGAGCGCCGACATTCCAAACAGATAATCATTAGCAAACCCTAATGATCACCCCCCCACTCTTATAAATAGCCAGCATCATTCCCTTGAAAAAAAAAGAAAGAGAAGAGAGAGAGAGGTCGGCACCAAAAGAATAAGAGAGAGATCTACACAGAGAGAGCTCCCCCTTTCCTCTTGATAATCACAGAGAGAGAGAAGTCAGGAGAGCAATCCGAGGAGAGCAAGAAGAGCGTTTCTTCATCAACGCCGAGCAGATCTTCCCCGAGCCAAGACTGCATACTGATCGTCCAAGGAGTAAGGCAGAGCGGCCGTCGTTTTCCCGAGCCTCTATCGTCACCCCCAGAATCAAAAATAAACAATCGTACTTAGTCTGCTGTACCTAGGTTTTCGTCCCTAGGCTTTCTTTGTACGAGCGAGTTTGTATTGTGAGTCTAAGTTCAGTCCTCCGATAATTGTTCTGTTCTTTTACAATCAATGGCAAACACGATGGCGACTCTGCTGGGGACTAACTTCTCCATGGCTGAGGAGTTGGTGACGCAATCAGATGCAGCCAAACTTGGTTCTATACAAAAGAAGATGGTCGTCCGCTTCGACCAACAAGCATTCGAAGAGATGCTCTCTGAAGGCAGCGCTGGCCCGGCCCAGAAGCGCACCCGCACCACGAAGGCTCGCAAAGAATGGAGACCGAAGTCATTTGCTCCTCCTCAAGCCCTCGATGGGATGCCCTCTGTTGCTCAAGGCGGCGAGAAAGATTCTCCTGCGGTTCCACTTCAGATCGTAGACAACTCTGCTGTCCCCAAGTCCGGCAGAAGAAAACATTATGATGCTGGACTTGCAGGGACAAAGAGGGACTCTACGCGGACCAAACCGCAGAAGAGTATTAGCTGCAAGGAGAAAGCCCATACGGCTACATCCGCCAACCGCATGAAGAAAACTCATGCGGCTACTTCTGTCAGCCACATAACTTATGCGACTACAGTTCCCAATAATATGAACGAGACTCATGCGGCCAGTAAAGTCAATCGTTTGCAGAAAACCCATGCGGCCACAGATGCAACCGCATGCGGCCAGCCTGCACGGTCGTGACCCCTAGCCGCATAAGAACTCGTCCGACGACAGGAGACAACCGCATGCAGACAGCCTGCACGGTTTCCGCTCCCAGCCGCATAGCATCTGCTCCATGCTCCTCTCGATCAGTTTTTGACCGTCTCTCGTACGGTCCGAACCCTGATGACTCTCTGGAGGATAAGCCAGACTCTGTGATGTTCAACTTGGACTCTTCCTATTATGCACCCACAAGTGCTAGAAAGAAGAAGTCTAGGGCAGCGCGGGCTCATCAAGCCCAGACAGCTGCCCCAACCTCTGACTATCAGGGCGTCCCGCTGATTATCACACGGGCCTCTGATGGGAAGTTGTACAGAACCGCTCAAGTCCAATCCCCGGCGGCGAACGGACAGAGTGGTTCCTCTGACCTGCGTGAGGCGATCCTCCACAAACGCAAGGAAAGAGAAGGGGCCTCGGCGTGCAAAGAATCCTCACATGGATGTCACTGCACCCAGATCATCGTCAACTGCTGCTGCAACAACGCGGCAGTGACGGAAGATCGTCCGTCCGTCTTCCACAGACTACAGCACCCGAACTCAGAAGATGAGGCACCTCCTGTTGTCTCCTGTAATTCCGCTCAGAAGGTCCCCGCCGAGGGGAGAGGGAAGAAGACAAGCATCTCCAGTCCAAAGATATCAGCCACTACAGCTAAGAAATTGTCGGCTAAACGGTTGCCCTCCACTGGAGTATACCAACACACCCGTTCGAAGACAAAATCTGCTGCAACAGGAGAATCATCGTCCCCGACCCTGGGGGTCGTAGGAGGTGGGGGTAGTACCCCTCCGAACGTCCACAACAATCCAACGTTTCAAGAAGACGAACCCCGAGAAACAACCCTCCCATTGGGTACAACAGATGCTGATGTCCCCGAGGACATCCATGATTCTCGAGATGAAGCAAGCTCCGAAGCTGGGGGTAGTGTTGCTTCCGAATCCGAACCTGAAGAGAACATCCCCATATATCCAGATGATTTCTCGACGTATGGGTACGACTCGGAGGGTACATCCTCCACCACTCCCTCCGTCACTCCTCATGTGAAGACGGTATTCATGACAGACAGCAATCAAGGCGGTTCCAGCGATCGCCAGCGCATCGACACGTTGGAGGCCATATTGCACGCCTTGGTCAAGTCTGTAGACGAAATCAAAGCGGTACTTCCTACTCTGCAGGGAGTGACACCTGGCCAGACAAGCACGGGTCCCGCAATCAACGTAGATTCAAATTCAGCGGCACCAAACTAAGGCAATAACCCTCCCGAGATAACGGCCCCTACCGCGACAGATGAGGCCCGAGAAGTAAAAAGAGAGGTTCAGGAGCTCCGAGCAATGTTCCACGCCCGAGAAATTTCTCAAGACCTCAGAATACGGCAACCATATCCTGCTGAATGGAGGGATGTTCCCTTTCTGCCAAGATATAAGCCGTTCAATATCAACCCATATGATGGCAAGACTTCAGCAAGTCGATATATCACTTACTTTGAGGTCACTACCGACTATCTGCCCCATGATGACGCTATCCTCACGCGGTTATTTATTGGGGCATTGGAAGGAGTCGCCTTCGATTGGTACCGCAACCTGCCAGACAATTGCATCCACTCCTTCGCTGGCTTCAAACGCTTGTTCTTGGAGAGGTTCTATGAGGTAGGACAGGACGTGACGATGTCTACCTTCATGGACGTCGTTCAAGGAGAGAATGAACTGACGAGAAATTATATTGAGCGGTTTTGTCAAACCGCAATGAAGTTACCATCTGGCAACCCGGACTCTTCTTTGATTGAAATTTGCCAAAAGAGACTACTTCCAACAATTAGTCTCTGGATGGGCGAAAGTCAGTTCAAGGACTGGAAGGCTTTTATCATCAGTGCTACAAGTGCTGAAGAACGATTGAAGAAGGCTCGCCAACTGGGGTTGCATATCTCGGAGGGAGAGAACAAGAGCAAGCGTCCCAACACCAGCAACGACAATGGGGGTAGCCCCTCCAACAACTGGGACAACAAAGGCAAGCAGGCTATGTTGACCGATACAGCCCAGAAGCCCGAGCCACAGCCAGCAGACAAACAATGGCCTCAAATCACTTATTCTTTTGAAGACGGTCACGTCAAGCCTATCTTGGACATGCTTGTACAAGGAGATAGGATTCAGCTTCCTCCACCAAGATGGGAGCCTCGGCCGGCTGATTTGGAGAACCCAAAGTTCTGCCATTACCATCGCTACGTCCACCATGCTACACACGACTGCTATCAACTGAAATGGTATATCCAAAACCTTATCGATTCGAACGCCCTGGCCATCGATTTCGAAGAGGTAACCGTGGCAGCCAACATGGTGTCCGTACAATTCGGCAGCTTCCCTCCAACAGAGACTCAGGACAGGGTTATACCCATCCCTCTGGCAACAATAGAAATTGCTAATCTGCCGCCCGCTCGCGATCAAGCCGCTGGTCTAATACCCCTCACCACATCACGAGGGAAAATCATGTGGGTCCATCCAGACCTAGTCCACGAGGTAATTCAGCCCTCTCCACCTTCTAAAAAGAAAAGTGAAAAAGTCAGATCCTGCCGTATTACCTCGGTGGAAGAAGAAGAAGTCTCGACCGTCACTACTCGATCTTGAACACAAGCCCAACCAGTGACCGAAAATGCGACTGATGATCATCCGCCCACTACCAATGATGCTCCGGGACCGGTTCAGCCTTCGACGACCGACAAGCCTAGGCCGAAGGAGACTCGCTTCGACAAGTCCCTCCGGAAGAGACACCTCAGGGGCTGGAGAGGCCCTACAACTTCGACATCTTAGCGCAATTAGCTAATACCCCGGCCAAATTCTCTTTATATGAACTCCTCAGGCTCTCAAAGGATGTCCGCACGGCTTTAAGTGAGGCGCTCCAAAATGCCGACGCATACTTGGCTCAGGTCAACCTCACGGGAGATAACCAACCTGCAGAGCTCCAAGATAGTGCGTGTACGGGAGCAATGCCCAATATCGTCTTCTCTCCGCAGGATATGCTCATCAAAACTAACCTGCACGATCGCCCGTTATACTACACTGGATACATTGGCGACGTAAAGGTGGACCGAATGCATATTGATCCTGGGTCTTCCATAAGCATTATTCCGAAGGGTCTGCTATATCATCTTCGCATTCCGATGCATCGCCTGACGCCTACAAGCACCGCCATTAGCGGTTTCAATTCGGGCAGGAGCTACCCAATCGGGAAGATCCGTCTGAAATGCCAGATTGGCGATCTCCAATCAGAAGTCACCTGCTACGTCATAGACGCCGACACTTCTTACAACATCCTTTTGGGGCGGCCTTGGATACACGATTACATGATCGTGCCTTCCACGCTGCACCAATGTTTCAAATATGTCGATAAGCATGGCTTCGTGAGGACGGAATTTGCTGATATCGATCCCTTCAAGGGGGTCGAATCTTATTACTCAGACTCCTGTCTGTACGAAAAATCGAAGAAGCACCTAGTCGAAGAAGATGTGCAAGCTCATACCAAGACGGCCACAGGATCAGAAGAACCTCTGACGATCCACCTCCAGGCTCGCAAACCAGGCAATTTCGCACCCCTTACGGCCACTCTGCGTAAGGACGCAATCAGTCTCTCCGCACAAGAAGAACAGATGAGAATCCGGCTGCCAAGGTCTGGCCAAGCGCCGAGACCCGTAACAGGGCCACTTACTATCAGACTACCGAGAGTCGGTCAGCTCCAAACGGAGAAGCCCAATCCCTCCGACAGACCGCTCACAATACGCCTTCCCAAGAGGTTTCTTCACCCCGATGTGAGGTCTGACACTTCTAGCGAACCAGCCACCCCTCGCCTCACATCAAGTACCAAACTGGGGGTTGCTAGTTTACCAACAAATCTACGATCTGCTCCGCCAGTTGAGCCTCTGAAGATCAAGCTGACTAGCTCGTCCTCTCAGTCTTCATTTATACAGGGGGTGGCCGAAGAAGAACCAGAATTGGCCAAGTATGTGGCTGCCCACTCCGATACCCCTTCCGCAGATGATGTAATCCCTCTAGAAAAGATACCTTACTTCATCAAAGGGTTATCTTTGAACTACACCGAGCTCAATAAGCTATGTACAATGTACGCTATGGAACACGGTATAGGCACTCACCTACATACACAGGTGACAAACGTGTACACCGCCATCCGACTTGCTCCAGTAGAAGACACTTACCGAATAGTCAAAGGAGGGGACCACCCGATCATCTTCGGCCGAACGAACAACCCACATCCCCCCGCTATGGAAGAAGTCGACTTCGGATCAGATACCGGAAGACTGCCTCTGTATCTCTATAGCCCTCAATCCAAATATCTCATGCAGAAACAGGGGTATGATCTAGAAACAACGCCAGGACTGAACTACGGCACTGGACGACGATTACCTTTGAAGACGCCAGCCCCGACAGGCAAACCACGGAACTACTATAACAAAACTCGATACGGTTTAGGGTATGTAACGCCTACTACGACCCCTGAAAGCTCAGATGAAGAATGCGACTGGCAGTCATATTCAACCGGATCACCGACTTCTGACTCAGGTACCAGCATCGGAGATGTGTTCAGACAAATCATGTCAGTCAACATGGTGTTCGCTGACGCTTACGAGGAAGATGAAGACATCTCCAAAATCCTTGAGCTAGAACCATGGGCCCAGCAATTAGACGTGCAATGGGAAAAATGGTTCGAACTAAGAGAACCTCCTACTGAAGATGAGGTCATACAAGTGGATCTCGGCAGCGAATCTTCTCCAAAACCGATCTTTATCAGTAAAAGCCTGACAAACGAAGAACGAGAATCACTGCTGAAACTCGTTAGAGAATATATCGACGTGTTCGCATGGAGTTTCGAGGACATGCCGGGGCTACACCCCGATATCGCTCTTCACAAACTCAACATACGGCCAGATGCAAAGCCAGTCAAACAGCAACAACGACGCTTTCGTCCGGGCGTCATGGACGTAATTGAAGCCGAAGTCAACAAGCTAATAGCCAGCGGTTTCATTCGTGAAGAGCAACATCCTGACTGGGTCGCCAGTATAGTACCCGTCCTCAAGAAGAATAGGAAGATTCGAATCTGCATCGACTTCCGCAACCTGAACGAGGTATGCCCCAAAGATGAATTTCCCCTTCCCATCACAGACATCATGATCGACAATACATGCGGCTTCGAACGTATGTCATTCATGGATGGATTCTCGGGGTATAATCAAATCAAGATGTCTCCCGACGATGAAAAGCACACATCATTTCGAACGCCGATTGGTACATACTGCTACACAGTCATGCCATTCGGTCTAAAGAATGCCGGCGCTACATATCAGCGGGCCATGAGTATCATTTTTCGAGAACATTTACGCAAAACAGTAAAATGCTATGTCGACGACATCGCCGTCAAGAGTCGCCATAAGGAAGATCATCTGCAAGACCTGAGAACGGTATTCGACCTAATGAGAGCCCACAACCTGAAGATGAACCCTACGAAATCATTCTTGGGCGTATCCAGCGGGAAATTCTTAGGCTTCATCATCACGGCATGGGGCATCCATGTAGACCCTGAGAAGATGAAGGCAATCATGGAGATGGGTCCCCCGAAAAATCTCCGCGAACTCAGAGGCCTCCAAGGGAGGCTAGCTTACATCAGAGGGTTCATTTCCAACCTCTCCGGGCGATGCCGATCGTTCACACACCTCATGAAGAAGGAAGTCTCATTCGTATGGGACGAGGAATGTAGCGTGCTTTCGACAACATCAAAGAATATTTGTCGAATCCCCCAGTCCTGGTGGCCCCGGTCCCCGAAAAACCATTCCTGCTCTACGTACGAGCGATGGAACACTCCCTTGGTGCCCTGCTAGCACAAAATAACGATGCAGGCCACGAGCAGGCCATATATTATCTCAACTGAATGATGATCAGGCCAGAACATCGATACACCGCCGTAGAGAAGGAGTGTCTCGCCCTGGTATTCGCTATTCAAAAGACGCGGCACTATGTCACAGGACAAACCATACATGTGATCTCGCGAGTCAACCCCCTCAGAGTCCTCATGACTAAACCAGGGGCCCTCAGCTCTTGTCTCGCCACATGGACAATATTACTGTCCCCCTATTATATGATCTTCGTCCCGCAAAAGGCTGTTAAGGGTCAAGCCCTACCAGACTTTTTGGCAGCCCACCCAGGATCGGAGTCATCCAGAATCTATGAAGAGATCCCAGACGAGGTCGTCGATTCGAATATAGCCACCCACGATAACATATGGCGAATGTTCTTCGATGGCGCCTCAAGGACCGGACCCAAGGGAAATATCATCGTCGGGGTCGGAGTGGTATTAATTTCTCCTACTAGGCTGGTGATCAATCGTGCCTACTCCCTCACGGAACCCTGCTCCAACAATGTGGCCAAATATAACGCTCTGGTCATTGGCCTCCAACTTGCAAAAGAGCTGGGGGTAGAATACCTTGAAGCATACGACGACTCCCAACTAATCGTCAATCAGATCAGGGGCTCATACGAGGTTCACCATGAAGACATGATCCCCTACCATCAAATTGTGATCAACATTATCTCATCATTCGAGGGATTCTTCATCGAGCACGTCCCCAGACTCCAAAATATCGAAGCTGATGCCCTAGCAGGCCTGGCTGCTTCCCTAGCAGTGCCAAACCACTCTCATCATTCGGTCGATGTAATCGGCCATGAGCTGGTCTGTCCCAAGAACAACGTTCAAGCCATGGCAAGTTATTCCGCCCAGACGGTCGACGACACACCGGACTGGAGACAGCCGTTCATCGACTTCGTCGTATATGACATCCTTCCAGAGAATCCAAAGGAAGCTACCTCTATCAGACGGCGCTCTCTCAGATTCTTCTACGATACAGAGACGAAAATGTTGTATCGCCGCTCCTACGACGGATTATTGCTCCGGTGCTTGTCGAACACGGAAGCTACAGAAGCTGTACGAGAAGCTCACGACGGTGTCTGTGGGGCCCATCAACCCGGCCCTAAGCTACAGGACCGCCTTCGCCGGATGGGCTACTACTGGCCCACGATGGTGGCAGATGCGATAGATTATGCCAGAAAATGCAAGGCCTGCCAAGTCCACGCGGATTTCATTCATCAACCATCCGAGTTTCTGCATCCAACGGTGGCATCCTGGCCATTCGAAGCATGGGGAATGGATATCATTGGTCCAATCACCCTACCTTCCTTCTGAGGATACCGCTTCATACTTGCGATCACTGATTATTTCTCCAAATGGGCGGAAGCTGTCCCACTCGCAGAAGTTAAAACTTCAAACGTGATCAGCTTCCTTAAGCATCACGTTATCTACCGCTTCGGACTACCGCGAAGAATCATCCATGATAATGGTCCACAGTTTATAAGCCATGCATTCTACCGATTCTGCGATAAGCACCGCATTCAGAATGTCGCTTCGACACCATACAACCCGGCAGCAAACGAGTTGGCAGAGGCATTCAACAAAACAATCATCAAACTCCTCAAGAAGTTCGTCTCCTCCAACAAACGCGACTGGAACGAGAAGCTCGGCGAGTGCTTATGGGCTTATCGCACCACGGTTCGAACAGCCACCGGGAATACACCATTCTCTCTGGTGTACGGGAGCGAGGCAGTCCTCCCTTTGGAGACTCAGATCCCCTAACTTCGCGTCGCCCTCACTTATCAATTGACGACGGATGATAATTACCGACGACGACTACAAGAGTTGGAGGCTTTAGTGAAAAGCGCCTCCTAGCTCAGCAAAGCATCGAGCTATACCAAGCACGCATCTCAGGAGCCTTCAACAAGAAAGTTAAAATCAGAACATTCCAAGTGGGTGATCTTGTTCTGGCAGTCCGGAGGCCGATGGTCATGACTCACAAGACCACCGGTAAGTTCCAGCCAAAATGGGAAGGTCCATTTGTCATCGAGACCGTGTTCTCCAACGGCGCCTACCGCCTCGCTAAGCAGAACGGAGACTTGCTCATGTTGCCCGTCAACGGCAAGTTTCTGAAGAAATACTATGTTTGAACATCATTCTCCAGATTATTGAGTCATGTACTCCTTTAGTACCACTGGACTCTCATCCATTATTTTCCTGATTATTGAGTCATGTACTCCTTTAGTACCACTGAACTCTCATCCATCATTTTCCAGATTATCAAGTCATGTACCCTTTTAGTACCACTGAACTCTCATCCATCATTCTTCAGATTATCGAGTTATGTACCCCTTTAGTACCACCGAACTCTCATCCACCCTATTTCAGATTATCGAGCCATGCACCCGCTGGTGCCGCTGAACTCCCACTCCCTCAATAGTCCAAATTACCAAGTTATGTACCAGCTGGTGCCTCTGAACTTACATTCCGGTCACTCTTTCAGATAGTAAGTCAAGTATGATTATACCTCTGAACTTTCTTCCTGGCAGAGATCCTCCCTCAGGATTCACTATCCGCACTCCCAGTGCACAAAAAGGGTAGTCGATCCACCAATTTCTGAAACGACCATGTCCTCATTACCTCTGAGTCGTCTTCACTTCTACCAAAAACAAACCGCCCCCTCGCATAGAACTTCCACGTTCTCCTACCTCTGAGTCGTTCTATGTACCCAATCTTCATTGAGCCCACTCCTGCCATGTCCTCACTACCTCTGAGTGGGAAGGCTCCGTCGAAGAAATCGTCATATTTGCCATGTCCACATTACCTCTAAGCAAGTATGTCGATCCTCTTTTAACCTATTATCTGTACCCACAACCGGAGTACGACAAGGATAATAGGTCCATAAATGTCCTCTGTTGACCACAAATGTCCTCTATTGACCACAAATGTCCTCTGTTGACCACAAATGTCCTCTGTTGACCACAAATAGCTTCCGTAAAGTCTCTCCTGCCATGTTCTCATTACCGCTGAGCAGGAAGATTTCACGATACAACCTTCATGTTTGCCATGTCATCATAACCTCTGAGCAAATGTGATCGGTTCCCTTTTACCCCATTACCCGTATCCTGAACTAGGGTACGCCAAGGGTAATAGGTCCACAAATATTCATTCGCTAAGCTTCTTAGCATAAATCTACCATCTTACCATGTCCCGGGAGCCCAGCTGCTCTACGGCATTCCTTCCCCCAGTACCGAGAACATCCATGACCACTTTGCCGTGGCTGTCCCGGACATCCTAATCAAACTTGTTATCCGTACCTAAAACCAAGGTACGCCTAGGGTAACAGGTCCCCAAATAATCCCCCAGCAAGTCCGATTCCATGAACACCGATACAAGAAAGCAAAGATGAGATGAAATATGTCTATTTTCGAGATCATATCACTGTTACAAAGTAGAAATAAAAGGACAAACAAGCAAGACAAGACAAAGAAACGACTATGGTTCAGAGGTACACAACGTCGAGGGATGGTCCTTCAGCAGGATAGTCAACCGCTCAAACTATCGATTAGTTCCACATACTGCTTTTGGAGTCAACAGCGTCACATCTCCCCGAGGAGCAAAGGTTCCATGGGGAAATAAAATCCCCAGGCTTAACATAACCCCACCCTTTCAGGATACGTATGCCGATCATATTCTAGACTATCGTCTACATCCATAACGAAGTACATTAAGGATACAAAGTTCACATAGAATATCCTGTTAAAGGCGACCATTACAAGAAAAGAGGGAAGCAAATACATTCTATTCATTGAAACGATCGGCCACATTCACATGACTAACAAACAAAACTAAAAAGAACTTTTCACTACTTCATTCAGACGGAAAGGAAAGGCACAAACTACAGAAACATGCGGGCAGAAGACGGACATCCGCAAGGAATTCCTAAAACCTAGTTGCAGAAGCGCCCATACCACTCCCTCAACCACCTTACATAGGAAGGATGCAGTTGAAGGAGATCCTCATCTGGAATAGGAGTATCAGAATTCCCAGAGCTACCACCCCCAGTTGTTTCGACACTCGGAGAGAGACCATCCTGTGCAGACGACGAGTCTTCCTTCTTCGTTTCTTCCTTGACGGAGGGAGACCCCTGGTTGACGACAGGGGGTGGCGGTTCCTCTGTGACTGCAACCTCAGCGCTCAGCGGAGATACTGAAAGAATCAAAGACGGAAAGACAAAATAAAAAGATATTCAGAAAATAGTCATGCAGCTCGTTTAAAGACAATTCACAGGCTGCTCCGACTGGGGGCATACCCCATACATGGGGTGTGTAGGCGAACCACGTAATTCGTATGCGGCTCAGACATGGGGTATACCCCATGCGGATCGATCAAGGGACGTGTATGCGGGCCATGTGGTTGCGTGCACGGAGTAAGCAGTGGAGCAGACCCTATTAGGGTTTCATGGGACATGCATGCGGACCACATAACCCGTATGCGGCTCAGACATGGGGTATACCCCATGCGTCTCAATCAGGGAACGTGTATGTGGGTCACGTGGTTGCGTGCACGGAGTAGGCAGTAGAGCAGACCCTGTTAGGGTTTCAAAATACCCAATCTTCTACCTAGGTCATTACCTTCCATGGTGACGTGAACATCAAGGCGGACGGGGGGGGGGGGGGCAACGGTCGACGACGAAGCCGATTTCTTTCTTCTCGCCGCGGCCTTCTTCACAGTCTTGGAAACCCTAGGCGCCATTGCTGTTTGTCGGTTGGGGGAAGAAAATAAGACAGGAGTTTTTCAGTCAAGAAAAATCTAAAGTCCAACCAAACACCCACCAATTTATAGACAGAGAAAGAAGGATTACTGACCGACGCTTCGTACGACGTGATCGACCCTTTGGCTATCAAGGCAAAACCGACTCTTGGGATCCTCCCCCAAAAGGCGGCGTTAAATCAAATCAAAGGCACTTAATGAAGATTTGCACACGTGTTCATGACACGTGGCAACCAGTTTATGCGGCCAGATAAATTTATGCGACTAAGGCACTTATGCGGCTAGGAAGCTCAGGCAGACAGAAAAATCCTATACGGCATGAATGGGGCCATGCTTCTTGTTCAAAGTATTCCAATTTTTACAAATTGAAAACTTTGAAGGGGGTCCTGTAGAAGCATGGAAAATATTAGAATAATCATCCATGCGGCTCGGAGTAAGAAGCTTATGCGGCTCACACAGGAGCGGCCCTATGCAGTTCAAAGTATACTCTCAATCGCATGCGGCTCGGGAGCGTATGCGGTTCAGCAAGGCATATGCGGCTCGATGGATCCTTCCCTACAGCTGGTCGTTTGGGGGTGGCCTCATTTAATGCTCTGACACGACTTGGCGACTGTGACTGCTCTGACATAAAGTGTCATAATGGCTCTGCCATAATGACAGACTTTTCGGGAAAGGAAGAAGATCTCTGATCCGAACCGTCAGAAATCCTAGGTTGCCACGTGGCAACTCTCATGCGGCTTAAATGGAAAACAGCTCCATGCGGCTCACGAAGAAGTCACTCCATATGGTTAGCAGAAATCAGCCATATGCGGCCCACCGAGAGCTCAATCCCTGCGACTCAATACAATGCTAGCTCATGCGGCTCGCAAAGACTATGCATATGCGGCTTACGGAAGGTTCGTCCCCTGCGGCTCGATGAGGCATTGTCTCATGCGGCTCAGGAAGAGTATCTCTCTGCGGTTCGAGGATAGTCAATCCTATGCGGCTCTGACAGGACTCACAATTAAGACACGTGGCATGGGATCAATAAGAGATTTAACCGAATCTCAACAAATATATTTGACCTCATCGTCATAATTATTGAGATCAGGGCATATCATTTATCATCAAGCTAATGGGACACGTGGCGAGCAATCAGACATTAGCATAATCAATCACAAGGATTTAAAACAGCTAACATTAATTGCTCATGAGATACGATGCTATCCGCACTAATGGCCGAGATTCACTATGATCAGGATCAAGGGTTCAGATAGAACGAAGGAGCGCCGACATTCCAAACAGATAATCATTAGCAAACCCTAATGATCACCCCCCACTCTTATAAATAGCCAGCATCATTCCCTTGAAAAAAAAAGAAAAAGAAGAGAGAGAGAGGTCGGCACCAAAAGAATAAGAGAGATATCTACACAGAGAAAGCTCCCCCTTTCCTCTTGATAATCACAGAGAGAGAGAAGTCAGGAGAGCAATCCGAGGAGAGCAAGAAGAGCGTTTCTTCATCAACGCCGAGCAGATCTTCCCCGAGCCAAGACTGCATAATGATCGTCCAAGGAGTAAGGCAGAGCGGCCGTCGCTTTCCCAAGCCTCTATCGTCACCCCCCAGAATCAAAAATAAACAATCGTACTTAGTCTGCTGTACCTAGGTTTTCGTCCCTAGGCTTTCTTTGTACGAGCGAGTTTGTATTGTGAGTCTAAGTTCAGTCCTCCGATAATTGTTCTGTTCTTTTACAATCAATGGCAAACAGCTGGTACCGCTAAACTCATTTTTTCAGATTCATCGAGTCATGTACCCGCTGGTACCGCTGAACTCACACTCTCCATGTTCCAGATTATCGAGTCATGTACCCGTTGGTACCACTAAACTTATTTTTACGTCGAGTCATATACCCTTTTGTACCGCTGAACTCACATCGTCCAAATCCCAGATTATCAAGTCATGTACCCTCCGATACCACTGAACTTACATTTTGATTCCAAATTTCCAGGATTGTCGAGTTATGTACCCGCTGGTACCCCTGAACTTACATCCCGGTTACTCTTTTGTGGGAAAGTTATGTATAACCATACCTATGAACCTTCTTCCTGAAGGAGCTCCTCTCTCATGATCCACTACCCGTACTTCCAGAGCACAAGAAGGGTAACGGATCCGCAAATTTCCAAAATGACCATGTCGATGTTGCCTCTGAGTCGTCTCAATTTTGCCAAAAACAAATTACCCCTCTACATAGAACTTCCATGTCCTCATTACCTCTGAGTCGTTCTATGTACCCCCTCTTCATTGAGCCCACTCCTGCCATGTCTTCATTACCTCTGAGTGGGAAGGCTCCGTCGAAGAAACCCTCATGCTTGCCATGTCCTCATTACCTCTGAGTAAGTATGTTGATTCCCCTTCGACTTACTATCCGTACCCACAACCGGAGTACGCCAAGGATAGTAGGTCCACAAATGTCCTCTGTTGACCAAAAAAATCCTCCGTTGGGTCCACTCCTACCATGTTCTCATTACCTTTGAGTAGGAAGATTCTGCGGTGAACAAAGCCTTCATACTTGCCATGTCCTCATTACCTCTGAGTAAGTATGATGGTTCCCCTTTCATCCTATTATCAGTATCCTAAGCCAGGGTACGCCAGGGGTAATAGGCCCACAAATGCCCTTTGCTAAGTTTCTTAGTACAGGCCCACCATCTCTCATCTTGCCCCGGGAGCCCAGCTGCTCCATGGCATTCCTTCTTCTTCTACCAAGAACGTCCATGACCCCCTTACCATAGAACTGGTCTAGGTGTTCCCAATCAAACTTGTTACCCGTACCTAAAACCGAGGTACTCCAGGGGTAACAGGTCCTCAAAAAAGTCCCCCATGCGGGGCAAACAACACCATAACCCCACAGGCACAACAAGCAATACAAATGAAGGGTAGAATCGAAAGTACTCTTTATTTGAAGGAAGAAAAAGTGCTACATGTTTTGGGACTACGTACCTATCATAAAAGAAAAGAAAAAAAGAAACATAAACAAAAGAAGAGAAGGTCGACTATAGTTCGGCATTACACAATTCCAAAAGGCGATTCTTCACTGAGATGGCCTCCGGTTCGAGCTGATGTTTAGCTCGACGCTCAGCCTCCTGGGATAACCGCTCCTCATCATCCAAGCCCATGAGCTCCTGCCAGTCATCTTCTAACTTCTTCAGGGCAATTTCCAGGTCAGTTGAAGATTGATTGACTCTGTCAGCCTCCTGAATAATCATCTCCCTGTCAATACGGGCAGCCTCAAGTTCAAACTCTAAGAAAGTCAACTTTCTCTGAAGCTCAAGGATCTGCTCCCGCATGTTAGTGATCCTACGGGAGGCAGTCGCTTCCCGAGCTGTGATATCTTCACTCTCGTGGCTCAATTGATCATATCGATCAGACAGATCACGAAGGTCCTTCAGTACGGCCGGCTTGGTTTTATCCCGAGCAGCCCTTGTCTTCTCTATAGTAGCGGTGAGAGAACCGCGCTCCCGATCTATAACAGTAGACAGATCAGCCTGCCGCAGCACCTGCAGCCGGACCACCAGCTGCTCAGTCTCCAATAACTTCGTCTCCAAGAGCGCAGCCAGCCCTGCACCACCAAGAAGAGTCTTAAGGATATTAATTTGACCCTGGGCGCACTGCCGGGACAAGACGAAAGAGGTCCCTCTTTCCACAGCAGCCGTTATTCCCCTCTTCAAGTGACGATGAAAGCTGTCAACCACGTCCTGTAACGCGTCGTCCAGGACCTCTGTAGCGGACGGCGTCAGAAGAAGCGTGGCCGGCAATATCGGAAGTGTGATGTTAGAACTTGCCACCAGGGGGATAGAGTCCGAGCAGAATGATGCGCGGATAGCGGATAACTCTTCCTCCGCCACCCGAAGAGCCTGGATACTCGGTAGGGCAGAGAGGTCGACTCTCGGAGCCACCCGAGCAGAAGAGGATGAAAGGACCATCGTCCCCTGCCCTGGCCATCCCATCACCCGACTTTCCGAACTCGAGCCCGGGGGAGGCCCCTCAAGATGAGCCGGAGGGGGGGAGGTACGCTCCCCTCCACCAGTGCCCCTTCGGCATAGTTCATCTCAATAGTGTCCATCCTCAGCACTGGAGAGGCAGGACCTGTATGTCCAGAACAATGATCAGTCGACGTGACCTGAAGGATGTGATGATAGAGCATATAGGCCTTCTCGCAGGTTAAGATTCGGCTTATCTTACCAGGAGAGGAACATAGAGGCTGCAACTCGTGCGTAGCTGACACGACCTCCTTACCCGCTACGTCCAAGTTAAATTCGACAGGTTCTTCTATCCCAGCCACCCCGGAGGGAGGTACGACGCGATCAACGTCATCTTGATGAAATTCAGCAATTTTAGGGACAGGTTCACTAAAGCCCCCATCATCTCGAGTCGCGACCTCGGCAACTTGAGATTCCTCTTCTTCTTACACCTACAGAAGGGAAGAAAAATGACTAAGATCAAAACTGGAAGAAAAGAAGAACTGAACAAAAATGGTAGTAACTCGCTTTACCTCCGAAGCGGGATCGACTTCCTCGCCTCTCTCCGTAATAGTTAGCCTGGGATGTTTGGTCGCAGCCAATTTCCTGAAGTGAAGAATACCGCCAACAGAGGAAGTTTGCCTGGTACGCTTCCGTACAGAGCCAGATGCGACGGATGGCTGATCCGCCATCATCTCATTTAATGAAGAAGGCAGCTGATCCACCCCAGCGTCTTTCACCAGGAAGGAAGAGTTGTCTACATCACGCTCATCATCCTCATCATCCGTAGCATTGGAGTTTGAGTCGGGCACTTCAGCTCTATTCTTCTTCTCGTCTTGGCCCCTTGAGCGGCCTCATCCAAGCCAGTACCAACAATAAAACTGGCATCCGGGCTAAAATCGATAGGGGACTTGTTAGCCATGACATGATACAGAGCCGCCATATACAACATCTCTACTGATGCCTTAATAGCAGGGACCGAGAAAATGGTACGGGTATGGAATGTATCATAGTAATGCCACGCCCTGATGCCGTCAAGGAGACTACCTTCAAAACCCAGACATGAACTGGGACGGTCTAGAAAGAGCTGGCTGTATCTAAACTGTCGGGCAAACCTACTAGGCAGATAAGGCTCCAGAAAGACAGTATTACGGTTGCGATACACCAGATGAGAGCGGCGGATGTTATGCAGCCAAAGGAGCATCTGGCCGTCTAGAAGTTGGGGGGGCGCAATACCGTCAAGATGAACAGCCGCTATTTCCTCAGCAGTAAAATACGGGACAGATACGAAAATGTTGTACATATCTGCCCTCGCCAAGGCCATCCGGCAAGCACGCATGGTCTCGTACTCCCAAGGCTCATTACGATAGCGGAAGATAAAGGCGTCGTTATCAGTTACGCCATCTTCAGAACCCGATCTCATCAAAGAAGGATTATGCATCAACAGCCACCCCATCAGGTAATGATAGGGTAACTCAGTCCGTTCAAAATCCTTTGTCACGTCATGGGCAATGACCTTTGATATGAAAGTGTGAAGGCCACGTTGTATGCTGCACACCATGGCCGGAAGGAGAGCTAGCCTGACTCGCAAAACTAACTTCACAGCCAGAAGGATGAAATTATGACTGATCCTCTCGATAGAACCAGCTCCTCCCGAGACTACACAATTTTGCAGCCATATCATCAAAAACCCCGCCAGGAGCGCCTTCTCTGACAGTTTTTGGGTATCCTGATAAAAATAACCAAAAGAGTCGGTTTGACTCCCAAATCGGTCATTAGTAGTGGTCATCCTCTTGGTCGACGACATCAAGGCTTTAACCGCCTCCCGGAACTGAGGACGTCAGGACGTAACTTGACCAGAGGCATCCACCGGGAAGAGATAGCGTAGCCAATCCTTAGTATGGATGGCATTCCCTTCATAGCTGCTTTCCTTCTTGGCTATTTACTGACACGTGCTATAGTGGCACAATACCTCTTGATAAAGAGCCACGAAGCCTAGATACCGTCCTTTCAATTCTTTGAACTCCTCATTCGTGGGAGTATATGCCTCAAAAGCTTCGTCCCCCCAAGGAAGCTTGGAGACCGTATGCATTTCGTGGAGCGCAAGCCCTATTTCCCCTACGGGTGTATAGAAGGTCCCCGTACGACAGTTATACATCTCTAGCAGAGATATAAACAATCTCTTGTTTATGGGCAAGCCATGGCTGGTGCCCCGAATCGTACGGTAAAGACCAATCTCGCACAGAAAGGCCTCATACTCTCGCAAGATCCACACAGACAGATTGGTCCACGAGGGAATGGGATGTATCCAACTAGGGAGCATCAACCGGCCAATGGGATAGGAACCCTTCCGAACAAGTTGGTTCATAAAAGTATTGGCTGTAGAAAACGTAAAATTGGGGCCCGGCACATTCAAAAAAGTACCCGGGGCCAATCCCATTACAGAACGGTTGGTGTGAATCTTGCCCGCACACACTGACTTCAGGATATTTTTATAATGGATGTCTTCCACAAATATCCCACCTCGGGTAGGAGTTAAAGACTCTTCCATCTTCCGATCCAGTAGGAGCATATTGAACCAGGAAAATGGAAAGTGGCACACCATTCGGGGAATGCGGATCGCCATCCCGTTAGAAACGAAACACCAATTCTCTGACACCTCCAAAACTTGACTGTTCTTCACAGTTAAGGCGTCTCCGAAGAAAAATGCAGGCTTCAAGTATTCCCCTTCGAATTTCCCCAAGGTCATCATAACATTGAGAAAATAGAAAGGCTGATTCTTGATGGCCTTCAATCTCGCCGAAGGCTCGTCACTAGGAAACTGGTCCGCCACACGCCTAACGATATGGTCGTACCTATAGCCCAGAGCAGATTGGGAACGAGCCACCAAGGGTTCTCCAGCAGCATTAATCGACAAATTTACTGAGAAGAAGACATGAAGAGATAAGTTTAAAAAGATGGACAAAAGAACTGATAAGGTGTTATCAAGCTCATGTGGCTCCAACTTAACAGAGCCTCATGCGGCTCCAACTTAATGAAGCCTCATGTGGCTCAATCTCGGAGGAACACTTATGCGGCCCTGTTCAGTAAAAATTCATGCGGCAATGCTCTCATAAGGCCCTCAGGATTCAGACAAAATTTGTACTGACCGCGTGACAGACAAAATTTGTACGAATCCATGCGGCTCAGCATAGCTCATGCGGCTTCGTTGGCAAAGCGCGTATACGGTTACAGCAGTTATTCTTATGCGGCTCGCAGCTCGGCCATAGGACGAACATGCGGCTCACAAAGGCTCGTACATAAAGCATGCGACGTAGCCATAGCAGTTAGGGTTCTTTAACCCGTGCAATGTCCTTACCAGCAATGCGGGGATGAACGTCAGGATGAGCCACGGGGACGACGACCGGTGGAAAAGCGGCCGCAGTCAAAGTAGAAGCAGTCTTGCCCTTCGTCGTTGCGGTCGACGAAGACGCTACCTTCTTCGCTGTAACGGTCTTCTTGGGAGCCATTATCAATCAGGAAGAAGATGATGTTCGGGACAGGGAAGATTTAAAGTAAGAGAAAAAGTAAAGAAGCTCTCTCTCTCTCAAGCTCCTCTTATTTATAGGAGGACGAGAGGGGGGAAGACACGTGGATTAATAACCGCCTCGTATAAAGACGAAACTGACTCCTCGGATTTTGTACCCTCTCTCATAAAGGAGATTTACCCAGGGCATAAAATCTAAAGATTTAATGAGCCAACCCTTGGGATTCCCCCTAAAGACGGAGCTAAAGCGAATTTGAGGCAACTAAAGACATGCACACGTGGCAAGAAGCTATGCGACTAAGCCATCCAGGCGGCTGAACTATCTATGCGGCTAAGCCATCCATGCGGCTGAAACATCCATGCGGTCAGGATTTCATATGCAGACAGCAGAATTTATACACAGCCATGCTTCTTATTCAAAGTATTTCAATTTTGCAAATTGAAAACTTTGAAGGGGGTCTTGTAGAAGCATAAAAAATAATAAAGAAAGATCCATGCGGCCAGGAAACCCCATGCGGCTCAGAAAGCCCATGCGGCTCAAAGATTCATGCGGCACAAGGGACTATACGGCTCGATACGTTTCATGCGGCTCAGAAGAGAGGACACGTGGCTTGCAAACAATTCTTCCCATCGTCCTATACTTCATTAATTACCTTGACGGCTGACAGCTCTGACAAAGTGACGGCCCTGACACAAAGATATAATTATGACTCTGTGATAATGGCAGACTCCTAGGAAAACGAAGGAGATCTCTGACACAATCCCACGAGATCCAGAAAATGCCATGCAGCCTAGACACGTGGACAGTTGTATGCGGCTCGAGCGGAGACTCCCCATGCGGCTCAGGCCAAAACTGTCCTATGCGGCTCAGATCGAAACAGCCCTATGCGGCTCAAGCAGAGGCCCCTCTATGCGGCTCAAGCAGAGGCTTCCCCATGCGGCTCGCGAGGACCATATCCATGCGGCTCACTGGCCATTATGCGGCTGCCTACGTTCATGCGGCCCAGATTATCATATGGTTCGAAGGTTTAGGGGCCACCCCCCAAGCAGCCTTAACACGTGGCCAGTCTTATGCGGCTCAATCCTCATACGGCTCAGATCCCCTCAGTGGCTCCTAGGATACATGTCATAAAGCCAATCAATTTCCCAGATTTACTACAATCAAAGATTGGTTCAAATCCCAATAATTTGGGACACGTGGCAGGAGAATGAAATAAATTTATTCATTCAGATTTGCAGACATCAGTAAATCATCATGATGGAGATTTATTACAATCAGCATTAATTACTGATAGGATTTGGCGCAATCTACATTAATGGCCCAGATGCATCACACTCAAGACTAATGGCCCAGATTGATCAATCAACAGGCCGCCGCCACTTCAAGGGACAATCATTACAAACCCTAATGATTATATTCCCTTCTTATAAATAGCAAGGTGCCATTCCCTTGCAAGAAGACCCCTTTTCGAGATTAGAGAGCACCAGAATACTTGGAGAAAAAGAGCATAGAGAGAGCAAAGAGAGCATTTCTTCAACGCCAAGCAATCTTCTGGAGCCAAGGCTGCATACCGATCGTCGAAGGAGTAAGGCAGAGCTGCCGTCGCTTTCCCGAGCCTCTATCGTCACCCCCCAGAATCTAAAATAAACAATTATACTTAGATTGCTGTACCTAGGTTTTCATCCCTAGGCTTTCTTTGTACAAGCGAGTTTTAACGTGAAGTAAAAGTCCAGTCCTCCGATAATTGTTCTGCTCTTTTATATTTCATGGCAAACAGTCATCCACCGTTCCTTCCATCTCTCCTTATGTAAGGACGGTATTCATGATGGACAGCAACCAAGATGGTTCCAGTGATCGCCAACGTATCGACACTCTGGAGGCCATACTGCATACCTTGGTCAAGTTCGTGGACGAGATCAAAGCGGCCCTTCCAACTCTGCAAGGAGGAACACTTGGCCAAACAAACATGGGACCCACGGTCAATACAGACTCGAACTTGTAGGATCGTTGAGCACCTCTAGAGGGGGGGTGAATAGAGTGCGTGTGTGCAGCGGAAAATAATCACCAATTAAAAAATTAAACTATGGCAGATATGTAAGAGACAGTAAATAAAGATAGGAGAATCAAACTCAGTGACACAGCGATGTATACTGGTATCCCTCTGAGAGGACTAATCCAGTCTCGAGTACTCTTGCTCGATGTTAATCCACTATGGCACAAGCTTTAACTGAGGGCTTGCAATCTCTTACAACACCGTGCTTGGTGACAAGCGCACGACCGGCTTCACAACACCGTGCTTGGAGGCGAGCGCACGACCGGCTCCACAACAGAAAAGTTGTTGAAACTTGAACGACCTCTTACAACTCTTGAGTAACCAAAAGACTCTAAATCAACTCTGATAGTACTGGCTTTTGGCTAAGAGATGTGTAGGTAAGATTTGAAAATCTTAGATCGTTTAGAAAATACTTGAATAGTAGAGAAGAGAAGATGAAGAATGAATTGATGATATGAAGTGAAAAGTTCTTCTCTATTTATAGGTGTTTTCACCAACCGAACTCGGGCAGAACTCGGGCAGAGTTCGGGTGCAAATATCTCGCAAAATAGACGTTGCTCGCAGATTTGGAGGCAACTGAAGTTTGAATACAAACTGACCGAACTCGGTCAGAGTTCGGACCGAACTCGGGCCGAACTCGGCTAGGAGTTCTGTCAGGAGATATTTTGAAATTCTTTTGTAAAAACAGTTTTCAAACTTGTTTTTGGTTATTTGTAAAATCATTTGAAAAGAATATTTTCGAAATATGATTTTGAAATATTTGTAACTGAAAATACGAAAGGGTAAAAATAGGATTCTAGAAAGGAGGATAATTTTTAACCCTAAGCCAGTATTACCATAATTGATTTCACAAAGTAATTCCTAGACTCAATAAAATGTAAAATACAGAATAAAAGTAGAAAAGAGTTTTCTGAAGATTTTGATGACTTTGACGCTTTGATTTATGCAGTACATCGTCCGTTGAATATGATTTCATGCATCCTGAAATAGTTAGCAGCATTTTCTATATTTTGTGTATTGACTAAAGTATATGTTGATTATCGAAATCGGGTGTGACCATGGAATGGGCCAACAATCTCCCCCATTTTGATAATTGACAAACTTGAGTCTATACCAAAATATATTTATATCAAATAGAACAAAATAACAAAAATACCTGAAAAATTGAATTGTTTTTGTTTTGGATATGCGTTTAGATATGCGTTTGGTATACTCTTTTTCTCCCCCTTTGTCAAGTAGTAAAATGAATAGGCTCCCCCGTAAATCATGAAGCCAACAATAGAATAGACACGACAAAGTGAAGTAAAAAGAAGTAATCACAGCATAGACAACTGGAATAAAATGAACTATAATAAACTGAAATATCATAGAGGTTCCACTAATAATAAAAAAATACAACTGATAAAGTCTAACTGAAACAGTTTAGACATGAAAAAATAAAACTACTACATAAACTGCATCAACTAAATCAAAACTAAATCCACTATCCCATGGCTGAATCCATATCACAATGCTGGGTCGTCCGCACCGGGAGGATCATGAGTGAAATAGGCAGTGGTCGGGTCGAAGTACTAAAAAGTGACCTCATCAGTAAAATAAGGACCAGGGAAAGCCGGGTGTGGAAGGATAGTGAGTGGACGGACAGGATCCTGAACCAGGCTGTAGTGGAGATCGGCATTACTGTTTCTCAGCACCTGGGCCTGAGAAATGTGTCGGAACTCGGAGTCCTGATAATGTTGCGTGGAAACGGCAACGAAATCATCAAACCGCTGGTAAAATGCCTGATCAAGTCCTGGGGCAGGGGCCGGAGTAGGATGAGCATCAGCTGGAGGGGCCTCAGCATCAGGAGCTGGGACAGCAGGAGCAGCACCAGGAGGTTGAGAAAACCGACGAGAGCGGGTCAACTCAACAGGTGGAGAAGAAATGGCACACGTTTCAAGATCAATCTCAAAACGTCGAAATATACTAGCAAGGTGCATAGGAAAGACTAAGTTCCTACCTGCATTCTTGCAGCTGAGCATCCAAGACATGATGGTTTTTGGAATGGAGAAAGGAATTCCAAAATGAATGTGATAAAGAGCAGAAAGTTCCAAAAATGTAACTTTATCGGTAGAGCCTTTCTTCGGAAGAAGGGCCGAGAAAATCATACGATGAAGCTCGTAAAAAGTTTGGTTTAGATGTCTAGAAAAGATTCTCCGGGAAGGAGGAGTAGGGTGACAAATCAATTCCCTAAAGGAAGCTAAAGTGACATCGGCAGAAAATTGAACATGGTGGATGTCAATAAGTGCATCACTAAGATCAGGAATGTGAAAATATTCACTGATATCGGTGGCGCTAAATTCTAATTCCTGTCCAGCAATACAGGAATAGAAATTTCTATTTTGTTTTACTTGCAAATTGCAGTAAAACATACGGACTGCATTATCGTAAATGCTATCTTGGACCTCGAAAAAGTCACGGAATCCAAGTTGATCAAAAACAGGAGCATATTCAAAAAAAGTTGTAAAATTGACGAAGGCTCCAGCACAAATACGACGAAGAGAGAAAGAATCAAACCAGAGATCGGAGAAGTCGTTATCGGGAAACAAAGTGCTATCATATTCCTCGGGATCTCTAGGTTTGGCTGGACTGAAGAGACTTGCCGGAGTGTAGTCAGATGAGGAGGAAGCACCTTGAGAAGAATTTCCTCGTTGACGTTTCGGAGCCATGAGGAAGAAGATCGCCCACTTGAACTTGTCGATTCCTTGCAAAGAAGGAGGAGGAAGGATTTCTAGTAGGAGATGGAAGTATTCCACGTTTTGGTGTGGAGAAAAAGTGGAAGAAAGGATGAATTAAATAGGTGCTAGGGCCGGCTGTTCGGTTCTGGAACCATCACAGCGCCGACCGAACTCGGTCCGAATTTGGTCCGAACTCGGTCAGAGTTCGGGCCGAGTTCGGCCACTTGCATTCCCGAGACAGTCAAAGCAGTCAGGTAAATAAAGACTGTAAAAAGTAACATTTGACTGGTTTATTAAATAACTGCTATTATTTTCGGGTTAACTATAGGGGTTGTCCCAGCTAACGGTGGTTCACCGGGGAACTCTTAAGTACCGTTTCGCTTCGACCGTAGCCGTGGTGACAGACATACCCTTTGTAAGTTTGTCCCCAAAAATAATTTTCATTAAATAATAAATTGTCAAGTTATAAATACAGTTTTAATTACCATATGTTTTAAGAATCCGAGAATTCAAGAATGCCGAGCTCACGCCTCAAGATGTTAAAACGGTCTTCAGCCAATGGTTTAGTAAAAATATCAGCTAGTTGATGTTCAGTATCAATAAATTCTAAGCAAATATCCCCGTGATGATCACGTAAAAAATGATGTCTAACTTCTATGTGATGTGTGCGTAAATGACAGATAGGGTTCTTAGTCAAATTAATTGCACTAGTGTTATCACAATAAATAGGAACATTTGTATAGTACAGATTGTAGTCCTCTAAGGTTTGCTTCATCCACAAAATTTGAGCACAACAACGTCCTGCGGCGATATACTCAGCCTCAGTTGTTGATAATGCTACTGAATTTTGTTTCTTGCTAAACCAAGAGACTAAGGCCTTTCCTAAGAAATGACATGTGCCACTGGTACTTTTACGGTCCACTTTGCATCTAGCAAAATCCGCATCCGAGTAACCTATAAGGTCAAAGGATTTGGTTTTGGGATACCATAAGCCAACTGTAGAAGTTCCTTTAAGGTATCGGAAGATACGCTTAACGGCACTAAGATGTGATTCCTTAGGGTTTGCCTGATATCGTGCACATATGCAAACACTAAACATAATATCAGGGCGACTAGCAGTTAAATATAATAAACTACCAATCATACCTCGATACTTACGCTGATCAACAAGTTTGCCACTTTCATCAGCATCAAACTTTGTAGATGTAGCCATAGGAGTCCCAATTGGCTTTACATTCTCGAAGTCGTACTTCTTCAGTATGTCCTTCGTGTACTTGGCTTGGTTGATGAATGTTCCGTTCGAGTGTTGTTTGATTTGTAATCCTAGGAAGAAGTTCAGCTCTCCCATCATGCTCATCTCAAATTCACTCTGTATACACTTGGCAAATTCTTGACAGAGTTGTTTATTAGTAGAACTAAAGATAATGTCATCTACATAAATTTGCACTAGAAGTATATCATTATTCATGGATTTAATAAAAAGAGTAGTATCAATCTTGCCTTTTGAAAATCCATTATCAAGTAAGAAGGCGCTTAGGCGTTCATACCAAGCACGAGGTGCTTGTTTGAGTCCATAAAGTGCTTTCTTAAGCTTGAAAACATGATCAGGTTTTTGAAAATCTTCAAAACCAGGGGGTTGTTTCACAAAAACCTCTTCTTTCAAATAACCATTTAAAAATGCGCTTTTCACGTCCATTTGAAAAAGTTTGAAATCATTAAAACAAGCAAAAGCGCAAAACATGCGGATGGCTTCTAGTCTAGCAACAGGAGCATAGGTCTCATCATAATCAATTCCTTCTTCTTGATTATAACCTTGTGCAACTAGACATGCTTTGTTGCGTAGAACTTGTCCATCTTCACTAAGTTTATTTTGGAACATCCATTTGGTACCAATTATCGATTGACCAATAGGTTTAGGAACAAGTTCCCAAACTTGGTTTCTCTTAAATTGATTAAGTTCCTCTTGCATGGCAGAAATCCAAAATTCATCAGAAAAAGCCTCATCAACATTCTTAGGTTCTATTTGTGAAATAAATGCTACATTAGCTGCTACTTCAGAATCTCTAAGAGATGAACGAGTACTTACACCTTTGGATACATCACCTATTATGAGAGTTTCTGGATGATCTGGTTTGAATCTCAATGATTCGAATCTTTGGGTCATACCTTTCACAAGGCTCTTCTCAGTTCCTGCATCTTCAAAACTTTTATCAGTTCTTGCCTCTTGGGTAGGATCTTTCTCAGAACTCTTCTTTGTCTTTGTAGGTGCATCTTCATCATCACTGTCGCTAGATCTATGACTATTCAACTCATCAAAGGTAACATTAATACTTTCTTCAACAATCAAAGATCTTTTATTAAAAATTCTATATCCCTTACTTTTAGCAGTATATCCGAGAAATATCCCGTCATCTGCTTTGGAGTCGAACTTACCCAAGTTATCCTTGGTGTTCAGGATGAAACAGCGACAACCAAAAACTTTAAAATAAGAAATGTTTGGAATTCTTCCAAACCAAAGCTCATATGGTGTTTTCTTCGAGATAGATCGAATTAACACCCTGTTTAAAATATGACAGGCTGTACTAACAGCTTCTGCCCAAAAATATTTAGGAAGATTATGCTGATTAAGCATGACTCTAGCCATTTTGCTTAGAGTACGGTTCTTCCGCTCCACAACACCATTCTGTTGGGGAGTTCTAGGACAAGAAAATTCGTGGTAATATCCACTATCATCACAAAACTTTTTGAAATCTGAATTTTCGAATTCGCCACCATGATCACTTCGGATACGAGTAATCATGAAGCCTTTTTCGTTTTGTACCTTTTTACAAAATATCTGAAATTCAAAAATAGTATCACTTTTGTTTGATAAAAAGTAAACCCATGTAAAATGAGAGAAATCATCAATAATGACAAAAGCATAGAGTTTACCGCCAAGACTAGCGACTCTACTTGGACCAAATAAATCCATATGAATCAACTGTAAAGGTCTCGAAGTACTTACAGCTTTGATGGATTTAAAAGAAGATCTATGTGCTTTGTTCTTTTCACAGTCAGCACATACCATGTCTCTCTTGAATGGAATTTCTGGGAGTCCTTTTACCAACTTCTTTGTGTTCAGACGTGAGATAGTATCCATGTTTGCATGTCCTAGTCTCATGTGCCATAGCCAGCTTTCATCTTGATTGGCTACTAGGCATCTTCCTGCATTATTAGTATTCTCCAAAAAGAAAACATAAATATTGTCTTCTCTAATCCCTTTATATACGGGATCACCAGATGACATATCATATATGGTACATTTATCTTTCACAAAATTGATACCATAACCATTATCTGCCAAATGACTTATGCTCAATAGGTTATGTTTCAATTCAGTTACTAGACAAACATCCTTTATTATTGGATAAGGAGAAATACCTACAGTACCATTACCTATAATATCACCTCTCAAGTTATTTTCGAAGGAGACGTATCCTTCTTTCTTCATCGATAGCGTAGCGACTAAAGATGCATCACCAGTCATGTGTCGCGAACATCCGCTATCGAGGATCCATTTGCTTCTAGCATGAGAGGGTTGAAGGTCCACCTACAAAACAAGTAGATGAATCCTTTGGTACCCATTTTCTGAAGGGTCCATGCTGATTAGCTTTAGGTCTCCAGACTAAAGTATGGTTATCAACAAGCTTTCTTGCAAGACAATACTGTGATATGTGTCCGTGTGTACCACAATAACTGTAAGTCAGTTTAGAACCAGATGTGGTTGAAACTGTGTTTATATGCTTGTTTGGTTTCTTAGAGAACCTATAAGTGAAAGTATGATGATACTCATGTTTCTTCTGTGCTTTCTTGTTTTTAGTCCTCTTAGGTGTATGCTTTGCATTAGGACTAAAATTAGGCTGTGTCACAGGCATTTCCTGTTTGCCTAACTTGATTTCTAACTTTTTAGAAATCGCAATAGACTCTTCATATTTAGCAGTCATAACTGAGAGTCTCTGTTCTGTTACTAAGTGCATCCTCTTCTCTGTATCATATAGTTTTTGCATTTTACCATAATCTCTTTCTTTCTTTTGAATAGTGAGGATAGCCTCATGATAGTCTACCTTGAGTTGGCTATCTCTTCCGTGTTACCGGTAGTACATGTCTCTTTAATATCTTGAATAAGATTGGACAGTCTAGCTAACTCGGTTGTATATGCCTTAATCTCTTTTCGAGATTGCTTATACTTGTCAAGCACATTTTTGTGTTCTTCAAGTAAATCGCTAAAGGCATTTTCTAACTCATCGAAAGTAAATTCATCATATAGAGGGTTTGAAGATACCTTGTCAAATGCCATAAGACAGACATTTGCATTTCTGCAGGGTCTATCCTCTTCTTCAGAATCACTGGCGTCGCTTTCATGCCAGATACTTGTGTTGGCATACTTTCGACCAGTTGTAGCTTTTCTGCTTGATCTTGATCTGTCATATGGACTGCTCTTCTTGGTAGCTGGACAGTCCTTCTTCATGTGCCCTGACTTCTTACATCTAAAGCATATGGTTTCATCTTCATTGCTTTCTTGGACGTCTTTCTTCTTTCTGCTTGTAAACTTTAGGTACTTTCTGAAGTTCTTCACAAGTAGGGCTTGTTCATCACCACTTGAGGATTCTTCATCGGAATCATTGTATGTCGGCTTTCTTGCATGAGCTTTGAAGGCAATAGTTTTCTTCTTTGGTGTTGCTTCTTCAAAATCTTGCAAGTCGAGTTCATGGGTCATGAGCTTGCCCATCAAAGTTTCCAACGACATTGTGGTGAGGTCGTTTCCTTCAATAATTGCTGTGGCCTTTGGATTCCAATTCTTTGTTAGAGCCCGCAGCACCTTTCTAATCTTCTCGTGATTGCTGTAATCTTTACCAAGAGATTGCAGAGGATTAGTTATATCAAGGAAACGAGTAAACATCTGTGTAATTGACTCGTCGGGTTTCATCTTAAAAGATTCATATTCCTGAGTCAGTCTACTAATTTTGGATTCTTTCACTTGGGAAGTCCCTTCATGGGTTACCTCAAGAAGTTTCCAAATTTTGTGAGACGTCTTGCAGATTGAAACTCTGTTGAACTCGGTTTTGTCAATTGCACAGAATAGTGCATTGATGGCTCGAGCATCAAGACTAGCCTTTGCTTTTTCAGCATCGATGTACTTGTTATGCGGCTTTTCCATAAGAATACCTTCAACCACTGTAGGTGGTGGTTTCTTATACCCATCAATGACTATTGACCAAAGATCAAAATCTAGAGATTTAAGAAAGAAAGTCATACGTGTTTTCCAGTAAGTGTAATTTGTTCCATCAAATAGGGGAGGTCTATTTGTGGATTGCCCTTCACCGTTGAATATAGATTTCACGGCTGCCATATATATACTCTCTAGGGTATGTTATATAAGAATATAACCTGCTCTGATACCAATTGTAGGATCGTTGAGCACCTCTAGAGGGGGGGTGAATAGAGTGCGTGTGTGCAGCGGAAAATAATCACCAATTAAAAAATTAAACTATGGCAGATATGTAAGAGACAGTAAATAAAGATAGGAGAATCAAACTCAGTGACACAGCGATGTATACTGGTATCCCTCTGAGAGGACTAATCCAGTCTCGAGTACTCTAGCTCGATGTTAATCCACTATGGCACAAGCTTTAACTGAGAGCTTGCAATCTCTTACAACACCGTGCTTGGTGACAAGCGCACGACCGGCTTCACAACACCGTGCTTGGAGGCGAGCGCACGACCGGCTCCACAACAGAAAAGTTGTTGAAACTTGAACGACCTCTTACAACTCTTGAGTAACCAAAAGACTCTAAATCAACTCTGATAGTACTGGCTTTTGGCTAAGAGATGTGTAGGTGAGATTTGAAAATCTTAGATCGTTTAGAAAACACTTGAATAGTAGAGAAGAGAAGATGAAGAATGAATTGATGATATGAAGTGAAAAGTTCTTCTCTATTTATAGGTGTTTTCACCAACCGAACTCGGGCAGAACTCGGGCAGAGTTCGGGTGCAAATATCTCGCAAAATAGACGTTGCTCGCAGATTTGGAGGCAACTGAAGTTTGAATACAAACTGACCGAACTCGGTCAGAGTTCGGACCGAACTCGGGCCGAACTCGGCTAGGAGTTCTGTCAGGATATATTTTGAAATTCTTTTGTAAAAACAGTTTTCAAACTTGTTTTTGGTTATTTGTAAAATCATTTGAAAAGAATATTTTCGAAATATGATTTTGAAATATTTGTAACTGAAAATACGAAAGGATAAAAATAGGATTCTAGAAAGGAGGACAATTTTTAACCCTAAGCCAGTATTACCATAATTGATTTCACAAAGTAATTCCTAGACTCAATAAAATGTAAAATACAGAATAAAAGTAGAAAAGAGTCTTCAGAAGATTTTGATGACTTTGACGCTTTGATTTATGCAGTACATCGTCCGTTGAATATGATTTCATGTATCCTGAAATAGTTAGCAGCATTTTCTATATTTTGTGTATTGACTAAAGTATATATTGATTATCGAAATCGGGTGTGACCGTGGAATGGGCCAACAGAACTCAGCCGCACCAAACTCGGGTGATAATCCTCCTAAAATATCGGCCCCCACCGCTGCATACGAGGCCAGGGAGACAAGAAGAGAGGTCCAGGAGCTCCGGGCAATGTTCCACGCCCGAGAAAACTGTCAGGACCTCAGATACGACAACCGTATCCTGCTGCATAGAGAGATGTGCCCTTTTCGCCAAGATATAAACCATTCAACATCAATTTATATAATGGAAAGACATCTGCAAGCAGGTACATCACCTACTTCGAAGTCGCAACCGATCATCTGCCTCATGACGACGCTATCCTTATACGGTTGTTCATTGGAGCGTTGGAAGGGGTCACCTTCGACTGGTACCGCAACTTGCCGGACAACTGCATC
Source organism: Iris pallida (assembly GCA_029216955.1). NCBI lineage: Eukaryota > Viridiplantae > Streptophyta > Magnoliopsida > Asparagales > Iridaceae > Iris > Iris pallida. The sequence goes on from JANAVB010005796.1 coordinate 22,192,624, forward strand.
CATTCCTTCACTGGCTTCAAACGTATATTCCTGGAGAGGTTCTACAAAGTAGGACAAGACGTGACAATGTCCACCCTCATGGACGTTGTTCAGGGAGAAAAAGAGCTGACAAGGAACTATATCGAGCGGTTTCGTAAAACCGTGATGAAGTTGCCTTTGGTAACCCTGATTCCTCCTTAATTTAAATTTTTCAAAAGAGGCTACTTTCCACAATCAGCCTCTGGATGGGCAAAAGTCAGTTTAAGGATTAGAATACTTTCATTATCAGTGCCACTAGCGCAGAAGACAAGTTGAAGAAAGCTCGCCAACTGGGATTATACGTATCGGAAGGAGAGGACAAGGGCAAACGCCCTAACACCAACAACAACAATGGTGGTAACCCCTCCAACAATCGAGACAACAAGGGCAAAAAAGCTATGCTGGCTGACACAGCTCCGAAGCCTAAACCGAAGTCGGCAGAGAAGCAGTGGCCTCAGATGACCTATTCCTTTGAGGACGGCCATGTCAAGCCCATCTTGGATATGCTCATACAAGGAGGTCGAATTCAGCTCCCTCCTCTAAGACGTGAACCTCGTCCTGCAGAAATAGAGAGCCCAAAGTACTGCCACTACTATCGCTATATCCACCATGCTACACAAGACTGCTACGAACTGAAGCGATACATCCAGCATCTCATCGATTCTAAGGCCCTGGCCATTGATTTTGAAGAGGTGACCGTGGCAGCCTACATGGTGTCAGTACAATTTGGTAGCTTTCCTTCGACAAAGACTCAAGATGGAGTAGTACCCGTCCCTAAAGTAAGGATGGAGGTCGCTAACCTTCCACTTCCCCGAGACCAGGCTGCTGGTCTAGTGCCCCTTACCATATCACGAGGGTAGGTCATGTGGGTCCATCTGGACCTGGTACCTGAAGTGACTCAGTCTGTACTACCCTCCACCAGTAAGAAGAATAGTGGGAAAGTCAAATCATGTCGTACAATCTTGGCAGAGGTCGAAGAAGCTACTGCTGTTGTTACCCGATCCGGCGTACGAACCTAACCTCCACCGGGTAACTCGGCTGTCACTACCATATTTCTAGTAAGAGGGTATTTTGGTTATTTTTAAATTTTTGGGATTTATTTGGAATTATTGTGAATTATTGAGATTTATTAGAATTTATATGATTTTTGGTATATTTAATTAGGGGTTATTCTAGACTTTGACTAGTGTTGACTTTGGAGCCTAACCTAGAAGCTAACCCTAGTTTTAGTGACTTGGTTAGATTATGAAACCCTAGGTTAATTTAAGTTAACTATATTCTAGTCATTAGAATCAATTTGGGAATAGGAACTTGAATAGAGAATGGATAAATGGCTTATGACTTCACAAGTCATGATTAATGACTTAAGCCCATAGAAGCCCACAGCCCACACCATGTAACCGTAACCCTAACCTAGCTTGGCCGGCCAACCCACCTAGGGAACCCCACCCTATAAGTAGTCTCTTCCATTAGGTTAAGCCTCTTTAGGAAATTTCACAAAGCTTGAGAAGAAAGGTATTTTTCCAACTTCATTAATTCCTAGAAAATCCATTTTAATTCCTTTTCAATCCAAACCAATTGCATTAGGTTCTAATTTATCTATACTTTCTGTCCTTGGAAGGAAATTTCAGTAGGAGAGCAATTTGGTGGAGTTTGCTATCAAAGAAAAAAGTTCTAGAAAGGGGTTTTTCTTGAAAAGCTCACCAATAGGTAAAGCCATCTAAACACCATTAAATTCTAGTTTTCTTTGCATGGTAGCCTAGCCCTAGGAGTCCCCTAACAGTAGGATTTGGTTTCGTGTCAGGTGGACCCATTTCGTGTCCGTATCGGACACGTATCCGACTGTAGGCATAGGTGTTTGTTGAAATGCCCCAAAGGGCATTTCGATCTATTTTTAGGAAAGTAATTGAATAGATTTCTAGGGTTAATTGTTGCTTATGGATTTCTTTTGGTCTGAAGTTGTTTTCATGTCGTGTCGTGTCAGGATTGGACACAAACACAGTCCCCGTACGCGACTACAGTATTCTCCTGCTACTCGGGGTGAACTTCTCCATGGATACGGCGACTCAACATGAACCACTTGACACGTGGCTAGGGGCATTGACTGACACCATGTGTGTCAAGTCTCATGTGTCCCCGTGTCGTGTCGAGCGAGCACGAGCTCGTGCACTGATTTTGCACTGCACACGTACAGTGGGTTTTCGGGCCCTGATACGACTTGATAAGTCTGGACACGACACATGTAGACATGATTCAGGGTGTTGGACACGTAGCTGGACCCTAGGTGTACCCCCATGCACGAGCACGAGATTTGGTTTGGCCTGTGTCGGGTGTACGACACGCGTGCACACATGCGCGAGGCTGTACTGCTGTGCAGTGTCAGTTTTTCTATTTTCGTTTTCTGTGATATGGACACGCTGTATCCGGCTATGGCGGACACGAGGTGACTTGTAAGACACGTGGACACCCTATATTATGTTTACCAACCAATGATTATCATGATTAACATGTTTTCGATTTACATTCTTTGAGTTTACCCAAATTCTGATACCAAGTTATATTTCCTGTATTTTTCCAGTTTTCTAAATCAAATTTTGGTTGATTAATTAACCCATTTAAATATTATTAAATTACTATTTTGATCCCTAATATAGTTCACCTATATGTAATCTACATGTATGCCAATTTTGGGGTGGTTTCATTGAGTATTGGTTTCGAAATGGGGATTGAAGTTTCAACTACAAAACTGAACTGAAATGATGAATGAATTGGTTTCCTTTCCTTTCCCTTCCCTGTTTACTGAACTGTTTTTAATGAGAAGTCTCATATTTCATTGGGTTGTTGATTTGGAGTGATATATGGGACTGAAAACTGGAATATGAATTTGTTTCCTTTCCTTCCTTCACTACTCACTGATTTTTCCTAATGTACTCACTATTTTCCTACGACAGTGTACACTTTACTGTTTTAACATGTGCACCCTCACATTGACTCCTCTCACACATACATACACACACACCCTATGCTCACAGGCCACTTTTCCTTTGGCATTCACTCACTTGTCAAACATACACACACTCCCCTCTACCTCTCTATCCTTCTATCTCATTATATATATAATGTAGGTAGCCTATATATATATATATATATATATATATATATATATATATATATATATATATATATATATATGATGATTTTCTAATATATATGTACTATAACCTATATGTAATGTATATATGTATCTAATGCATAAAGTATATTATGTATATATGTAGGTATCCTATATATTATATATGTGTGTGTACTATATATATATATATATATATATATATATATATATATATATATATATATTTTTTTTATATATATTATATATATATATATTTTATATATATATATATATATATATATATATATATATATATTTTATATATATATATATATATATGTAGGTATCCTATATATTATATTTTATATATATATATATATATATATATATATATATATGTATGTAATATGTGATTTCCAGGTGTAGGCCTAGATGCAATATAGGTTGTGTGATGTTGGTTTTGACTTTATATTGTATAGGTTGTATGGACTTGGTATACTAGCATAGGCTAGTTGTCACGCCCCGCTCCCGTAGGAGCGATCGTCCTCGCTAAGGCGTGATGCCGCACGAGCCTAGATTGCGCTCGTGCAAGGCGGGTTCCATAACGGCCGATTTCAGCGACTGTGACGGGGTCGTCGCACAGAAGTCCCAAACAGAGACATTGAATGATAGCAGCAAAAATTAAGAACGAAACACAAGTTATACAGAAGCTCTTTATTGATATTGAAACAACGGTTACATTAAGGGCGCAAGGCCAAGATTATAATTCTCTCAAGCTCACTCTTCTCACATTACAAGTCACTCAGCTCTCTCTCATCTCTCAATTACAAGTCTTGAGCCAGCGAATGCTTCGGAAGGCGACGTCCATACATTATGTCCCGTATAAGTCTTTATTCCATGCGGCCGCACGCTTCGAATTGCCAAGGTACTTCATGCCTCGATGCGTCCAAGCGAGCTCTGCGCCACGAGCTTCTACCTGTGCCTGCAAATATAAACTATGTGGGTGTCAGTACTCAACTATACTGGTGGAATGAGCTCCTTGCCTACCCAAACAAAACCAACACGTTTACTTTACTTTGTGCAACATAGTCCCCTTTTGTATTGTCTTTCTACTCTTGCCTTAGGATCAGTTTTATGACCGACGCCTTGTGTAACACCCAGTTTTCCAGATGAGGGTATTTTTCAAATTTTGTAATTATAATTATTATTCATTGATATTTATTTCACATTATGATTTTTGGTGATTTTTAATTATTTTTAAACTATTTAAAAACTGTTTTAAGTCATGACTTGTGATTTTGGTGTGCAGCTAGTGAAACCGTAGAGACTGCATGACCTAGAGCCTAACCAGGTCATTAGGACGATTAATTATCATTTTTAGCCTAGGGGTATTTTGGTCATTTGGCCTCTTTGAATTATTTTATGATTTATTGCACTGGTGATTATTGATTTTGACTTTTGACTAGCTGCGACTTAAGAGACTGTCCTAGATTTGACTTTGACTTGGTGACCTAGTTAACATGGTATGGACCCTAGTTTAACTTAAGTCAACTCAAGTTAGGACAATTAGGATCAAGTTTGGAGTAGGAGGATTGGTGAATTGGTCCATAGGTTTGAGACCTAGAAATTGGTTCCATGACTAGTGCAACTTGGCCCATAGCCATTAGACTAAACCCTAACCCTAGCCAAACCCTAAATGACCAGCCATAGGGATCCCCACCCTATATAAACACTTATTCTCTAGGGCTTGCCTCCTTCTTTCATTCATTTCAACATTGGAAAAAGAAAGGTATTGTCCCTCTTCCAAAAATCCCCATAAATCCATTTTAAGTCCTTTTTAATCCTAGTTTCTTGCATTAGAACCTAATTTCCTCCTATTTTCTGAATGTGGAATTTAATCCCAGCTTTTGGACAATTTGGAGCTTTTGGCAACAAGAGGAAGAATCTCCCATTTGAAGCTTTTCCAAGCTTTTTGCACACATAGGTAAAACCCTCTAAATTGATTTATATTTGATTTTTCTTTGCATATAGGGCTAGATCTAGGAGTCCCCTCGGTGTCCCTAAAATTTGGGTGGATTTTGTGTCCGTTTGGTGTCCGTATCGGACACGTGTCGTAGTGTTGCCTAGGTGTTTGATGAAATGCCTGAGAGGGATTTTTCTTCTGTTTTCCAAATCTTTTTGAATGAATTCCTAGATCTATATGTGTACTTTACATTCGTGTCCTTTTGAACATATTTCTGGACACGTTCGTGTCCATATTTGAAGACACACGCGTGCACGAGGACACCGTGCTGTGCCCTGCTGCCCGACACTTCTGTAGGACACGACACGACTTTTTAAGACACGAATTTTGGCACGGAGGTCGGGGCAACATCTGCCACCATCCTCCCCAAAGATGGGCTCGAGTGGTACAGTGTGCGAGGAGTTCTCCTCCTCGCACTGGTCGCACTGGCCGCGCGCGCACACTGTACGCGCGGGTAAACCCCCACTGATACGCACTGACTGACATGACACGATGCATATTGGACACAATGCAGACACTTACACACCTAGCCCTACTATAGGCGAACCCACGTGCACGAGCACGAGGCACGTGTCGCCTTGTGTCGAGAGCACGAGAGCTCGACACGGCTGCACGAGGCTATGTTGCACTGTTTTCCTGACACAGTTATTTCGATAGTTTTGACACGATTGTGTCCACTTCGTGGACACGTATAGGCCTGTGGGGACACATGCACAGGTGTTTGTTATTTACCAACCTATTAATTATGATTTAACTGTTAATTTCAATTAATTTGGGGAATTCCTAATAATTTCTGATACTTAAACTGTTAAGTTGGTTATAAGGTTTTAAATGAAGGTTTAACTATTTGTTTGTGTATTATTTCGAATATAGTTTCACCTATATACATCTGGGGATTGGCTACATGTTGGGGGCATTCCTATTGTCCATTCTCTAATTGGTTCAGTCCCCAATTGGGTTATGTTAAGTTATCTGAAATTGGTTGGATGTCTCATTAACACATTATTTCATGATTTTCTGAGATTGGTTTCCTTTCTTTTTATATCATACTGAGTTGAATGCTTATTTATGGTTAACTGTCATAGAGTTGGTTCCTGTTAGTTTCATGTCAACAAGAGGTTGGACTGATTTTATTAACTGGTATATAGGACTGTCATGCCAGGTTTCTGAGAACTGTTCATCACTCACATATTACTATTAGCTATAGGTCTGAATTGAACTGAGATTCTATCCTAAAGTTTCACAAATGTACACACCCAGTCCTTAACCTCTCTGACATGGTCAAGAACATTTTCTCCCTCACTGCTTTGAACAGACCCACTGAGATCAAACTTGTCATCACCCACTGCTATGCTCACATGCTCACATTCACCCTTTGACACTTTGGCAGTACACACAATGCTCTCACATACATGTATAGCTCACTGCCTACCTTAATTCACTGTATGTGTCATTTTCTGCCCATTCATGTTCAGATACCCAACTTAAATTACTGCATATTGCCTACCTTGCATAATGCATTCACTGTATAAATCCATTTCATGGGATAACATGTCCTGCCTCTTTTGAAGGGTGTACAGGCATGTTGCCATATCCTGTATTGAGCATTGCCCTTCCTTACATCACCTATGTTCACATATGCACTGTCATCCTGGATAACTAACTATCTTGTACACTGCATCTGTAGACACCTACACACATTCACTGCTTTTTGAGTTCCTGAGATCAGTTGTGTGCCATTTCTCATGTCACACCTTATATACATCATTATTTTCACATACACTTTACTTGCCTTGTACTGTTGTGTATTTCCTTGTATTGCCTTCACCAGGTCACCACTTTATATGTGCAGACCCTTCTCTTCACATCATTTTTATAGGATTCATTGTTTCAAGTTTCAGTTCAGTTAGTTGATATTGGCTTAATGATTAGGTAGATGTCAGTAGCAGTAGGCAGGGAGCTTGGGGTAGCCTTGGCTTGGCCTGGCCTTGTATTGCAGCAGCTGCTTGCCAGTGCAGTAGAAGAGTTGTAGCAGCAGGCTGTTAGTTTGGGGTTTTTGGTAGATTGCTAGTATCTTGAGTTAGTACCAGTTAAGTCTTGATTTGGAGAGTTTAGTTTCAGGTTGACCCAGAGTTTAGGGTTAGTTTAGTAAGATGTTTAGTTCAGAAATTTGAATTATAGATGTTAGTTAATATCAGAGAGTGGGTGAGCAGGCCTTTGTAACAGTTAGTTAATGATAGGAATGGGCTTGGGTGTGGGTAAGAGTTAAGTGTTATAGGTATATGCATATATGTGTGTCTTGATAGTGTTATTTATGTGTATATAAGGGGAGGAGTGATAACAGTAAGAGGAGAAGAAATCAAGGAGAACTCTTATAGGATATAGTATGATAGTGTATAGAATAATAGTCTATTTTATATGTTCAGTCTTTCACATATTTTATTTAGCTTTATATATGTGTTAGATTTTGTGAGGGTGATATGAGTTTAGGAGGAAAATGTAGGCAATGGCTGCATTAGTAGATGGTGTTCTTGGATACCAAGGTTATCCTATAGCTTAGGTATATTCATAGTATGTAGGAAATGCCTAGTAGTAGAGGGTTGTTATATACCCTATAGGGTTATGAGTTATAAAGTTAGATGTAGAGTTTGGATAGATACATATAGTTATATTCATGTATTTAACTTGTAGATATACAACAAGGATGTATGTGTTTATATTATATGTATATGGGGTAAGTTAGCTAAATTCATATGGTGGCTTATAGTTGATTCTGGTTTAGGTTGATTTGGGTTGATACCTAGAAACCCAAACCCTAAATATTGACTTGGGTTGACCCAGAGTTGACCAATTTTGACTTGGACCTAGTCTGACCTAGACAGTTGACCAGGTTTGACTTAGAGTTGACTTTGACCTAGTTTTACCTAGAAATCATATAGTTTGCATTGTAGCCTTTATTTTTCTTATATTGAATATGTCATAACCCATATTACTCTGTTTAGGATATTGTGACTCTGGTTCAGGCATCTGATATTATACTACTCTTCTCAGAGTAGCAGGCGAGTATATTCTCTGATAGTTCTCTCATTTATTTGTCAATTACTGTATTTCAGTTCTAGTTAGCTGTATGTGATTCTCTGTTACAAACACGTACTGTTATTTCTGAATTCATGTATACGACACATATTTATTCTCTGGCCTCTATTACTGGTATCATCATTCCTGTCTTCTATTACTGGAATCACTTACTGGAATCACTTACTGGAATCATTTACTGGAATTATTTACTGGTATCTTCATATTATTGGCTGGACTCATCTTGAATTATTGTGTCACAATTCTGGATTCACTTGCTGGGAGGGGAAATACTAGAGTAAGACATGTAGACATACCCCATTACTGGAATCACCCTTTGCTGGAATCAAACTGGAATGATAGCCATCTCACACCCGGCCAGGTGTGTGATGTGCCGGATTACCCATAGCCGTTTACATGTCGATCTTGGTATTTTAAAACACACTGCTAGAGTATAGGCTGGACTCATCCTGGAATCATTGATCACTATAACTGGAATCGTCTCTTACTGGACTCATCTTGTATGAGATTCATCCTGTACCGGACTTACATTGGAGTTACACTGGTCTACATTGCTGCCTGGACTTTATATCATATTGCCCTGGTTCAGCTAGTTCTATTTTTTATAGTCTTTATTGCTATGATTCTTCTCTTGTTTAGTTATTTTCTTTTCTTGTACTTTATCTGTCTTTCTTACCATCACCTGAATATAAACTGCCATTTTCATCAATACAACTGTCTATAACTGCTTTATAGTTCTCTGTCATTTACTTGGATTTTCTAGATGAGATGTGCTCGTTCCTGTCCTGACTGGACTTGTTGAAAATTTTACAGATGATTGCCCTGAGGACTCATGCCCTACATGTTACAGACCAGGAGATGGCTTAGCTACCTATGGCCCCGACACTCAGGAGTGATCGGGAGTTTAGCTAGTCTGTTTTGTTTTAGTTTTTCTGTTTAGAACTGGAGTTGTATATAGAGATTTGAGACTTGAGATGTATTTGAGATTGTTTGAGTTTGTTGTTATTTTATTAGTAGTTTTGTTGTCTTCAATTCTTAGTTTATTTCTGTGTTATCTTATCTTACTTAGACTGTGATTGAGTTACACCATATCTTATACTTGTCCTCCGTTCGGAGTTGATCATGATGAGTACATTATATACTACATGAGTTGATGGTTAGTTAGAGACTTAGAACAGTGTTCTACCGCCGACACTGCGGCGTAGGCTGGGCGTTGTTACGTGCTCGTACCCTCACAGTGGGTGCAGGTCGTGACACGTTTTTAGTGGTGGCCCATGCAGGTCGAGAGTCGCATTAGTACGATATCGTGGTAGTACGGCGACTTAGTTGTACTGCTGCGAGCCTGCGATAGGATTGAGAGATAGGCTTTACCGGAGAGGCACTCAATCACAGTTAGGACTCCTTGAGAAGATTCCTAGGATGACCCTTGAGAATCTCATTATAAACTATCTCAAACTTTCATTCTGACAGTATCTGTCTATCTTCCTTGTTCATCGTTGAATTTGATTCTTGGTATTCATTATTGACTTGATTTTCTACCAAGATAACATTATGGGCTAGGTTGCCTCAATCATGGAATCTAGAGTCTTCTACAGCCATATCAGCTGGTTAGGCGATGAGATAGAGTCTGATTTTGGATATATTTCTTGGGTATGGGAATTTAAGGTTTTCGCAGCAAAGCTAGCGGCAATACGAAAATTTGAAATACCATGATTCTAGATGCATGTATATTAGTTTTGGACTCTATGGATTATCGCAGCCATACTTACTGGTGTGACGAGGATTCTGGTGACATGGTTCTGGATAGACGGGTATGATTATTAGATTGCAGGATAGATACCATATAGATGGTGCCCTAGAGAATTTGAGTGGAATATCAGGGTGGATATTACTTGAGTGTCATGGATTAGATAGACGGAGCTAGGCCACCTGTAGCGCGGCACCGTACCCCGCACCAACAGAGGGATACACCCCAGAGGGGCAGGGCTTCTGTGATGACAGTCGAGTAGACCGACGCTACGGGTGACGGGTTAGCAGGTATGTCTTCCTGTTCTTCTTTCCATCTTGTTGTGTGATTCCATTAGTACCTGCCAGGATATTGCTTGTGATTGCCTAGATAGCGTAGCTACCCTGCTCGAGACTGTGGAATCATGACCAGTAGGATTGTATTGCTTCGACTTGATTGATTGGGGGTTTGACCTAGGAGAGGTGCGATCATCTTAATTTCGAGGACGAAATTTTTACAAGGTGGATAGGATTGTAACACCCAGTTTTCCAGATGAGGGTATTTTTGAAATTTTGTAATTATAATTATTATTCATTGATATTTATTTCACATTATTAATTTTTGTGATTTTTAATTATTTTTAAACTATTTAAAAACTGTTTTAAGTCATGACTTGTGTTTTTGGTGTGCAGCTAGTAAAACCGTAGAGACTGCATGACCTAGAGCCTAACCATGTTATTAGGACGATTAATTATCATTTTTAGACTAGGGGTATTTTGGTCATTTGGCCTCTTTGAATTATTTTATGATTTATTGCACTGGTGATTATTGATTTTGACTTTTGACTAGCTGCGACTTAAGAGACTGTCCTAGATTTGACTTTGACTTGGTGACCTAGTTAACATGGTATGGACCCTAGTTTAACTTAAGTCAACTCAAGTTAGGACAATTAGGATCAAGTTTGGAGTAGGAGGATTGGTGAATTGGTCCATAGGCTTGAGACCTAGAAATTGGTTCCATGACTAGTGCAACTTGGCCCATAGCTATTAGACTAAGCCATAACCCTAACCAAACCCTAAATGACCAGCCATAGGGATCCCTACCCTATATAAACACTTATTCTCTAGGGCTTGCCTCCTTCTTTCGTTCATTTGAACATTGGAAAAAGAAAGGTATTGTCCCTCTTCCAAAAATCCCCATAAATCCATTTTAAGTCCTTTATAATCCTAGTTTCTTGCATTAGAACCTAATTTCCTCCTATTTTCTGAATGTGGAATTTAATCCCAGCTTTGGGACAATTTGGAGCTTTTGGATCAAGAGGAAGAATCCCCATTTGAAGCTTTTCCAAGCTTTTTGCACACATAGGTAAAACCCTCTAAATTGATTTATATTTCAGTTTTCTTTGCATGTAGGGCTAGATCTAGGAGTCCCCTAGGTGTCCCTGAAATTTGGGTGGATTTCGTGTCCGTTTGGTGTCCGTATCGGACACGTGTCGTAGTGTTGCCAAGGTGTTTGATGAAATGCCTAAGAGGGATTTTTCTTCTGTTTTCCAAATCTTTTTGAATGAATTCCTAGATCTATATGTGTACTTTACATTCGTGTCCTTCTGAACATATTTTTGGACACGTTCGTGTCCATATTTGAACACACACGCGTGCACGAGGACACCGTGTTTTGCCCTGCTGCCCGACACTTCCGTAGGACACGACAGGACTTTTTAAGACACAAATTTTGGCACGGAAGTTGGGGCAACCTCTGCCACCATCCTCCCAAAAGATGGGCTCGAGTGGTGCAGTGTGCGAGGAGTTCTCCTCCTCGCACTGGTCGCACTGGCCGCGCGCGCACACTGTACTAGCGGGTAAACCCCCACTGATACGCACTGACTGACACGACACGATGCACATTGGACACAATGAAGACACTTACACACCTAGCCCTACCATGGGCGAACCCATGTGCACGAGCACGAGGCTCGTGTCGCCTTGTGTCGAGAGCACGAGGGCTCGACACGGCTGCACGAGGCCATGTTGTACTGTTTTTCTGACACAGTTATTTCGATAGTTTTGACACGATTGTGTCCACTTCGTGGACACGTATAGGCTTGTGGGGACACGTGCACAGGTTTTTGTTATTTACCAACCTATTAATTGTGATTTAACTGTTAATTTCAATTTGATTTGGGGAATTCCTAACAATTTCTGATACTTAAACTGTTAAGTTGGTTCTAAGGTTTTAAATGAAGGTTTAACTATTTATTTGTGTATTATTTCGAATATAGTTTCACCTATATACATCTGGGGATTGGCTACATATTGGGGGCATTCCTATTGTCCATTCTCTAATTGGTTCAGTCTCTAATTGGGTTATGTTAAGTTATCTAAAATTGGTTGGATGTCTCATTAACACATTATTTCATGATTTCCTGAGATTGGTTTCCTTTCTTTTTATATCATACTGAGTTGAATGCTTATTTATGGTTAACTGTCATGGAGTTGGTTCCTGTTAGTTTCATGTCAACAAGAGGTTGGACTAATTTTATTAACTGGTATATAGGACTGTCATGCCAGGTTTCTGAGAACTGTTCATCACTCACATATCACTGTTAGCTATAGATCTGAATTGAACTGAGATTCTATCCTAAAACTTCACAAATGTACACACCCAGTCCTTAACCTATCTGACATGGTCATGAGAACATTTTCCCCCTCACTGCTTTGAACAGACCCACTGAGATCAAACCTGTCATCATCCACTGCTATGCTCACATGCTCACATTCACCCTTTGACACTTTGGCAGTACACACAATGCTCTCACACACATGTATAGCTCACTGCCTACCTTCATTCACTGTATGTGTCATTTCCTGCCCATTTATGTTCAGATACCCAACTTAAATTACTGTATATTGCGTACCTTGCATAATACATGTCACGACCCGCACCATAGAGTAAGGGTACGAGAAGTGGGTAAGTCCAGCCTGCGCCGCAGTGTCGGCGGTAGAACGCTGTCCTAACAATATAAAGTACCTGTACAGTTTATACTCTCCGAGTGGAGGTGACAAACAGAAACAATCTCAATCATATCTAGGTAGAGAAATGGAAGATAGATAGATAGACAGATGATAACTCAAAGAGAACAGTACAATAGATGAAATAAGCCCAAGTGTCTAGGATAACATAACATCAGAATGTCAACTCATAATACAATAAGTCTAAGAGTCTATACATAACTCAACATCTCAAAATACAACTCAGATGTGAGACAAAATGATAATATAGAAAGACTGCCTAGACTAAACTGGTCTAGACTACTGGAACAACATCCTCAGCTGCAGGTGGATCCTGCTGAGGGTCCACAACATAAGTGTCATCTAGTCCTGCTCTATAATAGGTAGACACCAGGGCCTCCTTCTCATCCTCTGTAATATTTTCAACAGGTCCAATCAGGATAGGAACGAGCACAATACATCTCACGCAGTGCATAGTATGATAGGAAATATAAAGCATGCAATAGAGTAAAATACAGGAACTTCTGAAGGAAGATACATGTAGCAAAAGAGATAGCGGTAAAGGAAATATCTACTGTATATAGAGAACTGTAAGTGGCTAGTGATGTAGAGCACAAGATAGGCATGTGAATGGCTGGAATTTATACATGATTACACTACTGAGTTTGCACATGATTACACTACTTTGGAATTATTCACATGTCCACTTCTACTCCCCCGTTTCCCCAATCAATACACAAGGATCCATTCATGTTACGTTAAGATTCATGATAAGCCCATAATTGGGTGATACGTGAGTGATTCATGAAGATTCATGAAGGCTCGGTGATCATGAGAGTACATGAGTCACTAGCTGATACATGAAGATTCATGATAATAGAAGCATGAGATACATGATGATTCGTGAAACGCACAACATGCTGTATCTGATGCTCCCGAGAGGGATAACATCTCATGAAGAGATCCATATAGTACCAATCCGTGATAACAATCGTGTCAGCATCAAGTAGGCAATCTAGAGCAAGAATATAAATCCTGGCAAGTATGAAATGGTCAGAGAATGTACTCGCCTGATAACTGAATGTCTGAAGAGGATATACTGTCTGAGGAGTGGTGTATGGCTCCTAATCAGAGCAATATAAGTCACAATGTATCCACAACGGTAAAAATAAAGTATACAATGCATACTACATGATTCCAGGTCAATCTGGTCAAAAGTCAACTCTTGGTCAACTCTAATAGTCAAACTAGATCACAGGAAGTCATACTAAGTCAAATAAGGTCAAACAAGATCAACAAGGTCAAACAAGTTTAATCTAGGTTAAAGTCAACTCCTGGTCAACACTCTAATCAAACGTAGTCAAATACTAGTCAACATGATCAATCTGGGTCAAGTCTAGGTCAAACTTAGACCAACTAAGGTATTGGTCAACAAAGACTAGTCAGTTAGGTAATTAGGTCAAACATGGTCTGACTAGTTGAACTAGTCATTATTAGGTCAATTAGGTCATGGTTTGAGCAATAGTTGACTTTAGTCAACCATGGTCAACAATGGTCAACCTTAAGTCAACTAGTCAAACACTAGTTAGGGTTTTAGTCAAAGTAGTCAAACTAGTTGTTTTAGGTCATTCCTAGACAATTCTAGGTGAACTAGGTCAACCATGACCTAAGGTTGACTTTGGTCAACCCTTAGTCAACAAGGGTCAACAAGTTGGGTTTTGGGCCATTAGGACTAGCCCCAAGCCATAGGCTAATAATCTTGGCCATAGGCCATAGTCATGGGGTTTCATAGAACCTATACCTAGTAGTTATACATATATATATATATATATATATATATATATATATATATATATATATATATATATATATATATTTTATACATATATATATATATATATATATATATATATACTCTATCTACCTACTACCCATATGTCAAAATGGGAATACTATATATAATACAAACCCACATACATATATATATATAATATCACTATATGAGAACTAATACAAATATATATATATCATATATATATATACACATATATATTTATATATATAAAACCTATTTATATATTATATATATATAGAGAGGGAAGAGAGAGGGATATAGAGTGAGAGAGTGAGAATGAGAGAGAGACAGGAAGAGGGGACAGAGCACAGGACAGTGAGAGAGGGGGGCTGGGTTCCAGTTCCTGGAACCACAAATTTGCACACCAACACACACACACAGTCCACATATACATACATATGTATACATGTACACTACTACACATACACACTACCATTTAACCCCAAATCTCACCCACACTCACACATACATGTATACTACATATATACATACTGAAATACACTAATACAAAGTATAAATTATATCAATTTTAGGTTTGAAATTCATTTTACAAAAACTGGAAAATATACCAAAACAGGAAACTGGACTGTTTTGCTCGAAACTAGGTAATTCAAATTACCCACACTAAACCAAGCTATGGCTCGATTCCCTAGGTTGGTAATTGATGCCCCATACATATACGTGTCCTGTGTGTCAGTGGCAGTCCACCACGATACGACACGGCGTGTCCAAATACGTAAAAACTCACTCAGGTAAGCACTGATACACGAACACAGTACACAGCGTCGTGCACGTGTTCACGTGTCTCATGGACACACCACGAGACACGATACGACTCGTGGTCACACACACGTGTAGCCCACACATAGGGCTACACGATGGACACTCTGACACGTGTCCACGACACTCGTGGACACAAAACGAACTCCGTATCAGTCGTGAAAACACGACTGATACACGCGTATTTCGACTACGTCGTGCACGTTGTCACACGCCTCGTGCTCGCGACACAGGACACGACGCACCACGTGCTCGTGTCCTCGTGTACGCCACATGAAGGGATACACGATGGTGTCATTACGAGGCACCCAAGTGTCGTGTCCGCGCGACACGACACGCTCGAAGTTGCCCTCGCGCGCGTGTGCGTTGACAGCCCGTGTCCAGTGCGAGTGAGATTTCTCACTCGACACGACACGAAGCGACCCCAAATTTTGGGGGCATGTTCGCAGACATTGCCCCCGTGTCCATGTCAAAAATCTCGTGTCCTAGTGCTCTGTGCAGTGAGCACGAGGAGCGTGGTAGCAAGACACGCACGCGAGTCTCGTGCAGTGGGTTCGTGTCCGTTTTGGACACGAACACGACTCAAAAATGTGTCCAAACAGTTAGGGTTGTGACCTAGGTGTCTAGGGCTAACAGAAAATGTAATTTGTTTTACATTTTAACAAAATCCATTTCTCAGTGGCATTACATCAAACACAGTTTAAAAGCCTAGGATACGTGTCCGATACGGACACCAAATCAATCCTATTTTTCACCAAACTTTACCTACAGTACCCTAGTACCTAGATGCATGCAAATATGAAGAGAAAATACAAATTTAACAAAGTTTATGGGCATTTACCTATTTGTACAAATCTAATGAAAATTAAAGAAGAGGGGGGTGTGTATCCTTCAACTTTGTGATGCCAAAAGCTTCCAAATCCTCAATAGCAGGCCCTAACTAGTACCCTCTAGTGTAGGGGAGTCCAATGCAAGAAACTAGAAGTGATTTGGATCAAAATTGCTCAAGTTGTGTAGGTTTGAAGAAATTAGAATTTTCTAGGAATTAAATTCATGTAAATTATTCATGAATTAATACAAAGGGGTTATATAGAAGTGTGGGCTGCCAAGGGGGGTGCCCTTGGCCGGCCATGGCATGGGGGGTGTCCTAGCCCTTCCTTCATGGCTAAGGCTTGGACTTTGGGTAAAGGGTCTTGATATTTGGAGTGGTTTAAGAAAAATATCCTTAAAGGTAAATTAGATATTTATCTCACTTTATCCCATGACCAAATATCTATCCTATAGCTTCTAGGTTAGTAACTAACCTCTAGATTAGGCTAAACTTGGTTAGGGGCTCTCATGACACTTAACAATAATTAAACAATAATAAAAACACATGGATCTAAATAATTCCAAATAATTTCTAAAAAATTACCAAAATACCCTTTAGGCTAAAAAATCACTAATTTGGTGTTCTAAGCCTATGGCTAAACTCTCATGGTCATGGCAACTTCTAGGTTAGAGAAAACTAGGGTTTACACTAAGTTATACTAACCAAAATCACAAAGTCATAAGTCATGACTTAGCATGACTTAGAAATGGTTTAACTTAACTAAAATCACCAGAAAATCATACCATGACTAAAATACCACTAATAAATAATAAAAATAATAAATTTTCAATAATCTCCAATTTTAGAAAACAGGGTGTTACAAGTCTACCCACCTTAAAATAATTTCGTCCTCGAAATTTAGATGGTCGTACTCCTCCTAGGTCAAACCTCCAACAATCAGGGACGAAGCCACTACCTAGGCAACATACAAGGTCAAATAAGCAAAATATGGGTAGTAGACCTATACTGGGTCATGTCCAAAAATTGGCTGGCAGTTTTAGGTCATAAGGTGTCCTCAAATCAAATCGAAATTAAAGTAACTCCATGGGGTAAATCAGGATGGAGCCTCGGGTCAGGAAAATCGTACTAAGTAAATGAAACACACAATGGTATGCCTGAGTGGGACACTAAGGTCATGGGTGTATTATGTCATGTCTAGGTCATGTATGTGGAATTTGTTTTGAGAAAACAACTAGTCTTGTGCTCCAAATTTAAAAGTCACGGTAACGTGCCTACGGTGACCATAATTTAGAGTGGGAAGATCTATGGCCTAAATTGAACCAAAATCGTGATGAAATAGTAGTATAAAGGACAGGTTAGGTGGGACAGTCCTGTTTATAGGTATAGACTAGGAAGATAAGGAAATAATAAATCACAGGGCTAAAAGGGTTACCATTCTATGGTTAGTGCTACTCTATCAATTCTAAGTCAAAAGGCATACACATTCTTTTAAAGGAAATTCCTTGACAAAAGAAGTTAGTAAAGAATTATATTAACAACTAAACTACTCCTACTCCTACTCCTACTCCTACTCCTAAGTAAGAGATGAAGAAACAATAATAATCGACAAAATCAAAAGAACTAACAGGTCAAACTGATCACTAATAAAGAACAGGTAGTAGCAGATGGAATTGGATTTTAAGATAGATATAAGGAAGCAAGGTGGGAATGGAATTTAGAATAACAGAACCTGCAAGCACATCACCAACTGCCTGAGCATCCTCTACTGTCATGGCGTAAGCACGCCCCTGCTGACCTCTTCCAGCCTGCTGCTGAAATTGCAAAAATCTCTGCTGCTGTGGCTATAACGGTCCTCTCTGCTGCTGTCCTACCGGAGCCTTGGCTCCTGCTCCTGGTGCTGCTCCCTGTGCTACTCTGCCTGTGAACTGGGAATGCTCCCTCAGCTTGTGGTCTGCTGTCCCACATAGTAGGCACCAGCCCAACCTCTTCCTGTACTCTCTCCATCCATGTCCCGATTTCTTACAGTAGGGACAACTGGTAGTCTGCTGTCTCGGGGCCTGCTGCTGCTGCCTCGACTGCTGATACTGCTGTGGCTGTCTCTGCTGATGCTGATAGTGAGGCCTCTTGGCCTGACCTCCACTGCTGCCGGCTCCCTGTGTATCACGGCCCCTGTTGAGCTTCAGCTCAAGATCATCCTCAGCTGCCATCGCTCCTGCCAGAATCTCCTCAAAGGTGGCATTCCTGTCACTCTTGGTCAAGGAATTGACTTCCTTGACCAAGCCCTTCCTGAACCTCCTCGCCTTCGCTGTCGCGCTAAGGCCCTCCACGAATCTGCTCAACCGACAAAACTCACCGGAGTACTCCTCTACAGTCTGGTTCCCCTGAACCAGGTTCTCGAACTGGGTTTCCAAAGCACCGACTGCCTGATCCGGGAAAAACTTCCTCTTGAAGAGCTCCTTTAAAGCTCCCCATGTCTGCCCTGGAGTGCCTACTCTCGGGTCCGTCTGATACCAGGTACGGGCAAGATCCCGTATCTGGCTGGCTGCTGCCTCTATCTGTAGTTCGGCTTGTATCTCCGCCAGTCGGAAAATCTCCTCAATGTGCTCAATCCAGTCATCAGCATAAAGAATCCCCTCTGTCCCCAAGAAGTCCCTGGGGTTCATCTTTTTGAAGTCCTGAATGCCCGGAATCCTCTGCTGTCGCGGCTGTCCCAATCCTCCCTGTGGCTGGACAGCCAACCTCTCCACCGTCGCTCTAGCCAGCTGATGGGCCTCATCTATGCCCCTAGTAAACTCCGCTGTCTGACGCTGCTGCTGGTGCTGCTGCGTCTCTAGGAAATACTGGAAGTATGAAAATATCTATGCAGCATCCACTAATCCAGATGGTATCGGTGGCTGGAACTGCTGCTGGTGCTGCTGGTGCTGCTAAAACTGTGGCTGACGAAACTGTGGGGAAGGCATATCTGGGGTAGCCGGGATGGTCCCCCGAATGAGTAGAGGTGTACCCCTAAATATGGCAGAAGCTTCCACATGTGCTGAAGTAAGGGGAGCTGTGGTCCCCGGGTCCTGGTGAGCTGGACGAGAGGTGGCATACCTCTCAGTGGTGTCACCTGGACCGAGACGCTGTGATCGTGTCTCCACCATCCTGAAGACAGATCAATAAGGAAGTCAATAACGGTACAAGGATGATAGTATCAAAGGACAATATGAAGTAGATTATACAGATTTGAACAATAGTCAGTAGATTCAAATCCATGGAAATTTCCTAATTGTGATTGAGTATCCACTCTCTCTAAGCCTATTCCTTAAATCCTATCACAGGCTGTAGTGATACTCTAGTTCGAATACCACTACATAAACTCGACCTGCATGGGCCACCACTAAAAATGTGTCACGACCCGCACCCTAGAGTAAGGGTACGAGAAGTGGGTACGTCCAGCCTACGCCGCAGTGTCGGCGGTAGAACGCTATCCTAGGTTAATCATCTAACAATATAAAGTACCTGTACAGTTTATACTCTCCGAGTGGAGGTGACAAACAGAAACAATCTCAATCACATCTAGGTAGAGAAATGGAAGATAGATAGATAGACAGATGATAACTCAAAGAGAACAGTACAATAGATGAAATAAGCCCAAGTGTCTAGGATAACATAACATCAGAATGTCGACTCATAATACAATAAGTCTAAGAGTCTATACATAACTCAACATCTCAAAATACAACTCAGATGTGAGACAAAATGATAATATAGAAAGACTGCCTAGACTAAACTGGTCTAGACTACTGGAACAACATCCTCAGCTGCAGGTGGATCCTGCTGAGGGTCCACAACATAAGTGTCATCTAGTCCTGCTCCATAATAGGTAGACACCAGGGCCTCCTCCTCATCCTCTATAATATTTTCAACAGGTCCAATCAGGACATGAACGAGCACAATACATCTCACGCAGTGCATAGTATGATAGGAAATATAAAGCATACAATAGAGTAAAATACAGGAACTTCTGAAGGAAGATACATGTAGCAAAAGAGATAGCTGTAAAGGAAATATCTACTGTATATAGAGAACTGTAAGTGGCTAGTGATGTAGAGCACAAGATAGGCATGTGAATGGCTGGAATTTATACATGATTATACTACTGAGTTTGCACATGATTACACTACTTTGGAATTATTCACATGTCCACTTCTACTCTCCCGTTTCCCCAATCAATGCACAAGGATCCATTCATGTTACGTTAAGATTCATGATAAGCCCATAATTGGGTGATACGTGAGTGATTCATGAAGATTCATGAAGGCTCGGTGATCATGAAAGTACATGAGTCACTAGCTGATACATGAAGATTCATGATAATAGAAGCATGAGATACATGATGATTCGTGAAATGCACAACATGCTGTATCTGATGCTCCCGAGAGGGATAACATCTCATGAAAAGATCCATATAGTACCAATCCATGATAACAATCGTGTCAGCATCAAGTAGGTAATCTAGAGCAAGAATATAAATCCTGGCAAGTATGAAACGGTCAGAGAATGTACTCGCCTAATAACTGAATGTCTGAAGAGGATATACTGTCTGAGGAGAGGTGTATGGCTCATAATCAGAGCAATATAAGTCACAATGTATCCACAATGGTAAAAATAAAGTATACAACGCATACTATATGATTCTAGGTCAATCTGGTCAAAAGTCAACTCTTGGTCAACTCTAATAGTCAAACTAGATCACAGGAAGTCATACTAAGTCAAATAAGGTCAAACAATATCAACAAGGTCAAACAAGTTTAATCTAGGTTAAAGTCAACTCCTGGTCAACACTCTAATCAAACTTAGTCAAATACTAGTCAACATGATCAATCTGGGTCAAGTCTAGGTCAAACTTAGACCAACTAAGGTATTGGTCAACAAAGACTAGTCAGTTAGGTAATTAGGTCAAACATGGTCTGACTAGTTGAACTAGTCATTATTAGGTCAATTAGGTCATGGTTTGACCAATAGTTGACTTTAGTCAACCATGGTCAACAATGGTCAACCTTAAGTCAACTAGTTAAACACTAGTTAGGGTTTTAGTCAAACTAGTAAAACTAGTTGTTTTAGGTCATTCCTAGACAATTCTAGGTGAACTAGGTCAACCTTGACCTAAGGTTGACTTTGGTCAACCCTTAGTCAACAAGGTTCAACAAGTTCGGTTTTGGGCCATTAGGACTAGCCCCAAGCCATAGGCTAATAATCTTGGCCATAGGCCATAGTCATGGAGTTTCAGAGAACCTATACCTAGTAGTTATACATATATATATATATCTATATATATAGACTCTATCTAGCTACTACCCATATGTCAAAATATGAATACTATATATAATACAAACCCACATACATATATATATATATAATATCACTACATGAGAACTAATACAAATATATATATATATCATATATATATACACATATATATTTATATATATAAAACCTATTTATATATTACATATATATATATATAGAGAGGGAAGAGAGAGAGGGATATAGAGTGAGAGAGTGAGAATGACAAAGAGACAGGAAGAGGGGACAGAGCACAGGACAGTGAGAGAGGGGGGCTGGGTTCCAGTTCCTAGAACCACAAATTTGTACCCCAACACACACACACAGTCCACATATACATACATATGTATACATGTACACTACTACATATACACAATACCATTTAACCCCAAATCTCACCCACACTCACACATACATATATACTACATATATACATACTGAAATACACTAATACAAAGTATAAATTATAACAATTTTAGGTTTGAAATTCATTTTACAAAAACTGGAAAATATCCCAAAACAGGAAACTGGACTGTTTTGCTCGAAACTAGGTAATTCAAATTACCCACACTAAACCAAGCTATGGCTCGATTTCCTAGGTTGGTAATTGATGCCCCATACATATACGTGTCGTGTGTGTCAGTGGCAGTCCACCACGATACGACACGGCGTGTCCAAATACGTAAAAACTCACTCGGGTAAGCACTGATACACGAACACAGTGCACAGCGTCGTGCACGTGTTCACGTGTCTCGTGGACACACCACGAGACACGACACGACTCATCGTCACACACACGTGTAGCCCACACATAGGGCTACACGATGGACACTCTGACACGTGTCCAAGATACTCGTGGACACAAAACGAACTCCGTATCAGTCGTGAAAACACGACTGATACACACGTGTTTCGACAGCGTCGTGCACGTTGTCACACGCCTCGTGCTCGCGACACAGGACACGACGCACCACGTGCTCGTGTCTCGTGTACGCCACATGAAGGGATACACGATGGTGTCATTACGAGGCACCCAAGTGTCGTGTCCGCACGATACGACACGCTCGAAGTTGCCCTCGCGCGCGTGTGCGTTGACAGCCCGTGTCCAGTGCGAGTGAGATTTCTCACTCGACACGACACAAAGCGACACAAAATTTTTGGGGCATGTTCGCAGACATTACCCCCGTGTCTATGTCAAAAATCTCGTGTCCTAGTGCTCTGTGCAGTGAGCACGAGGAGCGTGGTAGCAGGGCACGCACGCGAGTCTAGTGCAGTGGGTTCGTGTCCGTTTTGGACACGGACACGACTCAAAAATGTGTCCAAACAGTTAGGGTTGTGACCTAGGTGTCTAGGGCTAACAGAAAATGTAATTTGTTTTACATTTTAACAAAATCCATTTCTCAGTGGCATTACATCAAACACAGTTTAAAAGCCTAGGATACGTGTCCGATACGGACACCAAATCAATCCTATTTTTCACCAAACTTTACCTACAGTACCCTAGTACCTAGATGCATGCAAATATGAAGAGAAAATACAAATTTAACAAAGTTTATGGGCATTTACCTATTTGTACAAATCCAATAAAAATTAAAGAAGAGGGGGGGTGTGTATCCTTCAACTTTGTGATGCCAAAAGCTTCCAAATCCTCAATAGCATGCCCTAACTAGTACCCTATAGTGTAGGGGAGTCCAATGCAAGAAACTAGAGGTGATTTGGATCAAAATTGCTCAAGTTGTGTAGGTTTGAAGAAATTAGAATTTTCTAGGAATTAAATTCATGTAAATTATTCATGAATTAATACAAAGGGGTTATATAGAAGTGTGGGCTGCCAAGGGGGGTGCCCTTGGCTGGCAATGGCATAGAGGGAGGTGTCCTAGCCCTTCCTTCATGGCTAAGGCTTGGACTTTGGGTAAAGGGTCTTAATATTTGGAGTGGTTTAAGGAAAATATCCTTAAAGGTAAATTAGATATTTATCTCACTTTATCCTATGACCAAATATCTATCCTATAGCTTCTAGGATAGTAACTAACCTCTAGATTAGGCTAAACTTGGTTAGGGGCTCTCATGACACTTAACAATAATTAAACAATAATAAAAACACATGGATCTAAATAATTCCAAATAATTTCTAGAAAATTACCAAAATACCCTTTAGGCTAAAAAATCACTAATTTGGTGTTCTAAGCCTATGGCTAAACTCTCATGGTCATGGCAACTTCTAGGTTAGAGAAAACTAGGGTTTACACTAAGTTATACTAACCAAAATCACAAAGTCATAAGTCATGACTTAGCATGACTTAGAAATGGTTTAACTTAACTAAAATCACCAGAGAATCATACCATGACTAAAATACCACTAATAAATAATAAAAATAATAAATTTTCAAAAATCCCCAATTTCAGAAAATAGGGTGTTACAATACATTCACTGTACGAATACATTTCATGGGATAACATGTCCTGCCTCTTTTGGAGGGTGTACAGGCATGTTGCCATGTCCTGTATTGAGCATTACCCTTCCTTACATCACCTATGTTCACCTATGCACTGTCATCCTGGATAACTAACTGTCTTGTACACTGCATCTGTAGACAACCACACACATTCACTACTTTTTGAGTTCCTGAGATCAGTTATGTGCCATTTCTCATGTGAGACCTTATACACATCATTGTTTTCACATACACTTTACTTGCCTTGTACTGTTGTGTATTTCCTTGTATTGCCTTCACCAGGTCACCACTTTATATGTGCAGACCCTTCTCTTCATATCATTTCTGTAGGATTCATTGTTTCAAGTTTCAGTTCAGTTAGTTGATGTTGGCTTGATGATTAGGTAGATGTCAGTAGCAGTAGGCAGGGAGCTTGGGGTAGCCTTGGCTTGGCCTGGCCTTGCATTGCAGCAGCTGCTTGCCAGTACAGTAGAACAGTAGTAGCAGCAGGCTGTTAGTTTGGGGTTTTTGGTAGATTACTAGTATCTTGAGTTAGTACCAGTTAAGTCTTAATTTGGGGAGTTTAGTTTCAGGTTGACCCAGAGTTTAGGGTTAGTTTAGTAAGATGTTTAGTTCAGAAATTTGAATTATAGATGTTAGTTAATATCAGAGAGTGGGTGAGCAGGCCTTTGTAACAGTTAGTTAATGATAGGAATGGGCTTAGGTATGGGTAAGAGTTAAGTGTTATAGGTATATGCATATATGTGTGTCTTGATAGTGTTATTTATGTGTATATAAGGGGAGGAGTGATAACAGTAAGAGGAGAAGAAATCAAGGAGAACTCTTATAGGATATAGTATGATAGTGTATAGAATAACAGTCTATTTTATATATTCAGCCTTTCACATATTTTATTTAGCTTTATATATGTGTTAGATGTTGTAAGGGTGATATGAGTTTAGGAGAAAAATGTAGGCAATGGCTACATTAGTAGATGGTGTTCTTGGATATGAAGGTTATCCTATATCTTAGGTATATTCATAGTATGTAGGAAATGCCTAGTAGTAGAGGGTTATTATATAACCTATAGGGTTATGAGTTATAAAATTAGATGTAGAGTTTGGATAGATACGTATAGTTATATTCATGTATTTAACTTGTAGATATACAACTAGGATGTATGTGTTTATATTATATGTATATGGGGTAAGTTAGCTAAATTCATATGGTGGCTTATAGTTGAGTCTGATTTAGGTTGATTTGGGTTGATACCTAGAAGCCCAAACCATAAATGTTGACTTGGGTTGACCTAGAGTTGACCAATTTTGACTTGGACCTAGTCTGACCTAGACAGTTGACCAGGTTTGACTTAGAGTTGACTTTTACCTAGTTTGACCTATAAATTATATAGTTTGCATTGTAGCCTTTATTTTTCTTATATTGAACATGTCATAACCCATATTACTCTTTTTAGGACATTGTGACTCTGGTGCAGGCATCTGATATTACACTACTCTTCTCAGAGTAGCAGGCGAGTACATTCTCTGATAGTTCTTTCATTTATTTGTCAATTACTATATTTCAGTTTTAGTTAGCTGTATGTGATTCTCTGTTACAAACACGTACTGTTATTTCTGAATTCATGTATACGACACACATTTATTCTCTGGCCTCTATTACTGGTATCATCATTTCTGTCTTCTATTACTGGAATCACTTACTAGAATCACTTACTGGAATCATTTACTGGAATCATTTACTGGTATCTTCATATTATTGGCTGGACTTATCTTGAATTATTGTGTCGGAATTCTGGATTCACTTGCTGGGAGGGGAAATACTAGAGTAAGACATGTAGACATACCCCATTACTGGAATCACCCTTTGCTGGAATCAAACTGGAATGATAGCCATCTCACACCCGGCCAGGTGTGTGATGTGCCAGATTACCCATAGCCGTTTACATGTCGATCTCGGTATTTTAAAACACACTGCTAGAGTATAGGCTGGACTCACCCTGGAATCATTGATCACTATAACTGGAATCGTCCCTTACTGGACTCATCTTGTATGAGATTCATCCTGTACCGGACTTACATTGGAGTTACACTAGTCTACATTACTGCCTGGACTTTATATTATATTACCCTGGTTCAGCTAGTTCTATTTTTTACAGTCTTCATTGCTATGATTCTTCTCTTATTTAGTTATTTTCTTTCCTTGCACTTTATCTGTCTTTCTTACCATCACCTGAATATAAACTGCCATTTTCATCAATACAACTGTCTATAACTGCTTTATAGTTCTCTGTCATTTACTTGGGTTTTCTAGATGAGATGTGCTCGTTCCTGTCCTGACTGGACCTGTTGAAAATTTTACAGATGATTGCCCTGAGGACTCATGCCCTACATGTTACAGACCAGGAGATGGCTTAGCTACCTATGGCCCCGACACTCAGGAGTGATCGGGAGTTTATCTAGTCTGTTTTGTTTTAGTTTTCCAGTTTAGAACTGGAGTTGTATACAGATATTTGAGACTTGAGATGTATTTGAGATTATTTGAGTTTGTTGTTATTTTATTAGTAGTTTTGTTGTCTTCAATTCTTAGTTTATTTCTGTGTTATCTTATCGTGCTTAGACTGTGATTGAGTTACACCATATCTTATACTTGTCCTCCGTTCGGAGTTGATCATGATGAGTACATTATATACTGCATGAGTTGATGGTTAGTTAGAGACTTAGAACAGCGTTCTACCGCCGACACTGCGGCGTAGGCTGGGCGTTGTTACGTGCTCGTACCCTCACAGTTGGTGCGGGTCGTGACACCCTGCCTATTTGTGTCTTTAGACCATCCCGTGCTTGCAACAACAGTGTCGTCTCAAACAACATTAACCTATTAAGTCGTGCTTGCCTTTCGGCCAAAATCAGAGACGCAACTACGCGATGAGGCTCCATTCCCGTGTGACCGTGCTATAAATCCTTTGTGTCGTGCCTCGCAACTATGTGTGACTCAACCATATCGCCGCCTCGCGGTCCTTTGCTACCAAATCATCAACTTACCCCAATCCAAGACTTGTGGGTTAAGTGTCACTCGACCAACTTTTCCTTACGGCCTTTCCTGACTTAGACTCAGGACAACTCACATCCCAACTATGTAACTTATATGCTGACAACATTAGACTCGACGCCACATCTCGTGCTGAAGCACGTCGCCTATGTTGAGGCCACATCTTAGGACCAAATATTGTATTCCAACTTGTACACACATTCAACAACTCAACTCAATCCAAAGGCACACACGCAGATTGCCGCCAAGCCGACTCATCTATATGATTTGGTCACTGACTCCCAGAGCCATCCTGGACTCCTTTAGCTTGTTAGACGGTCGCCCTTGCCAGGTGGGTAGCTAGCCCCGCTGTCAAGCCTCTGTGCTAACTTGTGCGGTCATCCAGCACGTGCTAATGCTGCTTCTCAAGAACCGGTCCCCTTCCGTCGGGCTACCGTTCGAGGAAAGTCTACCTTGTCGACAAGTTGTCCATGACCATGCAAGACTCGAATCAACTGACGTCTCACACAGTCATTCCACCTCTTGTGTTATCATCTCTTTCAGGGCCAAGTTCAATACTTCTCACATCTAAGATCTTGCCTCGACGACCCGTAGTCGTGAGCATTCTTCTTTCTTGCCCTATCGTTTTACTCAACTCAAGAACAACTATTCACAACACTTTCTAAACACAATGAATCAACCGTGGCCCGTGCCTGAAAATGCTAAGTCTGTGACATCGTGCCTTAAACCAACTTGAACTCTACGCGACGCCACCGCCCAAGACATACTCTATATGACGGGCTTGAAACCGTAAGACTAAGTTGTCATACCCAGCCGTAGAACTCGTAGGATCGTGCTTGGAATGACTTAGGTCGACCACTATCACTTGCCTAACTCAATCAAGCCTACAACTTAACCCAAGGGACGAGCAAAGACTATGCCAAGCCTTGTATTATGGAAGCGTGCATGCTTTATCGAGCATTTACGCGGGCGACGCCTATGACTTAGGCTACGTTCATACTTTGCCGACTCAACCAACTTTCCTTCTCCCAAGCCACGAGACGAAGAATCGAGTGTCATTTTCATAGCACGCTGTGCACCAACTCTAAGCCGACAATTGGACCTTCCTATATTCTAACTCAATTCGACCGTCGGGATTATTCCCTTTAGCTATGTGGATTCATCACTTTTATTATCAAGCCTACTTGTGCAAGTTGAAAATATGTGATTTATTATGTGAAGGCTAAGATGAGTCAAGTTCACCGAAACTACCCCACCTGAGCGAGCAGTCGCCTCGACCGAGCGATGTCTTCAAGCAGCCGTTGTAAGGCTAAGTCTGAACGCCGTCGGCATTTCGATTCCTCCGATTGACTGAGCGAGATGGGGCACTACATCATACACCACTCAGAAAAAGTTTCATCCTCGAAACTAACTGAGTACACCTATCGACTTATCACTTTACTCAACATTCAAGGACTATCGCACACACTTCTCCTATGCGTTCCCTCAAATCCGAGCCACGCTCATGCTACCTACAATCTTTTTCCTCTAACTCACGATCTCAAAATCCTCGACACTTTTCTATTCCTCAAGTCTCAATTGATTCAACGTATCACTTAGTTGGATCGTGCACATATTTTAGGCGTCCCCAAAATACATGTATTTCAGCCAAGTCTCGTGATAGCGAATCCTGCCATCAACACTCGAGTCGGATCGTGCACATATTCAAGCGTCCCTGATATACATACATGTCAACCGATACTCGCGAGTGGTGCCTCCACAAATCCTACCACTTCGTACTCGGACGTCCTACCTAACCGATAGGCTATGTCTTTCTGTCAGTATTGGAATCATAGTTCCCAAACAACGATATCAACACTGACCCCATCCTAAGGTCAAACCAAGTTGATAGTATGGGGGTTTGCTACCCAAGCTCGCATCACTCTGTTTTTCTAAACTTCCAGCATAGATTTTCTACACACATCCCAACATTTTGTCGTACGGGGTCCGAGTCATTCAGCAAAGCCATCCTACGACAACTTACGTTCAACCAATCCCTTGACATATCTTTTCGAAAACGTTCGACGTAATCCGCCTATCAATCCCTCCAAGTCAAGCACGCTACGACACAATTCATCGCTATACCATAATTCACATTTCATATTCCCCTAAGACATTCATCCTAATTAATATAATCGATCACAAGGTCGTCCGACTTAACAATATGTTGTGCCCCGATCTCACGCGAGTCAGATTATCTACGGTGGACACGAATTACCGTGCACGCTTCCGCGAGATAATCATTCTCATCGGGACGTAACTCTTGTTTTGTGTCTAGACTAATTCATTCTCGATCCGTGGATTGGACCTACTCAATCCTAAAGTTTATTTCATTCATCAATCGCAAGTCTAAACATCCTCGAATTTTTCTTCGCATGAAATCGACAAGTCGAGACAATCAAAGTTGCCGCATCCTGATTTTCTGAGTTCGATCATTCCCGCGACATGAATCACCATGTCAACGCTCACGCAGAATGATCGCCCCAAATACGATGCAACGCATGTGCGAGGCTAGAGTTGCGCTCGCGCAAGACAAGATCGTCGACGTTGTGGCTATCCGCGTAACCATCAAGACACGATCACTTTCATCCAACTTCCTCTCAATCAAAATCCAAAGCATAGCATCGAACCGAACAATAATACTTGCACGATCGTCTTTCGCCGAGTTAGAGTACCCCGAGTTATCGCATAGCGATCTTTGATATGCCTCAATACCATCGACGATATGCGTAACCTGACGATCTTCCTTTGCAACCAAATTTTAAGTCGTGCGAATGATGCTATTGTTCGACTGGATAATCTCCTCGACATTCAAAATCAAGTTTGATCATTATCCCTCGAATCATTCACAACATCAATTTTCCTCAAACCAAATTCATGTATCGTTCATCCGTTTATCTTAAGTCATCGACCAACATATTTTCTCAATTCGCATCATTCCTTTATCAATCGTTCGACATCCCTGAGGCTATTGCATACACCACTCAGGGATGAAGTCACTCAATAAATCCTCAACTTATCATTCGAATCAAAATTGACTTCTTTAAATTTTCCGTTCGAACAATTCCTCAAATTATAAGCACGCTCATCTATATCGCATTGACGTTATCGTCGCTCGATAGCACCCCTATCGATAGTCATCTCACTTTACTCAATCGAGTTCCACTCATTCTTTTTCGACACTAATCAATTTCCCGCACTTGACTTTTCTAAGGTCGACGCAACTTTGGTGTATATGCCCAGCCCGACATAGCCAACCGTGCTTACGTAAACCATTTTTTTGTTTTGTCAAAAACTGTTCTCCTATATTTTGTAAAATAGTTAGACTTATTATATGGACATCCCGTGGGACAATTGAGAGAGAGCGTACCAATGATATCAATATACGGAAGCAACATTCAGAGTTTGCGGAACAGCAGAGTTAAAGAATTCAATCGGTAGTCCAAGGACGTAAAGCCGTGCTCTGATACCATTATGTCATGCCCTGCTCCCGTAGGAGCGATCGTCCTCACTAAGGCGTGATGTCGCACGAGCCTAGATTGTGCTCGTACAAGGCGGGTTCCACAACGGCCGATTTCAGCGGCTGCGACGGGGTCGTCGCACAGAAGTCCCAAGCAGAGACATTGAATGATAGCAGCGAAAATTAAGAACGAAACACAAGTTATACAAAGAAGCTCTTTATTGATATTGAAACAACGGTTACATTGAGGGCGCAAGGCCAAGATTACAATTCTCTCAAGCTCACTCTTCTCACATTACAAGTCACTCACCTCTCTCTCATCTCTCAATTACAAGTCTTGAGCCAGCGGAAGCTTCCAAAGGCGACGTCCATACATTATGTCCCGTATAAGTCTTTACTCCATGCGGCCGTACGCTTCAAATTGCCAAGGAACTCCATGCCTCGACGCGTCCAAACGAGCTCTGCGCCACGAGCTTCTACCTGTGCCTGTACATGTAAACTATGTGGGTGTCAGTACTCAACTGTACTGGTGGAATGAGCTCCTCGCCCACCCATATAAAACCAACACGTTTACTTTACTTTGTGCAACATAGTCTCCTTTTGTATTGTCTTTCTACTCTTGACTTAGGATCAGTTTTATGACCGACGCCTTGCCTATTTGTGTCTTTAGACCATCCGGTGCTTGCAACAACAATGTCGTCTCGAACAACGTTAACCTATCAAGTCGTGCTTGCCTTTCGGCCAAAATTAGAGACGCAACTACGCGATGAGGCTCCATTCCCATGTGACCGTGCTACAAATCCTTTGTGTCGTGCCTCGCAACTACGTGCGACTCAACCATATCGCCGCCTCGCGGCCCTTTGCTACCAAATCATCAACTGACCGCAATCCAAGACTTGTGGGTTAAGTGTCACTCGACCAACTTTGCCTTGCGGCCTTTCCTGACTTAGACTCAGGACAACTCACATCCCAACTATGTAACTTATATGCTGACAATATTAGACTCGATGCCACATCTCGTGCCGAAGCACATTGCCTATGTTGATGCCACATCTTAGGACCAAATATTGTATTCCAACTTGTATACACATTCAACAACTCAACTCAATCCAAAGGCACACACGCGGATTGCCGCCATGCCGACTCATCTATATGATTTGGTCACTGACTCCCAGAGCCATCCTGGACTCTTTTAGCTTGTTAGGCGGCCGCCCTTGCCAGGTGGGTAGCTAGTGTGAGACTCGTCTCACAGTATCGATATTTATATATGGATACGTATTTTGTAGTGTATTTCGTATTTTTTTGGTTTTCGTAATGCTTTAAATTTTTTCCTAACTTATAGATTTTATTCTTGGTCGACATACCGCCAGTATACCGGAGCATACCGACGACATACCATCCAAACAGATTTCTATATTTTAGATATTTTTGATTTAAGATATTTTCATGAATAGTGTTTCCGATATTTTCGTGAATAGTGTTTTGGATATTTTGATAAATAGTGTTTAGATATTTTCGTGAATAGTGTAGATGCACCCTATTACCCAATGGATAATTGGTTTTGTTTGGATGTCAATGATTGACTTAGATTTTTACATGGATCACGATCCGACGGCAAAGATTAATTCCCCCTTCAATATATACCATTTCACTTTCTCTCTCCTCCCTCTTTTCATTCTCTTCACTCTTTCTTCATTTCTTCTTCCCTTCTCTCCCCCTTGGAGCTTGCCAAGAGCTTGGCCTTGAGGCCTTGGGTGTGGTGTCTAATCTCCCCCAGGAGGAGAAGTAGAAGATTAGGCTTGGAGCTTAACCTAGGCAAGTACATCTTGCCAAATCTATGAACCATATTGTTTTGTTGTCATTTTTGTTTTCCTTGGTATTAAATGCTTAGAATTTTCCCAAACTCATTTTGTTAAATTTGTTTTCCTTATGATTCTCGTATATGTGCATGTTTCCAAAATTTATTTAAACAAGGTTTTGATTTTCTGTTAAAACCCAATATGAACTTAGTAGAAAACTTGGTATCAAGAGTGATACTAGTGTTACCATTATGTATCTTGGTCAGATATACATATATGAGGCCCTCACCAAGTTTGTATATCATGGATTTTGAGTTTGGTGGCAATCAGAATCCGTTTCGGTGTCACAAGAACCTTTGTTTGGGAGTATTTTGAGGTATTGATCCATCAAATGTTTTGATTTGTGAAAACTAATACTTCCATGTTGTAGGAAATTCAATTCTATGTAATTTTGACTTTTGAAAATCCGAATTTCGATTTAAAACGAAGTTTTTATGGCCGAAACAAGTTTTGAGTTCAAAAATCAACTTTTTGTGACGGTTCGGAACATCCGTCGGAAATTCGTGGAAATCCGTCGGAAAATCCGAACTTGCACCACAAAACTTGCTGTGACACTTCGGAAAATCCGCCGGAAATCTGCAATAATCCGCCGGATAATCCGGTTAGGCTATTTTTGTCTGTTTTTGCCCGTTTTTGTCCGTTTTTGATATATTCTTCGATTGTAATGATTTCTTAACATGATTAGATGATCTTGCATAGTTAGAAAATGATTGTACACCCTATATACACTTGACACTAGTACATGTTCAATCATTTTCTATGAAATGTACTTAGCTTAAATTATTGTTTCCCACATGCCATGATATGTCTTTTGATAGATTGTTTCTTACAAGCTATGATAATTGTTACATGTCTTCCTTGCTTACATGATAGTGACCCATCGTGGTGCACTCTTGTACATGTCTTTCTTTGCTTACATGATAGTGGCCTGTCATTGTGTACTCCTTATAGTAGCTCGTCGTAGCGTACTTCCAGCTTCCAGTTTATTATATTTTTTGTTGTGGATTGTTATGGTGCACATTCTCGCTTTTGTCCAGTCTTGCATGTCTCATGTCTAGGATGGATTCTGCGGAATGCCACACTCAGAATCCAAGAAAATGGTAAGGATTATATAACTAGATTGATCATTAGAACATGGGTGGCGAGAATTTCCCAGTTACCTGTTGCCTTTGGTCTAGGTCGTTATAACATTTAATTTAAGGGTTTGGAGCTATCCGTCGAGATGAGTGTTTGCCATGAAATATAAAAGAGCAGAACAATTATCGGAGGACTGGACTTTTACTTCACGTTACAAACTCGCTTGTACAAAGAAAGCCTAGGGACGAAAACCTAGGTACAGCAGTCTAAGTACAATTGTTTATTTTAGATTCTGGGGGGTGACGATAGAGGCTCGGGAAAGCGACGGTCGCTCTGCCTTACTCCTTGGACGATCGGTATGCAGCCTTGGCTCGGGGAAGATCTGCTTGACGTTGACGAAGAAACACTATTTTGGCTATCTTCGTGTTGCTCTTCTGGCTTCTCTCTCTCTCTGTGTATTTTATCTTTGATTATTAGAGGGGAGCTCTCTGTGTATGTATATGTCTCTCCTCGCAAGGGAATGTTACCTCGCTATTTATAAGAGTGGGGGACATCATTAGGGTTTAGATGATTGCCCTTTCTCCAAGTGGCGGCGGCCTTATGAGTAACCAATCTGGACCATTCGTCTTGAACGTGAAAGATCTGGGCCATTAACATGGATTATGCCAAATCCTATCAACAATTAATGCTGATTGCAATAAATCTTCGTCATGATGATTTGCTGACATCTGCGAATCTTAATGAATAAATTTGATTCATTCTTCTGCCACGTGTCCCAGATTATTAGGATTTAGCCCAAGATTTGATTAACTTTAGGACACGTGTCCCGTCGTCAATGTTGAGCCGCATGAGGAGTGTCGATGTTTGGGCCGCATGAGGGTTGTCATGACCGAGCCGTATGAAAGAGTTCATGATCGAGCCGCATGAAGAGTCTCTGTACTTCGAACCGTATGAAGGTTGTCATGACCGAGCCACATGAATATATTCATGACCGAGCCGTATGGGGGTCTTCATGGCCGAGCCGCATGAGAGTCTTCATGACCGAGCCGCATGGGTCTCTCTATTCTGGCCGCATGGATTTTGTTTAGTCTGGCCGCATAGATTTGCCTCGAAGTTTGGTGGACAGCGCCATATTTGTGAAGATTTTCCTCATTTCCTAGGACGATAGTGCTTTTTTGTGTTAGTCATTATGACGACTTTATGTCAGGACTGACAGCCGTCAGAGCTATCAGTTGTCAGAGCATTAATTGTGTTTGAATGACGCTGGGTACAGCCGTTCTAAAAAGACACGTGGCTTCCCTCTGCGGGCCGCATGGACTCCACTCGAGCTACCTATTTGTTTGAGCCGCATGTCCATGTTGGTGACTTTTGAGCCGCCTGATACTCTTGAGCCGTATGAAGCTCGTCTGATTTTGAATCGTATGAAGCTTCCTGGGTTCTGTGCCGCATGAAGCATGTCTCAGGTCATCTCATGACCGAGCCGCATGAGGAATGTCTCATGACCGAGCCCCATAAAGGATATCTCATGACCGAGCCACATGAGGAATGTCTCATGACCGAGCCGCATGAAGGACGTCTCATGACTGAGCCGCATAAGAAATATCTCATGACCGAGCCGTATGAAGGACGTATCATGACCGAGCCGCATGAGGAATGTCTCGATCAGCCCGTGCACTCACTTTGTGGCCCCGGGTATCCCGAACACACGAGTGCGTAGGTATCATGTTTGCTCCCTGATGTGGGGCTAATAGAAACACTTGTCCCTCGATCTTTGTTGGGAGACTCTTGAGAACCACTCTATCCATTTGCCGCCGGGGGCTAGACACGGGCGGCTCTGTACAACTTTCCATCAGAGGCCCACTTAGCAGGACGCTCTTGATGGTCAGAGGTTGGGACAGCTGACTAAGCCCGATGAGCCCGCGCTGCCCTAGACTTCTTCTACTTAGCACCCGAAGGTGCGTAATAGAAAGAGTCCAAGTTTGGAAGGAGGGAAGAGAAGTTGGTGCCCTTTTCAAAGGAGGTAAAGGGGCTCTACTTATAGAATGGAGTGAGCCCTTTCTTCTTCTCCTTTTCGATGTGGGACTAAAAGCAATATTTTCCATGCTTCTACAGGACCCCCTTCAAAGTTTCCAAATTGCAAATTTGGAACACTTTGAATAAGAAGCATAGAAAGTAGATTTGTTTAGGTGTGGCAATCCAATCAGAGGTAGCATGGACGTGATAGGTTTGGGTACTTCCGCTAGGGATTTTATGTGGACTTATCATCCTTGGCGTACCTTAGTTTTAGGTACGGATAATAAGTTGAGAGAGAGAACCATCATATTTACTCAGAGGTGGTATGGACGTGGTAAATATAAGGTTGATGGTAGAGCTTTCCTACTCAGAGGTGATATGGACATGGTAGGAGTGAACTCGAATGAGGATACATAGAACAACGTGGAAGTTCTATGCATTGGGTGAAAGAATGCTATGGAACAGCTGGGCTCCGAAAGCATGTGATAATGAGGAAAGATGTGGATGTACTAAGGGACCTAGTACGGCATTTGTGGTCAGCAGAGGACATTTGTGGGCCAATTATCCTTGGCATACCTTGGTTTTAGGTACAGATAATAAGTTTGATAGGGATACCTAGAACGACTCCGCGGTAAGGCGATATGGAGGTTCTTGGTATCGGAGGAAAGAATGCCATGGAGCAGTGATCAGTTTTTTGTTTTCTTTCACTATTTTTCTTTTCTTTTTGTTAAGGGATGTGATCCCAGATGATGTAGTACTTTGAATTTTGAATAAATGAGCATGTTTCAACTCATCTTCTCTTTCTTGTACTTGTTGTGTTCGTAGATTTGGACCCGCTGGGGGATTATTTGTGGACCTGTCACCCTAGGCGTACCTTGGTTTTAGGTACGAGTAACAAGTTTTGGAGAGAAATACCTAGAACAACTTCGCGATAAGATAGCTATAGAAGTTTTTGGTATTTAGGAGAATGCCAGGGAGCAACTGGGCTCTCAAGCATGATAGAAAAGGGATGGGCATGTACTGGAGATCCTAGTACATCATCTGTGGTCGACTGAAGACATTTGTGGTCAATAGAGGACATTTATGGTCAATAGAGGATATTTGTGGTCAACAGAGGACATTGATGGTCAACAGAGGACATTTGTGGTCAACAGAGGAAATTTGTGGTCAACAGAGGATATTTGTGGACAACAGAGGACATTTGTGGACCTATTATCCTTGTCGTACTCCGGTTGTGGGTACAGATAATAGGTTGAAAGGGAACCGACATACTTACTCAGAGGTAATGGGGACATGGCAAGCATGACGGTTTCTTCGACGGAGCCTTCCCACTCAGAGGTAATGAGGACATGGCAGGAGTGGGCTCAATGAAGAGGGGGTACATAGAACGACTCAGAGGTAGGAGGACGTGGAAGTTCTATGCGAGGGGGCAGTTTGTTTTTGGTGGAAGTAAAAATGACTCAGAGGTAGTGAGGACATGGCCGTTTCGAAAATTTGTGGATCGATTACCCTTTTTGTGCACTGGAAGTGCGGGTAGTGGATCATGAGGGAGGATCTCTTCCAAAAAAAAAGTTCAGAGGTATGATCATGACTTGCTATCTGAAAGAGTGACCAGAATGTGAGTTCAGAGGCACCAGCGGGTACATAACTCGATAATTTGAAGGGAAAATAGATGTGAGTTCAGCGAAACTAGCAGGTACATGACTCGATAATCTGAAATGTTGTGGATTGTGAGTTCAGCGGTACCAACGGGTACATGACTCGATGATCTGGAGAGAATGTCATTTAGACATAATATTTCTTCAGGAACTTGCCGTTGACGGGCAACATGAGCAAGTCTCCGTTTTGCTTTGCGAGGCGGTATGTACCGTTGGAGAATACAGCCTCGATGATGAATGGGCCTTCCTATTTTGGTTGGAATTTTCCGGCAGTTTTATGCGTCATAACCATCGGCCTTCGGACCGCCAGAACGAGATCGCCCACTTGGAATGTTCTGACTTTGACCTTCTTGTTGAAGGCTCCAGAGATGCGCGCTTGGTATAGCTCGATTCGTTGCTGAGCCAAGGGGCACTTTTCATCCAAGGCCTCCAACTCCTGTAGCCGACGACGGTGGTTTTCGTCCGTTGTTAACTGATGCGTGAGGGCGATGCGGAGTGAGAGGATCTGAGTCTCTAATGGGAGGACTGCCTCACTCCCGTACACCAAGGAAAATGGTATATTTCCTGTGGCTGTTCGGACTGTGGTGCGATACGCCCATAAGCATTCGCCAAGCTTCTCATTCCAGTCGCGTTTGTTGGATGATACGAACTTCTTGAGCAGCTTGATGATTGTTTTGTTGAATGCTTTGGCCAACCCGTTTGCTGCCGGATTGTATGGCGTTGAAGCAATGTTCTGAATGCGGTGCTTATCACAGAACCGGTAGAAGGCATGGCTTGCAAACTGAGGACCACTATTGTGTATGATCCTTCGTGGCAGTCCAAAGCGATATATGACGTGATGCTTTAGGAAGCTGATCACGTTTGACGTCTTTACTTCTGCAAGCGGGACAGCTTCCGCCCATTTGGAGAAATAATCTGTAATGGCTAATATGAACCGGTGTCCTCGGGAGGAAGGCGGAGCAATTGGATCGATGATATCCATTCTCCATGCTTCAAATGGCCAGGACGCCACTTTCGGATGTAGAAATTCTGATGGTTGGTGAATGAAGTCTGCGTGGACTTGGCAAGCTTTGTATTTCCTGGCATAGTCTATCGCATCGGCCACCATCGTGGGCCAGTAGTAGCCCATTCGGCGAAGGCGGTCTTGTAATTTTGGGCCAGGCTGATGGGCTCCACAGATACCGTCATGAGCTTCCCGTACGGCTTCTTTGGCTTCTGCGTTTGACAAGCACCGGAGCAACAACCCATCGTAGGATCGTCGATACAGCATTTTCGTCTCTGTATCGTAGAAGAATCTGA
Source organism: Iris pallida (assembly GCA_029216955.1). NCBI lineage: Eukaryota > Viridiplantae > Streptophyta > Magnoliopsida > Asparagales > Iridaceae > Iris > Iris pallida. The sequence goes on from JANAVB010005796.1 coordinate 22,231,308, forward strand.
GAGAACGCCGTCTGATGGAGGTGGCTTCCTTTGGATTCTCTGGGAGGATATCGTAGACGACGAAGTCGATGAACGGCTGTCTCTAGTCAAGCGCTTCGTCTACCGTCTGGGCGGAATAGCTTTCCACGAATTGAACATTGTTCTTGGGGCAGACCAGTTCGTGGCCTATCACGTCAACCGAATGATGAGCGTGGTTCGGTACTGCTAAGGAAGCGGCAAGGCCCGCTAGGGCATCGGCTTTGATATTTTAGAGACTGGGGGCGTGCTCGATGTAGAATCCCTCGAATGATGAGATGATGTTGATCGCTATTTGGTGATAGGGGATCATGTCTTCATGACGGACTTCGTATGACCCCCGAATCTGGTTGACGATCTATTGTGAATCGCCATATGCTTCAAGATATTCTACCCCCAGTTCTTTTACAAGTTGGAGACCGATGACTAAAGCATTGTACTCGGCCACATTGTTAGAGCAGGGTTCTGTGAGAGAGTAGGCGCGATTGACCACCAGCCCGGTAGGGGAAATCAATACCACTCCGACTCCAACGATGATGTTTCCCTTGGGTCCAGTTCTTGAAGCACAGTCGAAGAACATTCGCCATATGTTATCGTGAGTGGTTGTATTCGAGTCGGCGACCTCATCTGGGATCTCTTCATATATTCTGGACGACTCCGATCCTGGGTGGGCTGCCAAGAAGTCTGCCAGGGCTTGACCTTTGACAGCTTTCTGCGGGATAAAGACCATATGATCAGGGGACAGCAATATTGCCCATGTAGCGAGGCGAGAGCTGAGTGCCCCTAGCTTAGTCATGAGGACTCTGAGAGGGTTGACTCGTGAGATCACATGTATGGTTTGTCCTTGGACGTAGTGCCGCGTCTTCTGAATGGCGAACACCAAAGCGAGGCATTCCTTCTCTACCGAGGTGTATCGGTGCTCTGGCCCAATCATCATTCGGCTGAGATAGTATATGGCTTGTTCGTAGCCTGCATCATTATTTTGTGCCAATAGAGCACCAAGAAAGTGTTCTATTGCTCGTACGTATAGCAGGAATGGTTTTCCGGTAACCGGTGCCACCAGGACTGGAGGGTTCGACAAATATTCTTTGATGCTGTCGAAGACGCGCTGACATTCCTCGTCCCATACGAATGAGATGCCTTTCTACATAAGGTGGGTGAACGGTCGGCATCGCCCGGAGAGGTTAGAGATGAATCTTCTGATGTAAGCTAGCCTCCCTTGAAGGCCTCTGAGTTTGCGGAGATTTTTTGGGGGACCCATCTCCATAATTGCCTTCGTCTTCTCAGGGTCTACATGAATACCCTGGGCGGTGATGATGAAACCCAAGAACTTTCTGCTGGATACACCCAAAAAAGATTTCGTAGGGTTTATTTTCAAATTGTGGGCTCGTATCAGGTCGAATACCGTCCTCAGGTCCTGCAGATGGTCTCCTTTACAGCGACTTTTGACGTCGATGTCGTCGACATAGCATTCCACCATCTTGCGTAAGTGTTCTCTGAAGATGATGCTCATGGCTCATTGATACGTGGTGCCAACATTCTTTAAACCGAAAGGCATGACTGTGTAACAGTATGTGCCAATTGGCGTTCGGAATGATGTATGCTTTTCGTCGTCAGGAGACATCTTGATTTGGTTTTACCCCGAGAATCCATCCATGAATGACATACGTTCAAAACTGCATGTGTTGTCAATCATGATGTCTGTGATAGGGAGGGGGAATTCGTCTTTCGGACATGCCTCATTCAGATTACGGAAGTCGATACAGATTCGGATCTTCCCATTCTTCTTGAGGACTGAAACTATGTTGGCGACCCAATCCGAATGTTGTTCCTCACGACTGAAACCGCTGGCTATTAGTTTGTTGACCTCGACTTCGATCGCATCCATGACACCTGGGCGGAAGCGCCGTTGTTGCTGTTTGACTGGCTTTGCATCTGGCCGTATGTTGAGCTTGTGAAGAGCAATATCGGGGGTCTAACCCTGGCATGTCTTCATAACTCCATGCGAACACATCAATATATTCTCTGATAAGTTTCAGCAGCGATTCTCACTCTTTGTCTGTTAAGCTTTTACTGACAAAGATTGGCATTGGAGAGGATTCGCTACCGTGGTCGACCTGCATAACCTCATCTTCGGTAGGAGGTTCTCTCTGCTCGAATCGCTTTTCCCGTTGTGCATCCAGCTGTTTGGCCCACGGTTCTAGTTCGAGGATTTTAGGAATGTCTTCGTCTTCTTCATAAGCGTCAGCAAATGCCATATTGGCTGACAGGACCTGTCTGAATATGTCTCCAATGCTGGTGTCTGAGTCGGAGGTTGGTGATTCGGTTGAATGTGACTGCCAGTCACACTCTTTGTCGGAACTCTCAGGTGTCGTCGTGGGAGTTACATACCCTAGTCCACATCGAGTTTTGCTATAGTAGTCCCCGGGTTTGCCAGCAGGGACTGGAAGCTTTAAAGGTAGTCGCCGTCCGGTGCCGTAGTTCAAGCCTGGTGTAGTCTCCAGATTATATCCCTATTTTTGTATGAGATATTTGGCCTGGGGACTATAAAGATACAGAGGCAGTTTCCCGGTGTCTGATCCAAGATTGACTTCTTTTATGGTGAAGGGACGCGGATCGTCTTTTCGGCCGAAGATGATTGGGTGATCCCCTCCCTCGATTATGCGATAAGCATCTTTCGCTGGAATAAGCTGGATTATGGTGTGTACATTTGTTACCTGTGTGTGTAGGTGGGTGCCTATACCGTGTTCCATAGCGTACATTGTACAAAGCTTATTAAGCTCGATGTATTTCAAAGATAGCCCTTTATTGATGAAATAAGGTATCTTTTCTAGGGAGATTACATCATCTGTGAAAGGAACATCAGTGTGGGCAGCCACATACTTGGCTAGCTCCGGTTCCTCTTTGGCTACCCCCTGTATAAATGAAGACTGAGAGGACGACCTCGTCAACTTGATCTTCAAAGGTTCAACTGGTGGAGCAGAACGTGGAGTTATCGGCAGACTAGCAACCCCTAGCTTGGTACTCGATGCTGGGCGGTGAGTGGTTGGTTCGCTAGAAGTCCCAGGCCTTGCATCAGGGTGACAATTCTTCTTGGGAAGACGTATCGTCATTGGCTTGTCCAAGGGTTTGAGCTTATCCTTTTGCGGCTGACCGATTTTTGGTATCCTGATTGTTAGTGGCCCCGTTGTAGGTTTTGACACTTGGCCCAACCTCGGCAGTCGGATTATCATCTGTTCTTCTTGTGCCAAGAGACAGATCGCATCCTTACACAAAGTGGCCGTAAGGGGTGCGGACTTGCCTGGCTTGCGAGCCTGGAGGTGGATCGTCAACGGTTCTTCTGATCCTGTGGCTGTCTCGGTACGAGCTCGTACATCTTCTTGACCAAGGTGTCTCTTTGATTTTTCGTATAGGCAGGAGTCTGAGTAGTAAGATTCGACTCCTTTGAAGGGATCGATATCAGCAAATTTCGTCCTCACGAAGCTGTATTTGTCAACATACTTAAAGCACTGGTGCAGCGTGGAAGGTATGATCATATAATCGTATATCCATGGGCGCCCCAAAAGGATGTTGTAAGAAGTGTCAGCATCTATGAAGTAGCAGGTGACTTCTGATTCGAGATCGCCAATCTGACACTTCAGGCGAATCTTCCCAATTGGGTAGCTCCTGTCCGAATTAAAACTGCTAATGGCGGTGCTTGTAGGCGTCAGGCGATGCATCGGAATACGAAGATGATGTAGCAGACCCTTCGGAATGATGCTTATGGACGACCCAGGATCAATGTGCATCCGGTCCACTTTCACGTCGCCGATGTATCCGATGTAGTATAACGGGCGATCGTGCAGGTTGGTTTTGATGAGCATGTCCTGCGAAAAAAAGATGATATTAGGCATCGCTCCCGTACACGCACTGTCTTGGAGATCTGCAGGTTGATTTTCTCCCGTGATGTTGACTTGAGCCAAGTATGCGTCGGCATTTTGGAGTGCATCGCTCAAGGCTGTGCGGACATCCTTCGAGAGCCTCAGGAGTTCATATAAGGACAATTTGGCCGGTGTATTGGCCAATTGCGCTAGTATATCGAAGTTGTAGGGCCTCTCCAGCCCCTGAGATGTCTCTTTCCGGAGGGATTTGTCGAAGCGAGTCTCCTTCAGCCTAGGCTTGTCGGTCGTCGGAGGCTGAGGGGGCCTTGGAGCGTCAGTGGTTGCTGGAGGATGATCATCAGTCGAGTTCTCAGCCACAGGTTGGAATTGTGCTCCAGATCGAGTAACGACGGCCGTGACTTCTTCTACATCTGCCGAGATGGTACGGCAGGATCTGACTTTTCTACTTCTTTTTTTATGAATGGGAGGCGGCGTGGACTGAGTCACCTCGTGGACCAGGTCCGGATGGACCCACATGATTTCTAGTCGTGATGTGGTGAAGGGTACTAGACCAGCAGCTTGATCACGAGCAGGCGGAAGATTAGCAATTTTTATCGTCGGCAGAGGGATGGGTATGACACCGTCTTGAGTCTCCGTTGCAGGGAAGCTGCCGAATTGTACGGACACTATGTTGGCTGCTACGGTTACCTCCTCGAAATCGATGGCCAGAGCGTTCGAATCGATGAGGTTTTGGATATATCGTTTCAGTTGGTAGCAGTCGTGTGTAGCATGGTGGACGTAACGGTGGTAATGGCAGAACTTTGGATTCTCTAGATCTGTAGGCCAAGGCTCCCGTCTCGGTGGAGGAAGCTGAATTCTGTCTCCTTGTATGAGCATGTCCAAGATAGGCTTGACGTGGCCATCTTCGAAAGAAAAGTGATTTGAGACCATTGTTTGTCTGCTGGTTGTGACTCAGGCTTCTGGGCTGTATCGGCCACCATGGCTTGTTTGCCTCTGTTGTCCCGATTGTTGGAGAGGCTACTCCCATTGTCGTTGTTGGGGCTGGGACGCTTGCCCTTGTTCTCTCCCTCCGAAATGTGCAACCCCAGTTGGCGAGCCTTTCTCAACCGTTCTTCGGCACTAGTGGCACTGATGATAAATGCCTTCCAGTCCTTGAATTGACTTTCGCCCATCTAGAGACTAATTGTTGGAAGTAGTCTCTTTTGGCAAATTTCAATTAAAGAGGAATCTGGATTTCCGGAGGGCAGCTTCATGGCGGTTTGGCGGAACCGCTTAATGTAGTTCTTTGTCAGCTTCTTCTCCCCTTGGACGACGTACATGAGGGTGGACATGGTGACGTCCTGTCCTACTTCGTAGAATCTCTCCAAGAACAGGCGCTTGAAGCCAGCGAAGGAGTGGATGCAGTTGTCTGGCAGATTGTGATACCAGTCGAAGACGACTCCTTCCAATGCCCCAATGAATAATCGCGTGAGGATAGCATCATCATGGGGCAGATGGTCGGTGGTGACCTCGAAGTAAGTGATGTACCGACTTGCTGAGGTCTTGCCATCATACGGGTTGATATTGAACGGCTTATATCTTGGTGGGAATGGAACATCCCTCCATTTAGCAGGATATGGTTACCGTATTCTGAGATCTTGAGAGTTTTCTCGGGCGTGGAACATGGCTCGGTGCTCCTAAACCTCTCTTCTTACTTCTCGGGCCTCATTTGTCGCGGTAGGGGCCGTTATTTCGGGAGGATTATTGCCCGGATTCGGTGTCGCTAAATTTGAATCTTTATTGATTGCGGGACCCGTGCTTATTTGGCCAGGTGTCACTCTCTGCAGAGTAGGAAGAGCCGCTTTGATCTCGTCTACAGACTTGACCAAGGCGTGCAGTATGGCCTCCAAAGTGTCGATGCGTTGGCGTTCACTGGAGCCACCTTGGTTGCTGTCCGTCATGAACACCGTCCTTATATGAGAAGTGATGGAAGAAACGGTGGAGGATGTGCCCTCCGAGTCATATCCATGCACCGAGAAGTCATCGGGGTAGGTGGGAATGTTCTCTTCGGGTTCGGACTCGGAGGGAACAGTACCCCCAGCCTCAGAGCTTGCTTCGTCTTGAGAGTTATGGATGTCCTCGGGGACATCGGCGTCTGTTGTATCTGATGGGAGAGTTGTTTCCCCGGGCTCGTCTCCTTAAAACATCGGATTGTTGTGGATGTTCGGAGGAGTGCTACCCCCAGTTCCCATGACCCCCAGCGATGTGGACGATGAATTTCCCATTGCAGCAGATTTCGTCTTTGAACGGGTGTGTTGGAATACTCCGGTGGAGGACAACCGTTTAGACGACAGTTTCTTAGCTGTAGTGGTTGATATCTTGGGGCTGGAGATGCTTGTCTTCTTCCCTCTCCCCTCGGCGGGGACTTTCTGAGTGGAATTGTAGGAGACAATAGGAGGTGCCTCGTCCTTCGAGCTCGGATGCTGTAGTCTTTGGAAGACGGAAGGCCGGTCTTCTGTCACTGCCGCGTTATTGCAATAGCAGTTGATGATGATCTGGGTGCAGTGACGTCCATATGAGGACTCTTTGTATACCACGGCCCGTTCTCTTTCCTTACGTTTGTGGAGGATAGCCTCACGCAGTTCAGAGGAACCACTCTGTCCGTTCGCCGCCGGGGGCTGGGTTCGAGTAGTTCTGTACAACTTCCCATCAGAGGCCCGTGTGATAATCAGCGGGATGACCCGATGGTCAGAGGTTGGGGCAGCTGACTGGGCTTGGTGAGCCCGCGCTGCCCTAGACTTCCTCCTTTTAGCACTTGTGGGTACGTAATAGGAGGAGTCCAAGTTGAATACCACAGAGTCTGGCTTATCACCCAGAGAACCATCAGGGTCAGGACCGCATGAGAGACGATCGAAGACTGATCGAGAGAAGCGTGGAACGGACGCTATGCGGCTAGAATTAGGTACCGTGCAGGCTGTCTGCATGCGGTTGTCTTCTACTGTTGGATGAGTTTTTCTTGTGCGACTGGTAGCCACGACCGTGCAGGCTGGTCGCATGCGGTTGGCAACTATGGCCGCATGGGTTTTCTGCAAGCGATTGACTTCCATAGCCGTATGATTTTCATCCATGTGGTTGGCAACTGTAGCCGCATAAGCTATACGGCTAACAGATGTGGCCGCATAAGTTTTCTTCATACGGCTGGCGGATGTAGCCGCATGAGCTTTCTTCTTGCGGGTAATACCCTTATGCAGCTCGGATCGCATAGAGTTCCACTTTGCCCCTGCAAGTCCAGCATCATAGTATTTTCTTCTGCCGAACTTGGGGACAGCAGAGTTGTCTACGGTCTGAAGTGGAGCCGCAGGAGAGTCTTTCTCGCCGACTTGAGCAACAGAGGGCATCCCATCGAGGGCTTGGGGAGGAGCAAATGTTTTTGGCCTCCACTCTTTACGAGCCTTCTTTCCGCGGGTGCGCTTCTGGACGGGGCCAGCGCTTCCTTCGGAGAGCATCTCTTCAAACGCCTGTTGGTCGAAGCGGACGACCATCTTTTGTTGCGTAAAGCCAAGTTTGGCTGCATCCGACTGCGTCACCAACTCCTCAGCCGTGGAGAAGTTTATCCCCAGCAGAGTCGCCATCGTGTTTGCCATGAAATATAAAAGAGCAGAACAATTATCGGAGGACTGGACTTTTACTTCACGTTACAAACTCGCTTGTACAAAGAAAGCCTAGGGACGAAAACCTAGGTATAGCAGTCTAGGTACAATTGTTTATTTTAGATTCTGGAGGGTGACGATAGAGGCTCGGGAAAGCGACGGCCGCTCTGCCTTACTCCTTGGACGATCAGTATGCAGCCTTGGCTCGGGGAAGATCTGCTTGGCGTTGACGAAGAAACACTCTTCTGGCTCTCCTCATGTTGCTCTTCTGGCTTCTCTCTCTCTGTGTGTATTTTCTCTCTGATTATTAGGGGGAGCTCTCTGTGTATGTATATGTCTCTCCTCGCAAGGGAATGTCACTTCGCTATTTATAAGAGTGGGGGACATCATTAGGGTTTAGATGATTGCCCTTTCTCCAAGTGGCGACGGCCTGATGATTAACCAATCTGGACCATTCGTCTTGAACGTGAAAGATCTGGGCCATTAACATGGATTATGCCAAATCCCATCAACAATTAATGCCGATTGCAATAAATCTTCGTCATGATGATTTGCTGACATCTGCGAATCTTAATGAATAAATTTGATTCATTCATTTGCCACGTGTCCCAGATTATTGGGATTTGGCCCAAGATTTGATTGACTTTAGGACACGTGTCCCGTCGTCAACGTTGAGCCGCATGAGGACTGTCGATGTTTGGGCCGCATGGGGGTTGTCATGACCGAGCCGTATGAAAGAGTTCATGACCGAGCCGCATGAAGAGTCTCTGTACTTCGAACCGTATGAAGGTTGTCATGACCGAGCCGCATGAATATATTCATGACCGAGCCGCATGGGGGTCTTCATGGCCGAGCCGCATGAGGGTCTTTATGACCGAGCCGCATGGGTCTCGTTGTTCTGGCCGCATGGACTTTGTTTAGTTTGGCCGCATAGATTTGCCTCGAAGTTTGGTGGATAGTGCCACATTTGTGAAGATTTTCCTCATTTCCTAGGACGATAGTGCTTTTTCGTGTCAGTCATTATGACGACTTTATGTCAGGACTGACAGCCGTCAGAGCTATCAGTTGTCAGAGCATTAATTGTGTTTGAATGACGCTGGGTATAGCCGTTCTAAAAAGACACGTGGCTTCCCTCTGCGGGCCGCATGGAGTCCACTCGAGCTGCCTATTTGTTTGAGCCGCATGTCCATATTGGTGACTTTTGAGCCGCCTGATACTCTTGAGCCGCATGAAGCTCGTCTGATTTTGAGCCGCATGAAGCTTCCTGGGTTCTGTGCCGCATAAAGAATGTCTCAGGTCGTCTCATGACCAAGCCGTATGAGGAATGTCTCATGACCGAGCCGCATGAAGGACGTCTCATTACCGAGCCGCATGAGGAATGTCTCATGACCGAGCCGCATGAAGGACGTCTCATGACCGAGCCGCATGAGGAATGTCTCATGACCGAGCCGCATGAAGGACGTCTCATGACCGAGCCACATGAGGAATGTCTCGATCAGCCCGTGCACTCGCTTTGTGGGCCCGGGTATCCCGAACACACGAGTGCGTAGGTATCATGTTTGCTCCCTGATGTAGGGCTAATAGAAACACTTGCCCCTCGATCTTTGTTGGGAGACTCTTGAGAACCACTCTGTCCATTTGCCGCCGGGGGCTGGACACGGGCGGCTCTGTACAACTTTCCATCAGAGGCCCGCTTAGCGGGACGCTTTTGATGGTCAGAGGTTGGGACAGCTGACTGAGCCCGATGAGCCCGCGCTGCCCTAGACTTCTTCTACTTAGCACCCGAAGGTGCGTAATAGGAAGAGTCCAAGTTTGGAAGGAGGGAAGAGAAGTTGGTGCCCTTTTTAAAGGAGGTAAAAGGGCTCTATTTATAGAATGGAGTGAGCCCTTTCTTCTTCTCCTTTCCGATATGGGACTAAAAGCAATATTTTCCATGCTTCTACAATGAGCACTATCCCAGCTTCACCGTCGCGTGGGATCACAAGGATACACATGTAATCACATCCCGGCATGACCAATAGGTGGCAGCAGGCAGGTAGCCGGACTTGGAATTCTCAAACATGCATTTGTTAGTAATTAGGATTGTGACAACCCTAGTTAGCTAATGTATAAAGCCATACTCATTGCTTGGCCGTGACTATTGTATGGAGTCCAGTCTAGTCTAGTTTGTCTAGGCAGTATAATCTTTGTTTATGCTTTACTTTTCCATGATTAGATACTAAAGTTCTGTTCAGGAGAAGGGTTACAACCCCAGTCCTTATTTGGTTTACGGGTTGTAATTTGGGTTTTAGAATAGTTCCTAAGTCATCTTATCATTTGTCGTTCTATATAGTATCTTAACATGCTTACATGCTCCAGTTACTTAACATGCTCACATGCTCCGTCTACTTAACATGCTCACATGCTCCAGTTACATAACATGCTCACATGTTCCGCCTACTTAACATGCTCACATGTCTATTTTATCTTTCAAGTTCACATGCTTCCTTTTCCTTACATGTATACAGTTTACATTATGTCACACGTCCTTTACTTTATGCTACATGTTGCTTTACTTATTGTCTTTTCTATTCCCGGGATAAGTGCGTTGGTAGTGCACGAGTCTCCATTAGTACTTACTCATCTCTTTCTATCCATTGCTATTATTTGCATGCTGGTTTTAGTTCATAGTTTGGCTTCCTTTGTGGTACTTGCTATTGGGGGTCTGACCCCACTGGTTTTGTATTGACCAGATCTGATAGAGGAGCCCGGAGGATCTTCCGTACCTTCCACTCGTTGGTGATTATCCAGAGCACTGAGTACCTTAGTGGGTTTTCTATTTCATTCTTCCACTAGTTATGTATATTATTCTTTTGTGGCATTTAGCCTCCGAGCACGTGTTTAGCTCGTGTTTTGGACTTGACATTTAGCCTACGGGCCAGAACATGGTTTGCGTATTCTAGACTATAGCTAAAGCTTATCATGTAGGACTTTTACTCTTGCTAGTCTTCACTCTGTATTACTAGCTTCATGATCATTGATATATGATAGTTTGGGACGCTTTACTATTTTATATGCCAGTTGATCTTACTTCTTGTACATTGTTTACTGCCTGTGATTGAGATACCTAGGATTGCTTGACCTAGGATCGACTGTTGGCTTGTAGTAGTAACCCCCATCTATACAGCTTATACGTTATTTCGAAGTACTGGAGTACTTTGGTATACGTAGCTGGCCTGGTCCGTCCGTACTTACCAGTATTCTGGTTCTGGGGCGTGACATAGGTTTTAGTGGTGGCCCACGCAGGTCTGATTTATCAGATATGTGGGGGTTACTGATGTTTAGATATCTCAGTCATAATTCTCCTTTATTGCTATCCTTCGTGTTACTCTATATCTCTGATCTTTTGACCTGATATTTGCCTTGATCGTTGATCTTTCCTGTTCTCTCGATTTAATCCTTGTGCCCTTTAACTTTCAAGGGCACGATTCTTAATCCTTTTGATCATCTTGTTTGGGTTTTGCCGATGGCAGTCAGCAATTTTCTGTTAGGCCAGTTATGGAGGATCAGCCTCAGCATTCAGGGGCAGAGTTCAGAGTTGACCCGAGGGCGGAGGTGTCAGTTCAGCTTGATCAGCCAGTAGGGTCAGTCCTGCCAGAGTCCAGCTTCACCGGCTACCCCGGCAGTCCAGCAGTATATAGCTCAGGTAACATTTCAGCAGCAGCCGGTTAGAGCAGCAGTTCCGAGACGTGGACAGACAGAGTTTGGTATGTTAGAGTAGGTTTTGGCCGAGGGCGATTATGTTATAGGTATTGTCCTATTCTGCTTCCACTCTTATTTATCTCTTGGGTTACACATATTTGGCGAGTTTTTTGTCCCCTACTCTTCTGTCTTCGTAGTCGAGGCATGTGATAACTTCATTGGTATCGACTACGAAGATATGTCATGGGTAGAGTCATGTCTTGGATTAAGTCATTGGTACCGGCTTATTTTGAGAATTGACTTTTATCTAAGTTATGGAGTCAGCGTAGGCCTCCTCCTACTCAACTGACTCAGGAGACATATTTATTCATATGCCTCCATCCCTTCTTGATTGTGGTTGTGTTATTGCTTACGCATTTATACTGTTGTCTTTATCTTACCAACATGCCATGCTTTGTTTTGATTGATATGATTTTTCCAGCTCTTTGGTTTGGTTTTCATGCTTGACTAGATTTAGGAAATTCCGAGGACGGAATTTATTTTTAAGTTGTGGAGAGTTGTGAGACTCGTCTCACAGTATCGGTATTTATATACGGATACGTATTTTGTAGTGTATTTCGTATTTTCTTGGTTTTCGTAATGCTTTAAAATTTTTCCTAACTTATAGATTTTCTTCTTGGCCGGCATGCCGCCAGTATACCGGAGTATATCGACGACATACCATCCAGACAGATTTCCATATTTTAGATATTTTCGATTTCAGATTTTTTTCATGAATAATGTTTCCGATATTTTCGTGAATAGTATTTTGGATATTTTGATGAATAGTGTTTAGATATTTTCGTCAATAGTATAATGCACCCTATTACCCAATAGATAATTGGTTTTGTTTGGATGGCCATGATTGACTTAGATTTTTACATGGATCACGATCCGACGGCTAAGATTAATTCCCCCTTCTATATATACCATTTCACTTTCTCTCTCCTCCCTCTTTTCATTCTCTTCACTCTCTCTTCATTTCTTCTTCCCTTCTCCCCCCCTTGGAGCTTGCCAAGAGCTTGGCCTTGAGGCTTTTGGTGTGGTGTCTAACCCCCCTAGGAGGAGTAGAAGATTAGGCTTGGAGCTTAACCTAGGCAAGTACATCTTGCCAAATCTATGAACCATATTGTTTTGTTATCATTTTTGTTTTCCTTGGTATTAAATGCTTAGAATTTTCCCAAACTCATTTTGTTAAATTTGTTTTCCTTATGATTCTCGTATATCTGCATGTTTCCAAAATTTGTTTAAACAAGGTTTTGATTTTCTGTTAAAACCCAATATGAACTTAGTAGAAAACTTGGTATCAAGAGTGATACTAGTGTTACCATCATGTATCTTGGTCACATATACATATATGAGGCCCTCACCAAGTTTGTATATCATGGATTTTGAGTTTGGTGGCAATCGGAACCCGTTTCGGTGTCCCAAGAACCTCTGTTTGGGAATATTTTGAGGTATTGATCTATTAAATGTTTTGATTTGTGAAAACTAATACTTCCATGTTGTAGGAAATTCAATTCTATGCAATTTTGACTTTTGAAAATCCGAATTTCGATTTAAAACGAAGTATTTATGGCCGAAACAAGTTTTGAGTTCAAAAATCAACTTTCTGTGACGGTTCGAAAAATCCGTCGGAAATCTGCGGAAATCCGTCGAAAAATCCGAACTTGCACCACAAAACTTGCTGTGACACTGCGGAAAATCTGCCGAAAATTCGCAATAATCCGCCGGATAATCCGGTTAGGCTATTTTTGTCTGTTTTTGCCCGTTTTTTGCCCGTTTTTGTCCATTTTTGATATTTTCTTCGATTGTAATGATTTCTTAACATGATTAGATGATCTTGTATAGTTTGAAAATGATTGTACACCCTATATACACTTGACACTAGTACATGTTCAATTATTTTCTATGAAATGTACTTAGCTTAAATTATTGTTTCCCACATGCCATGATATGTCTTTTGATAGATTTTTTCTTACAAGCTATGATAATTGTTACATGTCATCCTTGCTTACATGATAGTGACCCGTCGTGGTGCACTCTTGTACATGTCTTTTTTTGCTTACATGATAGTGGCCTGTCATGGCGCACTCCTTATAGTGGCTCGTCGTAGCGTACTCCCAGCTTCCAGTTTATTATATTTTCTTGTTGTAGCTTGTTATGGTGCACATTCTCGCTTTTGTCCAGTCTTGCATGTCTCATGTCTAGGATGGATTCAGCGGAATGCCACACCCAGAATCCAAGAAAATGGTAAGGATTATATAACTAGATTGATCAATAAAACATGGGTGGAAAGGATTTCCCAGTTACCTGTTGCCTTTGGTCTAGGTCGTTATAATATTTAATTTAAGGGTTTGGAGCTATCCGTCGAGATGAGCACTCTCTCAGCTTCACCGTCGCGTGGGAGCACAAGGATACACTTGTAATCATATTCCGGCATGACCAATAGGTGGCAGCAGGCAGGTAACCGGACTTGGAATTCTCAAACTTGCATTTGTTAGTAATTAGGATTGTGACAACCCTAGTTAGCTAATGTATAAAGCCGTACTCATTGTCTGGCCGTGACTATTGTATGGAGTCCAGTCTAGTCTAGTTTGTCTGGGCAGTGTCTGGATTTGTTTATTTTAGTACATCTTTGTTTATGCTTTACTTTTCCATGATTAGATACTAAAGTTCTGTTCAGGAGACGGGTTATAACCCCGGTCCTTGTTTGGTTTACGGGTTGTAATTTCGGTTTCGAAATAGTTCCTAAGTCATCTTATCATTTGTCGTTCTATATAGTATCTTAACATGCTTACATGCTCCAGTTACTTAACATGCTCACATGCTTCGTCTACTTAACATGCTCACATGCTCCAGTTACATAACATGCTCATATGCTCCGTCTACTTAACATGCTCACATGTCTAGTTTATCTTTCATGTTCACATGCTTCTTTTTTCTTACATGTAAATAGTTTACATTATGTCACACATCCTTTACTTTATGCTACATGTTGCTTTACTTATTGTCTTATCTATTCTCGGGATAAGTGCATTGGTAGTGTACGAGTCTCGATTAGTACTTACTCATCTCTCTCTATCCATTGCTATAATTTGCATGCTTGTTTTAGTTCATAGTTTGGCTTCCTTTGTGGTACTTGCTAGTGGGGGTCTGACCCCACTGGTTTTGCATTGACCAGATCTGATAGAGGAGCCCGGAGGATCTTCCGTACCTTCCACTCGTTGGTGATTACCCAGAGCACTGAGTACCTTAGTGGGTTTTCTATTTCATTTTCCCACTAGTTATGCATATTATTCTTTTGTGGCGTTTAGCCTCCGAGCACGTGTTTAGCTCGTGTTTTGGACTTGACATTTAGCCTACGGGCCAGAACATGATTTGCGTATTCTAGACTATAGCTCGAGCTTATCATGTATGACTTTTACTCTTGCTAGTCTTCACTCTGTATTACTAGCTTCATGATCATTGATATATGATAGTTTGGGACGCTTTACTATTTTATATTCCAGTTGATCTTACTTCTTGTACATTGTTTACTGTCTGTGATTGAGATACATAGGATTGCTTGACCTAGGATCGATCGACTGTTGGCTTATAGTAGTAACCCCCATCTATACAGCTTATACGTTATTTCGAAGTACTGGAGTACTTTGGTATAAGTAGCTGGCCTGGTCCATCCCTACTTGCCAGTATTCTGGTTCTGGCGCGTGACAGCTAGCCCTGCTGGAAAGCCTCTGCGCTAACATATGCGGTCATCCAGCAAGTGCTAATGCTGCTTCTCAAGAACCGGTCCCCTTCCGTCGGGCTACCGTTCGAGAAAACTCTACCTTATCGACAAGTTGTCCATGACCATGCAAGACTCGACTCAACTGACGTCTCACACAGTCATTCCACCTCTTGTGTTATCATGTCTTTCAGGGCTAAGTTCAATACTTCTCACATCTGAGATCTTGCCTCGACGACCCGTAGTCGCGAGCATTCTTCTTTCTTGCCCTATCGTTTTACTCAACTCAAGAACAACTATTCACAATACTTTCCAAACTCAATGAATCATCCTTGGCCCGTGCCTGAAAATGCTAAGTTCGTGACATCGTGCCTTAAACCAACTTGAACTCTACGCGACGCCACCGCCCAAGACATAATCTATATGACGGGCTTGAAACCGTAAGACTAAGTTGTCATACCCAGCCGTAGAACTCGTAGGACCGTGCTTGGAATGACTTAGGTCGACCACTATCACTTGCCTTACTCAATCAAGCCTATAACTTAACCCAAGGGACGAGCAAAGACTATGCCAAGCCTTGCATTATGGAAGCGTGCATGCTTTATCGAGCATTTACGCGGGCGACGCCTATGACTTAGGCTACGTTCATACTTCGTCGACTCAACCAACTTTCCTTCTCCCAAGCCACGGGACGAAGGATCGAGTGTCATTTTCATAGCACGCTGTGCACCAACTCTAAGCCGACCATTGGACCTTTCCATATTCTAACTCAATTCGACCGTCGGGATTATTCCCTTTAGCTATGTGGATTCGTCACTTTTATTATCAAGCCTACTTGTGCAAGTTGAAAACATGCGATTTATTATGTGAAGGCTAAGATAAGTCAAGTTCACCGAAACTA
Source organism: Iris pallida (assembly GCA_029216955.1). Taxonomy (NCBI): domain Eukaryota; kingdom Viridiplantae; phylum Streptophyta; class Magnoliopsida; order Asparagales; family Iridaceae; genus Iris; species Iris pallida. The sequence continues at coordinate 22,247,181 of JANAVB010005796.1, forward strand.
CCCCACCTGAGCGAGCGGTCGCCTCGACCGAGCGATGTCTTCAAGCAGCCGTTACAAGGCTAAGTCCGAACGCCGTCGGCGTTTCGATTCCTCCGATTGACTGAGCGGGACGGGGCACTACACTAGTTTAGCCTTGATTAGACTAATATAGACTTGTTAGGACTTTGAATGATTGTTAAACCTAGTTTAACTTAACCTAGACTTGTTTAGACCTAGAATAACTTGTTTGCCCTAATTTAGACTTGTTAGACCTAGTTTGACCATAGTTGACCTAGTTTGACTTCTAAGGTTGACCAGAGTTAACCAAGAGTTGACTTTGGCCTAGATTGACCTAGATTCATTTAGAATGCATTGAATTGCATCTTGTTATCATTTTAGACTTGTTGTGACTTGTGATGTTCTGATTAGGAGCCAGACACCTCTCCTCGGACAGTACATTTCATCCGAACACTCAGATACGAGGCGAGTACATTCTCTGATCATTTCATATCCTGTTTAGAATTATTTTCCTGCTTTAAATTACTTTACTTGATACTGTCACGTTGGTTACACGGATTAGTACCATATGGATCCCTTCTTGATATGTTATCCTTCAGGAGCATCGGATACTATATGTTCTGTGCGTTTTACTTACATTGTGTATCACTATGCTTCATGGTTCATTGATCACTTGTGACATGTACTCTTATGATCACAGAGTCTCCTTGAACCTCCCATTTATGGGCATTCCTAAAATTACCCATTTATGGGCATACCATGTATCACCCCTTGTGGGCCATTGCATGGAATCATAACATAACCTGGCTGGATCCTTGTGTATTAATTGGGGGTACAGGGGAGTAGAAATAGACATCTGAATAATATCCAAGTAGTGTAGCATCAGAATCTTTCCGTAGTGTAGCATCAGAATCTCCTATGCCATTCACATGTTTATATTGTACTCTGACTCACTAGCCACTGTTAGTTCTCTACTTATTGTAAATATTTCTATTACAGTTCTCTTTCTGTTTACATTCTGTACTTTCTTCAGTTCATGTATCTTACTTTATTGCATGATTATATTTTCTAACCTGCTATGAACTGTTGAGATGTATTGTGCTCGCTCTGTCCTGACTGGACCTGTTGAAAATATTACAGAGGACGAGGAGGAGGACTATGTGGATACTTTCTATGGGACAGCCCTAGACGACACTTGTGAGCTGGACTCTCAGGAGGACCCAGCTCTAGCTGATGACATTACCCCTACTGCCTAGACTAGTTTAGTTAGGCTTTATCTTACTTATCTTGTCTTGAGACTAGCTTGGTTAGACTTTATTTCTGTCATTGAGATCTGGATTGTATATATTCTTTCATATTCAGTAGTTGAAACAAGTATTTCTGGATGTTTGCTGAGATATTATCTTAGACACTTAGACTCTTCTGATCATCTGTATTTTCTTTGAGTTCTATATCATATCGTGCTTCTTCTTCCTTAGTTGTGATTGAGTTTACTTTCTGCTATGTCACCGCCATTCGGGGAGTATAAACTGCTAGTATTATATTGTTAGATGTTGTGACCTAGGACAGCATTCTACCGTCGATACTGCGGCGTAGGCTGGACGTACCCACATCTCGTACCCTTACTCTAGGGTACGGGTCGTGACACGTTTTTAGTGGTGGCCCATGCAGGTCTAGACTAGAAGTGTAGTGGTATTCGAACCAGAGTATCACTAAAGCTTGCAGTAGGATATAGGACATTAGTTTTTTAGGTACTCAATAACATTAGAAAAAACTTTTTTATTGCCATCTAAATCCTTATTATCAACTGATTTCTTTTGAATTTTAACTGTCCACCTTTGTTATATCGCTTCTTTCTCAGAAATTGATACTCTTGTTGGCCTGTCTTCAGGATGGTGGAGACACGGTCACAGCGTACCATTCATGGAGATGCTGTAGAGGGGACTGCTACCTCTCAGCCAGTTCAGCAGGGACATGAGACTGCAGCTCCTGCCACCTCTGCTCGTATTGGAGCTTCAGCAGCAACAGGGGATATGCCTCTACCGGCTAAGAGGCAGGATCTAGTAATCCCAAAGATGCATTTCCAGCAGCCGCCGCCTACAGGATACATGGACGCGGCACAGATGTTCGCCTACTTCCAGCAGTTTATGGAGGTACAGCAGACCCAAAGACCAGGAGCATGGAGTTGGCCATTACGACAGTCGCAGCTCGACCAGCAGTCTAGCAGCCGAGGATACCTGGGATAGAGTAGTTCCAGAAGATGAGCCCCAGAGACTTCCTGGAGACAGAGGGGATTCTATATGCTGACGAGTGGATCGATCATATAGAGGAGATCTTCCGCCTGGCCCAGATACCGACAGATCTCCAGATAGAGGCAGCAGCTAGCCGGATGCGAGATCTTGCTCGTACCTAGTATTAGTCAGACCCCAGGGTAGGGGTAGCTGGACAGACCTGGGAGTAGCTCAAGGGCTTCTTCAAGAAGAAGTTCTTTCCAGATTCAGCGCTCCGAGCCTTGGAGTCGCAGTTCGAGAGCTTAGTTCAGGGGAGCCTGTCAGTAGAGGAGTACGCTGGGGAGTTCGGCCGCCTCGGCAGATTCGTAGAGGGCTTGAGCGAGACGGCGAAGGCCCAGAGGTTCCGGAAGGGTCTGGTCAAGGAAGTCAAGTCCTTGACTAAGGGCAACAGGGATGCCACTTTTGAGAAGATTTTGACGGGAGCTTTATTGGCTGAGGATGATCTTGAGCTTAGGCTCAAGAGGGGGCGAGACCCTATTGGAGGTAGCAGCACCAGCAACAGGCCAGGGGAGGCCAGCATGTAATGCCTGTGTTCGTATTACGTATTTTGGGATACGTATACGTATTTTATTCTGTATTGCCTGATTCCTTGTTTAGTTCTCGGCTTGGTTTAACTCTCGGTTTGGGTTGGCTTGGTTCGGCCGGTCCAATGCTTGGTTCATCATGGGCCAAGGGTGGAGCACCTTAGCCTATGCTTCTCCTTCATTTCCACCATAACCCCCCTCTTTATTATCCCCACCAACCTTCTCTCTCCTCCATAATTCTCATTTACTTCTCCTTCCCCCACCATTACTCTTCTCCACCAACCAAGGACACCATAGGCAAGTGCAACTTGCTTCCACAAGAGAACCCCTTTTGATGGTTTCATTAGCTTCTCCTCATGATTCTAAACCACATTAGAACTTGTCATTTTCCATTTTGAGGCTTTAATTCTTGTAGATCTAGAGTCTTGCTATTTTTGGATTTTGGTAGTTTTGATCTATTAAACTTCCTTGTTTTCAAGTTTTGATGGTTCCATGTTGTAGAGAATTTTATTCTACCCAATTTTGACCTTTGGAAAGTTGGATTCGGACTTGTTTTGACCAAGATATGGACTGTTGAAGCTTAGATTCAACTTTAGAGTTCTTGCTGTTCTTGCCATTTGGAGAAGACAGTGAACAGTGAGCTAGCTTTTTAGCTTACGCCACTGAGCTGTACGCTGCTCTTTAGCGAGCGTACGCTAGCCTTGGTATGCTGCTCTTTAGCGAGCGTACGCTAGCCTTGGTACGCTGCTCTTTAGCGAGCGTACGCTAGCCTTGGTACGCTGCTCTTTAGCGAGCGTACGCTAGCCTTGGTACGCTGCCCTTTAGCGAGCGTACGCTAGCCTTGATACGCTGCCTGTTGGCAGCGTGTCTTTTGCGTATGCTAGCGTGAGCGTGCCCAAGACCCTTTCGTACGCTAGCTCAAGCGTACGCAGTCTTGAGCGTACGCTAGCTTGAGCGTACGCTGACCTGTAGCTTGAGCGTGCCCTTGTGTACGCTGACCCTTGCGTACGCTTCCTATTGGAAGTGTATGGACCCTTTGGTACGCTAGCTTAAGCGTGCAAGGTGTACGCTGGCCTGAGCATAGTTTGACCTGAGCGTATGGCCTTTGGCTGATTTGGTCTCATGTCAGCGTGTCAGATTTGGTTTTATTTTCCTTAAGCTTGGCTCTTTTATAGCCCTGTATATTGATATTTTATTAGATATTTTATGCCCATTTTATATCCTTACGCCTTTTGTCCTAAACTTGATAATTGCGAATTTACTTGATATGTTTGGAATTGACAATTGAGCATGACCTGATAGTGACCCGTAGTGGTGCACTCCTGACATGAGTAACCTGACATGACCTGATAGTGGCCCGTCGTGGCGCACTCCTGACAAGTACACTTGACTTGATAACCTGACATGTTATACCTTGATAAGCTGTTGCGACGGCTACCTGACATGACATGACCTATATAATAACTTGGATACCGTGGGCGATTGTGCTTGTATAAATAATCTAGTCTTGTCTTGCATCATGTCTAGGAGGGGACTCCTGAGTACCACGGTCAGGAGTACCTATTGAAATAAACTAAGGGCTAATAACTAGATTAATACATTAGTCATGAAGAGATTTTCCAGCTACAGGCAATCCCGTTACCTGGGCACGCCTTGGGATCTGTAGCCTGCCGTCGAGTAGGGCACATTTCCAGCACACTATCATGTGTTGCACCCTTCAAGCTACCTAAGGGTACATTCATTTCCTGGACGATGTACCCACCTGAATTCAACTCTAATCTTTTAACCCGGGGAACCTGGATGGTCTGCAAGGCTTGTGGCTGTGGAACAATCTCCCTGCATTTTGTTAGTAATTAGGCTTGTGACAACCCTAGTTAGTTAAAGTATCAAGCCGTAATTCTTGCTTAGCCGTGAAGTGATTGGATGGAGTCTAACCAGTCTAGTCTTGCCCTGATCCTGTTCCAGATTATTGAATGACCAGAATGCTTGTATTTATTTTACCGATAAATGGTGAGAATTCCAAGTTCTGTTCAGACGAAGGGTTACAACCCCGGTCCTTGTTTGGTTTACGGGTTGTAACCTGGTTATTTGAATAGTCCATGGTTATCTCGTCGTATATCATCCTGGTGTATTTTCTTTATTTCCAGTTCTTACTTTATTTATATCTTGTGCTGATTGTTGGTTTTGGTTTTTAAGTGAAGCCTCCTTTATGGCACTTGCTCTTTCTGGGGTCTGACCCAGCTGGTTTTGTGTGGCCAGATTTCGGAGCAGCTCCAGAGGATCTACCGACCTTCCAGCCAGATGGTGGCCACTAGACGGAACCCTGGCAACGAGTGGATTATTTTTGGCTCTCCCACTCTATTGTAAAAATATTCTTTTGAGGCGTTTAGCCGACGAGCACCTGTTTAGCTCGATTGCACTTACTTACTGTCTGCCTACGGGCTGTAACATGATTAACAGATCCTAAGGTTGATCATGTATGACTAAACTCTTGCTAGTCCTGACATTTTGTAACGACTAGCTTCATGATCAGCTGAATATGTAATGTTTGGGACGCCTTACTATTGTATATTTAATGATCATACATCTTGTGACTTTTAATTACTTGCTTGTGATTGAGACACTAGGCTTGTTCATGACCTTAAGAGACTGTTGGCTTGTAGATAAACCCTCATGTATCTAGACAGCCGTGACCGTATAGCGAGATGGATTCCATTTCATATAGGTAGCTGGCTATGTCTGCCCCCGCTCTCCAGTATTCTGGTTCTGGGGTATGACATGGTTTAAGTGGTAGCCCATGCAGGTCTTGTAAATCAAGATATGTGAGGGTTTACCGAATAGATGTCTCAATCAGTATTCGTCCTTGATCTCTGCTCGTATCTTCTAAATCCCTGGATTCTTGTCCTGATCATATGCTTGTATCGTTGATCTGTCCTGGTCCTTCCTTATTGTTCCCCATGTCATCTTCTTCAGCGGCATTGTTCGTGGTCCTACCGACCAGCAAGGCGGAGCACCTCCCGCGGACCAGCAACAACCTGGAGATCAAGCCCAGCATTCCGTAGTAGCCTCCAGAGTCGTGCCTTCTGACGGAGAACCACTAGTCCAGCCAGTTCAGCCTGTCGAGCCTGATGATGGCACTTTGGTAGGTCTCGTCAGGACCTTGATAGCTTCTCAAGATCGTCGTGGAGATGCATTGCAACAGGCAGTGGCGTATGCTTTGACCAGAGGCGGTCATCCAGGGAACAGCGCGGCCAACAGCTTCAAGCGCTTGAACCCTCCATTCTTTGACGGTAGTGAAGATGCTATCGCAGCAGATACATGGCTTCAGGACACAGAGGTGGTTCTAGAAGCAGCCAAGACTCCATAGAATGAGAAGGTAGCCGTGGTGCGCCTGCAGTTGTTAGATCTTGCCCGCAGCTGGTGGGCAACGCAGGCCGTTGGATTAGCAGCACCTATTGCTTGGGCAGTGTTCAGGGAGAGATTCCAGACCAAGTATTTCGATGCCGTGGCTCGGTATGATCTGCAGACGAGGTTTACCAATCTGAAGCAAGGAAGCAGGACGGTCGATGGATATGCGGCCGAGTTTTCCAGACTCAGTCGGTTTGCTCCTACCCTGGTGGCAACCGAGTATGATAGAGCCCAACAGTTCCAGCAGGGACTTCACCTGGAAATCTTGTTGGCAGTTGAGCAGTTTGAGCATCAGACTTTTAATGCAGTCTTGAGAGCAGCCCGGAGGCATGAGTATACCTCCCTGAGGATCGTGGATAGGGCCGGGGGTCGGAAGAGATCTCACGGCCAGATGAATCCGTCTTCAGCACCAGTCCCGGCAGCCAGGGCTTTGACTATTGGAGCTCCGAGGCGAGCGGCCTCAGTAACGTCGGTTCAGCATTTCACTCTGACGTACCCTCAGCAGCAGAAGCAGAAGCAGTCTTCCGTAGTGGGATATTCTCATTGTGGGAAGCCAGGCCATGTGGTGGCAGATTGTCGCAGGGCACAGGGATTGTGTCTGGCTTGTGGAGCACCAGACCATAGAGTTGGATCCTGCCCGAATAGGGGTGGTTCATCATCGTCCAACCTTTCTAGCTCTTCGGTGAGAGGGCCAGCCCCGGTCCAGCAGCAGCAGCAGTACCCATTGCCGAGGCCCTTGCCGCCTCAGACCCAAGTGTTCCAGCAGCAGAACCCCCAGCAGTATGTTCAAGCCCAGAGTCAGAGCAGACAGCGAGGATTTCAGCAGAGGGGACCAGCACCCCGAGGGCACGGTCAGGCTATGGTAATGACCGTGGAGGAAGGATTGGCACCAGGAGAGGTAGTGGCAGGTACTATTCTCGTCAACTCCTTTCCAGCTTCAGCTTTATTTGATTCTGGTACATCGTATTCTTTTATGTCTGCACGATTTGCGACACAGGTAGGATTGGAGCCCGAGTCATTATCAGTAAGGCTCAATATACGTACTGGTAACGGACTTGTGGGAGTAGATAGAGTGTTTTCCTCGTGTCGGATCGTAGTTAGCGGTAGAGAGTTTCCCGCTAGATTGATAGAATTCCCGATGGCCGATTATGATGTCGTCTTAGGGATGGATTGGTTGAGGAACCAGTATGCTAGGATAGACTGCCACCTTGGCAGGGTTGTTTTTAGCATTCCAGGCGAGCCGGAGTTTTCTTTCTCTCGAGGTGAGGTTGAGTCATCACCTCCAGTGTTGCGGATGGCAGTAGCAGCAGTTCAGTTGCCCAGGATAGTGGATGAGTTCCCAGATGTTTTTTCAGAAGAGCTTCCAGGTATGCCTCTGGAGCGGGAGATCGAGTTCATTATAGACTTGATTCCCGGGACAGCCCCAGTGTCAGAGAGAGTCTACAGGATGGCACCGTCAGAATTGGAGATATTGTATAAGATGATTGAAGAGCTTAGAACCAAGGGATTCATTCGTGCTAGTGGATCGCCTTGGGGAGCCCCGATGCTTCTTGTGAAAAAGAAGGATCGTACGTCCAGGTTATGTGTTGATTATCGTACCTTGAACTCAGTAACAATCAAGAACAGATACCCTCTTCCGAGGATAGATGACTTGTTTGATCAACCCAAAGGGGCATCAGTATTCTCGAAGATTGATTTGCGCTCAGGTTATCATCAGATCAGAGTCAGAGAGCAGGACATCCCGAAGACAGCTTTTAGATCGAGATATGGGCATTGGGAGTTCCTTGTTATGCCTTTTGGAGCAACCAATGCGTCGGCAGTATTCATGGACCTCATGAATCGCATCTTCATGCCTTACTTGGATCAGTTTGTGATCGTATTCCTAGACGACATCCTGGTCTACAGCAAGAGTGAGGCGGAGCATGAGCAGCATCTCCGTATAGTTCTTCAGATCCTCAGAGAGCACCAGTTATATGCCAAGTTCAGTAAATGCGAGTTCTGGCTCGATCGCATTTCGTACTTGGGTCATATCATCACTCGAGGAGGAGTAGAAGTGGATCCCCAGAAGATTGTGGCTATTGAGTCATGGCCAGTGACCAGCACAGTTGCAGAGGTTCGTAGTTTTCTTGGATTGGCCGGCTACTACCGGCGGTTTGTTTCAGATTTTGCTCGAATTTCAGCGCCATTGACCCAGTTGACCCGCAAGGATGCACAGTTTGCTTGGACAGCAGAGTGTCAGAGTTCTTTTGAGCAGTTGAAGCGAGGCCTGATAGCAGCTCCTATTCTCACGCTTCCAGATGGAACTGGAGGATTCTCAGTATATTGTGATGCTTCGGGCAGAGGCCTAGGATGTGTTCTGATGCAACATGAGAAGGTGATAGCTTATGCATCACGACAACTTCGTGATCATGAGAGGAATTACCCAACCAATGACTTAGAGCTGGCAGCAGTTGTGTTTACACTTAAGTTATGGAGGCACTATTTGTATGGAGATAGGGTGGAGATTTTCACCGATCACAAGAGCCTGAAGTATGTTTTCACCCAGAAGGATCTTAACATGCGTCAGAGAAGGTGGCTGGAGCTTCTTGTAGATTATGATGTCAACCTGCAGTATCATCCTGGGAAGGCCAATGTCGTAGCAGATGCATTGAGCAGGAGAGCCGGAGCTTATTTCCTAACAGCGCAGCCAGAATTGTTAGCAGAACTTCAGAAGATGGGTATAGAAGTTATTCTCCCTTTCAGTGTGGCATTGATGGCCAGTATGCAAGTTCAGTCCACTATAGTCGAGAGGATCCGGAAGGCGCAATCGGCAGATTCTAAGCTTCAGCGACTCAGAGCCGAGTGTGAAGAAGGACGAAGACCAGAGTTATGTATTCATAAGGATGGTACACTTTGACATGGTAAGCATCTTTGTGTACCCAGTGGAGATATCAGGCAGGAAATCATGTCGGAAGCACACAGTTCTCAGTATTCTATCCATCCCGGCAGTACGAAGATGTACCGTGATATCCGGCAGCATTTCTGGTGGAATGGCATGAAGCGGGAGATAGCTCGGTTTGTCTCTCGGTGTTTGGTTTGCCAACAAGTTAAAGCCGAACATCAGAGACCGGCTGGACTTCTTCAACCCTTACCGATTCCAGAATGGAAGTGGGAGCATGTGACCATAGATTTTGTGACTAGACTACCTAGGTCCCCAGCTGGTAGAGATGCTATCTGGGTTATAGTTGATCGGCTCACGAAAGTGGCACACTTTCTTCCATTCAGAGTTGGTCAGTCGACAGCTCAGTTAGCAGAGATGTACCTCAGGCAGATTGTCAGATTGCATGGTGTGCCAGTCAGTATCACCTCGGACCGAGATTCAAGATTTACGTCGTGCTTTTGGCGTAGCTTGCAAGAGAGTTTGGGAACTCATCTCCAGTTCAGTTCAGCATATCACCTGCAGACAGATGGCCAGTCGGAGCGCACGATCCAGACTCTTGAAGACATGTTGCGGTCTTACACACTTGACTTCGGTGGTTCATGGGAAGATCACTTACACCTGGTGGAATTCTCGTACAACAACAGTTTCCAGGCCAGTATCCAGATGGCACCGTTCGAGGCACTATATGGTAGGAAGTGCAGATCCCCGCTAGCTTGGGATGATGTTGGAGAGAGACAGATGCTCGGTCCAGAAATGATTGCCCAGACAGTTGAAGTGGTCAGGCGAGTCAGAGATCATCTTCGAGTTGCCCAAGATCGCCAGCGCCATTGGGCCGATTCTCATCGGTGCCCTCTCGAGTTTTCGGTCGGCAATCATGTATTCCTGAGGATTTCGCCTAACCGTGGCATCATTCGTTTCGGCGTACGGGGCAAGCTTAGTCATAGGTATATCGGACCGTTTGACATTCTGGAGCGAGTAGGAGATGTATCCTATCTCGCTCTTCCACCGTCGCTAAGCGAGGTGCATGACGTGTTCCATGTATCCCAATTACGACGGTATATCCCAGACCCGAGCCACATCCTGGATCATTCGGAATTGGTTGTTGGTACCAACCTTTTATATGAGGAGAGGCCCGTGTCTATATTGGACCGGAGAGAGAAGATCCTTAAGAACAAGACTATCAAGTTAGTCCGAGTTGCTTGGGGTCATCACTCTTTGGGGGAGTCAACGTGGGAGCGTGAGGATGATATCCGATCACGATATCCCGACTTGTTTGACTCGTGAGGTATAATGTCTTTCTTATGCCTCCTGCCTTCGATTCCTTGCTTGCATGATTGATTGATTGCCTAGTATTGTAGAAGCATGGAAAATATTGCTTTTAGTCCCACATCGGAAAGGAGAAGAAGAAAGGGCTCACTCCATGCTATAAATAGAGCCCCCTGACCTCCTTTGAAAAGGGCACCAACTTCTCTTCCCTCCTTCCAAACTTGGACTCGTCCTATTACGCACCTTCGGGTGCTAAGTAGAAGAAGTCTAGGGCAGCGCGGGCTCAGTCAGCTGTTCCAACCTCTGACCATCAAGAGCGTCCCGCTAAGTGGGCCTCTGATGGAAAGTTGTACAGAGTCGCTCGTGTCCAGCCCAGGCGGCAAACGGACAGAGTGGTGCTCAAGAGTCTCCCAACAAAGATCGAGGGCAAGTGTTTCTATTAACCCCACATCAGGGAGCAAACATGATACCTACGCACTCGTGTGTCCGGGATACCCGAGCCCACAAAGCGAGTGCACGGGCTGATCGAGACATTCCTCATACGAGTCATGAGACATTCTTCCTATGGCACAGAACCCAGGAAGCTTCATGCGGCTCAAAATCAGACGAGCTTCATGCGGCTCAAGAGTATTATGCGGCTCAAAAGTCACCAACATGGACATGCGGCTCAAACACATAGGCAACTCGAGTAAACTCCATGCGGCCCATAGAGAGAGGCCACGTGGCCTTCAAAGCAGCTGTGCCCAACGTCTGGACGTCTTTAATTCTCTGACGGATGACAGACCTGACAGATGACAGCCCTGACATAAAGTAATCATGATGACTGACACAAAAAACACTATCTTCCTAGGGAACTGGAGAATACCTTCGCAGACGTGGCACTATTCACCAAGTTTCGAGGCAAGTCTATGCGGCCAGACTAAACAAAGTCCATGCGGCCAGAACAGAGAGACCCATGCGGCTCGGTCATGAAGACTCTCAAGCGCTCGGCCATGAAGACCCCCATGCGGCTCGGTCATGAATATATTCATGCGGCTCGGTCATGACAACCTTCATGCGGTTCGAAGTATAGAGACTCTTCATGCGGCTCGGTCATGAACTCTTTCATGCGGCTCGGTCATGACAACCCTCCCTGCGACCCAATACAACGCCAGCTCATGCGGCTCACAAAGATTACGCATATGCGGCTCGATGAAGCATCGTCCTATGCGTATCTCTCTGCGGTTCGAAGATCGTCAATCCTAAGCGGCTCTGACAGGACTCACAATTAAGACACGTGGCATGGGATCAATAAGAGATTTAACCGAATCTCAACAAATATATTTGACATCATCGTCATAATTACTGAGATCAGGGCATATCATTTATCATCAAGCTAATGGGACACGTGGCGAGCAATCAGACATTGGCATAATCAATCACGAGGATTTAAAGCAGCTAGCATTAATTGCTCATGAGATACGATGCTATCCGCATTAATGGCCGAGATTCACTATAATCAGGATCAAGGGTTCAGATAGAATGAAGGAGCGCCGACATTCCAAACTGATAATCATTAGCAAACCCTAATGATCACCCCTCCACTCTTATAAATAGCTAATATCATTCCCTTATAAAAAAAAAATAAGAAGAGGTCGGCAACAAAAGAATAAATAAATAAGAAGAGGGAGATCTACACAGAGAGAGCTCTCCCTTTTTTTCTTGATAATCACAGAGAGAGAGAAGCCAGGAGAGCAATCCGAGGAGAGCAAGAAGAGCATTTCTTCATCAACGTCGAGCAGATCTTCCCCGAGCCAAGGCTGCATACTGATCGTCCAAGGAGTAAGACAGAGAGGCCGTCGCTTTCCCGAGCCTCTATCGTCACTCCCCAGAATCAAAAATAAATAATCGTACTTAGTCTGTTGTACCTAGGTTTTCGTCCCTAGGCTTTCTTTGTACGAGCGAGTTTGTATTGTGAGTCTAAGTTCAGTCCTCCGATAATTGTTCTGTTCTTTTACAATCAATGGCAAACACGATGGCGACTCTGCTGGGGTCTAACTTCTCCACGGCTGAGGAGTTGGTGACGCAATCAGATGCAGCCAAACTTGGCTCCACACAAAAGAAGATGGTAGTCCGCTTCGACCAACAGGCGTTCGAAGAGATGCTCTCTGAAGGCAGCGCTGGCCCGGCCCAGAAGCGCACTCGCACCACGACGGCTCGTAAAGAATGGAGACCAAAGTCATTTGCTCCTCCTCAAGCCCTCGATGGGATGCCCTCTGTTGCTCAAGACGGCGAGAAGGATTCTCCTGCGGTCCCACTTCAGATCGTAGACAACTCTGCTGTCCCTAAGCCCGGCAGAAGAAAATATTATGATGCTGGACTTACAGGGACAAAGAGGGACTCTACGCGGACCGAACCGTAGAAGAGTATTAGCCGCAAGGAGAAAGCCCATGCGGCTACATCCGTCAACCGCATAAAGAAAACTCATGCGGCTACTTCTGTCAGCCGCATAACTTATGCGACTACAGTTCCCGACAGCATGGATGAGACTCATGCGGCCAGTAAAGTCAATCGTTTGCAGAAAACCCATACAGCCACAGATGCCAACCGCATGCGGCCAGCCTACACGGTCGTGACGCCTAGCCGCATAAGAACTCGTCCGACGACAGGAGACAACCGCATGCAGACAGCCTGCACGGCTTCCGCTCCCGGCCGCATAGTATCTGCTCCATGCTCCTCTCGATCAGTTTTCGACCGTCTCTCGTACGGTCCGAACCCTGATGACTCTCTGGATGATAAGCCAGACTCTGTGATGTTCAACTTGGACTCTTCCTATTATGCACCCACAAGTGCTAAAAAGAAGAAGTCTAGGGCAGCGCGGGCTCATCAAGCCCAGACAGCTGCCCCAACCTCTGACTATCAGGGCGTCCCGCTGATTATCACACGGGCCTCTGATGGGAAGTTGTACAGAACCGCTTAAGTCTAATCCCCAGCGGCGAACGGACAGAGTGGTTCCTCTGACCTGCGTGAGGCGATCCTCCACAAACGTAAGGAAAGAGAAGGGGCCTCGGCGTGCAAAGAATCCTCACATGGACGTCACTGCACCCAGATCATCGTCAACTGCTGCTGCAACAACACGGCAGTGACGGAAGATCGTCCGTCCGTCTTCCACAGACTACAGCACCCGAACTCAGAAGATGAAGCACCTCCTGTTGCCTCCTGTAATTCCGCTCAGAAGGTCACCGCCGAGGGGAGAGGGAAGAAGACAAGCATCTCCAGTCCAAAGATATCAGCCACTACAACTAAGAAATTGTCGGCTAAACGGTTGCCCTCCACCGGAGTATACCAACACACCCGTTCGAAGACAAAATCTGCTACAACAGGAGACTCATCGTCCCCGACCCTGGGGGTCATAGGAGCTGGGGGTAGTACTCCTCCGAACGTCCACAATAATCCAACGTTTCAAGGAGACGAACCCCGAGAAACAACCCTCCCATCGGGTACAACAGATGCTGATGTCCCCGAGGACATCCATGATTCTCGAGATGAAGTAAGCTCCGAAGCTGGGGGTACTGTCCCTTCCGAGTCCGAACCTGAAGAGAACAGCCCCACATATCCAGATAATTTCTCGACGCATGGGTACGACTCGGAGGGTACATCCTCCACCACTCCCTCCGTCACTCCTCATGTGAAGACGGTATTCATGACAGACAGCAATCAAGGCGGTTCCAGCGATCGCCAGCGCATCGACACTTTGGAGGCCATATTGCATGCCTTGGTCAAGTCTGTAGACGAGATCAAAGCGGCACTTCCTACTCTGCAGGGGGTGACACCTGGCCAGACAAGCACGGGTCCCGCAATCAACGTAGATTCAAATTCAGCGGCGCCAAACCAGGGCAATAATCCTCCCGAGATAACGGCCCCTACCGCGACAGATGAGGCCCAAGAAGTAAGAAGAGAGGTTCAGGAGCTCCGAGCAATGTTCCACGCCCGAGAAAACTCTCAAGTCCTCAGAATACGGCAACCATATCCTGCTGAATGGAGGGATGTTCCCTTTCCGCCAAGATATAAGCCGTTCAATATCAACCCATATGATGGCAAGACTTCAGCAAGTCGATACATCACTTACTTTGAGGTCACTACCGACCATCTGCCCCATGATGACGCTATCCTCACGCGGTTATTCATTGGGGCATTGGAAGGAGTCGCCTTCGATTGGTACCACAACCTGCCAGACAACTGCATCCACTCCTTCGCTGGCTTCAAACGCTTGTTCTTGGAGAGGTTCTATGAGGTAGGGCAGGACGTTACGATGTCTACCCTCATGGACGTCGTTCAAGGAGAGAAAGAACTGACGAGAAATTACATTGAGCGGTTTCGTCAAACCGTAATGAAGTTACCATCTGGCAACCCGGACTCTTCTTTGATTGAAATTTGCCAAAAGAGACTACTTCCAACAATTAGTCTCTGGATGGGCGAAAGTCAGTTCAAGGACTGGAAGGCTTTTATCATCAGTGCTACAAGTGCTGAAGAACTATTGAAGAAGGCTCGCCAACTGGGGTTGCATATCTCGGAGGGAGAGAACAAGAGCAAGCGTCCCAACACCAGCAACGACAATAGGAGTAGCCCCTCCAACAACCGGGACAACAAAGGCAAGCAGGCTATGGTGACCGATACAGCCCAGAAGCCCGAGCCACAGCCGGCAGACAAACAATGGCCTCAAATCACTTATTCCTTTGAAGACGGTCACGTCAAGCCTATCTTGGACATACTTATACAAGGAGATAGGATTCAGCTTCCTCCACCAAGACGGGAGCCTCGGTCGGCTGATCTGGAGAACCTAAAGTTCTGCCATTACCATCGCTACGTCCACCATGCTACACACGACTGCTACCAACTGAAACGGTATATCCAAAACCTCATCGATTCGAATGCCCTGGCCATCGATTTCGAAGAGGTAACCGTGGCAGCCAACATGGTGTCCGTACAATTCGGCAGCTTCCCTCCAACAGAGACTCAGGACGGGGTTATACCCATCCCTCTGGCGACAATGGAGATTGCTAATCTGCCGCCTGCTCGCGTTCAAGCCGCTGGTCTAGTATCCCTCACCACATCACGAGGGGAAATTATGTGGGTCCATCCGGACCTAGTCCACGAGGTAACTCAGCCCTCTCCACCTTCTAAAAGGAAAAGTGAAAAAGTCAGATCCTGCCGCACTGCCTCGGCGGAAGAAGAGGATGTCTCGGCCGTCACTACTCGATCTGGAACACAAGCCCAACCGGTGACCGAAAATGCGACTGATGATCATCCGCCCACTACCAATGATGCTCCGGGACCGGCTCATCCTTCGACGACCGACAAGACTAGGCCGAAGGAGACTCGCTTCGACAAGTCCCTCCGGAAGGAGACACCTCAGGGGCTGGAGAGGCCCTACAACTTCGACATCTTAGCGCAATTAGCTAATACCCCGGCCAAATTGTCTTTATATGAACTCCTCAGGCTCTCAAAGGATGTCCGCACGGCTTTAAGTGAGGCGCTCCAAAATGCCGACGAATACTTGGCTCAGGTCAACCTCACGGGAGATAACCAACCTGCAGAGCTCCAAGATAGTGCGTGTACGGGAGCAATGCCCAACATCGTCTTTACTCCACAAGACATGCTCATCAAGACTAATCTACACGATCGCCCATTATACTACACAGGCTACATCGGCGATGTAAAGGTGGACCGGATGTACATTGACCCTGGGTCTTCTATAAGCATCATTCTAAAAGGACTACTGTATCATCTTCGCATCCCGATGCATCGCCTGACCCCTACATACACAGCCATCAGCGGGTTCAATTCGGGCAGGAGCTACCCAATCAGGAAGATCCGTCTGAAATGTTAGATTGGCGATCTCCAATCAGAAGTCACTTGCTACGTCATAGATGCCGACACTTCATACAACATCCTTTTGGGGCACCCTTGGATACACGATTACATGATCGTGCCTTCCACGCTACACCAATACTTCAAATATGTCGACAAGCACGGCTTCGTGAGGACAGAATTTGCTGACATCGATCCCTTCAAAGGGGTCGAATCTTATTACTCGGACTCCTGTTTATACAAAAAGTCGAAGAGGTACCTGGATGAAGGAGACGCACAAGCTCATACTGAGACAGCCACGGGATCAGAAGGACCCCTGACGATCCACCTCCAAGCTCGCAAACCGGGCAAGTCTGCACCCCTCACCGCCACTCTGCGGAAGGACGCAATCAGCCTCTCGGCGCAAGAGGAGCAGATGATAATCCGGCTGCCAAGGTCCGACCAAGTGCCGAGACCCTCAACGGGGCCACTAACAATCAGATTATCGAGAGTCGGTCAACCCCAAATGGAGAAGCTCAATCCCTCCGGTCGGCCACTGACGATACGCCTTCCCAAGATGGGTCATCACCCCGATGCGAGGTCTGACACTACTAGCGAACCAGCCACTCCTCACCCCATATCGAGTACTAAACTGGGGGTCGCTAGTCTGCCAACAACTCCCCGCTCGGCTCCACCAACTGAACCACTGATAATCAAGTTGCCCAAGTCATCCTCTCAGTCTACATTTACACAGGGGGTGGTCGAAGAAGAGTCGGAGCTGGCCAAGTATGTGGCTGCTCACACTGAGACTTGCTCATGTTGTCCATCAACGGCCACTTCCTGAAGAAGTATTACATCCGAAACGACATCAAAAAAAAAAAAATCCCTGATGATTGAGTTATGTACCCTCCGGTACCGCTGAACTCACATTCCGCCTCCAAATTTCCTAGATTGGTGAGTTATGTACCCTTCGGTACCGCTGAACTCACATCCACTCCAGATTACCTAGTCATGTACCCACTGGTACCACTAAACTCACATCCATACCATTCTCTAGATTCCCGAGTCATGTACCCTCTTGTGCCACTGAACTCACATCCACAACATCCCAGATTATCGAGTCATGTGCCCGCTGGTGCCACTGAACTCACACTTTCACAATATTGAGTCATGTGCCCGTTGGTGCCTCTGAACTTACATTCCGGTCACTCTTTCAGATAGTAAGTCAAGTATGATTATACCTCTGAACTTTCTTCCTGGCAGAGATCCTCCCTCTGGATTCACTACCCGCACTCCCAGTACACAAAAAGGGTAATCGATCCACCAATTTCCGAAACGACCATGTCCTCATTACCTCTGAGTCGTCTTCACTTCCACCAAATACAAACCGCCCCCTCACATAGAACTTCCACGTTCTCCTACCTCTGAGTCGTTCTATGTACCCAATCTTCATTGAGCCCACTCCTGCCATGTCCTCATTACCTCTGAGTGAGAAGGCTCCGTCGAAGAAATCGTCATATTTGCCATGTCCATATTACCTCTGAGCAAGTATGTGGTCCTCTTTTAACCTATTATCTGTACCCACAATCGGAGTACGACAAGGATAATAGGTCCACAAATGTCCCCTGTTGACTACAAATATCCTCTGTTGACCATAAATGTCCTCTGTTGACCACAAATGTCCTCTGTTGACAACAAATGTCCTATGTTGACCACAAATAGCTTCCGTAAAGTCTCTCCTGCCATGTTCTCATTACCGCTGAGCAGGAAGATTTCACGATAAAACCTTCTGTTTGCCATGTCATCATAACCTCTGAGCAAATGTGATCGGTTCCCTTTCACCCCATTATCCGCATACTGAACTAGGGTACGCCAAGGGTAATAGGTCCACAAATATTCATTCGCTAAGCTTCTTAGCATAAATCCACTATCTTACCATGCCCCGGGAGCCCAGCTGCTCTACGGCATTCCTTTCCCCAGTACCGAGAACATCCATGACCACTTTGCCGTGGGTGTCCCGGACATCCTATCTAAACTGTTATCCGTACCTAAAACCAAGGTACGCCTAGGATAACAGGTCCACAAATAAATCCCCCAGCAAGTCCAAATTCCACAAATACTACAAGTACAAGAAAGAGAAAATGAGTTGAAACATGCCCATTTATTCAAAATTCAAAGTACTACATCATCTGGGATCACACCCCTTGACAAAAAGAAAAGAAAAACAGTGAAAGAAAACAGAAAACTGATCACTGCTCTATGGCATTCTTTTGCCCGATACCAAGAACCTCCATATCTGCCATACCGCGGAGTTGTTTTAGGTATCCCTATCAAACTTATTATCCGTACCTAAAACCAAGGTATGCCAAGGATAATAGGCCCACCAATGTCCTCTGCCGACCACAAATGCCGTACTAGGTCCCTTAGTACATCTACGTTTTTCTTCATCATCACATACTTTCGGAGCCCAGCTGTTCCATAGCATTCTTTCACCCAATGCATAGAACTTCCACGTTGATAGCACCTCTGAGTTGTTCTATGTATCCTCATTCGAGTTCACTCCTACCATGTCCATGTCACCTCTGAGTAGGAAAGCTCTACCATCAACCTTATATTTACCACGTCCGTACCACCTCTGAGTAAATATGATGGTTCCCTCTCTCAACTTATTATCCGTACCTAAAACCAAGGTACGCCAAGGATGATAAGTCCACATAAAATCCCCAGCGAAAGTGCCTAAACCTATCACGTCCATGTTACCTCTGATTGGATTGCCACACCTAAACAAATCTACTTTTCATGCTTCTTATTCAAAGTGTTCCAAATTTGCAATTTGGAAACTTTGAAGGTGGTCCTGTAGAAGCATGAAAAATATTACTTTTAGTCCCACATCGGAAAGGAGAAGAAGAAAGGGCTCACTCCATGCTATAAATAGAGCCCCCTTACCTCCTTTGAAAAGGGCACCAACTTCTCTTCCCTCCTTCCAAACTTGGACTCTTCCTATTACGCACATTCGGGTGCTAAGTAGAAGAAGTCTAGGGCAGCGCGGGCTCATCGGGCTCAGTCAGCTGTTCCAACCTCTGACCATCAAGAGCGTCCCGCTAAGTGGGCCTCTGATGAAAAGTTATACAGAGCCGCTCGTGTCCAGCCCCAGGCGGCAAACGGACAGAGTGGTTCTCAAGAGTCTCCCAACAAAGATCGAGGGCAAGTGTTTCTATTAACCCCACATCAGGGAGCAAACATGATACCTACGCACTCGTGTGTCCGGGATACCCGGGCCCACAAAGCGAGTGCACGGGCTGATCGAGACATTCCTCATACGAGTCATGAGACATTCTTCATACGGCACAGAACCCAGGAAGCTTCATGCGGCTCAAAATCAGACGAGCTTTATGCGGCTCAAGAGTATCATGCGGCTCAAAAGTCACCAACATGGACATGCGGCTCAAACACATAGGCAACTCGAGTAAACTCCATGCGGCCCACAAAGAGAGGCCATGTGGCCTTCAAAGCAGTTGTGCCCAACGTCTGGACGCCTTTAATGCTCTGACGGATGACAGACCTGACAGATGACAGCCCTGACATAAAGTAATCATGATGACTGACACAAAAAATACTATCTTCCTAGGGAACTGGAGAATACCTTCGCAGACGTGGCACTATTCACCAAGTTTCGAGGCAAGTCTATGCGGCCAGACTAAACAAAGTCCATGCGGCCAGAACAGAGAGACCCATGCGGCTCGGTCATGAAGACTCTCATGCGGCTCGGCCATGAAGACCCCCATGCGGCTCGGTCATGAATATATTCATGCGGCTCGGTCATGACAACCTTCATGCAGTTCGAAGTACAGAGACTCTTCATGCGGCTCGGTCATGAACTCTTTCATGCGGCTCGGTCATGACAACCCTCCCTGTGGCCCAATACAACGCCAGCTCATGCGGCTCACAAAGATTACGCATATGCGGCTCGATGAAGCATCGTCCTATGCGTATCTCTCTGCGGTTCGAAGATCGTCAATCCTAAGCGGCTCTGACAGGACTCACAATTAAGACACGTGGCATGGGATCAATAAGAGATTTAACCGAATCTCAACAAATATATTTGACATCATCGTCATAATTACTGAGATCAGGGCATATCATTTATCATCAAGCTAATGGGACACATGGCGAGCAATCAGACATTGGCATAATCAATCACGAGGATTTAAAGCAGCTAGCATTAATTGCTCATGAGATACGATGCTATCCGTATTAATGGCCGAGATTCACTATAATCAGGATCAAGGGTTCAGATAGAATGAAAGAGCGCCGACATTCCAAACAGATAATCATTAGCAAACCCTAATGATCACCCCCTACTTTTATAAATAGCCAGTATGATTCCCTTGTAAAAAAAAGAAGAGGTCGGCAACAAAAGAATAAAAAAATAAGAAGAGAGAGATCTACACAGAGACAGCTCCTCCTTTTTTTCTTGATAATCACAGAGAGAGAGAAGCCAGGAGAGCAATTCGAGGAGAGCAAGAAGAGCATTTCTTCATCAACGTCGAGCAGATCTTCCCCGAGCCAAGGCTGCATACTGATCGTCCAAGGAGTAAGGCAGAGCGGCCGTCGCTTTCCCGAGCCTCTATCATCACCCCCCAGAATCAAAAATAAACAATCGTACTTAGTCTGCTGTACCTAGGTTTTCGTCCCTAGGCTTTCTTTGTACGAACGAGTTTGTATTGTGAGTCTAAGTTTAGTCCTCCGATAATTGTTCTGTTCTTTTACAATCAATGGCAAACAAGTATAGCTTGCTTGTTATTAATGTAGCTTGTCATTGCTCCTCTAGCCTCTTGATTAAATTCCGAGGACGGAATTATTTTAAGGTGGGTAGAGTTGTAATGCCTGTATTTGTATTACGTATTTTGGGATACGTATACGTATTTGATTCTGTATTGCCTGATTCCTTGTTTAGTTCTCGGCTTGGTTTAACTCTCGGTTTGGGTTGGCTTGGTTCGGCCGACCCAATGCTTGGTTCATCATGGGCCAAGGGTGGAGCACCTTAGCCTATGCTTCTCCTTCATTTCCACCACAACCCCCCTCTTTATTATCCCCACCAACCTTCTCTCTCCTCCATAATTCTCATTTACTTCTCCTTCCCCCACCATTACTCTTCTCCACCAACCAAGGACACCATAGGCAAGTGCAACTTGCTTCCATAAGAGAACCCCTTTTGATGGTTTCATTAGCTTCTCCTCATGATTCTAAACCACATTAGAACTTGTTATTTTCCATTTTGAGGCTTTAATTCTTGTAGATCTAGAGTCTTGCTATTTTTGGATTTTGGTGGTTTTGATCTATCAAACTTTCTTGTTTTCAAGTTTTGATGGTTCCATGTTGTAGAGAATTTCATTCTACCCAATTTTGACCTTTGGAAAGTTGGATTCGGACTTGTTTTGACCAAGATATGGACTGTTGAAGCTTAGATTCAACTTTAGAGTTCTTGCTGTTCTTGCCATTTGGAGAAGACAGTGAACAGTGAGCTAGCTTTTTAGCTTACGCCACTGAGCTGTACGCTGCTCTTTAGCGAGCGTACGCTAGCCTTGGTACGCTGCTCTTTAGCGAGCGTACAGTAGCCTTGGTACGCTGCTCTTTAGCGAGCGTACGCTAGCCTTGGTACGCTGCTCTTTAGCGAGCGTACGCTAGACTTGGTACGCTTCTCTTTAGCGAGTGTACGCTAGCCTTGGTACGCTGCCCTTTAGCGAGCGTACGCTAGCGTGAGCGTGCCCTAGACCCTTTCGTACGCTAGCTCTTCGTGGCGTACGCAGTCTTGAGCGTACGCTAGCTTGAGCGTACGCTGACCTGTAGCTTGAGCGTGCCCTTGTGTACGCTGACCCTTGCGTACGCTTCCCATTGGAAGTGTATGGACCCTTTGGTACGCTAGCTTAAGCGTACAAGGTGTACGCTGTCCTGAGCATAGTTTGACCTGAGGGTATGGCCTTTGGCTGACTTGGTCTCATGTCAGCGTGTTAGATTTGGTTTTATTTTTCTTAAGCTTGGCTCTTTTATAGCCATGTATATTGATATTTTATTAGATATTTTATGCCCATTTTATATCCTTACGCCTTTTGTCCTGAACTTGATAATTGCGAATTTACTTGATATGTTTGGAATTGACAATTGAGCATGACCTGATAGTGACCCGTAGTGGTGCACTCCTGACATGAGTAACCTGACATGACCTGATAGTGGTCCGTCGTGGCACACTCCTGACAAGTACACTTGACCTGATAACCTGACATGTTATACCTTGATAAGCTGTTGCGATGGCTACCTGACATGACATGACCTATATAATAACTTGGATACCGTGGGCGATTGTGCTTGTATAAATAATCCAGTCTTGTCTTACATCATGTCTAGGAGGGGACTCCTGAGTACCACAGTCAGGAGTACCTATTGAAATAAACTAAGGGCTAATAACTAGATTAATACATTAGTCATGAAGAGATTTCCTAGCTACAGGCAATCCCGTTACCTGGGCACGCCTTGGGATCTGTAGCCTGCCGTCGAGTAGGGCACATTTCCAGCACACTGTCATGTGTTGCACCCTTCAAGCTACCTAAGGATACATTCCTTTCCTGGACGATGTACCCACCTGAATTCAACTCTAATCTTTTAACCCGGGGAACCTGGATGGTCTGCAGGGCTTGTGGCTGTGGAACAATCTCCCTGCATTTTGTTAGTAATTAGGCTTGTGACAACCCTAGTTAGTTAAAGTATCAAGCCGTAATTCTTGCTTGGCCATAAAGTGATTGGATGGAGTCTAACCAGTCTAGTCTTGCCCTGATCCTGTTCCAGATTATTGAATGACCAGAATGCTTGTATTTATTTTACCGATAAATGGTGAGAATTCCAAGTTCTGTTCAGACGAAGGGTTACAACCCCGGTCCTTGTTTGATTTACGGGTTGTAACCTCGTTATCTGTCACCCTCATTTTCTATATTTTCCTGTATTTCGTATTTATACTCGTATCTGGATTTTGGCATGTATTTTTATTTTTTTCAGCTTGTGGAATTTCGGTATTTCTCGTATTTGGGTTTTTGGCTTGGCTCGGTTTTATTGGGGATAGTTTGATTTGGTTCGGTTTTATGTGTTGGAACACCTTAGCTTATGCTACCCCTCATCCCCACCGCAACTCCACATCTTTATATCTCCACCTACCACTCTCTCTCCTCATAACTTCCACTATTAATTTCTTCCTTCTTCTTCTTCTCCTTCCTCCACAACTCTCCTAACCCTAGGCAAGTGCATCTTGCCACTACATGAGGACCCTCTTTTCTTTGTCCATTTGCTAGTTTAGGACATGAAGACCAACATTAGAACTTGAGTTTTTGTGATTTGGAGCCCCCATTATCGTAGATCTAAGCTTTCCTATTTTCGGATTTTGCATGGTTTGAGCTATTTATGTTGGTTTTCTTTGAGTTCTGATGTTTCCATGTGGAAGAGCTTTCATTTTCACTCAAGTTGGAACTTTAGATATCCGAATTTGGTGTTCGGATGGCCAAGTTTTGAACCTTGAAGTTTTGGTTTCAGCCATGTGTTCTTACTGTTTGGAGAAGACAGTGAGCAGTGTGCAGAGCTGTTTAGCTTACGCACAATGAGCTACGTGCGCTCTTTAGCGCTGCGTACGCAGGCTTGAGTACGCTTCCTGTTGGAAGCGTGTCTTCTTGAGCGTGCGTGACTTTCACGTATGCTGCCTCCATTGTGCGTGCGTGACTTTCACACACTGCTCCCTTGAGCGTACGTGACTTTCACACACTGCTCCCTTGAGCGTGCGTGACTTTCACACACTGCTCCCTTGAACGTGCGTGACTTTCACGTATGCTGCCTCCCTTGAGCGTGCGTGACTTTCACGTATGCTGCCTTCCTTGAGCGTGCGTGACTTTCACACACTGCTCCCTTGAGCGTGCGTGACTTTCACACACTGCTCCCTGTAGCGTACGTGACTTTTCACCTACGCTGCTCTCTGTAGCGTACGTGACTTTTCACATACGCTGCCCCTTGAGTGTGCGTGACTTCTCACGTACACTGCTCACTTGAGGGTGCCTTGGTACGCAGACTTGAGTGAGCCTTGCGTGCGTGCTTTTGCACGTATGCTGCCCCTTGACCCCTTGCTTAGTCCACTGACTCTTGGAGTTTTGGTTTTATTTCTTTAAGCTTGGCTCTTCTATAACCCCGTATTTTGATATTTTATTAGATATTTTATGCCCATTTTATATCCTTACGCCTTTTGTCATGAACTTGATTTTACTTAATATGTTGGGATGACTATTGTACATGGCAAGGTATAACAAGAACTGGCATAACACGACAGTGACCCATAGTGGTGCACTACTGACGTGACCAACATGACTTGATTGTGGCCCGTGGCGGTGCACTCCTGACTTGACATGACTTGATAACCTAACTTGACCTGTCTTGACATCGTGGGTGGTTCTTTCTTGCTTGCTTGTTAATCCACTGGTCCAGTCTTGCATCATGTCTAGGATGTAACTTCTGAGTACCACGGTCAGGAGTACCTACTAAAATGGATTAAGGTTAATAACTAGAATAACACAGTAGTCATGAAGAGATGACACAGCTACAGCCAATCCCGTTACCTGGGCGCTCTTGGGATCTGTAGCCTGCCGTCGAGTAGGGCACATTTCTAGCGCACCGTCGAGTGTTGCACCCTCTAAGTCACCTAAGGGTACATTTGTCTTCTGGGCGATGTACCCACCTGAATTCAACCCTAATCTTTCGTCCTGGGTAGCCTAGATGGTCTGCAGGGCTTGTGGCTGTGGAACAATCTCACTGCATCTTGTTAGTAATTAGGCCTGTGATAACCCTAGTTAGTTAAAGTAGTAAGCCGTAGTATCTGCTTGGCCGTGATTGATTGAATGAAGTAAAACCAGTCCGGGCATGTCTTGATCCAGTACCAGATTGTTTTTTGTCTTGATTGCTTACATTATTATCTTGCTGATAAATGGTGGAAAACCAAGCTCTGTTCAGATGAAGGGTTACAATCCCGGTCCTTGTTTGGTTTACGGGTTGTAACCCGGCTATCGGAATAGTTCCATGGTTATCTCGTCGTATATCATCCTGACATGTTTTCATAATTCTAGTTTTAATATTAGATTTTCTTGTGCTGAATGCTGGCTTTGTTCTTATTTCGTGGCCCCCTTGTGGCACTTGCTCTTTCTGGGGTTGACCCAGCTGGTTTTGTGTAGCCAGATTTTGGAGCAGCTCCCGAGGATCTACCAAGCTTCCAGCCCGATGGTGACGACAAGAAGGAACCCGGGCTACGAGTGGATTTACTATTTTGTTTCGCTCACTCTATTGTAAAACTATTCTTTTGAGGCGTTTAGCCGACGAGCACCTGTTAGCTCGATGCACTTTACTTACTGTCTGCCTACGGGCTGTAAACATGATTAACAAATCCTAGGGTTGATCATGTATGACTTAACTCTTGCTAGTCCAAGCATTTTGTACGACTAGCTTCATGATCAGCTAATATGTAATATTTGGGACGCCTTTTATTGTATATTTGGTGATCAAACATCTTGTAATTATATTACTTGCTTGAGATTGAGACAATAGGCTTGACCTTAAGAGACTGTTGGCTTGTAGTAAACCCTCATATCTAGATAGCCGTGACCGTATAGTTGAGATGTATTCTATTTCAATATACGTAGCTGGCTATGTCTGCCCCCGCTCTCCAGTATTCTGGTTTTGGGGCGTGACATGGTTTAAGTGGTGGCCCATACAGGTCTTATCAATCAAGAAATGTGAGGGTTTATCGAATAGATGTCTCAATCAGTATTCGTCCTTGATCTCCGCCCGTATTTTCAAATCCCTGAAATTCTTGCCCTGATTTTATGCTTGTATCGTTGATCTGTCCTGGTCCTTTCCTTATTGTTTCCTGTGTCGTCTTCTTCAGCGGCACTGTACCTGGTCCTACTGATCGACGAGGTGGAGCACATCCCGCGGATCAGCAGCAACCTGGAGATCAAGCCCAGCATTCCGGGGTAGCCTCCAGAGTTGTGCCTACTGGAGGAGAGTTGCCAGTACGGCCCGTCCAGCCCGTAGAGCCAGATGATGGTACCATAGTAGGCCTCATCAGAACCTTGATAGCTTCCCAGGATCGTCGAAGCGACGCCCTGCACCAGACAGTTCAAGATGCTTTGGCCAGAGGCGGGCATCCAGGGAACCAGGCGGCCAATAGCTTCAAGCGATTGAACCCTCCTTTCTTCGACGACACCGAGGATATGATTGCCGCGGATGCATGGCTTCAGGATACCGAGGTGATTCTGGAAGCAGCCAGGACACCCGAGAATGAGACGGTGGCGGTGGTACGCCTGCAGTTGTTGGATTTAGCTCGCAATTGGTGGGCGACACAGGCGATGGGATTAGTGGCACCCATTGCTTGGACAGTGTTTAGAGAGAGATTCCAGGCGAAGTACTTTGATGCTGTGGCTCGGTACGACCTGCAGACCAAATTTACCAACTTGAAGCAAGGAGGCAAAACAGTCGACAGTTATGCATCGGAGTTTTCTAGACTCAGTAGGTTTGCCCCCACCTTGGTGGCGACCGAGTTTGATAGGGCCCAGCGGTTCCAGCAGGGACTGCATTTGGAGATCTTGTTGGCGGTTGAGCAATTCGAGCACCAGACGTTCGATGCGATCTTGAGAGCAGCTAGGAGGAATGAGTACACCTTCCATAGGATCGTGGATAGGACCGGAGGTAGGAAGCGGTCCCATAGTCAGATGCACCAATCATCAGCTCCAGCCCCGGCAGCTAGAAGTTTGACCATTGGGACTCCGAGGCGGGCAGCCTCAGTAACGTCGATTCAGCATTCGACCCCGACGTACCCGCAGCAGCAGAAGCAGAAGCAGACTTTCGTGATGGGATGTTCTCATTGCGGGAAGCCAGGGCATGTGGTGGCAGACTGTCGCAGGGTGCAGGGATTGTGCCTGGCTTGTGGAGCAGCAAATCATAGGGTTGGGGCTTGCCCGAATAGGGGTGGTTCATCAGTATCCAACCCTTCTAGCTCTTCGGTGAGAGGACCGGCCCCAGCACCAGTTCAGCAGCAGCAGTATTAGTCTTCGAGGCCCTTGCCGCCTCAGTCTCAGACATTCCAGCAACAACACCCCCAGCAGTATGCACAAGCCCAAGCTCAGATCCAGAATAGGCAGAGAGGTTTTCAGCAGAGGGGACCAGCAGCCAGAGGACAAGGTCAGGCCATGATGATGGCTATGGAAGAAGAAGTTGCACCAGGTGAGGTGGTGGCAGGTACTATTCTCGTCAATTCCTCTCCAGCGTCTGTATTATTTGATTCTGGTGCATCGCATTCATTCATGTCTGCACGATTCACGACACGGATAGGATTGGAGCCCGAGTCATTATCAGTGAGGCTCAATATACTTACTGGTAACGGTCTTGTTGGAGTAGATCGGGTGTTTTCCTCGTGTCGGATCGTAGTTAGTGGTAGGGAGTTTCCCGCTAGATTCATAGAGTTTCCTATGGCAGACTATGATGTAGTCCTAGGCATGGATTGGTTGAGGAACCAGTATGCTAGGATAGACTGCCATATTGACAGGGTTGTCTTTAGTATCCCCGGCGAGCCAGAGTTTTCGTTTTTTAGAGGCGCAGTGGAGCCATCTTCCCCAGCATTACGGATGGCAGTAGCAGCAGTGTAATTACCCCGGATAGTTCAAGAGCTTCCAGATGTCTTTCCAGAGGAGCTTCCAGGGATGCCGCCGGAACGGGAGATTGAGTTCACTATAGACTTGATTCCCGGGACAGCACCAGTATCAGAGCGAGTCTACAGAATGGCGCCTTCAGAGTTGGAGATTTTGTACAAGATGATTGAAGAACTGAGGACCAAGGGATTCATCCGTGCAAGTGGATCGCCTTGGGGAGCCCCGATGCTTCTTGTGAAAAAGAAGGATGGTACGTCCAGGCTATGTGTTGATTATCGTACCTTGAATTCGGTGACAATCAAGAACAGATACCCTCTTCCGAGGATAGATGACTTGTTTGATCAGCTTAGAGGGGCTTCAGTGTTCTCGAAGATCGACTTGCGGTCAGGATACCACCAGATCAGAGTCATAGAGCAGGACATCCCGAAGACAGCATTCAGATCGAGGTATGGACATTGGGAGTTCCTTGTTATGCCCTTTGGAGCGACCAATGCGTCGGCCGTATTCATGGACCTCATGAATCATATTTTCATGCCTTACTTGGATCAATTTGTGATCGTGTTCCTAGATGACATCCTGGTCTACAGCAAGAGTGAAGCAGAGCATGAGCAGCATCTCAGAGTCGTCCTTCAGACTCTTAGGGAGCATCAGTTGTACGCCAAGTTCAGTAAATGCGAGTTCTAGCTCGATCGCATTTCGTACTTGGGTCACATCATTACCCGAAGAGGAGTGGAAGTGGATCCCCAGAAGATTGTGGCTATCAAGTCATGGCTGGTACCCAGCTCAGTGGCAGAGGTTCGCAGCTTCCTTGGATTGGCCGGCTATCACCGGCGGTTCGTTTCAGATTTCGCGAGGATTTCAGCGCCGATGACCCAGTTGACCCGCAAGGATGTGCCGTTTGTTTGGACAGCAGAGTGTCAGGAATCATTTGAGAAGTTGAAGCGAGGTTTGATAACGGCTCCAATTCTCACCCTTCCGGATGGGACCGGAGGATTCACAGTTTATTGCAATGCTTCATGCAGAGGATTGGGGTGTGTCTTGATACAGCATGGGAAGGTAATATCTTATGCGTCACGTCAACTTCGTGATCATGAGAAGAATTATCTGACCCACGACTTGGAATTGGCGGCGATAGTGTTTGCTTTGAAGTTGTGGAGACACTACTTGTACGGAGATAGAGTGGAGATCTTTACTGATCATAAGAGCCTGAAGTATGTTTTCACCCAGAAGGACCTTAATATGCGACAGAGAAGATGGCTCGAGCTACTAGTAGACTATGATGTGGATCTACAGTATCATCCCGGGAAGGCCAACGTTGTAGCAGATGCATTGAGCAGGAGAGCCGGAGTTTATTTCCTGACGGCGCAACCAGAATTATTGGCAGATCTTCAGAAGATAGGAATTGAAGTGGTTCTTCCAACCAACGTGGCATTGATGGCCAGTCTACAGGTTCAGTCGAGCATAGTTGAGAGAATCCGGGTGGCGCAGTCAGCAGATTCCAAGATCCAGCGACTCAGAGCAGAGTGTGAAGCAGGAAGAAGGCCAGAGTTATGTATTCATGAAGACGGTACACTTTGGCACGGTACTCGTCTTTGTGTACCCAGTAGAGATATCAGACAGAAAGTCATGGCAGAAGCCCATAGTTCACAGTATTCTATTCATCCGGGTGGTACGAAGATGTACCGTAATATTCGTCAGCATTTTCGGTGGAATGGCATGAAGAGGGAGATAGCCCGGTTTGTCTCTCGGTGTTTGGTTTGCCAACAGGTTAAAGCTGAACATCAGAGGCCCGCTGGACTTCTTCAACCCTTACCGATCCCAGAATGGAAATGGGAATATATAACCATGGATTTCGTGACCGGATTGCCCAGATCTCCGGCTGGCAGAGATGCTATTTGGGTAATTGTGGACAGGCTTACCAAGGTGGCACACTTTCTTCCATTCAGAGTTGGACAGTCGACGGCGCAGCTAGCAGAGATGTACCTCAGGCAGATCGTCAGGCTTCACGGTGTGCCAGTCAGCATCACCTCAGACAGGGATTCAAGATTTACCTCACACTTTTGGTACAGCTTACAGAAGAATTTGGGGACTCGCCTTCAGTTTAGCTCAGCGTATCACCCGCAGACGGATGGTCAATCAGAGCGCACAATCCAGACTCTTGAAGATATATTGAGATCCTGTACCCTTGACTTCGGTGGTTCATGGGAGAATCATCTGCACCTGGTGGAATTCTCGTACAACAACAGTTATCAGGCCAGTATCCAGATGGCACCCTTCGAGGCTCTTTATGGCAGGAAGTGCAGATCTCCGCTAGTATGAAACGATGTCGGAGAGAGGCAGATGCTCGGACCCGAATTGATTTTCCAAACGGTTGAAGTAGTCAGGAAGGTCAGAGATCACCTCCGAGTTGCCCAGGACCGCCAGCGCCATTGGGCCGATGCTCATCGGCGTCCCTTAGAATTTGCTATCGGCGACCATGTATTCCTTCGGATCTCGCCTAACCGCGGCGTCATTTGCTTCGGCATGCGGGGAAAGCTTAGTCCTAGGTATATAGGACCGTTCGATATTCTAGAGCGAGTAGGAGATGTATCCTATCGTCTCGCTCTTCCGCCGTCGCTAAGTGAGGTACGATGTATTCCATGTGTCCCAATTATGACGGTATATTCCGGACCCGAGCCACATCCTAGACCATTCGGAATTGGTTGCTGGTACCAACCTTTCGTATGAGGAGAGGCCCGTGTCTATTTTGGACCGGAGGGAAAAGATACTCAAGAACAAGATTATTAAATTAGTCCGTGTTGCTTGGGGTCATCACTCTCTAGGTGAGTCAACGTGGGAGCGTGAGGACGACATCCGATCACGATATCCCTACCTGTTTGACTCGTGAGGTATAATTTCGTTCTTATGCCTTACATTTTCCCTTCCTTGCTTGCATTGTATGATTGTATGATTGAACTGCTTAGTGTAACTTGCCTGTGCTTAGTGTAGTTTGTTGTGACAATCTCTAGCTCCTTGATTAAATTCCGAGGACGGAATTCTTTTAAGGTGGGTAGAGTTGCCACCCTCATTTTCTATATTTTTCTGTATTTTATATTTATACTCGTATCTGGATTTTGGCATGTATTTTTATTTTTCTCAGCTTGTAGAATTTCGGTATTTCTCGTATTTTGGTTTTTGGCTTGGCTCGGTTTTATTGGGGATGGTTCGGTTTGGTTCGGTTTTATGTGTTGGAACACCTTAGCTTATGCTACCCCTCATCCCAACCGCAACTCCCCCTCTTTATATCCCCACCTACCACTCTCTCTCCTCATAACTTCCACCATTAATTTCTTCCTTCTTCTTCTTCTCCTTCCTCCACAACTCTCCTAACCCTAGGCAAGTGCATCTTGCCACTACATGAGGACCCTCTTTTCTTTGTCCATTTGCTAGTTTAGGACATGAAGACCAACATTAGAACTTGAGTTTTTATGATTTGGAGCCCCCATTATCGTAGATCTAAGCTTTCCTATTTTCGGATTTTGTATGGTTTGAGCTATTTATGTTGGTTTTCTTTGAGTTCTGATGTTTCCATGTGGAAGAGCTTTCATTTTCACCCAAGTTGGAACTTTGGATATCCGGATTTGGAGTTCGGATGGCCAAGTTATGAACCTTGAAGTTTTGGTTTCAGCCATGTGTTCTTGCTGTTTGGAGAAGACAGTGAGCAGTGTGCAGAGCTGTTTAGCTTACGCACACTGAGCTACGCGCGCTCTTTAGCGCTGCGTACGCAGGCTTGAGTACGCTTCCTGTTGGAAGCGTGTCTCCTTGAGCGTGCGTGACTTTCACGTATGCTGCCTCCCTTGAGCGAGCGTGACTTTCATACACTGCTCCCTTGAGCGTGCGTGACTTTCACACACTGCTCCCTTGAGCGTGTGTGACTTTCACACACTGCTCCCTTGAGCGTGCGTGACTTTCACGTATGCTGCCTCCCTTGAGCGTGCGTGACTTTCACATACTGCTCCCTTGAGCGTGCGTGACTTTCACACACTGCTCCCTGTAGCGTACGTGACTTTTCACCTACGCTGCTCTCTGTAGCGTGCGTGACTTTTCACATACGCTGCCCCTTGAGTGTGCGTGACTTCTCACGTACACTGCTCACTTGAGGGTGCCTTGGTACGCAGACTTGAGTGAGCCTTGCGTGCGTGCTTTTGCACGTATGTTGCCCCTTGACCCCTTGCTTAGTCCACTGACTCTTGGAGTTTTGGTTTTATTTCTTTAAGCTTGGCTCTTCTATAACCCCGTATTTTGATATTTTATTAGATATTTTATGCCCATTTTATATCCTTACGCCTTTTGTCATGAACTTGATTTTACTTAATATGTTAGGATGACTATTGTACATGGCATGGTATAACAAGAATTGGCATAACACGACAGTAACCCATAGTGGTGCACTCCTGACATGACCAACATGACTTGATAGTGGCCCGTTGCGGTGCACTCCTGACTTGACATGACTTGATAACCTAACTTGACCTGTCTTGACACCGTGGGTGGTTCTTTCTTGCTTGCTTGTTAATCCACTGGTCCAGTCTTGCATCATGTCTAGGATGGAACTTCTGAGTACCACGGTCAGGAGTACCTACTAAAATGGATTAAGGTTAATAACTAGAATAACACAGTAGTCATGAAGAGATGACACAGCTACAGGCAATCCCGTTACCTGGGCGCTCTTGGGATCTGTAGCCTGCCGTCGATTAGGGAACATTTCCAGCACACCGTCGAGTGTTGCACCCTCTAAGTCACCTAAGGGTACATTTGTCTTCTGGGCGATGTACCCACCTGAATTTAACCCTAATCTTTCGTCCTGGGTAGCCTGGATGGTCTGCAGGGCTTGTGGCTGTGGAACAATCTCACTGCATCTTGTTAGTAATTAGGCCTGTGATAACCCTAGTTAGTTAAAGTAGTAAGCCGTAGTATCTGCTTGGCCGTGATTGATTGAATGAAGTATAACCTGTCCGGGCATGTCTTGATCCAGTACCAGATTGTTTCTTGTCTTGATTGCTTACATTATTATCTTGCCGATAAATGGTGGGAAACCAAGCTCTGTTCAGATGAAGGGTTACAATCCCGGTCCTTGTTTGGTTTACGGGTTGTAACCTGGCTATCGGAATAGTTCCATGGTTATCTCGTCGTATATCATCCTGACATGTTTTCATAATTCTAGTTTTAATATTAGATTTTTTTGTGCTGAATGCTGGCTTTGTTCTTATTTCGTGGCCCCCTTGTGGCACTTGCTCTTTCTGGGGTTGACCCAGCTGGTTTTGTGTAGCCAGATTTTGGAGCAGCTCCCGAGGATCTACCAAGCTTCCAGCCCGATGGTGGCGACTAGAAGGAACCCGGGCTACGAGTGGGTTTACTATTTTGTTTCGCTCACTCTATTGTAAAACTATTCTTTTGAAGCGTTTAGCCGACGAGCACCTGTTAGCTCGATGCACTTTACTTACTGTCTGCCTACGGGCTGTAAACATGATTAACAAATCCTAGTGTTGATCATGTATGACTTAACTCTTGCTAGTCCTAGCATTTTGTACGACTAGCTTTATGATCAGCTAATATGTAATATTTGGGCTGCCTTTTATTGTATATTTGGTGGTCAAACATCTTGTAATTATATTACTTGCTTCAGATTGAGACAATAGGCTTGACCTTAAGAGACTGTTGGCTTGTAGTAAACCCTCATATCTAGACAGCCGTGACGGTGTAGTTGAGATGTATTCTATTTCAATATACGTAGCTGGCTATGTCTGCCCCCGCTCTCCAGTATTCTGGTTCTGGGGCGTGACATTATCTGAATAGTCCCATGGTTATCTCGTCGTATATCATCCTGGTGTATTTTCTTTATTTCCAGTTCTTACTTTATTTATATCTTGTGCTGATTGTCGGTTTTGGTTCTTAAGTGAAGCCTCCTTTGTGGCACTTGCCCTTTCTGGGGTCTGACCCAGCTGGTTTTGTGTGGCCAGAATTCGGAGCAGCTCCAGAGGATCTACCGACCTTCCAGCCAGATGGTGGCCACTAGACGGAACCCTGGCAACGAGTGGGTTATTTTTGGCTCTCCCACTCTATTGTAAAAATATTCTTTTGAGGCGTTTAGCCGACGAGCACCTGTTTAGCTCGATTGTACTTACTTACTGTCTGCCTACGGGCTGTAACATGATTAACAGATCCTAGGGTTAATCATGTATGACTAAACTCTTGCTTGTCCTGACATTTTGTAACGACTAGCTTCATGATCAGCTGAATATGTAATATTTGGGACGCCTTACTATTGTATATTTAATGATCATACATCTTGTGACTTTTAATTACTTGCTTGTGATTGAGACCCTAGGCTTGTTCATGACCTTAAGAGACTGTTGGCTTGTAGATAAACCCTCATGTATCTAGACAACCGTGACCGTATAGCGAGATGGATTCCATTTCATATACGTAGCTAGCTATGTCTGCCCCCGCTCTCCAGTATTCTGGTTCTGGGGCGTGACACAGCAGGGGCGAGCTTTCGCCATGGCGGCCGGAGATGCAGAGGTGATAGGAGAGCTGATCGCAGATTCGGTTCTTCTCGAGTCCAGTCCAGCTTTTTGCATTATTCGATTCCGGTGCTTCGCATAGCTTCATATCAGTATCATTTGCGATTAGACACGGTATCATAGCTGAATCGTTGCCTTGGACTTACAAGATCATGACCAGGGGTGGTATTATCCTCGTGAGTGATGTTTGTAAGGGTCGGAGTGTTGTTCTGGGAGGCCGTGAGTTGGAGGTGAGCCTGCTCGTAATGCCATTGCCGAACTACGATTTAGTACCGGTATGGATTGGTTGAGCGGGCACCACGCCAGCATTGATTGCAGAGGGGGTAGAGTTCTCTTCAGAGTGCCAGGGGAGCCAGAGCTCGAGTACTCCAGACGTCAGGCGGAGCAGAGCAGCGGAGTTTTCTGCAGAGTCTCGGTTGAGGAGCAGACGATTCCACACCCCTTGATAGCAGAGTATATGGATGTTTTTCCAGAGGAGTTGCCTGGATTGCCACCAGACAGAGACATTGAGTTCTCGATAGACTTGGTTCCAGGAGCGGAACCCATCTCTCAGCACGTCTATCAGGTGAACAACAGTGAGTTGGTGGAGCTGAAGAAGCAGGTGGATGAGCTGCAGGACAAGGGCTTCATCCGTTCGAGTTCGTCGTCATAGGGTGCACCAGTATTATTTGTGCCGAAGAAGGATGGATCAGTACGGATGTGTATTGACTATAGGGCACTCAACAACCTGACGATCAATAATAGATACCCACTGCCGCGGATCGATGATCTTTTTGGCCAGTTGAGCGGAGCTCAGGTATTTTCCAAGATTGATCTGAGGTCAGGATATCATCAGGTGAAGGTGAAGGGGGAGGATGTTCCCAAGACCGCTTTCAGGACGTGGTACGGGTAGTTTGAGTTTTTGGTTATGCCGTTTGGGCTGATCAATGCACCAACAGTGTTTATGAACCTAATAAACAAGGTGTTCCACCAGTACCTGGACCAGTTTGTGTTGGTGTTCATTGACGACATCTTGGTATATTCCAAGACTGAGGAGGAGCACGAGGAGCATCTGAGGATAGTGCTAGAGATTCTTAGGAAGGAGCAACTTTACGTGAAGCTCTCCAAGTGTGAGTTATTCTTAGACCGGGTTGACTTTTTGGGGCATGTGGTGACTGGAGATGGGATCTCAGTTGACCCTAAGAAGATCGTAGCAGTTGAGGCATGGGCAGCGCCGACTTCAGTTGCACAGATCCACAGTTTCTTGGGGCTGGCAGGATATTATAGGAGATTTGTGTAGGAATTCACCCGGGTTGCAGAGCCGTTGACTCGGTTCACCCGGAAGGATGCTGAGTATGTTTGGTCAGAGGAGTGTCAGACAGCTTTTGATGAGTTGAAGAAGCGACTTGCGACAGCTCCGATTCTGACATTGCCTTCAGGATCAGGGGGATTCACTATCTATAGTGACGCTTCAGGGAAGGGGATGGGTTGTGTATTACAGCAGCACGGGAAGGTGATTGCCTATGCTTCCAAGTAGTTACATCCCCATGAGAAGAACTACCCTACCCACGACCTGCTGCTGGCAGCTGTCATGCCCCAGAACCAGAATACTGGAGAGCGAGGGCAGACATAGCCAGCTACGTATATAGAAGTGCAA
This sequence comes from Iris pallida, assembly GCA_029216955.1. NCBI lineage: Eukaryota > Viridiplantae > Streptophyta > Magnoliopsida > Asparagales > Iridaceae > Iris > Iris pallida. Next base: position 22,283,341 of record JANAVB010005796.1, read on the forward strand.
CCACCTCGCTATACGGTCACGGCTGTCTAGGATACATGAGGGTTTAACTACAAGCCAGCAGTCTCTTAAGGTCATGAACAAACCTATTGTCTCAATCACAAGCAAGTAAGTAAAAGTTACAAGATGTATGATCATTAAATATACAATAGTAAGGCGTCCCAAACATTACATATTCAGCTGATCATGATGCTAGTCGTTACAAAATATTAGGACTAGCAAGAGTTTAGTCATACATGACCAACCCTAAGATCTGTCAATCATGTTACAGCCCGTAGGCAGACAGTAAATAAGTGCAATCGAGCTAAACAGGTGCTCGCCGGCTAAACGCCTCAAAAGAATATGTTTACAATAAAGTCGGAGATCAAAAATAAACCCACTCGTTGCCAGGGTTTCGTCTAGTGGCCACCATCTGGCTGGAAGGTCGGTTGATCCTCTAGAGCTGCTCCGAAATCTGGCCACACAAAACTAGCTGGGTCAGACCCCAGAAAGAGTAAGTGCCACAAGGGAGGCATCACTTAGGAACTAAAACCAGCAATCAGCACAAGAGTATAAATAAAGTAAGAACTGGAAATAAGGAAAATACATCAGGATGATATACGACGAGATAACCATGGAACTATTCAGATAACCAGGATACAACCCGTAAACCAAACAAGGACCGGGGTTGTAACCCTTCGTCTGAACAGAACATGGATTTCTCACCATTTATCAGTAAAATAAATACAAGCATTCTGGTCATACAGTAATCTGGTCAGGGCAAGACTAGACTGGTTAGACTCCATCCAATCATTTCACGGCCAAGCAAGAATTACGGCTTGATACTTTAATTAACTAGGGTTATCACAAGCCTAATTATTAATAAGATGCAGTGAGATTATTCCACAGCCACAAGCCCTGCAGTCCATCCAGGTTACCCAGGTCGAAAATTAGAGGTTGAATTCGGGTGGGTATATCGTCCAGGAAACGCATATACCCTTAGGTAGCTTGAAGGGTGCAACACATGACAGTGTGCTGGAAATGTGCCCTACTCGTCGGCAGGCTACAGATCCCATGGCGCGCCCAGGTAACGGGATTGCCTGTAGCTGGTAAATCTCTTCATGACTACTGTATAATTCTAGTTGTTAACCTTAGTCCATTTTAGTAGGTACTCCTGACCGTGGTACTCAGGAGTACCATCCTAGACATGATGCAAGATAGGACTGGTTTATTTGTACAAGCACAATCGCCCACGGTGTCCATGTTATTTATACAGGTCATGCCATATCAGGTAGCCGTCGCAACAGCTATTCAAGATATATCAGGTCAGGTTATCATGTCAAGTGTACTTTTTCAGGAGTGCGCCACGACGGCCCACTATCATGTCAGGTTAGTCATGTCAGGAGTGCACCGCTACGGGTCACTGTCATGTCAGGCTCAATTATCATGTCCAAACATATCAAGTAAATTCGTAATTATCAAGTTCATAATAAAAGGCGTAAGGATATAAAATGGACATAAAATATCTATTAAAATATCAATACACAGGGCTATAGGAGAGCCATGCGGATAAGACATATGCGGCCAGGAATGATCTCATGCGGCTGGAAGAGAACAGCCCATGCGGCTGAATAGGGTCAGGCGCATGCTGCTAGCGGGAGAAAAGGCTTATGCGGTCAAAGGAGGGTATCAGTCATATGCGGCTCGGAGATCCAGTCAGTCATGCGGCTGAGAAAGGCAAGACATATGCGGCCAGGAGGATAGGGAATTCATGCGGCTGGTGGGGGATGGGTCCATGCGGCTCGCGAGTGTAGTATCATGCGGCTGGAAGTGAAGGGTGCATATGCGGCTAAGTATGGACTCAGCCTCATGCGGCCAAGGGTGCTGATGCATATGCGGCTTGGAAGCAAGGCTTTATGCGGCCAGACAGGTTACACGCCTATGCGGCCAGTATATGAAGGGGGTGCATGCGGCTCAGTTAGGAGCTCATGCGGCCAGGTCAGTTCAAGGGCTCATGCGGCTAGTAAGGAGTACAAGTTCATGCGGCCAGGAAAGGCAAGGGCGCATATGCGGCTAAGTGGGGAAAAGTCCATGCGGCTAGGAGAACACTTGCCGCATGAAATGTTCATGCGGTCAAGTCAAGTACTGTAACACCAAGAAGCCATGGCCACCAAGCTGCATAGAACCTTCATCCGGAGTCCAAATCCGAACTTCCATAGGTCAAAATGTGGCAGAATGAAATGCTCTACAACATGGAACCATCAAAACTCGGAAATAACAAGATTAAGTAGATCAAAACCCAAGAATTTCGAAAATAAAATAGACTTAGATCTACTAGAATCTTGCCATGGAAAGTGAAAATACCAAGTTCTAAAGTAAGTTAAAAAGCTATAAGGAAGAGAATGAAGCAATAAAATTAGAGTTCCTCCATGAAGCAAGTTGCACTTGCCTAGACCTCTCTCTCCCTCTCTCTGGTAGGTGAAGAATTAATAGAGGAAAGAAGGAGAGTAATGAAGAGAGAGAATGGAAGAATGGGTTAATAAATGGTAGTGGTGGTGGTAGGTAGGGGGTTCACCCTTTGGTTCATAATGAACCAATAGCAATCCCAAACCGAACCAAGCCAACCCGAACCAAGAATAACCAAGCCAAACCAAACCAAGGAGATATACAAATACAAGATAAAATACGTATACGTATTCCAAATACGTAATACGAACACAGGCATTACAGCTGCAGTAATATTTTCTCTGAAGTTGTGGAAGCACTATCTGTATGGAGAGAGGGTAGAGATTTTTACAGATCACAAGAGCTTAAAGTATGTGTTCACTCAGAAGGAGCTGAACATGAGGCAGCGCAGATGGCTAGAGTTGATTAAGGACTTTGACATCCTACTTCAGTATCACCCAGGGAAGGCCAACGTGGTTGCCGATGCCTTGAGTAGGTATCCGACAGCCATGTGTTTGACGATAGACCATCACTTGCTTGCTGATTTAGAGAGCCTTGGGATTGAGGTGATCGTGCCCGGAATTCAGATGTAGTTATGGGGCCTTCAGATACAGTCAGACTTGATGGAGAGGATCAAGGCAACACAGTTTGAGGACGTTGCTCTGTGGTGTCTCCGAGAGCAGGTTCGAGCAGAATTGCTGGATGGCGAGTTTTCTCTTACAGAGGATGGTGCCTTGCGGCACGGTTCCAGGTTATGTGTGCCCAACGGAGATCTCAGGGAGCAGGTTATGTATGAGGCCCACAGATCTCAGTACTCTATACACCCTGGTGCCAATAAGATGTACCGAGATCTGAGGGAGCATGTTTGGTGGTCCGGGATGAATCGGGAGGTAGCTCACTTCGTAGCTAGGTGCTTGGTCTGTCAGTAGGTCAAGGCAGAGAGGCAGAGGCCCGGTGGATTATTGCAGCCATTGCCCATTCCTTAGTAGAAGTGGGAGCATATCACTATGGATTTCGTATCTGGATTGCCGCATACACCAGGAGGAAAAGACGCGATTTGGGTCATCGTTGACAGGTTGACCAAATCGGCCCACTTCTTGCCATTCAAGTGGGTACGTCTACAGAGAGGCTTACGGAGATGTATATGCGACAGATAGTCAGAATTTATGGGGTTCCGGTCAGCATCGTCTCAGATCGGGATAGTCGCTTTACTTTCCATTTCTAGAGGATTCTGCAGACTAGCTTGGGCACTCAGCTCAAGTTTAGTACTGCATACCACCCCAGACAGACGGACAGTCAGAGAGGACTATTCAGACACTTGAGGATATGCTACGGACGTGCATCTTAGACTTTTGAGGTTCCTGGGAGGATTATCTACATTTGGTGGAGTTTGCTTACAACAACAGTTTTCAGGCCAGCATTGAGATGTCACCTTTCGAGGCTCTGTACGAGCGTAGGTGTCATACACCCTAATCTTGGGATGATGTTGTTGAGCGAGCTTTACTGGAACAAGATATGGTTGTTGACGCAGCCGAGAAGGTGAAGCTCATCAGGGACAGACTTCGCGTGGCGCAGGACAGACATCGTCACTGGGCCGATAGCCACCAGAGGCCGTTGGAGTTTGAGGTACAGATTAGAGTAGGATTAGATTTAGGTTTGTTTGTGTTTTATTGATCATGTTTGTTTATCATAATTAAATTAAGACCTTACTTGTGATTAGGTTGGAGACCCGGTTTTTTTGAGGATATCTCCGACTCGTGGTACGATACGTTTTGGTAGAGGTGGGAAGCTTAGCCCGCGCTTTATCGGCCCTTTTATTATCAGCGGGAGAGTCGGCGACGTGGCTTACAGGCTAGACTTGCCACATGCACTAGTGGGGGTCCATAACGTATTCCATGTATCACAGTTGAGACGGTACATGGATGACCCTAGCCATGTGCTCGATCATTCGGAGATTGAGGTTGGGCCTTCTCTCAGCTATCCAGAGCAGCCAGTGGAGATTCTGGATCGACGGGAGAAGGTACTGAGGAACCAGGTGATACCTTTGGTTCGCGTCACGTGGAGGCATCATTCTCCAGGAGAGTCTACCTGGGAGCGGGAGGATGAGTTGCGCGAGCGATACCCATATCTTTTTAGACCGTGAGGTATACTTTCTATCCTTCTCATCAGTTGTATTTCGCCTTTCAATTTCGAGGACGAAATTCTTTTAAGGAGGGTAGATTTGTCACTACCATATTTCTAGTATGAGGGTATTTTGGTCATTTTTTAATTTTTGGATTTATTTGGAATTATTGTGAATTATTGAGATTTATTAGAATTTATATGATTTTTGGTATATTTAATTAGGGGTTATTCTAGACTTTGACTAGTGTTGACTTTGGAGCCTAACTGTCACGCCCAGAACCAGAATACTGGAGAGCGGGGGCAGACATAGCTAGCTACGTATAATGAAATGGAATCCACGTCACTATACGGTCACGGCTGTCTAGATATATTAGGGTTTAACTACAATCCATCAGTCTCCTAAGGTCATGAAGAAGCCTAGTGTCTCAATCACAAGCAAGTAAGTAAGACTTACAAGATGTATGATCATTAAATATACAATAGTAAGGCATCCTAAACATTACATATTCAGCTGATCATGAAGCTAGTCATTACAAAATGTCAGGACTAGCAAGAGTTTAGTCATACATGATCAACCCTAGGATCTGTCAATCATGTTACAGCCCGTAGGCAGAAAGTAAGTAAGTGCAATCGAGCTAAACAGGTGCTCGTCGGCTAAACGCCTCAAAAGAATATTTTTACAATAGAGTGGGAGAGCCAAAAATAACCCACTCGTTGCCAGGGTTCTGTCTAGTGGCCACCATCTGGCTGGAAGGTCGGTAGATCCTCCGGAGCTGCTCCGAAATCTGGCCACACAAAACCAGCTGGGTCAGACCCCAGAAAGAGCAAGTGCCACAAAGGAAGCTTCACTTAGGAACTAAAACCAGCAATCAGCACAAGAGTATAAACAAAGTAAGAACTAGAAATAAAGAAAATACATCAGGATGATATACGACGAGATAACCATGGAACTATTCCGATAACCAGGTTACAACCCGTAAACCAAACAAGGACCGGGGTTGTAACCCTTCGTCTGAACAGAACTTGGAAATCTCACCATTTATCGGTAAAATAAATACAAGCATTCTGGTCATGCAGTAATCTGGAACAGGATCAGGACAAGACTTGACTGGTTAGACTCCATCCAATCATTTCACGGCCAAGCAAGAATTACGGCTCGATACTTTAACTAACTAGGGTTGTCACAAGCCTAATTACTAACAAGATGCAGTGAGATTATTCCACAGCCACAAGCCCTGCAGACCATCCAGGTTACCCGGGTTAAAAGATTTAGAGTTGAATTCAGGTGGGTACATCGTCCAGAAAACGTATGTACCCTTAGGTAGCTTGAAGGGTGCAACACATGACAGTGTGCTGGAAATGTACCCTACTCGACGGCAGGCTACAGATCCCAAGGCGTGCCCAGGTAACGGGATTGCCTGTAGCTGGAAAATCTCGTCATGACTAATGTATTAATCTAGTTATTAGCCTTAGTCCATTTTAGTAGGTACTCCTGACCGTGGTACTCAGGAGTTCCTGTCCTAGACATGATGCAAGATAGGACGGATTTATTTGGACAAGCACAATCGCCCACGGTGTCCAGGTCATTATACAGGTCATGTCGTGTCAGGTAGCCGTCGCAACAGCTATTCGAGATAATCATGTCAGGTTTATCATATCAAGTGTACTAGTCAGAATTGTGCCACGACGGGCCACTATCAGGTCATGTCAGGTTATTATGTCAGGAGTGCACCGCTACGGGTCGCTATCACGTCATGCTCAATTATCAATTCCAAACATATCAAATGAATTTATGATTTTCAAGGACCCATGCGGCTCACAAGAGAGGGATTCTCATACGGCTGGAATAAATCGAACTCATGCGGCCAAGAGAAGGACAAGACACATACGGCCATGAGGGCAAGGGTACTCCTGCGGCTGGCGGAAATGAGTTCATGCGGCTCAACCAAGTCGAGCCCCATGCGGCTGGGTCAAGGTGATTGCTTATGCGACTGACGGAGAGGGGGGGGAGAGTTCATGCGGCTGTCGGATATAGGACTCATGCGGCCAGCAAGTGAGTCTGGTTCATGCGACTCGTCAAGGCTGTGCACATGCGGCTGGATCCAACTCATGCGGCCAAGATAAGCTGATGCGGCAGGATAAGGTCATCAGCCCTATGCGGCTGAACTGACTAGGTCCCATGCGGCCGGGAATACTTGCCGCATGAACTTGTCACACGGTCAAGTCAAGGCAATAGTGCATACGGTTGGAACTGACTTGCCGCATGAATGTTCATGCGGTCAAGTTCACCATGCGGCTCGGGACTGTGCTTCTTCTTCAAATTTTTGAAAAGAAGTACACCATAAGCCATGGCTTCCAAGCTACATAACTCTATCATCCGGAGCCCAAATCCGAACTTCCATAGGTCAAAATGGGGTAGAACGAGATTCTCTACAACATAGAACCCTCAAAACTCAGAAATAACAGGATTAAGTAGATCAAAACCCAAAAAATCCGAAAATAAAGTAAACTTAGATCTAAAAGAATCTAGCCATGGAAAGTGAAAATGCTAAGTTCTAAAGTAAGTTAAAATGCTGTAAGGAAGAGAATGAAGCAATAAAATTAGAGTTTCTCCATGAAGCAAGTTGCACTTGCCTAGACCTCTCTCTCCCTCTCTCTGGTAGGTAAGGAAGTAATGGTGGAGAAGATGATAAATGAAGAGAGAGAAAGGAGAAGGGTTAATAAATGGTAGTAGTGGTGGTAGGTAGGGGGTTCACCCCTTGGTTCATGATGAACCAAGAGCAATCCCAAACCGAACCAAGCCAACCCAAACCAAGAATAAACCAAGCCCAGGGAGGAAATTAAGAAAGGAAATCATGTAATACAATAATAAATACGTACACGTATTCCAGAAATACGTAATACGAACCACATGCATTACAACTCTATCCACCTTAAAAGAATTCCATCCTCGGAATTTAATCAAGAGGCTAGAGGAGCAATGACAAGCTACATTAATCACATGCAAGCTATAACTAGGCAGACAATCACTCATTCAAGCAAGGAATCGAAGGCATGAGGCATAAGAAAGATATTATACCTCACGAGTCAAATAAGTCAGGATATCGCGATCGGATATCATCCTCACGCTTCCACGTTGACTCCCCCAAAGAGTGATGACCCCAAGCAACTCGGACTAACTTGATAGTCTTGTTCTTGAGGATCTTCTCTCTCCGGTCCAATATAGACACGGGCCTCTCCTCATACGAAAGGTTGGTACCAACAACCAATTCCGAATGATCCAGGATGTGGCTCGGGTCCGGGATATACCGTCGTAATTGGGATACATGGAACACGTCATGTACCTCGCTTAGCAACGGCGAAAGAGCGAGACGATAGGATACATATCCTACTCACTCCAGAATGTCAAACGGTCCTATATACCTAGGACTAAGCTTTCTCTGTATGCCGAAGCGAATGACGCCACGGTTAGACGAAATTCTCAGGAATACATGATCGCCGACCTAAAACTCGAGAGGGCGCCGATGAGAATCGGCCCAATGGCACTGGCGATCTTGGGCAACTCGAAGATGATCTCTGACTCGCCTGACCACTTTAACTGTCTGGGCAATCATTTCTGGACCGAGCATCTGTCTCTCTCCAACATCATCCCAGGCTAGCGGGGATCTGCACTTCCTACCATACAGTGCCTCGAACGGTGCCATCTGGATACTGGCTTAGAAACTGTTGTTGTACGAGAATTCCACCAGGTGTAAGTGATTTTCCCATGAATCATCGAACTCAAGTGTGCAAGACCGTAACATGTCTTCAAGAGTCTGGATCGTGCGCTCCGACTAGCCATCTGTCTGCGGGTGATATGCTGAACTGAACTGGAGATGAGTTTCCAAACTCTCTTGCAAGCTACGCCAAAAGTGCGACGTAAATCTTGAATCTAGGTCCGAGGTGATACTGACTGGCACACCGTGCAATCTGACAATCTGCCTGAGGTACATCTCTGCTAGCTGAGCCGTCGACTGACCAACTCTAAATGGAAAAAAGTGAGCCACTTTCGTGAGCCGATCAACTATAACCCAGATAGCATCTTTACCAGCTGGAGATCTAGGTAGTCCAGTCACAAAATCCATGGTCACATCCTCCCACTTCCATTCTGGAATTGGCAAGGGCTGAAGAAGTCCAGCCGGTCTCTGATGTTCGGCCTTAACTTGTTGGCAAACCAAACACCGAGAGACAAACCGAGCTATCTCCTACTTCATGCCATTCCACCAGAAGTGCTGACGGATATCACGGTACATCTTCGTACTGCCAGGAAGGATGGAATATTGAGAACTGTGCTCCTCTGACATGATCTTCTGCCGAATATCTCCGCTGGGTACACAAAGACGCTTACCGTGTCGAAGTGTACCATCCTCATGAATGCATAACTCTGGTCTTCGTTCTGCCTCACACTCTGCTCTGAGTCACTAAAGCTTGGAATCTGCCGACTGCGCCATCTGGATCCTCTCGACTATAGTGGACTAAACTTGCATACTGGCCATCAAGGCCACACTGGAAGGGAGAACAACTTGAATACCCATCTTCTGAAGATCTGCTAACAGCTCTGGTTGTGCTGTTAGAAAATAAACTCCCGCTCTCCTGTTCAATGCATCCGCAACAACATTGGCCTTCCCAGGATGATACTGCAGGTTGACATCATAATCCACAAGAAGCTCCAGCCACCTTCTCTGACGCATGTTACGATCCTTCTGGGTGAAAACATACTTCAGGCTCTTGTGGTCGGTGAAAATCTCCACCATGTCTCCATACAAGTAGTGCCTCCATAACATAAGTGCAAATACCACTGCTGCCTGTCACGCCCCGATCCCGGAGGATCGAAAACTAGCCACTGGGCGTGATGCCGTACAAGTCTAGATTGCACTTGTACAAAGAAAAACTATTACAGTTCCTGGTAATTCTCAGAAAACATCAACAACGCAGCGGAACCAAGCAGTAAAATTGAAGTAACACAAGATATTGAAGAAATGTATCTCTTTTATTGATAATCATAATGGATTACAAGACTTACAGCGGAATACAGAGTTTACAACTGATTACAAGACTTTTTGAATAGCCAACTGAATGTATACACTTGCCCTTTAGGCTACAATAAATATACCGACTTCTTTACAATGAACTTACAAATATGGCTTCAATCTTACTGGTACAACTGAGTTCCACTGTTCCATACATTATGTCCCGTATAGCAGAAGACATCATATTGAAAGAAGAGCTTCTGCACACCCATCCGATTCATCGATGCCAAGCACTGATTCACAGGATTTCCCCCAAGCATACACCTGTAATGTTGCCCACAACGTGGGTCAGTACATCATCAATGTACTGGCGAGCGGTGCTGGCCCAACTCACCTAAGAAGACAGCACTAAGTAATCATGTTATAGAACATTATTAACAGTGGTCTTTCTCGTTGCCTTAGGGTCAATTTCATGTTATAGCCGACAAGAAGTAAAGCATGCAAATCTCATAGCCAACATATATTAAAACATACAGTTATCACCCTTTGGTGATTCTTACCCACGGTAGTGTAGCCATCCCTGTACATTTATAATACTTACTCTGCCTGCACAAGACATTGTTAGAAACAATATCATGATTCAATATAAATATCACCGTTCAGGTGATTCTTACCAACAGCCAACATCCTTCCCTGTATTTGAGTAATAACTTACTCTGCCTGCATAAGACATCATTAGCACCTGACTTATCTATATGAAGGTCACTGGCGACACGCCATCCTGGACCGTCTTACAGGTATACAGCGCCCTTGCCAGTGCAAGTAGCTAGCCCCACAACAAGTCCTGTATACCGTGCTACTACTTCAGCACTACCACTACTTCGGCATTGGTTTCCCCTAGGACGAACCGGGTTCCATGGCCCAGGAATACCGCTCGAGAAACCACCTTGTCGACAAGTTGTCCATGACCATGCAACTATATGCAACTTATCTAAGAAGAAAACATATAATGCATGATAAGGAAAACTAAGTAATTCAGCCACCGTTCTCATTCATCTTGCCATCTTGCCATCTAGCCATCTTGCCTTGAGCCAATGCTCACATTATCATCTGCCGAATCCAGGGTCTTGGCGTAATCAACATTCTACATCGGCGACAGGATAATAGAATGTTGTTACCCATTCCTTTTGCCACATCTTTAATACTAAACATCTTTCCAACCAATCTCAATGTACTCACCGCCCAATTATTGGGACTTAGCATCTGTTTTAGCATGCATTCATTCAAATGCAATTCAAGCATACTCACTGCCCAGTTCTTGGGTCTTAACATCTGTTTTGCCATCTATTCATTGAGCCAAAGCTCGATATACTCACTGCCCAAGTAATTGGGACTTTGCCTTCACCTGTCATGTAATTCATTGTAACAATGTACAAGCATACAATTCACTTAGCCACAACAGTTTACGTTCAGGTGATTATTATCTTTCATTATCTTTTCAAATTCTATGCAAAGTGTTATTGAGCAACACAATAAGAAACATAGCACACTATCCTTTATTTTAAGCGTGAAGCTAAAGGATCTTTGAAGAGTTCAACACTACTCACATTCATAGGACGATTCCCGCCACGATCGCATAGCCTTCCAAGCGATCCTTCGCATAATCCTAAGTCCAACAAGGCTTCATCGAACCAACCATCCATCATAAGGCATCTTGCGGGTCGGGGCACTACAATATATACCACCCAGAAAAAGTTTCGTCCTCGAAACTTAAAACAAAACTCATCCCCAAAACTTCAACCGACTTATTTATTTATTTATTTTGAAACTCCTCAACAATCAACTTACACCATTTAATATTTCTCTGCAATCTCTCGATTGATTTACAAGTAGTATACCGTCTCGTTACAGCATCCCAATTGATTCAATATAGTTTACCATCTTTGATCTTTCCTCTGACACTCGTGCAAATTCTTAGCACATGATAATCTTCCTTTCCGAACATCAGTAATTCTTTTCGAGCATCTCGTATAATCCCACTTGTTTATTCAATATCCCAACCAACTTATAACAAAATAGATGTTGCCAATTCCAACTCGATAAATTTTCCACAATCAATCCTAATGTTTTTCCAAAGTATTCAGACATAGATGCATCAAGTATTTCTTTCAAGTTCATTGTCATCCATGCCACCAAAGTTGATAAATCCGATTACCACATTTTATTTCGATACCCCGACTATCGTCGGTCAAATCTTGTACTCATCATCGTTCGCATCCATACACTTTTTTTGCAACTCGTAAATTTTTGATCATAATCCATCCATCAAATTGTACCATCATTCCATTCTAGTACATTTCTCGCTGTACTCCAACATTTTCTCCTATTGATGAAGCCAACATATTATCCTCTCGCATAGGCATCTCTTATCTCTAGAAAAATAAATCCCGAGGGTCATTCCTATTCACCTTTACTTTCGCCGATCTCGGCTACATATGCTATCCCATTCCGTCATTACACTTATCCTCAATTCTGATCCGATCAATAAAATTATCCCAACTGTCTCAAGGCACTACTATCCATTTTCGCAGCTCAATATTAATCAATCAAATCCAACCAGTTCTAACAATTTCCAGTAATCCAACAAAGGCAACTCAATTTCCGACGTTCCAACAAGGCAACCAAATTTTTGAAACCAACATGATTCATCATTGTAGAAGCATGGAATTTCACAACCAGAAAGACCATGCGCCAGACACTACATGCGTCAGAACTCGCACAGAACACTTCACAGCAAAGTCAATAAGTATAGACATTTGAAGAAGGACTTTTCATTATATATAAAAGTCTATTACATGTCTAGAAAAGGTTATACAAAGGAGAATTTCTACAAAGGAAAGATCCTAAGTCTACAGCCAGCGGCCACCATGCGCCTTCAGATAGGCGCAGCGGCTACCATGCGTCTCCAGATAGGCACAGCAGTCACCATGCGCCACCAGTGAGGCACAGCAGATACTATGCGCCTCCATCCAGGCGCATCCCGCCATCTCTTCAGCAGCTCAGTTATGTGCATCCAGCTCAGTTATGTGCATCCCTTCAGCAGCCCAGTTATGTGCCACTCTTCCAACCAGGCTCACCTGGCCGAGCAGGAGTGTGCCGCTCTTCCAGCCAGGCTCACCAGATAAATGCTTCGATACACAAAGCATTTAACCCTCTGGCTGGAACCAAGGAAGAGAAGAGTACCGCAAATCTGTGGCCAGGAGAGGCATCGAAAGAGCCTCCAAAGGCCAAGGAAGACCGTGATCGAAATTACGGCGAAAGGCAGCTTTCAACACAATCTGAGTGGGCGACACCCACTTCGAAGGAAGAGAGAGCCTAGCACCGCCATTCCGATCTACGGCTCTTCCGGAACAACGGAGACAAGGCCCGAGCATCCCCATCTTTGGATGCAACAGGCACCTTCCGCCTGCCTCAGAAGCCCTCGACTCCGTCTTTTGGATGTAACAGTCACCTTCAAGAGCATCAATGACAACATGGCGTCTCATCTTCACCCTCGGGAGCACTTCGTCAACAGAATGCACCCGAGAACCTGAGTTCATATTGGAAAGAAGTAAGGGAATGAGAGGCTAACCTTCTCTCCATGCCACTATTTATAGGCCGGGCAGATCAAACCCATGCGCCAAGTGGATGGCTCTCCGAATTCTGTGCAATAAACTCACATTAAATGGATGAACCAGACGCCTCGACTTCAGCCAAGTGGCTATTAAAAGCACTCGAGAAGCGAAACAACCGCATCATCAAAGATGTGTCGGATGCGCCGGCTGGTCAGCGCATCACACCTCTAAAACAGATGCGCCCTGTACCGAGCGCATCAAAGGGGATGCGCCCCCATACGTCCCCATACGCCTAGTGGAACGTCAACCGATGCGCCCACTCAGCTGTCCATCGAATGTCACCAACATTAAATGCTGAACTGACAGAGTTGGCAGCACGCCTTCCCAAGTCTGAACGGCTGACAGCTTTTGCAGAAAACGAAGCGTCCACAACGTCAGCATCATCATGACTCTATCCCGACGGCTACTGCCACGTGGCCACTCGACCACCCGCATGCGCCTCCGCGGCCATGCGCCCAAACCTGCATGTGCCTCAAAAGCCATGTGCCTCAGACCCTTCACTGATCCCTAAAGACAGAAGAAGAGTCTCCAGTTGAAGCTTTGCATGCGCCTTAAAAGCCATGCACCCCAGACTGATCTCTGATCCCGAAAGACAGAAGGAAAGTCGCTCGCATGCGCCTCAAAAGCCATGCGCCCAGAACGGCTCGTGACTCCTAAAGGTCATGAGCCAAAATCTCATCATACGCCCAATCCAAGGCGCATCCCACCAAATCATCCCCCCACCAAATCAGAGATCTTTGAGCCATGGGTCGACGACACGTATCCTTTGACTCAACTCATCCAAGATCTCAGCAATAGAAAGATCTTCTCCTCTGCTACGTGCCGACTCACAACAGCAGTATAAAAAATTCAACTCTGCGAGTAGGGCGCATCATCCATGCGCCTCTATCAGCAATCTCCACGTGGCGTCCCCACGCACCGACGCATCCTACATATGCGCGCATGAGCAGCCAACCTGCCCAACTATAAATGGAGGAATCATCCCCTCCTTATACATATACACACACAGAGACATACATACGAACAATCCAGACAGAGATCATCAGAGAGGCAGATACAGACACTCAACGTCTTTCTCCTCTCAGCCAGCTCCAGCACCCAGAGCAATCTACACCTTCAGAGAACCGATAACCATCGTCAGCCCGTCAACGGAGTCAACGCATTACCACTCGCTCCATTGGCACTTAGGACCCAGATTAAATAAAAGTGTACTCCTAGGACTACATCTAAGTCCTATATTGTAACACTGTTCTGTTTGTATTAAGATTTGCAATCAAACGATTTTAATGGCAAACAAGCTGGCGACTCTGCTGGGGACTTCTTTCTCCTCTTCCGAGAAAGTTGTGTCACAGGCCGACGACGTGAAGGTGGGCTCCTCCCATAAGACGCTGGTCGTGCGCCTCAATCAACAGGCGTACGAGGAGTTCATTTCTGAAGGAAGCGCGAGTCCTTCGAAGCGGCTGCCGAAGCCGAAGAAGACCCGCCGTGTCTGGGTGCGCAAAGTCGACGCCTCGGGCACCACCACTGAAGGGGATGCGCCAATCCAGCCCTCCTTTCCTGCTGACGTTCTCAGCAACCAAGGTGCACCCGCTGATGCAGCACATCTCTCGGGGAAACGTGCGGCTGACCACGTTCCCCAGCCATCTTCCTCTCAGACGAGAAAGATGCGTCGACGGAGCAGGGGCGCAGCCAAAGCCCCGCACATCACCTCTGATGCGCCACAAAAAATCTCTGTCTTTGACAGACTCACTCGCTGTAATGGATGCTGAGTACTATGTGAGACATAATGACGAGTCTTCAAAGATCCTGAGTACTATGCGCCCCAGCGGGCTAGTACAAAGAGATCCAAGGCGGCACGGGCCATGCGCCACAAGCGTGCTATGCCAGCAGCAGGCCAGAGGCACGTGCTCACAATCACGCGCACTGCCGATGGCAAGCTGTACAAGGTCGACTCAGGTGCTTCGGCACCAAAGACGAGTCAATCTTCAAAGTCCTTATCTCACTTGGGCGTATCCACTGCATGCATAACCAAGTCGAGTGCGGCCGACTCAGTGGTCTTGAACTCCCGTGCCTCCTCTGGTTGTGCGTTTGAGGTCCGTTCAAGTCACTTCAAATGTTGTTGTTCCTCCACTACTGATCATGATGCCTGCTTGGTATTAGATCAGGGGGCGCAGCACTCACCTGTCCGCCTCGGCGTTTGGCCTTGCCATGTGCCTGAAGGGGATGTGAAGGTAGCACTCTCCTCCAACGCCCTGCGTAATGTGATCACTCAGAAGCGCCGGTCAGGAGAGTCGACCAACAAGCACGATGAGCCTCTCACGGGCCATACTTGTGCGGTGGTCACTATCAACTGCTGTGGCAAGACGGCAGTACCACCAAGGTAGTCAGTCTTCCAGCGACTGCAGTCATCGACACCCCTCCGACATCGCTTTGGGAAGAAGGTGTCAACAGAAGAGGAGCCAAGAGTTGCTTCATGCAATATGGTCTCCAACTCCTCATCTCTCCGGAAGGCGACCTGCAATTCCTCGTCCAAAAGCCAATCAAGGAGAACCAAGGCAGCAGTCTCGACCTCCGGGGTGTTCGAAGGCACTCGGTCAAAGAAGAAGTTCTTGGAGGAAGCTGGGGGTAGTCAGACCCTTGTTGAGCTTCCTTTCGAAGACGAAGATGTCCAAAGCACAGCTGCGGCAGATCTTCATCCTCGAGGCGAAGTCAGCCTCCCAGAAGCACCTCGAAACGAGGATGTCCCTCAGGACACAGCTGGGGGTAGAGACGAAGAGGCCCTTCAAGACGGAGTCGAGGACACTCAGGCCCTGGCAGATGCGTCCGTCGAGAATGACCTCCAGAATGTGACTGGGGGTGGCCAAGCTGAAACACCAGGAGAGGTGACTCCCCCACATGAAAGTGAGGCCGAAAGCGAAGCCTCAACCAATCCATCCACTCCTGGCCGTGTCAGGACAGTATACATGGCTGGGGATGATGCCGAGTCTGATGCGCCACCGCAGGACATTGTTCAGCGCATAGACTCATTAGAGGGAGGACTCAAAACCCTCTCTGCCACTATGCAAGCACTGACTCAAGCAGTGTTTGATATTCGGTCGGCCTTGACCAGAACACCTTCAACCGGTCCCGACCCAGGAGTTAATGGGGAGTCGAGTGTACCCTTTCAACGGGCACCCTCTGACACAGAAGCACCTCAGACATCAGAACCCTCAAACGCTCCGCTCCAGATAGTGCCACCTTTCCCGACTCCTAGCACCACGGAGGATGTGGTCAAAATGATCAAGGACCTGCGTGAGCGCTTCGAGTCCAAAAACAGGCAAGAGGAGCCAGAAGATGGGCATTTCCCAGCCTTATTCCCTCGAGTGGAACAAGGTGGTTTATCCTCCAAAATATAAACCACAAACACTCACACCATACGATGGAAAGGACTCTCCGCGTCGATACCTGACATATTTCCAGTCACAAATGGGGTATCTTCCAAAGGAGGATGCGCTCCTCACCAGCATCTTTGTTGGGGCCCTAAAAGGGGTAGCGTATGACTGGTACTGCAGCCTCTCCGACAATTCTATATCGTCTTTCGATAACTTGACGCGCCTCTTCCTCGATCGCTTCTACGACGGCGGGAAGGACATGACGATGGCATCTCTCATAGAGATACGCCAGAAGGAGAAAGAAACGGTTCGGGTGTTCATCGAATGCTTCCGACAAGCCTGCTTCAGGCTACCTCCAGGCATGCTAGAACATGCGCTCCTCTCCTCTTGCAGCATGAACATGCTGGCCGCAGTGAAGCTCTGGCTCAACTCTACTCCCCCTTCCGACTGGAGCTCCCTAATCATCGAAGCTGAAGCCGCAGAAAAGAAGGCGACCAATGCACGTCTTCTGGGTCTCAGCTTCCCCGTCTTTGATGATAAGGGGAAAAGGTCAGCAGCCAACAACTCCGGGCGAGAAGCAAAGGGAAAACATGTATTGACTGTTAATGCCTCGAAGGGCACATCTGCGCCTACTCAGAAGCCTCCACTGGCACCGAGACCTAAGGAGGTGTATTCATTCAATGATGAAGACAACCTGCAACTCTTCGAAATACTGAAGCAGGGTGACAAGATCAAGCTCCCGGACCCGAAGCGGCCCGATGAAGTTAGGAAAGTGGACAACCCGAGGTACTATCACTACCATCGGTTTGTCGGACACCCGACCAAGGACCGCTACGTCCTCAAGAATTATATCCAGCGCATGATGAATGCGGATGTAATCTCCGTCGACTACGAAGAGAAGACGGTGTCAGCCAATGTGGTGTCACTTCAGTTCGGCACCTTGCCGCCGACCACCACACAAGATGGCGTCGTCCCCATTCCTAAGGCGACAATGGAGGTGGTGAACTTGCCACCTACCCGTGACAATATGAGTGGACTCATCCCACTCACCACATCTCGAGGAGAGGTTCTCTGGGTTCACCCCGACCTCGTCTCCGAAGTAACTCAACCGGAGGTACGCTCTACCTCCAAATCAAAAGACAGGAAGATCAAGTCTTGCCGTACGGTCTCTTCTTCAACGGAAGAGGCACTTCCAGTGCAGACGCGTGCACAACAGAACGCTCAGCCCGACGAAGCTGCCGCCGAGGGGGTGCCTCCTGGCACAATCCCTGAGGAGGGCCCGTCTAAACCCTCAGCAGCCAATAAGCAGAAGCAGGTGGAGGCTCGTTTCGACAGACCTCTACGGAAGGAGAATGCTTGGGGCTAGCCAAGCCCCACAACTTTGACATACTGGCACAACTGGCCAGTACTCCTGCGCGCTTATCTTTGTTTGAGCTCCTGCGTCTTTCTAAAGACTCCCGAGAAGCTCTCTGCGAAGCTCTGAAGGACGCTGAATCCTTTCTCAGTCAGGTCAAGCAGCCTGAAGACCTCCCAACTACTTGTGCGTACTGTCATTGTGCGAAGGAAATTATCCCAAACATAACTTTCATCCAACAAGACATGCTGCTCAAGCACCACCGATATAACCGACCACTGTATTATACGGGGTATATAGGTTCAGTCAAGGTGAGCCGGATTCAGATCGATCTGGGGTCTTCCCTCAACATCATTCCGAAGGCGCTGATGTCAAAACTGGGGATCCCAATGTACCGGCTGGCACCCTCCAACACAACCATCAGTGGCTTCAACGCTAGCAAAAGCGAGCCACTGGGAAAGATTCGACTGAAGTGCCACATAGGCAACCTCAAAACTGAGGTGACTTGTTATGTGGTGGATGCCGAGGTCAACTACAACATCCTGCTCGGCCGACCATGGCTACATGAGTACATGGTGGTGCCTTCCACGCTCCACCAATGCATGAAATATGTATCCACCAACGGCGTCATCCGGACGGAGTTCGCAGACATCGATCCTTTCAAAGGGATTGAGGCTTACTTCACCGATTCCGACTTGTACAAGCCACTTGACAAGGAGGAAGCCAACGATGCTGATGATGAGGCAGAGACGGCAACTGAGCCGGACACGGGGCCTGAGACGAATCAAGATGCCCCACTGAAGATTCGACTGAAGGGCAAACCACCCCAGAAGGTGCCTCCAATGAGCATCAAGCTATCCGGGAAGGCACCGACTCCTGAGGCTCCCCTGAAGATACGCCTCAAGGGAAAGCCGCCTCAAACATCGGCTCCCCTGGTGGCGAAATTACAGTGGAAGACACCACCCACAGGAGGCGCAGTTGAGGCACCTCTGAAGGTGCGTCTCAAGGGCAAGCCCCCGCAGTCATCCAAGATGCCAGAGAGGGCTCACATAACCCTCTCAGACCCCAAGATCAAAGCTGTGGTGGACTCTCATGATCCATCCTCAGTGCTTACAGACGAGGAGCTTGGCGAATATATTTCTGCTGATGTAGATGCACCCTCCTTAGACAATATAATCCCGTGGGATAAAATCTCGTACTTCATCAATAATAGAGTGTCTTTTAATTATTCTTATCTTCCACATTGGAATGCCATATATACATTAGATCACGCTCTACGGTCGTTGCAAACACAAATAACGACCGTCCATAATGTAAACCGAGTAGTCCCGTCACAAGGAGTCTGTTTCATAAACCCTCCACGAAGCCGAGACGAAAGATCCGTTATTTTTGGCAAAGTCGAGCGTCATCAAGACCTCCTGCCACTCGAGCCTGAACCTAATACCGGCAGAGTACAAGTTTATCGGTATACGGATACAGCAAAGCACATCATCCAGAAGATAGGCTACGACCTGAAAAGCAACAAAGACATAAACTATGGCAAGGGTCGACCTCTCCCTCTCCAGCTTTCAACACCCAAAGGAAGGCCGCAAGACTACTACAACAAAACTCGACGGGGGATAGGCTATGTCACGCCGCCATCAACCCCAGAGAGTTCAGACGTAGAAGACGTAGAACATTCCCACTCGTCCGAAGCGTCGACTTGGGATTCTGATACCAGTATCGGATCAGTCTTCAGGAAAGTGCTGTCAGCTAACATGACGTCTGCACAACCTCAAAAAGGTGAAGGCGAAGACCAAACGCCGGAACCCTTCGAAGAAGAACCCTGGGATCAACGCCTAGGAGAGCAACGGGAGTCTCGTTTTGAGTTACGTGAACCTCCCACCGAAGATGAAGTCGAGCAGATCGACCTTGGGGACGGATCTTCTTCCAAACCCATCTTCGTCAGCAAAAGCCTAGAAGGAGAAGACCGAGAGGCTTTAATCCAGCTGGCTAAAGAGTATATCGACGTCTTTGCCTGGAGCTACGAAGACATGCCAGGACTCGATCCACAGATCGCAATGCATAGGTTGAACATCTTACCTGATGCCAAACCTATCAAACAACAACAACGACGTTTTCGTCCGGATATCATGAATGCCATCGATCAGGAGGTGGACAAACTTTTGACTAGCGGCTTCATCCGTGAGGAACAACACCCAGATTGGGTAGCCAACGTCGTACCTGTCACCAAGAAGAACGGGAAGATACGAGTCTGTATCGACTTCAGGGACCTCAATTCTGCTTGCCCGAAGGATGAATTCCCGCTTCCGATCACCGATGTGATGATCGACAACACATGTGGTTTTGAACGCATATCCTTCATGGATAGGTATTCAGGCTACAATCAAATCAAGATGTTCCCCGATGACGCGAAACACACGTCATTCAGGACTCCAAAGGGTGTTTTCTGCTACACAGTAATGCCCTTCGGCTTGAAAAATGCCGGTGCAACATACCAACGAGCTATGAGTACCATCTTCCGTCAACATCTTCGTAAAACAGTCGAATGCAATGTTGACGACATCGCAGTCAAGAGCCGCCTCAAAGGAGATCACCTACAGGATTTGAAGACAGTCTTCGATCTCATGCGGGCACATCAACTCAAAATGAACCCCGCTAAATCCTTCCTGGGTATTTCTAGCGGCAAATTCTTGGGCTTTGTCATCACGGCGAAAGGCATTCATGTTGATCCCGTGAAGACCAAAGCCATCCTCAACATGGACCCTCCGAAAAATCTTCGAGAACGTCGAGGCTTGCAGGGACGTCTGGCATACATCCGGAGGTTCATAGCAAACCTTTTCGGTAAATGTCAACCCTTTACTCAGCTCATGAAGAAGGGAGTCTCTTATGTCTGGACAGAGGAGTGCCAGAAGGCTTTCGACAACATCAAAGCCTACTTGACGAGCCCACCAGTCCTGGTGGCACCTGTCGCGGGCAAACCATTTCTTCTCTACGTCCGTGCCATGGATCATTCCCTTGGCGCTCTGCTGGCTCAAAACAGCGATACAGGCTATGAGCAAGCAATCTACTACCTCAGTCGAACGCTCATGGGGGCCGAACACCGGTACAACCCCGTTGAAAAGGAGTGCTTGGCTTTGGTGTTTGCCATCCAGAAGACTCGTCATTATGTCTCGGGCCAGACAATTCATGTCATTTCCCGAGTCAATCCACTCAGAGTCCTCATGACAAAGCCAGGATCATTAAACTCCCGGCTAGCCACATGGGCGATTTTGCTAACACCATATAATATGGTGTTTGTCCCGCAAAAAGCTGTTAAAGGTCAAGCTGTGGCTGACTTTTTAGCTGCACACCCCATCCCAGAATCCTCAAAACTCTATGAAGACATCCCGGATGAGGTCCAAAAATCCAACGTCACCGAAGGAAGCTCCGTTTGGCGGATGTTTTTCGATGACGCTTCGAGAACAGGCTCCAAAGGCCAAATCATCGCAGGAGTGGGGGTAGTCTTAGTCTCCCTCGATCAGCTGGTCATCCAGCGTGCTTACTCCCTTTCGAAGCCGTGCTCCAACAATGTTGCCGAGTACAACGCACTCGTCATGGGACTCCAACTTGCACAACAGCTGGGGGTGGACCATCTGGAAGCCTACGGTGACTTAAAACTCGTCATGAACCAGATTCGAGGGCAGTACGAGGTTCGCCATGAAGATCTGATCCCTTACCATGAAGTTGCATTGAACATCATTTCAACCTTCACCGGGTTCTTCATCGAACACGTGCCTCGTCTACAAAACTTGGAGGCTGACGCTCTGGCTGGCCTCGCAGCCTCATTGGCAGCGCCCTTTGGGACTCAACACTATGTCACGGTAACAGGCCGAGACTTGATTTGTCCCAGAAACAACCTGTTCTTGCAAGTGGCCCACGCCATGCCGACGAACACTGGTGTTAATGTCCGAGACTGGAGGTTCCCGTTCATCGACTTTGCTGTCTACGGAATTTTTCCAGAGGACCCGAAGGAAGCCGTCTCAGTCAGGAGACGCTCTCTTCGATTCTACTACGACACAGTTACTAAAATGCTGTACCGACGTTCCTTCGATGGGCTCCTCCTTCGATGCCTGTCCAACGAGGAAGCAGCCGAAGCCCTCCGAGAAGCTCATGACGGAACTTGCGGAGCTCATCAACCCGGTCCTAAGTTGCAGGATCGACTGCGACGTATGGACTACTACTGGCCAACCATGGCCGCCGACGCTGTTGAATATGCTAAGAAGTGTCACGCATGCCAACTCCATGCTGACTTCATACATACACCGTCTGAACCACTACATCCTACAGTCGCCTCCTGGCCCTTCGAAGCCTTGGGCATGGATATTGTGGGACCTATCACCCCTCCTTCATCAAGAGGACACCGCTTCATCCTGGCCATCACCGATTACTTCTCCAAATGGGCAGAAGCAGTCCCACTGGCGGAAGTAAAGAGCTCCAGGGTGGTCAGCTTTATCAAACACCATGTCATTTACCATTTCGGAGTACCCCGACGGATCATTCATGACAACGGTCCTCAGTTTATCAGCCACATTTTTAGCAGGTTCTGTGACAAGAACCACATTCAAAATGTGGCATCCATCGCCTATAATCCGGCAGCAAACGGGTTAGCAGAGGCGTTCAACAAAACCATCATCAGGCTACTCAAAAAGGTCGTATCATCCAATAAACGCGACTGGGATAAAAAGCTTGGCGAATGCCTTTGGGCCTACCGCATAACGGTATGGACACCGACAGGCAACACACCGTTCTCTCTGGTCTACGGGAGCGAAGCGGTACTGCCTCTCGAGATCCAGATACCCTCACTCTGCGTGGCAATAACAAACAAACTCACAGAAGAGGACAATCAACGTCGTCGTCTGCGGGAACTTGAGGCACTCGATGAGAAGCGTCTCCTAGCTCAATAACGCATCGAACTCTACCAAGCCCGTATATCACAGGCTTTCAACAAGAAGGTCAAACAGAGGACTTTCTAAGTTGGTGACCTGGTTCTGGCAGTCAGGAGGCCGATGGTGTTAACTCTCAAGACACCAGGAAAGTTCGAGCCCAAGTGGGAAGGACCTTTCATCATAGAGACGGTATACTCAAACGGTGCTTACCGCCTCGCCAAACCCAATGGAGACTTGTTTATGATGCCCATCAACGGCAAGTTCCTAAAGAAGTACTATTCTTGACATCCTTCAGACATGTACTTCCCCAAGGGGATCTGTGGGCCCAATCATCGAGATTCACAAAAAATCTCCTTCCATAAACTCATCCGCTTCGGGAACCCAGCTGTTCCGTGGCTTCCTTCAGAAGAAAGACAACCACGTCCACATTACCTCTGAGTTGTTCCTCTACACCCTACAAAGCGGAATCTTATACTATGTAAGCCGACGCTACCATTCATGTTTACCACGTCCACATTACCTCTGAGTAAACATCTCGTACAAACAACCCCTGCGTTGTCGTACATTGATCGTCGAACTTCCACGTCCACATCACCTCTGAGTTGTTCAGCGTATCCCCCAGGATCATTCCTACCACGTCCATCACACCTCTAAGTAGGATGATTCTATCATTTGGACCCAATGATTGCCATGTCCACATCACCTCTGAGCAAACATGTTGGTTCCTTCAAACTTATTATCTGTGCCTAAAAACCAAGGTGAGCAAAAGATAATAGGTCCACACAAATCATCAAGTTCATAATAACAAAAATGAACACATCACAAAAGGTTGCATACTTTTTTATTTTCTGAAATAGAGAGTACAAAAGGCTACATTATTCCTCAGCAAAGGGTTGCAAAAGAGCATAAAAAAGAGGAAAAGCTACAGTCCCTGAACCTCCCCAGGGTGGGCTGAGAGCTCCCTGACTCGAAGCCTTAGGTCGGCTGTACGGGCCTCCACAGTCGCTAGGACTCGTCACTCAGCTTCTTGATGCATCAATTCAACAGCCCCAGCGGAAGTATCGCTCTCATGCTTCGTATCAAGCTGTTGTCGCTGCTGCGCCAAGGCAAGAGTCCGTTGAGTAAAAGTTGCTTCTTCCTTCTGGAATACTGCATGTTCAGCCCGGACACGTTCGGCATCTAACTGGAGTCGGGCCCGTTGGTACTCAAGGCGGCGCATCTGGGTGTCAATCTCCGCTATATCAGCATCCAATACAGCTCGAGTTTCCACCATCGTCTTCATGGACTGAGACAACTGCTCTACCGCAGCCTCAGTCTCAGCCACCTCGAGCTCCCAAATACCCACAGTGGCCTGGTATGAAGACTCGATCTCGGCAATCAGCTTCCCCTTCTCCGCATCTATCAGGACGGAGAGGTCGTTTTGCTGGATGCGCTGAAGTTTCGCAAGCCGCTCGTCCAGCTCGATCACCGAAGCCTCCAGAATTTTGGCCATATGGTCGTGGCCATGGTGAATGCGGATCAGCTCGATACAGGGCATTGCCAAAGTTCATGCCGTTGTAAAGCTCCCATTGGCATCTATCACAGCAGATACACCCTTCTGCAGCATTTTGTATACCCCCTCGACGAGGAATTTCACATACTCGTCTGCATCTGCCAGGACCTGCGGCGTTATAGCAGGAGTTGGAGGAGCTACTGCAGTTTGCAGACCGGAAGAAGATTCGCCAACCTCAACCTGCGAGGCTTGAACCTCAGTATCAATGGGCTCTTTATCAACGGGGGCTGGACTGCTAGCCCGAGGAGCCGAAGGAACAGAGGAAGCCCGCACAGGCGTCAAAATAGTACCCCAAGTAGGAGGGGCAACGGAGGGTTCCACACCCTCGCCCTTCTCAAGCCCGGAGGAACCACCGACGTCAACGGCCACCTCTTCTACCCCCAACGTCATATCAACAGCTGGTACCTCTCTCGGCAGAATAGGGAGATTATCACTTGTTTCTTGACCCGCCTCAGCGGTTGTGACCGGCAGACGGGTCTCGTCATCAAGTCCCTCCACAGGGACAGAATCTGTCGCTACCTCCTGATCGGTAGCTGCCTCAACTACCACGGTTGAAGCCGGGGTGGGACTCGGCAATGATTCAGCCGACCTCCCCTCATCATGATAAGGAGGGGAATCAACCCTCTCCTCTGTCCCAACCATATCTGTTGCCCCCGCAACAGACTCTTTCAGCCCTAGAGCAACGTCATCCGAAGGCGACGAACTCCAATCCACCTCATCATCAAGATGCCTCAAGTCCGTAGGACCCTCAACGTCCTCCACGGCAGACTCTACCTTTCCGGAAGTTGTTGCAACCTAAAAGACAGGAGATACTAAAACCTCCGCAGGTACGTCTTCGGGGTCCTCATCCACGGGAGACATTATCATCGGTGGGATGCGCTCATCAGAAGAGCATGCCACCTCCTTCGGCTTATTGGCACCCGGTTTTGAAACACGGGACTTCTTTTTCGACTGCAAGAAGAAAAAGCATAAGTCACCTCAATGACAAAATGAATTAGAATTACGAAGCACTCCTTACCTCAGCAGGAGCTGATCCAGTTGGCACTACGAGTGGCACTTTCGTAACCTTTGCAGTCGACGTCTTTCTCGACCTCTTCGGTACAGAAGAACCAGCTTCTGTGTCAGCCCGCCTCTTCCCAACAGAAGGATCTCTCACTGACGCTGCAGCAGCAGCCCAATATCCCGCCAAATCTGGTGGACGATATGATCGGGCTACCCTCAACATATTCGCCGTGGCCTTCAGCTGAGTTCCAATGATGAAACTAGTCTCTCTATCATAACCAGGAGACGTAGCGTTCATAATACAATACAGCTTGGCGGCCGGATATAGGATCTGCGGCCGAGGGTTGCGGACTGGCGTGGTAAAACTAACGCTAGTGCATCCAGCGTTATAATACTGCCAGCCCCGGGCTCCGTCCAGCAAACTTCCGACGAAGCCTAGACTGCTACTGGGATTCCGCAACATCAGTTGAGTATAGCCAAATTGACGAGCAAATCGGCTTGGCAGATATGGCTCCAGATAACATTTATTCTTGTTGCGGTAGACCAGGTGAGAAGGCCGGATACTTTACAACCAATGAAAACTCCATTTCGGCAAAGTGACTGCATCTTCGCCAGAGTCAACTAAATCTTGGTCGGCCTCGAAATCTTTGAAAATCGGGCCAACCTTGACAAATTCCCACCCCTGAAGGTAGGACAAGACTCTCCTGCAAACGGAGACGCCGGTGTACGACCACTTCCTCTTGTAGTAGCGGCGGATGAAGGCATCCCCTTCAACATGATCCTCCTCCGGACCGGGACTCATCACGTTCGGATGATGCAAAATCAGCCATCCCATAAGTTAATGGAAAGGCAACTCGGCCCGGGGAAAGTTGTCATTATTACCTTTCTCATGGATCACGTCATTAGCAAAAGACCTCAAACCGTACAACATGTTGCACACCATCGCGGGGAGGAGAGCTAAGGGTCGCCCAAAAGCTAACTTCACAGCAGGCAAAATAAGATTCTGATGTACCCGTTCCACGGCACCGGATCCACCTGCAAATACGCAATCCCGGAGCCATATCATCAAATAGGTTGTCAATACTGCCTTAGATGACATCCGGTGCCCACAGTGCCAGAAGCAGCTATAGGCATCCTTTCCGCTCTCATCCGAACGTGGAGTCCTCTCATCTAGTCGACTTATTTCAGAAGTCACCTCCGCGGGCTTCAGTCCCTGCGGAGTCACAAATCAGATCCTCGAAGGATCCGCTAAATCCTGCTTAAAGACATAGTCCCTCCAAGCAGTTACATGAGGTTGGGTCTTGCCCCTATCCCTCTGGTGCATCAGATAATGGTGGCTCGTCACCTCTTTGAACACAGCCATCATCTCCGGGTTCTTATCCTCCAGAACCTGGATCTCCTTATTTCATGGGAAATACTCCTCGTACGGCTCTGAGCCCCAAGGAAGCTTAGACACCTCGTGCATCTCATGGAGAGCCAACCCCAACTCTCCCACCGGAGTGAAAAAGCTGCCAGTATGGGCGTTGAATAATTCTAAGAGCGCAAGGAACATAGGATAATTGAGATCCACGCCTGCCTGCGTAGCCCGAATAGCGGCTGTCAGCCCGATCTCTTTAAGCTCAACTTTAAACCTTGAAAGCACCCAAGTGGTCAACTCGTCCCACCTCGGAATATAGTGACACCAACCCTCGACTCTAAATCCACCTGTCGGATACGTGACCTTCGCTGTCAACATCCGATTTGCAAAGGTCGGGGCACTGAAGGGAAATGTGTCATTTAGAACTTCACTGTAGAGGCTCCCGGGACGCAAGGCTCGGTAACTGAACGAGGAACCGGCTCGTGAAGCAGCCAAAGTATCTCGCTGGTTCGAGGTGGCATCGATCGAACGGGTACCTCCCAAGGCCCCTCCTTGAGAAGGAGTAAGTTCCCAACCTATCCTTCTCTTCGTAGCCAGACGATAAAAAGCCGTCAGCGGCAACTGGCGGTCAACCTGCCTCATGTATAGAACCATGCCTTTGGCAGTGAAGAACCAGTCTTCTTTGATCTTCAGTATCTTCGCTTCAGAAGAGACTAGTCGGTCGCCAAACAGAAAGGCAGGTTTTAAGAAAGTCACATCTTCAGATTCGGCAGACTTCAGTTTACCACTCTCCTTCATACTCTGGAAGAAAAGTGGCAACTGGTTCTGGATTTGCAGCATTCTCTCCCGGGGTTGGTTCTGTAAGATAGCATCCTTTGCAGGGTTGATCACCGCCTCATCAAAATCAACCACCATTTGGCAAAGGGAAGCATCCAAGAGGACTTCGTTCAACAGAGGGAACGTCATCGACACTGGCACAACAAAAGTGGAAGTCAGGCAAAAAGACAAAAGTAGATTGACGCAGCGTCCGGGCATAAACCCATGCGCGTCAGCTTCAGCGCATCACCCATGCGCGTTGGCATTGGAGCTTCGGCGCATCAGCAGGGCATAAACCCATGTGCGTCAGTATGAGAGCTTCCGTGCATCATCTGTGCGTGAGCCCATGCGCGTTAGCGAAAGCTTCGGTGCATCACCAGGGTATAAAACCCATGCGCGTCAGCAAACTAAACCTCGGTGCATGATAAAGGCCTGAGCCTATGCACGTCGGCAGGATAAAACCTCAGCGTATCAAGGACAGAAGCCCATACGCATCGGCAGCAGAAAGTTAGAGCACATTAGATAGCAAAGGTCGACACCCACCCGTCACCCCGGGGCGAACGTCGGCCGGAGTCGCAATGGTGGCAGGAGCCTCCTCGTCGACGAAGTCTGCCGGCTCCTTCTCCTTCCCCTTTCCTTTGCCGGCACCGCCGCGAGGAGTCTTGGGAGCCATTCTAACAGAGAGGAAGAAATTAGGGTTTTCTTAGAAAGAACTCTAAAGGAGGCAAAGGCACAGAGTAGAAGAACTCTCTCTCTCTCTCCACCTCTCACCTATTTATAGGCCGTGGTCGAACGCATGAACCGATGACGAGTGATCTCAGCCGTCGCCTCGGGTCTTGTGAAGATAGCAGCAGATAAAACCAAAAGATCATCATTAATCTTTTCGGTTACCGAGGCATTATCAAATTCATTAATTGAGAAGAGCATACAGTTGAACAGGCATGCGCCCCAACAGTCATGCGCCCTGATCGCCATGCTTCTTATTCAAAGTATTCCAAAACTTATTCAAAAGTTTTGAAAACTTTGAAGGGGTCTTGTAGAAGCATGGAATTTCACAACCAGAAAGACCATGCGCCAGAACTCGCACAGAACACTTCACAGCAAAGTCAATAAGTATAAACATTTGAAGAAGGACTTTTCATTATATATAAAAGTCTGTTACATGTCTAGAAAAGGTTGTACAAAGGAGAATTTCTACAAAGGAAAGATCCTAAGTCTACAGCCAGCGGCCACCATGCGCCTTCAGATAGGCGCAGCGGCCACCATGCGTCTCCAGATAGGCGCAGCAGTCACCATGTGCCACCAGTGAGACGCAGCAGATACTATGCGCCTCTATCCAGGCGCATCCCGCCATCTCTTCAGCAGCTCAGTTATGTGCATCCAGCTTAGTTATGTGCATCCCTTCAGCAGCCCAGTTATGTGCCACTCTTCCAACCAGGCTCACCTGGCCGAGCAGGAGTGTGCCGCTCTTCCAGCCAGGCTCACCTGATAAATGCTTCGATACACAAAGCATTTAACCCTCTGGCTGGAACCAAGGAAGAGAAGAGCACCGTAAATCTGTGGCCAGGGGAGGCTTCGAAAGAGCCTCCAAAGGCCAAGGAAGATCGTGATCGAAATCACTACGAAAGGCAGCTTTCAACACAATCAGAGTGGGTGACACCCACTTTGAAGGAAGAGAGCGCCTAGCATCGCCATTCCGATCTACGGCTCTTCCAGAACAACGGAGACAAGGCCCGAGCATCCCCATCTTTGGATGCAACAGGCACCTTTCGCCTGCCTCAGAAGCCCTCGACTCCGTCTTTTGGATGTAACAGTCACCTTCAAGAGCATCAATGACAACATAGCGTCTCATCTTCACCCTCGGGAGCACTTCGTCAACAGAATACACCCGAGAACCTGAGTTCATATTGGAAAGACGTGAGGGAATGAGAGGCCAACCTTCTTTCCATGCCACTATTTATAGGCCGAGCAGATTAAACCCATGCGCCAAGTGGATGGCTCTCCGAATTCCGTGCAATGAACTCACATTAAATGGATAAACCAGACGCCTCGACTTCAGCCAAGCGGCTATTAAAAGCACTCGAGAAGCGAAACAGTCGCATCATCAAAGACGTGTCGAATGCGTCGGCTGGTCAGCGCATCACACCTCTCAAACAGATGCGCCCTGTACCGAGCGCATCAAAGGGGATGCGCCCCCATACGTCCCCATACGCCTAGTGGAACGTCAACCGACGCGCCCACTCAGCTGTCCATCGAATATCACCAACATTAAATGCTGAACTGACAGAGTTGGCAGTACGCCTTCCCAAGTCTGAACGGTTGACAGCTTTTGCAGAAAATAAAGCATCCACAACGTCAGCATCATCATGACTCTATCCCGACGGCTACTGCCACGTGGCCACTCGACCACCCACATGCGCCTCTGCGGCCATGCGCCCAAACCTGTATGAGCCTCAAAAGCCATGCGCCTCATACCCTTTACTGATTCCTAAAGACAGAAGAAGAGTCTCCAGTTGAAGCTTTACATGCGCCTCAAAAGCCATGCGCCCAGACTGATCTTTGATCCCGAAAAACAGAAGGAAAGTCGCTCGCATGCGCCTCAAAAGCCATGCGCCCAGAACGGCTCGTGACTCCTAAAGGTCATAAGCCAAAATCTCATCATGCGCCCAATCCAAGGCGCATCCCACCAAATCATCCCCCCATCAAATCAGAGATCTTCGAGCCATGGATCGACGACACGTGTCCTTTGACTCAACTCATCCTAGATCTCAGCAACAGAAAGATCTTCTCCTCTGCTACGTGCCGACTCACAACAGCAGTATGAAGAATTCAACTCCGCGAGTAGGGCGCATCATCCATGCGCCTCCATCAGCAAACTCTACGTAGCATCCCCACGCACCGGCGCATCCTACATATGCGCGCATGAGCAGCCAACCTGCCCAGCTATAAATGGAGGAATCATCCCCTCCTTACACATATACACACACAGAGACATACATACGAACAATCCAGACAGAGATCATCAGAGAGGTAGATACAGACACTCAACGTCTTCCTCCTCTCAGCCAGCTCCAGCACCCAGAGCAATCTATACCTTCAGAGAACCGATAACCGTCGTCAGCCCGTCAACGGAGTCAACGCATTACCACTCGCTCTATTGGCACTTAGGACCCAGATTAAACAAAAGTTTACTCCTAGGACTACATCTAAGTCCTATATTGTAACACTGTTCTGTTTGTATTAAGATTTGCAATCAAACGATTTTAATGGCAAACAATCATCCCATCCAATATTATAACATCAAATTTCCCAAATATTCCATTCTATTCCAAAGCCTACATTCCAATATATCTTACTCATTCCGACTGTACTCACGCAATATCAATAGGGACATCCTACGGTTTTCCAACAGTCAACTTAGCATTTAGTCAAGTCTCTATGGTCAGCTAATCTAAGCTAAACCAGACGAATCATTCAGCTAACTCATATGAGATGGATAGCTATCAGGGACAAACTTATCTCTTATCTTAAAGGCAACCAATTCTCATCATAGGGCAACTCTATAGTCTGACCAACTTAGGGACATGGGACACCACCCCAATCTTATGAACTTATTCCCAACACGGACAAATGAAGAACATAGCCAACCAATCTGAAACTTAAGCAACCAACCAATATCCTAGGCAACCATCCAATACTCTAGTCAACCAACTGACACTCTAAGCAACCAACCAACATTCTAGGCAACCAACCGACAATCTAGGCAACCAACCGACAATCTAGGCAACCAGCCAACAATCTAGAGTCAAGTCTTTCTACCCGTACTCATACTCGAGTCATACCAAACAAAGTCTCATTCTAGACTTACCCGTAACCAACCAAATCTATCCGACAATTCTATCCAACAATTCTTATGGGTCAATCTCGAAACTATCATATAAAACTCCTTAATCGAATATCCAAACTTTCAATTTCCACTTGCATAGACATAGCATCACTTGTTCAATCCGACTTGTATCCTCATATCGTACTCAATTGTCTATTCAATCGGGTCAACTATTCCGAGTCATCATCCGACATTTCTATCTCAATAGTTTATCACTTATGATCTCTTCCTACGGTCTTTTCACGATATATTCATTTCCCACATTCTTAGATCATCGATACAGTCTGTACTCCTTAACCAACAAAATAAGGCAACTACACAATCATATTTCTTCCGAGGCATCAATTATAAATTTTTTAGCACCAACACGGTCGTCTCTTAGTAATTCACGTTAACCATCAATATTCGTTTTGCATCATCTCCTTGTGATTCCATAAGAAGATTAATATTCATACACCGATCCAATCTCTATAGCACCAATCATCTAGCATTCATATATCGGTCATCTTAGTGGATATGACATAACTTATTGGCTAAGTCATAATCCAACAATTCTATATTCCACCAAACTTGTTATTCATGCGACAACATCTACCGACAGGGTCTATTACATATCGCTGCACCTTGATACTTATTTGTATTCCAGCCATTCGACTCACGTAAGGAACATCTATTCTTTCATGCATCAAAGGACAAGTATTCATTCTCTATGCCTCAAAATAGTCAAGGGTCATAACTTGTTAATTCGGGACATCAATTTCTCTCAAGCCCAACTGCACATCATGCTAAGAACATCTATTCCTCAAGCCCATTCTCTACTTTTCGGTCGTCGATGCAATTCTCTGCATCTTCTAAATCATTCGCAATATCCTATTAAGCGTCTAACATCACCATCAATTCTGTCGATATCCAACATACAATTTCTTTCACTCAATTCCAATATCGTTCAAAAATTCGGTCCATAGTTATTCCCACAAAATCATTCGATAGTAACACCACACTATCGTTACTAAGCCTACCATCCTCCTTACCCAACTGATTCAAGCCTTCGCCTGAATCTGAATTTTGTTTCTTTCCAACCAAGGCATTTATTTTATATTCTCAAATCTCTTATTACCCAACATAATGCTAACCAACATGGTCTAGCGCTGGTTCATCTGAACACATCAAAATCTCGCAACGGGTCATCCGAACTTAATCATCATGGGACATGCCTAGCCGACATGTATCAATCGTAATCTCAGCTACGATTCGATACCACCCGATACCTTACAGGTAAAGCAATCACAAAATCATGAACACATCAATGGTCAAGGGACATCTTATCACGACGAGGGTATATGTAATATACCACCCAGAGCTCAAGCCATTCCGACACAATATTCCTTCGCATCAAACCAACGTCCAATATGGACAATCCATCCCGCAGTGGTTATGCTGACCACAAATATCGACTCAAGATTCTGTCGATTCCCATTCACTAAAATCTATGCACATTCTGTTTCAACATACCATTCCATCACCCACTGTCGATTGCTGCATAACAATCGACTCAATGAATCCCACACATAAGACATCCAGCATACATCACAAACTTATTACCACATCGCATCATTGTTATTCTTTTGGTATCTTTTAGAAATTCAACAAAGCAAACATATCACAGGCCACATATTTAGACTTATTATATGGAACACCCAGTGAGAGGTTAGAATGATCAACGGACTTTCAGTCAAGGAAACAACATAGAATAGTTTGGAAGCAACACAAAATAATCGCAGAAGCACTATGAATCATCATAGAGGCAACTTTGATTTCATCGCGGAAGCACCTTTGGGTATTCGCGGAAGCAACTTTGATTCACCGTGGAAGCAACTTTGAATAATCGCGGAAGCAATCTTTGAATCATCGCGGAAGCAGCTTAGAATCATCTTTAGTAGCAACATTGATTTAAAACAAATCGAATAAGAATCCAAGGACGTAAAGCCGTGCTCTGATACTATTATGTCACGCCCCGATCCCGGAGGATCGAAAACTGGCCACTGGGCGTGATGCCGTACAAGTCTAGATTGCACTTGTACAAGGCAAAACCATTACAGTTCCTGGTAACTCTCAGAAAAAATCGACAACGCAGCGGAACCAAGCAGTTAAATTGAAGTCACACAAGATATTGAAGAAATATATCTCTGTTATTGATAATCATAATGGATTACAAGACTTGCAGCGGAATACAGAGTTTACAACTGATTACAAGACTTTTTGAATAGCCAACTGAATGTATACACTTGCCCTTTAGGCTACAATGAATATACCGACTTCTTTACAATGAACTTGCCAATATGGCTACAATCTCACTGGCACAACTGAGTTCCACTGTTCCATACATTATGTCCCGTATAGCAGAAGACATCATCTTGAAAGAAGAGCTTCTGCACACCCATCCGATTCATCGATGCCAAGCACTGATTCACAGGATTTCCCCCAAGCATACACCTGTACTATTGCCCACAACGTGGGTTAGTACATCATCAATGTACTAGCGAGCGGTGCTGGCCCAACTCACCTAAGAAGACAGCACTAAGTAATCATGTTATAGAATATTATTAACAGTGGTCTTTCTCGTTGCCTTAGGGTCAATTTCATGTTATAGCCGACAAGAAGTAAAGCATACAAATCTCATAGCCAACATATATTAAAACATGCAGTTATCACCCTTTGGTGATTCTTACCCACGGTAGTGTAGCCATCCCTGTACATTTATAATACTTACTCTGCCTGCACAAGACATTGTTAGGAACAATATCATGATTCAATATAAATATCACCGTTCAGGTGATTCTTACCAACAGCCAACATCCTTCCCTGTATTTGAGTAATAACTTACTCTGCCTACATAAGACATCATTAGCACCTGATCTATCTATATGAAGGTCACTGGCGACACGCCATCCTGGACCGTCTTACAGGTATACAGCACCCTTGCCAGTGCAGGTAGCTAGCCCCACAGCAAGTCCTGTATACCGTGCTACTACTTCAGCACTACCACTACTTCGACATTGGTTTCCCCTAGGACGAACCGGGTTCCATGGCCCAGGAATACCGCTCGAGAAACCACCTTGTCGATAAGTTGTCCATGACCATGCAACTTTATGCAACTTATCTAAGAAGAAAACATATAATGCATGATAAGAAAAACTAAGTAATTCAGCCACCATTCTCATTCATCTTGCCATCTTACCATCTAGCCATCTTGCCTTGAGCCAATGCTCACATTATCATCTGCCCAATCCAGGGTCTTGGCGTAATCAACATTCTACATCGGCGACAGGATAATAGAATGTTGTTACCCAATCCTTTTGCCACATCTTTAATACTAAACATCTTTCCAACCAATCTCAATGTACTCACCGCCCAATTCCTGGGACTTAGCATCTGTTTTAGCATGCATTCATTCAAATGAAATTCAAGCATACTCACTGTCCAGTTCTTAGGTCTTAACATCTGTTTTGCCATCTATTTATTGAGCCAAAGCTCGATATACTCACTGTCCAAGTAATTGGGACTTTGCCTTCACATGTCATGTAATTCATCGTAACAACGTACAAGCACACAATTTACTTAGCTACAACAGTTTACGTTTAGGTGATTATTATCTTTTATTATCTTTCCAAGTTCCATGCAAAGTGTTATTGAGCAACACAATAAGAAACATAGCACACTATCCTTTATTTTAAGCGTGAAGCTAAAGGATCTTTGAAGAGTTCAACACTACTCACATTCATAGGACGATTCCGGCCACGATCGCGTAGCCTTCCAAGCGATCCTTCGCATAATTCCAAGTCCAACAAGGCTTCATCGAACCAACCATCCATCATAAGGCATCTTGCGGGTCGGGGTACTACACTGCCAGCTCCAAGTCATGGGTTGGGTAATTCCTCTCATGATCACGAAGTTGTCATGATGCATAAGCTATTACCTTTCCATGCTGCATCAGAACACATCCTAAACCTCTGCCTGAAGCATCACAGTACATTGAGAATCCTTCGGTCCCATCTGGAAGTATGAGAATAGGAGCTGTTATCAGGCCTCGCTTCAACTGCTCAAAAGAACTCTGACACTCTGCTGTCCAAGCAAACTGCGCATCCTTACGAGTCAACTACGTCAATGGCGCTGAATTTCGAGAAAAATTCGAAACAAACCACCGATAGTAGCCGGCCAATCCAAGAAAACTGCGAACTTCTGCAACTGTGCTAGGTACTGGCCATGACTCAATAGCCACAATCTTCTGGGGATCCACTTCTACTCCTCCTCTGGTGATAATATGACCCAAGTACGAAATGCGATCGAGCCAGAACTCGTATTTACTGAACTTGGCATATAACTAGTGCTCTCTGAGGATCTGAAGAACTATACGGAGATGCTGCTCATGCTCCGCCTCACTCTTACTGTAGACTAGGATGTCATCCAAAAACATGATCACAAACTGATCCAAGTAAGGCATGAAGATACGATTCATGAGGTCCATGAATATTGCCGACGCATTGGTTGCTCCAAAGGGAATAACAAGTAACTCCCAATGCCCGTATCTCGATCTAAAAGCTGTCTTCGGGATGTCCTGCTCTCTGACCCTGATCTGGTGATACCCTGAGCGTAAGTCAATCTTCGAGAATACTGATGCCCCCTTGAGTTGATCAAATAAGTCATCTATCCTCGGAAGAGGGTATCTGTTCTTGATTGTCACCGAGTTCAAGGTACGATAATCAACATATAACCTGGACGTACCATCCTTCTTTTTCACAAGAAGCATCGGGGCTCCCCAAGGCGATCCACTAGCATGAATGAATCCCTTGGTTCTAAGCTCTTCAATCATCTTGTACAAGATCTCCAATTCTGAAGGCGCCATCCTGTAGACTCTCTCTGACATTGGGGCTGTCCCGGGAATCAAGTCTATGGTGAACTCGATCTCCCGCTCCGGAGGCATACCTGGAAGTTCTTCTGGGAAAACATCTGGGAAATCATCCACTATCCTGGGCAACTGAACTGCTGCTACTTCCATCCGCAATATCGGGGGAGAAGACTCAACTTCGCCTCGGGAGAAGGAAAACTCTGGCTCGCCTGGAATGCTAAAAACAACCCTACCAATATGGCACTCTATTCTAGCATACTGGTTCCTCAACCAATCCATCCCTAAGACCACATCATAATCGGCCATCGGGAACTCTATCAATCTAGCGGGGAATTCTCTACCGCTAACTACGATCCGACATGAGGAAAACAATCTATCTACTCCCACAAGTCCGTTACCAGTAAGTATATTGAGCCTTACTGATAATGACTCTGGCTCCAATTCTATCCGTGTCGCGAATCGTATAGACATAAAAGAATGTGATGCACCAGAATCAAATAAAGCTGATGCTGGAAAGGAGTTGACGAGAATAGTATCTGCCACCACCTCTTCTGGTGCCAATCCTTCCCCCACGGTCATCAATATAGCCTGACCGTGCCCTCGGGGTGCTGGTCCCCTCTGCTGAAATCTTCGCTGCGTGCTCTGACTCTGGGCTTGGACTTGTGCATACTGCTGGGGGTTCTGCTGCTGGAATACTTGGGTCTGAGGCGGCAAGGGCCTCGACAATAGATACTGCTACTGCTGGACCGGAGCTGGTCCTCTCACCGAAGAGCTAGAAAGCTTGGACGATGATGAACCACCCCTATTCGGGCAGGATCCAATCCTATGGTCTGGTGCTCCACAAGCCAGACACAATCCCTGTGCCCTACGACATTCTGCCACCACATGGCCTGGCTTCCCACAATGAGAACATCCTACGGTGGAAGACTGCTTCTGCTTCTGCTGCTGAGGGTGCGTCGGAGTGGAATGCTGAACCGACGTTACTGAGGCCGCTCGCCTCGGAGCTCCAATAGTCAAAGCCCTGGCTGTCGGGACTGGTGCTGAAGACTGATTCATCTGGCCGTGAGATCACTTCCGACCTCCGGCCCTATCCACAATCCTCTGTGAGGTATACTCATGCCTCCGGGCTGTTCTCAAGAATGCATCAAAAGTCTGATGCTCAAACTGCTCAACTGCCAACAAGATCTCCAGGTAAAGTCTCTGCTGGAACCGCTGGGCTCTATCATACTCGGTTGCCACCAAAGTGGGAGCAAACCGACTGAGTCTGGAAAACTCGGCCGCATATACATCGACCGTCCTGCCCATCTGCTTCAGATTAGTAAACCTCGTCTGTAGATCATACCGAGCTACAGCATCAAAATACTTGGTCTGGAATCTCTCTCGGAATACTGCCCAAGTGATAGGTGCCACTAATCCAACGGCCTGCGCCACCCACCAGCTGCGGGCAAGATCTAACAACTGCAGGCACACAACGGCCACCTTCTCGTTCTCTGGGGTCCTGGCTGCTTCTAGAATCACCTATGTGTCCTGAAGCCAAGCATCTGCAGCAATAGCATCTTCACTACCGTCGAAGAACGGAGGGTTCAAGCGCTTGAAGCTGTTGGCCGCGCTGTTACCCTGATGACCACCCCGGGTCAAAGTATCCGTCACTGCCTGGTGCAAGGCATCTCCTCGACGATCTTGGAAAGCTATCAAGGTCCTGACGAGTCCTACCAAAGTGCCGTCATTATGTTCTACAGGTTGAACGGGCTGAACTGGTGGCTCTTCTCTAACAGGCTCGACTCTGGAGGCTACTCCGGAATGCTGGGCTTGATCTTGAGGTTGATGCTGGTCCACGGGAGGTGCTCCGCCTTGCTGATCGGTAGGACCATGAACAATGCCGCTGAAGAAGACGACATAGGGAACAACAAGGAAGGACCCGGACGGATCAATGAGACAAGCATGCGATCAGGACAAGAATCCAGGGATTCAGAAGATACCAGCAGAGATCAAGAACGAATACTGATTGAGACATCTATTCGGTAAACCCTCACATATCTTGATTTACAAGACCTGCATGGGCCACCACTTAAACCATGTCATGCCCCAGAACCAGAATACTGGAGAGTGGGGGCAGACATAGCCAGCTACGTATAATGAAATGGAATCCACGTCACTATACGGTCACGGCTGTCTAGATATATGAGGGTTTAACTACAATCCATCAGTCTCTTAAGGTCATGAACAAGCCTAGTGTCTCAATCATAAGCAAGTAAGTAAGAGTTACAAGATGTATGATCATTAAATATACAATAGTATGGCATCCCAAACATTACATATTCAGCTGATCATGAAGGTAGTCATTACAAAATATCAGGACTAGCAACAGTTTAGTCATACATGATCAACCCTAGGATCTGTCAATCATGTTACAGCCCGTAGGCAGACAGTAAGTAAGTGCAATCGAGCTAAACAGGTGCTCGTCGGCTAAACGCCTCAAAAGAATATTTTTACAATAGAGTGGAAGAGCCAAAAATAACCCACTCGTTGCCAGTGTTCCGTCTAGTGGCCACCATCTGGCTGGAAGGTCGGTAGATCCTCCGGAGCTGCTCCAAAATCTGGCCACACAAAACCAGTTGGATCAGACCCCAGAAAGAGCAAGTGCCACAAAGGAAGCTTCACTTAGGAACTAAAACCAGCAATCAGCACAAGAGTATAAATAAAGTAAGAACTGAAAATAAAGAAAATACATCAGGATGATATACGACGAGATAACCATGGAACTATTCCGATAACCAGGTTACAACCCGTAAACCAAACAAGGACCGGGGTTGTAACCCTTCGTCTGAACAGAACTTGGAATTCTTACCATTTATCGGTAAAATAAATACAAGCATTCTGGTCATGCAGTAATCTGGAACAGGATCAGGACAAGACTAGACTGGTTAGACTCCATCCAATCATTTTACGGCCAAGCAAGAATTACGACTCGATACTTTAACTAACTAGGATTGTCACAAGCCTAATTACTAACAAGATACAGTGAGATTATTCCACAGCCACAAGCCCTGCAGACCATCCAGGTTACCCGGGTTAAAATATTTAGAGTTGAATTCTGGTGGGTACATCGTCCAGAAAATGTATGTACCCTTAAGTAGTTTGAAGGGTGCAACACATGACAGTGTGCTGGAAATGTGTCCTACTCGACGGCAGGCTACAGATCCCAAGGCGTGCCCAGGTAACGGAATTGCCTGTAGCTGGGAAATCTCGTCATGACTAATGGATTAATCTAGTTATTAGCCTTAGTCCATTTTAGTAGGTACTCCTGACCGTGGTACTCAGGAGTCCCTGTCCTAGACATGATGCAAGACAGGACGGGTTTATTTGTACAAGCACAATCGTCCACGGTGTCCAGGTCATTATACAGGTCATGTCGTGTCAGGTAGCCGTCGCAACAGCTATTCGAGATAATCATGTCAGGTTTATCATATCAAGTGTACTAGTCAGGAGTACGCCACGACGGGCCACTATCAGGTCATGTCATGTTATTATGTCAGGAGTGCACCACTACGGGTCAATATCACGTTATGCTCAATTATCAATTCCAAACATATCAATTCCAAACATATCAATATATAGGACTATAGAAGAGCTATACGGCTAAGGCACATGCGGCCAGGATGGATCTCATACGACTGGGGAAGGAGTCGGGTTCATGCGGCTGGAGAGAGATTCATGCGGGTCGGGGGAACTAAGGACCCATGCGGCTCGCAGGAGAGGGATTCTTATGCTGCTGGAATGAATCGAACTCATGCGGCCAAGAGAAGGGCAAGACACATGCTGCCAGGAGGGCAAGGGTACTCCTGCGGCTGGCAGAAATGAGTCCATGCGGCTCAACCAAGTCGAGCCCCATGCGGCTGGGTCAAGGTGATTGCTTATGCGGCTGACGGAGGGGAGGAGGAGAGTTCATGCGGCTGGCGGATATAGGACTCATGCGGCCAGCAAGTGAGTCTGGTTCATGCGGCTCGTCAAGGTTGTGCATATGCGACTGGGTCCAACTCATGCGGCCAAGATAAGCTGATGCGGCAAGAAAAGGTCCTCAGCCCTATAGGGCTGAACTTACTGGGTCCTATGCGGCCGGGAATACTTGCCGCATGAACTTGTCATACGGTCAAGTCAAGACAATAGTGCATGCGGTTGGAACTGACTTGCCGCATGAATGTTCATACGGTCAAATACACCATGCGGCTCGGGACTGTGCTTCTTCTCCAAATTTCCGAGAAGAAGTACACCATAAGCCATGGCTTCCAAGCTGTATAACTCAATCATCCGGAGCCCAAATCCGAACTTCTATAGGTCAAAATGGGGTTGAACGAGATTCTCTACAACATAGAACCCTCAAAATGCAGAAATAACAGGATTAAGTAGATCAAAACCCAAGAAATTCGAAAATAAAGTAAACTTAGATCTAGAAGAATCTAGCCATGGAAAGTGAAAATGCCAAGTTCTAAAGTAAGTTAAAATGCTGTAAGAAAGAGAATGAAGCAATAAAATTAGAGTTCCTCCATGAAGCAAGTTGCACTTGCCTAGACCTCTCTCTTCCTCTCTCTGGTAGGTAAGGAAGTAATGGTGGAGAAGTTGATAAATGAAGAGGGAGAAAGAAGAAGGGTTAATAAATGGTAGTGGTGGTGGTAGGTAGGGGGTTCACCAATTGGTTCATGATGAACCAAGAGCAATCCCAAACCGAACCAAGCCAACCCAAACCAAGAATAAACCAAGCCAAGGGAGGAAATTAAGCAAGGAAATCATGCAATACAAGAATAAATACGTATACGTATTCCAGAAATACGTAATACGAACCACAGATATTACACTAACCTAGAAGCTAACCCTAGTTTTAGTGACTTGGTTAGATTATGAAACCTTAGGTTAATTTATGTTAACTATATTCTAGTCATTAGAATCAATTTGGGAATAGGAACTTTAATAGAGAATGGATAAATGGCTTATGACTTCACAAGTCATGATTAATGACTTAAGCCCATAGAAGCCCATAGCCCACACCATGTAACCCTAACCCTAACCTAGCTTGGCCGGCCAACCCACCCAGGGAACCCCACCCTATAAGTAGTCTCTTCCATTAGGTTAAGCCTCTTTAGGAAATTTCACAAAGCTTGAGAAGAAAGGTATTTTTCCAACTTCATTAATACCTAGAAAATCCATTTTAATTCCTTTTCAATCTAAACCAATTGCATTAGGTTCTAATTCATCTATACTTTTGTCCATGGAAGGAAATTTCAGTAGGAGAGCAATTTGGTGGAGTTTGCTATAAAAGAAAAAAGTTCTAGAAAGGGGTTTAAAGCTCACAAATAGGTAAAACCATCTAAACACCATTAAATTCTAGTTTTCTTTACGTGGCAGCCTAGCCCTAGGAGTCCCCTAACAATAAGATTTGGTTTCGTGTCAGGTGGACCTATTTTGTGTCCGTATCGGATACGTATCCGACTGTAGGCATAGGTGTTTGTTGAAATGCCCCAAAGGGTATTTCGATCTATTTTTAGGAAAGTAATTGAATAGATTTCTAGGGTTAATTGTTTCTTATGGATTTCTTTTGGTCTGAGGTTGTTTTCGTGTCGTGTCATGTCAGGATTGGACACGAACACAGTCCCCGCACGCGGCTATAGTATTCCCCTACTACTCGGGGTGAATTTTGCCACGGACACGGCGACTCGACACGAACCACTTGACACGTGGTTATGGGCATTGACTGACACCACACGTGTCAAGTCTCATGTGTCCCCGTGTCATGTCGAGCGAGCACGAGCTCGTGTACTGATTTTGTACTGCACGCGTACAGTAGGTTTTCGGCCACTGATACGGCTTGATAAGTCTGGACACGACACCCGTGGACATGATTCAGGGTGTTGGACACGTAGCTAGACCCTAGGCGTACCCCCATGCACGAGCACGAGATTTGGTTTGGCCTGTGTCGGGTGCACGATACACGTGCACACATGCGCGAGGCTGCACTGCCGTACAGTATCAGTTTCCCTGTTTTCGTTTTCTATGATATGGATACGCCGTATCCGACTATAGTAGACATGAGGCGACTTGTAAGACACGTGCACACCCTATATTATGTTTACCAACCAATGATTAGCATGATTGACATGTTTTTGATTTACATTATTTGTATTTACCCAAATTCTGATACCAAGTTATATTTCCTGTATTTTTCAAGTTTTCTAAATCAAATTTTGGTTGATTAATTAACCCATTTAAATGTTATTAAATCACTCTTTAGATCACTAATATATTTCACCTATATGTAATCTACATGTATGCCAATTTTGGGGTGGTTTCATTGAGTATTGGTTTCGAAATGGGGATTGAAGTTTCAACTACAAAACTGAACTGAAATGATGAATGAATTGGTTTCATTTCCTTTCCCTTCCCTGTTTACTGAACTGTTTTTAATGAGAAGTCTCATATTTCATTGGGTTGTTGATTTGGAGTGATATATGGGACTGAAAACTGGAATATGAATTTGTTTCCTTTCCTTCCTTCACTACTCACTAATTTTTCCTAATGTACTCAATGTTTTCCTATGACAGTGTACACTTCACTGTTTTAACATGTGAACCCTCACATTGACTCCTCTCACACACACATACACACACCCCCTATACTTACAGGCCACTTTTCCTTTGGCATTCACTCACTTGTCAAACATACACACACTCCTCTCTACCTCTCTATCCTTCTATCTCACTATATATATAATGTAGGTAGCCTATATATATATATATATATTTATATATATATATATATATATATATATATATATATTT
The DNA here is from genome assembly GCA_029216955.1 of Iris pallida. NCBI lineage: Eukaryota > Viridiplantae > Streptophyta > Magnoliopsida > Asparagales > Iridaceae > Iris > Iris pallida. The sequence goes on from JANAVB010005796.1 coordinate 22,326,571, forward strand.
TCATATGTACTATAACCTATATGTAATGTATATATATATCTAATACAGAAAGTATATTATGTATATATGTAGGTATCCTATATATTATATATGTGTGTGTACTATTATATATATATATATATATATATAAAAATATATATATATATATATATATATATATATATGTATGTATGTATGTAATATGTGATTTCCATGTGTAGGCCTAGATGCAATATAGGTAGTGTGATGTTGGTTTTGACTTTATGTTGTATAGGTTGTATGGCTTGGTATACTAGCATAGGCTAGTTTAGCTTTGATTAGACTAATATAGACTTGTTAGGACTTAGAATGATTGTTAAACCTAGTTTAACATAACCTAGACTTGTTTAGACATAGAATAAATTCTTTCACCTAATTTAGACTTGTTAGACCTAGTTTGACCATAGTTGACCTAGTTTGACTTCTAGGGTTGACCAGAGTTGACCAAGAGTTGACTTTGGCCTAGATTGACCTATATTCATTAAGAATGCATTGAATTGCATCTTTTTATCATTTTAGACTTGTTGTGACTTGTGCTGTTCTGATTAGGAGCCAGACACCTCTCCTCGGACAGTATATTTCATCCGGACACTCAGATACCAGGCGAGTACATTCTTTGATCATTTCATATCATGTTTAGAATTATTTTTCTGCTTTAAATTACTTTACTTGATACTGTCACGTTGGTCACACGGATTAGCACTATATGGATCCCTACTTGAGATGTTATCCTTCAGAAGCATCGGATACTATATGTTCTGTGCATTTCACTTACATTGTCTATCACTATGCTTCATGGTTCATTGATCACTTGTGACATGTACTCTCATGATCACAGAGTATCCTTGAATCTCCTATTTATGGGCATTCCTAGAATCACCCATTTATGGGCATACCATGTATCACCCCTTGTGGGCCATTGCATGGAATCATAACATAACCTGGCTAGATCCTTGTGTATTAATTGGGGGTACGGGGGAGTAGAAGTAGACATGTGAATAATATCCATGTAGTGTTGTCACCCTCATTTCCCGTATTTCTTGTATTTCGTATTTATACCCGTATCTGGATTTTGGCATGTATTTTATTTTTCTCGACTTGTGGAATTTCGATATTTCTCGTATTTTGGGTTTTGGCTTGGCTCGGTTTTATTGGGGATGGTTCGGTTTGGTTCGGTTTTATGTGTTGGAACACCCTAGCCCTATGCTACACCCTCAACCCACCATAACTTCCCTTCTTTATATCCCCACCTACCACTCTCTCTCCTCATAAACACCATAAATTTCCTTCTTCTTCTTCTTCTACTTCCTCCACAACTCTCCTAACCCTAGGCAAGTGCATCTTGCCACTACATGAGGACCCTCTTTTCTTTGTCCATTTGCTAGTTTAGGACATGGAGATCAACATTAGTTCTTGGGTTTTCATGATTTAGAGTCTCTGTTGATGTAGATCTAAGTTATTGCTATTTTTGGATTTTACATGTTTTGATCCATTTTGGTTGGTTTTCTTTGAGTTCTGATGTTTCCATGTGGAGGAGCTTTCAGTTTTACTCCGGTTGGAGCCTTGGAAATCCGAATTTGGAGTTCGGATGGCCAAGTTATGATGCTTGGAAGCTTTGGGTTCATCCATGGTGTTCTTGCTGTTTGGAGAAGACAGTGAGCAGTGTGCAGAGCTGTTTAGCTTACGCACACTGAGCTGCACGCGCTCTTTAGCGTGCGTACACAGACTTGATTACGCTTCCTGTTGGAAGCGTGTTTCCTGTAGCGTGCGTGACTTTCACGTATGTTGCTTCCCTGTAGCTTGCGTGACTTTCACGTATGCTGCTTCCTTGAGCGTGCGTGACTTTCACGCAGCTGCTCCCTGTAGCGTGCGTGACTTTCACGTATGCTGCTTTCTTGAGCGTGCGTGACTTTCACGTATGCTGCTTCCTTGAGCGTGCAAGACTTTCACGTATGCTGCTTCCTTGAGCGTCAGTGACTTTCGCGTATGCTGCTTCCTTGAGCGTGCGTGACTTTCACGTATGCTGCTTCCTTGAGCGTGCGTGACTTTCACGTATGCTGCTTCTTTGAGCGTGCGTGACTTTCACGCAGCTGCTTCCTGTAGCGTGCGTGACTTTCACGTACACTGCTCTATGTAGCATGCGTGACTTTCACGTACACTGCTCCTGTAGCGTACGTAACTTTCACCTATGCTACTCTCTCAGCGTGCGTGACTTTTCGAACGCTGCTTCCCTGACCCCCAGGCTCTTGGAGTTTGGTCTTATTTCTTTATGCTTGGATTTTCTATAGTTCTGTATATTGATATTTTATTAGATATTTTATGCCGTGACACTGTGGGTAGTTCTTTCTTGCTTGCTTGTTAAATCCACTTGTCCTGTCTTGCATCATGTCTAGGATGGGACTCCTGAGTACCACGGTCAGGAGCACCTACTAAAATGATTAAGGTTAATAACTAGAATAACTCAGTAGTCATGAAGAGATGACACAGCTACAGGCAATCCCGTTACATGGGCGCTCTTGGGATCTGTAGCCTGCCGTCGAGTAGGGCACATTTCCAGCACACTGTCGCGTGTTGCACCCTCTAAGTCACCTAAGGGTACAATAGTCTTCTGGGCGATGTACCCACCTGAATTCAACCCTAATCTTTCGTCCTGGGTAGCCTGGATGGTCTGCAGGGCTTGTGGCTGTGGAACAATCTCACTGCATCTTGTTAGTAATTAGGCCTGTTGTAACCCAAGTTAGTTAAAGTAGTAAGCCGTAGAATCTGCTTGGCCGTGATTGATTGAATGAGGTATAACCAGTCTAGTCATGTCTTGATCCAGTACAAGATTGTTTTCTGTCTTGATTTCTTGCATTATTATCTTGCCGATAAATGGTGGGAAACCAAGTTCTGTTCAGACGAAGGGTCACAACCCCGGTCCTTGTTTTGTTTACGGGTTGTAACCTGGCTATCGGAATAGTTCCATGGTTATCTCATCGTATATCACCCTGCCATATTTTCAGTAGTTTTAATTTTAAATATTAGATCTTCTTGTGTTAATGCTGGCTTTTGTTCTTATTTTGTGGCCCCCTTGTGGCACTTACTTTTTCTGGGGTTGACCCAGCTGGTTTTGTGTTGCCAGATTTTGGAGCAGCTCCCAAGGATCTACCAAGCTTCCAGCCCGATGGTGGCGACTAGAAGGAACCCGGGCTACGAGTGGGTTTTCTATTTTGCTTCGCTCACTCTATTGTAAAACTATTCTTTTGAGGCGTTTAGCCGACGAGCACCTGTTAGCTCGATGCACTTTACTTACTGTCTGCCTACGGGCTGTAAACGTGATTAACAAATCCTAGGGTTGATCATGTATGACTTAACTCTTGCTAGTCCTAGCATTTTGTACGACTAGCTTCATGATCAGCGGATATGTAATATTCGGGACGCCTTTTATTGTATATTTGGTGGTCAAACATCTTGTAATTATATTACTTGCTTGAGATTGAGACAATAGGCTTGACCATAAGAGACCGTTGGCTTGTAGTAAACCCTCATATTTCTAGACAGCCGTGACCGTATGTCGAGGTGGTTTCCATTTCAATATACGTAGCTGGCTGTGTCTGCCTCCGCTCTCCAGTATTCTGGTTCTGTGGCGTAACACGGTTTAAGTGGTGGCCCATACAGGTCTTGTCAATCAAGAAATGTGAGGGTTTACCGAATAGATGTCTCAATCAATATTCGCCCTTGATCTCCGCCCGTATTTTCAATTCCCTGAAATTCTTGTCCTGATTACATGCTTGTATCGTTGATCTGTCCGGGTCCTTCCTTATTGTTTTCCTGTGTCGTCTTCCTCAGCGGCACTGTACCTGACCCTGCTGATCAGCGAGGAGGAGCACCTCCCGTGGACCAGCAGCAACCCGGAGATCAAGTCCAGCATTCCGGGGTAGCCTCTAGAGTTGTACCTACTGGAGGAGAGTCACCAGTTCGGCCCGTCCCACCCGCAGAGCCAGATGATGGTACCTTAGTTGGCCTCATCAGAACCTTGATAGCTTCCCAGGATCGTCGAAGCGACGCCCTGTACCAGACAGTTCAAGATGCTTTGACCCGAGGCAGACATCCAGGGAACCAGGCGGCCAACAGCTTCAAGCGCTTGAACCCTCCTTTCTTCGACGGCACCGAGGATGCGATTGCCGCGGATGCATGGCTTCAGGATACGGAGGTGATTCTGGAAGCAGCTAGGACACCCGAGAATGAGAAGGTGGCAGTGGTACGCCTGCAGTTGTTGGACTTGGCTCGCAGTTGGTGGGCGGTGCAAGCCTTGGAATTAGTGGCACCCATTGCTTAGGCAGTGTTTAGGAAGAGATTCCAGACGAAGTATTTCGATGCTGTGGCTCGGTATGACCTGCAGACCAGGTTTACCAACTTGAAGCAAAGAGGCAGATCAGTCGACAGGTATGTATCAAAGTTTTCTAGACTCAGTAGGTTTACCCCCACCTTGGTGGCGATCGAGTTTGATAGGCCCCAGCGGTTCCAGCAGGGACTACATTTGGAGATCTTGTTAGCAGTAGAGCAGTTCGAGCACCAGACATTCGATGCAGTCTTGAGAGCAGCCTAGGAGGCATGAGTATACCTCCCAGAGGATCGTGGATAGGACCGGAGGTAAGAAGCGGTCCCACGGTCAGATGAACCAATCATCAGCTCCAGCCCCGGCAGCTAGGGGATTGACTATTGGAACTCCGGGGCGGGCGGCCTCAGTAACGTCGGTTCAGCATTCGACCCCGACATACCCGCAGCAGCAGAAGCAGACTTCCGCGATAGGATGTTCTCATTACGGGAAGCCAGGGCATATGGTGGCAGATTATCGCAGGGCACAGGGATTGTGCCTGGCTTGTGGAGCAGCAGATCATAGAGTTGGAGCTTGCCCGAATAGGGGTGGTTCATTTGCATCCAACCCTTCTAGCTCTTCGGTGAGAGGACCGGCCCCAGTGCCAGTTCAGCAGCAGCAGTATCAGTCTTCGAGGCCCTTGCCGCCTCAGTCTCAGGCATTCCAGCAACAGTACCCCCAGCAGTATGCACAAGCCCAAGCTCAGACCCAGAATAGGCAGAGAGGTTTCCAGCAGAGGGGACCAGCAGCCAGTGGACAAGGTCAGGCCATGATGATGGCTATGGAGGAAGAAGTTGCACCAAGTAAGGTTGTGGCAGGTACTATTCTCGTCAACTCCTTTCCAGCTTCGATATTGTTTGATTCTGGTGCATCGCATTTATTTATGTCTGCACGATTCGCGACACGGATAGGATTGGTGCCCGAGTCATTATCAATAAGGCTCAATATACTTACTGGTAATGGCCTTGTGAGAGTAGATCGAGTGTTTTCTTCGTGTCGGATCGTAGTTAGCGGTAGGGAGTTCCCCTCTAGATTCATAGAGTTTCCTGTGACAGACTATGATGTAGTCCTAGGCATAGATTGGTTGAGGAACCAATATGCTAGGATAGACTGCCATGTTGGCAGAGTTGTCTTCAGCATTCTAGGCGAGCCAGAGTTCTCATTTTCCAGAGGAGCAGTGTAGCCATCTTCCCCAGTATTGCGGATGGCAGTAGCAGCAGTGCAGTTACCCCGAATAGTTGAAGAGTTTCCAGATGTCTTTCCAGAGGAGCTTCCAGGGATGCCGCCGGAGCGGGAGATTGAGTTCACTATAGACTTGATTCCCGGGACCGCACCAGTATCAGAGCGAGTCTATAGGATGGCACCTTCAGAATTGGAGATTTTATACAAGATGATTGAAGAACTGAGGACCAAGGGATTCATCCGTGCAAGTGGATGGCCTTGGGGAGCCCCGATGCTTCTTGTGAAAAAGAAGGATGGTACGTCCAGGCTATGTGTTGATTATCGTACCTTGAATTCGGTGACAATCAAGAACAGATACCCTCTTTCGAGGATAGATGACTTGTTTGATCAGCTCAGAGGGGCTTCTGTGTTCTCGAAGATCGACTTACGGTCAGGATACCACCAAATCAGAGTCAGAGAGCAGGACATCCCGAAGACAGCATTCAGATCGAGGTATGGACATTGGGAGTTCCTTGTTATGCCCTTTGGAGCGACCAATGCGCCGGCCATATTCATGGACCTCATGAATCGCATTTTCATGCCTTACTTGGATCAGTTCGTGATCGTGTTCCTAGATGACATCCTGGTCTACAGCAAGAGTGAAGCAGAGCATGAGCAGCATCTCAGAGTCGTCCTTCAGACGCTTAGGGAGCATCAGTTGTATGCCAAGTTCAGTAAATACGAGTTCTGGCTCGATCGTATTTCGTACTTGGGTCACATCATTACCCGAGGTGGAGTGGAAGTGGATCCCCAAAAGATTGTGGCTATCGAGTCATGGTCGGTACCCACCACAGTGGCAGAGGTTCGCAGCTTTCTTGGATTGGCCGGCTACTACCGGCGGTTCGTTTCAGATTTCGCAAGGATTTCAGCGTCGATGACCAAGTTGACCCGCAATGATGTGCCATTTGTTTGGATAGCAGAGTGTCAGGAATCATTTGAGAGGTTGAAGCGAGGTTTGGTAACGCCTCCCTTTCTCACCCTTCCAGATGGGACCGGAGGATTCACAGTTTATTGCGACGCTTCAGACAGAGGATTGGGGTGTGTCTTGATGCAGCATGGGAAGGTAATATCTTATGCGTCACGCCAACTTCGTGATCATGAGAAGAATTACCTGACCCACGACTTGGAATTGGCGGCAGTAGTGTTTGCTTTGAAGTTGTGGAGACACTACTTGTACGGAGATAGAGTGGAGATCTTTACTGATCATAAGAGCCTGAAGTATGTTTTCACCCAGAAGGACCTTAATATGCGGTAGAGAAGATGGCTCGAGCTATTGGTGGATTATGATGTGGATTTGCAGTATCATCCTGGAAAGGCTAACGTTGTAGCAGATGTATTGAGCAGGAGAGCCGGAGTTTATTTCCTGACGGCGCAACCAGAATTATTGGCAGATCTTCAGAAGATGGGAATTGAAGTGGTTCTTCCTACCAGTATGGCATTGATGGCTAGTCTACAGGTTCAGTCCAGCATAGTTGAGAGAATCCGGGTGGCACAGTCAACAGATTCCAAGATCCAGTGACTCATAGCAGAGTGTAAAGAAGAAAGAAGGCCAGAGTTATGTATCCATGAAGACGGTACACTTCGGCACGGCACTCGTCTTTGTGTACCTAGTGGAGATATCAGACAGAAAGTCATAGAAGAAGCCCACAGTTCGCAATATTCTATTCATCCGGGTGGTACGAAGTTGTATCGTAATATTCGTCAGCATTTCTGGTAGAATAGCATGAAGAGGGAGATAGCCCAGTTTGTCTCTCGGTGTTTGGTTTGCCAACAGGTTAAAGCTGAACATCAGAGGCCCGCTGGACTTCTTCAACCTTTACCGATCCCAGAATGGAAATGGGAGCATATAACCATGGATTTCGTGACCGGATTACCCAGATCTTCGGCCGGCAGAGATGCTATTTGGGTAATTGTGGACAGGCTTACCAAGGTGGCACACTTTCTCCCATTCAGAGTTGGACAGTCGACGGCACAGCTAGCAGAGATGTATCTCAGGCAGATCGTCAGGCTTCACGGTGTGCCAGTCAGCATCACCTCGGACAGGGATTCAAGATTCACATCACACTTTTGGCGCAGCTTGCAGAAGAGTTTAGGGACTCGTTTTCAGTTCAGCTCAGCTTATTACCCGTAGACGGATGGTCAGTCAGAGCGCACAATCCAGACTCTTGAAGATATGTTGAGATCCTGTACCCTTGACTTCGGTGGTTAATGGAAGAATCATCTGCACCTGGTGGAATTCTCGTACAACAATAATTATCAGTCCAGTATCCAGATGGCACCCTTCGAGGCTCTTTATGGCAGGAAGTACAGATCCCCGCTAGCATAGGATGATGTCGGAGAGAGGCAGATGTTCGGACCCGAATTGATTTCCTAGACGGTTGAAGTGGTCAGAAAGGTCAGAGATCACCTCCGAGTTGCCCAGGACCGCCAGTGCCATTGGGCCGATGCTCATCGGCGTCCCTTAGAATTTGCTGTCGGCGACCATGTATTTCTTAGGATCTCGCCTAACCACGGCGTCATTCGCTTCGGCGTGCGGGGAAAGCTTAGTCCTAGGTATATAGGGCCGTTCGATATTCTGGAGCGAGTAGGAGATGTATCCTATCGTCTCGCTCTTCCGTCGTCGCTAAGTGAGGTACATGATGTATTCCATGTGTCCCAATTGCGACGGTATATTCCGGACCCGAGCCACATCCTAGACCATTCGGAATTGGTTGTTGGTACCAACCTTTCGTATGAGGAGAGGCCCGTGTCTATTTTGGACCGGAGGGAAAAGATACTCAAGAACAAGACTATTAAATTAGTCCGTGTTGCTTGGGGTCATCACTCTCTGTGTGAGTCAACGTGGGAGCGTGAGGACGACATCCGATCGCGATATCCCTACCTGTTTGACTCGTGAGGTATAATGTCTTTCTTATGCCTTATATTTTTCCTTCCTTGCTTGCATTGTATGATTGCATGACTGAACTGCTTAGTGTAACTTGCCTGTGCTTAGTGTAGCTTGTCGTGACAATCTCTAACTCCTTGATTCAATTCCGAGGACGGAATTCTTTTAAGGTGGATAGAATTGTCACCCTCATTTTCTGTATTTCCCGTATTTCGTATTTAAACTCGTATCTGGATTTTGGCATGTATTTTATTTTTTTCGACTTGTGGAATTTTGGTATTTCTCGTATTTTGGGTTTTGGCATGGCTCGGTTTTATTGGGGATGGTTCGGTTTGGTTCGGTTTTATGTGTTGGAACACCCTAGCCCTATGCTACACCCTCAACCCACCACAACTCCCCCTCTTTATATCCCCACCTACCACTCTCTCTTCTCATAAACACCATTAATTTCCTTCTTCTTCTTCTTCTCCTTCCTCCACAACTCTCCTAACCCTAGGCAAGTGCATCTTGCCACTACATGAGGACCCTCTTTTCTTTGTCCATTTGCTAGTTTAGGACATGGAGATCAACATTAGTTCTTGGGTTTTCATGATTTGGAGTCTCTGTTGATATAGATCTAAGTTATTGCTATTTTCAAATTTTACATGTTTTGATCCATTTTGGTTGGTTTTCTTTGAATTCTGATGTTTCCATGTGGAGGAGCTTTCAGTTTTACTCCAGTTGGAGCCTTGAAAATCCGAATTTGGAGTTCGGATGGCCAAGTTATGATGCTTGGAAGCTTTGGGTTCATCTATGGTGTTCTTGCTGTTTGGAGAAGACAGTGAGCAGTGTGCAGAGCTGTTTAGCTTACGCACACTGAGCTGCGCGCGCTCTTTAGCGTGCGTACGCAGACTTGAGTACGCTTCCTATTGGAAGCGTATTTCCTGTAGCGTGCGTGACTTTCACGTATGCTGCTTCCCTGTAGCGTGCGTGACTTTCACGTATGCTACTTCCTTGAGCGTGCGTGACTTTCACGTATGCTGCTTCCTTGAGCGTGCGTGACTTTCACGTATGCTGCTTCCTTGAGCGTGCGTGACTTTCACGCAGCTGCTCCCTGTAGCGTGCGTGACTTTCACGTATGCTGCTTCCTTGAGCGTGCGTGACTTTCACGTATGCTGCTTCCTTGAGCGTGCGTGACTTTCACGTATGCTGCATCTTTGAGCGTGCATGACTTTCACATATACTGCTTCCTTGAGCGTGCGTGGCTTTCACGCAGCTGCTCCCTGTTGCGTGCGTGACTTTCACGTACACTGCTCCCTGTAGCATGCGTGACTTTTACGTACACTGCTCCTGTAGCGTGCGTGACTTTCACCTATGCTACTCTCTCAGCGTGCGTGACTTTTCGTACGCTGCTTTCCTGACCCCCAGGCTCTTGGAGTTTGGTCTTATTTCTTTAAGCTTGGCTTTTCTATAGTTCTGTATATTGATATTTTATTAGATATTTTATGCCAATTTTATATCCTTACGCCTTTTGTCATGAACTTGATTTTACTTAATATGTTTGGAATGACTATTGTACATGGCATGGTATGATAAGGAACTAGCATAACACGACAGTGACCCGTAGTGGTATACTCCTTGACTTGTCCGTATGGCAATTCATGCGGCAAGTGATCCAGTCGCATGAGACTCGTAGCCGCATAGGCTGAGTCTCATTCTCAGCCGCATGTATCCCCTTGTCCTGCAGCCGCATGGACTCTGTCTATCTGTGGCCGCTTATGGCACCCTTTCCCCCCCGCAGCCGCATGGGTTGCTCCTTTCCAGCCGCATGTACCTGATTAGTCAACCGGCCGTATGGACCCATCCCCGCTAGCCGTATGAGTACCCTTTCCGCTGACCGCATGTGTCTTGCCTTTTTCGGCCGTATGAGTCCAATTCATCCTAGCCGCATAAAACCTCCCTTTTCCACTTGCCGCATGGGAGCTAGTCCCACTCCCAGCCGCATAGGTTCCTGCCCCTTCAGCCGCATGCACACCCGTTCCCCGTGAGCCGCATGAGCTTGGGACCCTGAGCCGATTGAACCCGACTTCCTCTCCAGCCGCATGAGATCACTTCTTGGCCGCCTATGCCTTAGCCGCATGGCTCTCCTATAGCCCTGTGTATTGATATGTTTGGAAGTGATAATTGAACATGACATGACAGTGACCCGTAGTGGTGCACTCCTGACATGACTTACCTGACATAATAGTGGCCCGTCGTGGCGAACTCCTGACAAGTACACCTGATATGATATATCTTGAACAGCTGTTGCGACGGCTACCTGACATGACATGACTTGTATAAATAACATGGACATCGTAGACGATTGTGCTTGTACAAATAAACCAGTCCTGTCTTGCATCATGTCTAGGACGGGACTCCTGAGTACCACGGTCAGGAGTACCTACTAAAATGGACTAAGGTTAACAACTAGAATTACACAGTAGTCATGAAGAGATTTTCCAGCTATAGGCAATCCCGTTACCTGGGCGCGCCTTGGGATCTGTAGCCTGCCGTCGAATAGGACACATTTCCAGCACACTGTCATGTGTTGCACCCTTCAAGCTACCTAAGGGTACATGCGTTTCCTGGACGATGTACCCACCTGAATTCAACCTTAATCTTTCAACCCAGGTAACCTGGATGGTCTGCAGGGCTTGTGGCGGTGGAATAATCTCACCGCATCTTGTTAGTACTTAGGCTTGTGACAACCCTAGTTAGTTAAAGTATCAAGCCGTAATTCTTGCTTGGCCGTGAAATGATTGGATGGAGTCTAACCAGTCTAGTCTTGTCCTGATCAGGTTACTACATGACCGAAATGCCTGTATTTTATTTTACCAATAAATAGTGAGAATCCAAGTTCTGTTCAGACGAAGGGTTACAACCCCGGTCCTTGCTTGGTTTACGGATTGCAACCTGGCTATCTGAATAGTCCCATGGTTATCTCATCGTATATCACCCTGTTATGCTTTCCTTAAACTCCTATCTTAATTATTACTTTATTGTTATTTTGTGCTAATTGCTAGTTTTAGTTCCTAAGTGAAGCCTCCTTTGTGCCACTTGCTCTTTCTGGGGTCTGACCCAGCTTGTTTTGTTTGGCCAGATTTCGGAGCAGCTCCAGAGGATCTACCGACCTTCCAGCCAGATGGTGGCCACTAGACGGAACCCTGGCAACGAGTGGGTTTATTTTTGATCTCCCACTTTATTGTAAACATATTCTTTTGAGGCATTTAGCCGATGAGCACCTGTTTAGCTCGATTGTACTTATTTATTGTCTTCCTACGGGCTGTAACATGATTGACGGATCCTAGGGTTGATCATGTATGGCTAAACTCTTGCTAGTCCTGACATTTTGTAATGACTAGCTTCATGATCAGCTGAATATGTAATGTTTGGGATGCCTTACTATTGTATATTTAATGATCATACATCTTGTAACTCTTACTTACTTGCTTGTGATTGAGACAATAGGCTTGTTCATGACCTTAAGAGACTGCTGGCTTGTAGTTAAACCCTCATGTATCTAGACAGCCGTGACCGTATAGCTAGGTGGGTTGCACTTCAATATACTTAGCTGGCTATGTCTGCCCCCGCTCTCCAGTATTCTGGTTCTGGGGCGTGACACCGAGTATGGGTTACCTTCGTATCTCGCTTTGTTGCAATTCTTCTAGATGACCCATGTGGCTGCCGCTGCGACGATCTCGTGGCCGTGGGAAGCGGAGCCCCATGAGGCCAGAAGATCGTGGAAGCGACCGCCGCCCGGCTCCAAGCAGAAAAGCTGGTGAAGGGTGGTCCAAATCCTGTTCGGCAGCACCCCCTGTCGAAAAATGTGATCGATGGACTCCGTCTAGCGGTCGGAGCAGCAGGAGCAGGCTGATGCTAAGCTAATCCCGATGGTGTTGAGGCTGTCGTCTGTGGGTAGCTTCCTTCTGAGGACTCGCCACAATAGGAAGGACCACTTCTTGGGGTTGCAGGAGTGCCAGAAGTGAGCCATAGGGAGGTAGGGCTGACTGGCACCATGGATGGCGATTCTCGCAGACCTCGCTGAGAATGCCCCCGAACCCTCGAGGGTCCATCTAACATGTCGGCCTCATCGTTGATCCGAATCCCTCTCTCTCGGATGCTATTCGTCGCGTCGTCACCGGCCCACACGCGAATCTGCTCCCAGTTCCAGTCGTCGGTGGGGGGTGTTCCATAGGTCTCTGATCCTGCAATCTCTCGGGGCCTCAGTGAGACACAGGATCAAGTTGTCTCCAGCTCATCGCTCAAGGAATGGGTTCGAATTGCCTGCTCCCATATGAAGTTTAATCGCGGGCTCGGCCAGGTCACGTCCGCACAGGATGCGACGCCATGCCGCCGAGGATCTGCAGTTGGAGATGGCCCTCGACGGGTGGATGTGCTTGAAGTATCTAGCTTTCAGAAACCTGCTCCATAAGTTGTTGCTCGTACGGAGGTTCCACCAAAGTTTCATCGAGAAAGCTTTGACTATGTGGTTGAGTCTGGTGAATCCCAAACCCCCTTCACCTGTCGAATGAGCCATGGATTCTAGCTAGCCCAGTGGTACTTATCATGGCCATTGCTATGCCCCCAAAAGAAATTACAAAAGATCTGTTCGATCGAAGAGAGAACCTTGATGGGCGGTGAGCACGCTGCCATGGTGTGGATAGGGATGGAGGAAAGAACGCGGTTAATGAGGATCATCTTGCCACCTGGAGATAAGGTGGCGTTATGCCACCCTTCCAATTTCTTCCTGATTCTAGTAGTCAGGTCCTCGAAGATGCTGGCTTTGTACCTGCCGTACACTAAAGGGCAGCCGAGGTAGGAGAGCGGGGGCTTGCCAACCTTAAAGGAGGTTAAGGTTGAGAGTTTGTTGGCGTGGTCTCTGTTGGTGTTGTGGTGGGCGTAGATAACGCTCTTGGTGTGATTGATCTTCTGGCCGGAGCATCTGGAGTACCTCATTAGGGTGTTGTGAACCACCTCCACCGCTCCTTCGTCCCCGGAAGAGAAGATGAGTACGTCCTCAGCGAAGGCCAAGTGGGTGATGATAGGGCAGCCACTGGCAGTATGATAGTGCTGGAAGTTAGGGGTGTTGACCATATTGTTAAGGTTCCTACTCAGCGCATCGACAACAATAATGAAAACAGTGGAGGATAGTGGGTCGCCCTGTCTCACCCTCGTTGGGATTTAAAAAATCTCTCGGCGTGGCCATTGGTAATCGTAGAAAACCACGAGTTGCTAATGGATCTCCAGACGATATTGGTCCAAGTTTCCGAGAATCCGAACGCTCTGAAGACCCAGATCATGAATTGCCAATCCAGTCTGTCATACGCTTTCTACATGTCGATTTTAACGGCGATGTTGCCGCCCCTCACCGGGAACTTCATACAGGTGATTAATTCCTGGGACAGCATAATATTATCCTGGATATTCCTACCGCGGACAAACCCGCTTTGCTCCTCCGAAATGATCTTGTGGAGAAGACTAGCCATTTTGGTAGCAATGACCTTGGATATAATCTTGTTGGTGAAGTTACAAAGACTAATGGGCCGAAAGTCACGAAATGTCTCCGGGTTGTCATTTTTAGGGATGAGGATCAGGTTGGCGCTCGAGATGGCCTTTGGGTAAGTAGCTCCTTCGAAGAAGGCGATAGCCGCTTCGGTGATGTCTTGCTTGATGATAACCCAGCTAGTGCGAAAAAATACACCCGAGAACCCGTCCGGACCTGGCGCACTGTGTTCGTTCAGGGCCCACACTACATCTTTAACTTCCTGAGTTGAGGGAGGATGGATCAACTGGGCGTTGTCTGTGTCACTGATGAGGAGGGGGATTTGGTCAAGGAATAATCTATCTTTGTGGATAGTATCTTTGGAGAAAAGTTTGGAATAGAATTCCATTGCTGCTTCTTGGATGCTCTTTTGGTCGGTAATGATGTTTCCGTTATCATCGGTGGTCTTGTGAATCGAGAGCTTCTGTTTGCACCTATTGACGCAGGCATGAAAGTACTACGAGTTTTTGTCCCCTTCGCTGTCCCATTTCATCTTCGACATTCAGATAGCAGGCGAGTACATTCTCTGAACATTTCATGTCATGTTTAGGATTATATTTCTGCTTTAGATTATCTTACTTGATGCTGACACGTTGGTAACACGGATTGGTACTATATGGATCCCTTCATGAGATGTTATCCCTCTCGGGAGCATCGGATACTTTTGTCTCGTGTGTTTCACTTACATCGCGTATCTAATGCTTCTATTATCATGAATCTTCGAGAATCAGCTAGTGCCTCATGTACCCTCATGATCACCGAGCCTTTACGAATCAATTCATGAATCACCCTTTATGGGCAACGTAGTATAATCATGAATCTTAACGTAACTTGACTGGATCCTTGTGTATTAATTGGGGATGGAGGAGTATAAATGAACATGTGAATAATTCTAAGTAGTATAATCATGAATCAATTCCAAGTAGTATAATCATGAATCAGTCCCTAGCCATTCACATGTTTATCCTGTACTCTGAATCACTAGCACTGTCTCTCTTATATATCATAGATATTTACTTACAGTCTCTCTCTTATATTATACTATTCTTCAGTTTTCTGTACTTTATTCTCTAGCATGATTATATTTCCTTTTCCTACTATGACTTGTTGAGATATATTGTGCTCGCTCCTGTCCTGACTAGACCTGTTGAAATATTACAGAGGATGAGGACGAGGCTGGGTGTCCTACATATTATGGGGCTACCTTAGATGACAGCTGTGACTTGGACCAGCAGCCGGACCCTATAGCTGTGGACGACACTCCTCTAGACTAGGATGTTTTCTTTTATATTACTCTATGGATGACTGTATATATTTGATCTTGGGATTTGTGATGTATTAGACACTTAGACTCTCTGTTTGTACTTGTGGATTTCCTTTCATTTCAGCAGTATCTATCTATCCTTCTATCTTATCTTTCTGCCTTAGTTGTGATTGAGTTTACATTCTGCTATGTCACCCCCATTCGGGGAGTATAAACTACTTAGTATTATATTGTTAGATGTTGTGACCAAGGACATCGTTCTACCGCCGACACTACAGCGTAGGCTGGACGTACCCACGTCTCGTGCACTTATTCTAGGGTGCGGATCGTGACACATTTTTAGTAGTGGCCCATGCAGGTCTAGATTAGAAATGTAGTGGTATTCGAACTAGAATATCACTGCAGCCTGCAGTAGAATTAGAAAAATTTTGAAGGTACTCAATCACATTAGGAAAAACTCTTTATCAGATTTCGTATATCTAAATTTGCTGCTTATTGTCTTCCTTTGAAATTAAACTATCCTCCTTTGATATTTTGACTCATTCTCAGCAATTGTCTCTTTTGATCGGTGTCTCCAGGATGGTTGAGACGAGATCGCATCGCCAGGGCCAGGGGGACGCCGATGAGAGGTCTGCCACCTCTCATACTCAGAAACCAGCCCCTGGTACCGCAGCCCCAGTCATGCCTGCTAGGGTAGGCGTTTCGGCTGCTTTCGGAGGAGCCCCTCCACCTGTGAGACATGAGCCGAGTCCGGTGATTTCGGATGTGCTTCAGCAGTATTAGCCACCTGCGGGTATAATTGACATCGTTCAGCTGTTAGCTTTCTTCCGGCAGTACATAGAGGGTCAGCAGACCCAGTAGCAGAGGCACACAGCAGAGCTCACACGAGGCATTGATCTGGCAGTGACTGCGGTAGAGAGAGTTGTAGCTCAGCCAGCGACAGCCCCGCAGCCGCACCAGCCACGGGAGAAGGGCATCCAAGATTTTCAGAAGATGCACCCGAGAGACTTCCGAGGGACAGAGGGGATCTTGTATGCCGACGAGTGGATTGAGAACATGGAGGAGGTATTCAGGTTGGCTGAGATCCCGACGAGGCATCAGATTGAGGCAGCAGCTAGCATGATGCAGGATCTGGCCCGTACATGGTACCAGACCGACCCGAGGGTTGGTACAGCAGGACAGACATGGGCAGCATTCAAGAAGCTGTTCAAGGAGATGTTCTTCCCGAACGCAGCACTGGGAGCCCTCGAGACTCAGTTCGAGGCCCTAGTCCAGGGGAGCCAGTCTCTGGAGGAGTACGCAGGAGAGTTCTGCCGCCTGAGCAGATTTGTAGAAGGCTTGTCGGAGGCGACGAAGGCCCAGAGGTTCCGGAAGGGCTTGGTAAAGGAGGTCAAGTCCTACACCAAGAATGCCTGCAGCGCTACCTTTGAGGAGATCCTAGTAGACGCGTTAGCTGCAGAGGATGATCTTGAGCTTAGGCTCAAGAGGAGGCGAGACTCCCAGGGAGGCAGCAGTAGCGGAGGACCGACCAAGAGGCCGCACTTTCAGCAGCACCACCAGCAGCACCACCAGTAGCAGAGGTTCCAGCCGCAGCAGTTTTAGCAGCCGAGGCATCAACCAGTGCAGCATCAGCAGCAGAGGGTACAGTAGCAGGCACCGAGGCAGCAGGCCACCCCCTGTGCTTATTGCAAGAAGCCAGGGCACGGGTAGAACGAGTGTAGGAAGAGGCTAGGCAGGTGCCTACTCTATGGGGTAGCAGACCATCAGCTGAGAGAGTGCCCTATGTTCTCACGACGTTTAGGGCAGGGAGCAGGAGCACGAGCCAAGGCTCCAGGGGGACCGCAGAAGGGACGGTTGCCGACTCAGCAGCAGCGGTTTGTGCAGCACCAGCAGCAGGCCCGGGGAGGCAAACAGGGACGAGCTTTCGCCATGGCAGCCGAGGATGCGGAGGCGATAGGAGAGCTGATCGCAGGTTTGGTTCTTCTCGACTCCAGTCCAGCTTTTGCATTATTCGATTCCGGTGCTCCGCATAGCTTCATATCACTATCATTTGCGATTAGACACGGTATCGTAGCTGAATCGTTGCCTAGGACTTACAAAATCAAGACCGGGGGTGGCATTATCCTCGTGAGTGATGTTTGTAAGGGTCGGAGTGTTATTTTGGGAGGCCGTGAGTTGGAGGTGAGCCTGCTCGTAATGCCATTACCGAACTACGATATAGTGCTCGGTATGGATTGGTTGAGCAGGCACCACGCCAGCATTGATTGCAGAGGGGATAGAGTTCTCTTCAGAGTGTCGGGGGAGCCAGTGTTCGAGTACTCCAGACGTCAGGCGGAGCAGGGCAGCAGAGTTTTCTGCGGAGTGTCGGTTGAGGAGTAGACGATTCCATACCCCTTGATAGCAGAGTATATGGATGTTTTTCCAGAGGAGTTGCTGGGATTGCCACCAGACAGAGACATTGAGTCCTCGATAGACTTGGTTCCAGGAGCGGAACCCATCTCTCAGCACGTCTATCGAGTGAACAACAGTGAGTTGGTGGAGATGAAGAAGCAGGTGGATGAGCTACAGTACAAGGGCTTCATCCGTTCGAGTTCGTCGCCATAGGGTGCACCAGTTTTGTTTGTGCCAAAGAAGGATGGGTCAGTACGGATGTGTATTGACTACAGGGCACTCAACAACCTCACGATCAAGAACAGATACCCACTGCCGCGGATCGACGATCTTTTTGACCAGTTGAGCGAAGCTCGGGTATTTTCCAAGATTGATCTGAGGTCAGGATATCACCAGGTGAAGGTGAAGGGGGAGGATGTTCCCAAGACCGCTTTTAGGACGCGGTACGGGCAGTTTGAGTTTTTGGTTATGCCGTTTGGGCTAACCAATACACCAGCAGTGTTTATGAACCTAATAAACAAGGTGTTCCACCAGTACCTGGATCAGTTCATGGTGGTGTTCATTGACGACATCTTGGTGTATTCCAAGACTGAGGAGGAGCACGAGGAGCACTTGAGGATAGTGCTGGAGACTCTCAGAAGGGAGCAGCTTTATGGAAAGCTCTCCAAGTGTGAGTTCCTTTTAGACCGGGTAGACTTTTTGGGGCATGTGGTGACTGGAGATGGTATCTCAGTTGACCCCAAGAGGATCGTAGCAGTTGAGGCTGGGGCAGCGCAGACTTCAGTGGCAGAGATCAGGAGTTTTCTAGGGCTGACAGGATATTATCGAAGATTTGTGCAGGATTTCTCTCGGATTGCAGAGCCGTTGACTCTGTTGACCCGGAAGGATGCTGAGTATGTTTGGTCAGAGGAGTGTCAGGCAGCTTTTAATGAGTTGAAGAAGCGGCTTATGACAGCTCCGATTCTGACATTGCCTTCAGGATCAGGGGAATTCACTATTTATAGTGACGCTTCAGGAAAGGGGCTGGGTTGTGTCTTGCAGCAGCATGGCAAGGTGATTGCCTATGCTTCCTGGCAATTACGTTCCCATGAGAAGAACTACCCTACCCACGACCTGGAGCTGGCACCGGTGATTTTTGCTCTGAAGTTGTGGAAGCATTATCTGTATGGGGAGAGGGTGGAAATTTTTACAGATCACAAGAGCTTAAAGTATGTGTTCACTCAGAAGGAGCTGAACATGAGGCAGCACAGATGGCTAGAGTTGATGAAGGACTTTGATATCCTACTTCAGTATCTCCCAGGGAAGGCCAACGTGGTTGCCGATTCCTTAAGTAGGTATCCGACAGCCACGTGTTTGACCATGGACCGTCACTTGCTTGCTGATTTGGAGAGCCTAGGGATTGAGGTAATCGTGCCCAAAGTTCAGATGCAGTTATGGGGCCTGCAGATTCAGTCAGATTTGGTGGAGAGGATCAAGTCGACACAGTTTGAGGACGTTGCTCTGCGGTGTCTCCGAGAGCAGGTTCGAGCAGGATTGCTGGATGGCGAGTTTTCTCTTGCAGAGGATGGTGCCTTGCGGCACGGTTCCAGGTTATGTGTGCCCAGCGGAGATCTCAGGGAGCAGGTTATACAGGAGGCCCACAGATCTCAGTACTCTATACACCCTGGTGCCAACAAGATGTACCGAGATCTGAGGGAGCATGTTTGGTGGTCCGAAATAAAGCGGAAGGTAGCTCGCTTCGTAGCTAGGTGCTTGGTCTGTCAGCAGGTCAAGACAGAGAGGTAGAGGCCCGGTGGATTGTTGCAGCCATTGCCCATTCTCGAGTGGAAGTAGGAGCATATTACTATAGATTTTGTATCAGGATTGCCACGTACACCAGGAGGAAAAGACGCAATTTGGGTCATCGTTGACAGGTTGACCAAATCGGCCCACTTCTTGCCATTCAAGGTGGGTACGTCTACAGAGAGCCTTGCGGAGATGTACATGCGGCAGATAGTCAGGATTCACGGAGTTCCGGTCAGCATCGTCTCGGATCGGGATAGTCGCTTTACTTCCCATTTCTGGAGGAGTCCGCAGACTAGTTTGGGCACTCAGCTCAAGTTTAGTACTGCATACCACCCCCAGACGGACGGAAAGTCAGAGGGGACTATTCAGACGCTCGATGATATGCTACGGACGTGTGTCTTGGACTTTGGAGGTTCCTTGGAGGATTATCTACATTTGGTGGAGTTTGCTTACAACAACAGTTTCCAGGCCAGCATCGAGATGTCACCTTTCGAGGCTCTGTACGGGCGTAGGTGTCGTACACCCTTATCTTGGGATAATGTTGGTGAGCGAGCTTTACTGGGACCAGAGAAGGTTGTTGACGCAGCCGAGAAGGTGAAGCTCATCAGGGACAGACTTCGCGTGGCGCAGGACAGACATGGCACTGGGTCGATAGCCACCGGAGGCTCCTGGAGTTTGAGGTACAGATTAGAGTAGGATTAGATTTTGGTTTGTTTGTTGTGTTTTATTGATCATGTTTGTTTATCATAGTTAATTTGAGACCTTGCTTGTGATTAGGTTGGAGACCAGGTTTTCTTAAGGATATCTCCGACTCGTGGTACGATACATTTTGGTGGAGGTGGAAAGCTTAGCCCGCGCTTTATCAGCCCTTTCGTTATCAGGAGGAGAGTCGGCGACGTGGCTTACAGGCTAGACTTGCCA